>CM062808.1:129848831-131048831 GCA_031772625.1 Pinus tabuliformis | reverse complement strand
ACAATATAGTGTACTTAGATCAGTATGGGGGCCATCCACCTTTGCTTAATACACCTTAAGACAATCAACTATAGAAATTCACCATTCACATCACACAACAATGATGCATAAGAAATATAAAGCAAGTTCGTCAATTATATTCAGAAAAATAACAATCACAATGATACCAATCCATAATTGTTTAGTCGCTGTGCTTAAATAGGCTAAGAATGTAACAAAATTAGCTATAATGGTTGTAGCAACTAACAAGAGTCCTATACCACCTCATAAGGTCGAATTCATCCCTTTATTACACAAAATATGGAAAGATCCTATAAAATCACAAAACTGACCCTAAATCGGGGGATTTCCTGAGTGACTGGTCCAGTTTGACTAGCGTTGACTAGGCTTGTTCTAACTTATTTGGAGCAAACCAATAAGCATCTCTCCATCCTTGGTTCCTACAGATTCTGAATATGATTTCAATTCGTGCCCAAGTATCCTACACATATCACTTCAATGAAGTCAGTACGAGAAATTGCCAAAAATAAATTTTAATGCTTATTTTTACTAAAAATTATAAGAAATTAAAAGGCATAATTATTTTACCTTGGTGTGAAAAAAGAGGTAAAATGTGACAAGTATGATCAGAATATGGTGGTAAGGGATGAAAAAATGGTGGAATATGTATGGTAAAAAAGGGTCAAAATTGAGGGCTGACACCAAGTCCGATAGGAGATCAAAGAGTACTTGGAGAAGCTAAGACATAATGCCACCAAGGAGGACTTGGAGCTGAACAAACAAAACATGCAGAATTTCATCAGTGGTTCTGTCAAAGTTAGAACAATGCTTCTCATGCTTCAGAACCAACTGGACACAGGTTCCAAGACAGTGTACACGAATGCCATGGAGGCCAAAGTCCGCTTCTAACTAGACACTGTTACACAATTTGGTGACATCATCACAAAATATTAAGCTTGACACCAATATGTGACTGAGAAGTAGCAAGTGGAGGTTGCTAAGCTAGAATTCTCCCAAACTCAAGCATCATAGTGTTGTGTCTTGTTAGACTGTCAAGTTGTCTCTACCCTATTTTGTCTTGTATGGATACAAGTGTAAAATGTAATATTATTTGTAATTATGTTGTAAGTGAAATTCCGAGTGCCAATATTGGAATATGAAGAGTCATCATGTAATGTAATGAGTCATTTTATAAAGAAGTTGAAGAGTCATGAGGGTAGTCCAAAGGTCACAAAGGGGAGTTGAAGAGTCACCCCCTCTTGTTATAAATAAAACCTCATAACTCATGTAACATGCTTTTGGGAGCTAAGATTTTGGCTAGTCTTAGGCTTAGGAATAGCTTGGGAGTACTGTGAATAGCCTTGGCTTCTGCGTAGCATAGTGAAAGTATACTTCTTTGGAGGAGAAGGTGTTCTTAATTGTAATGTTCCACTATTGGGGCTAATGGTTGTCAATGGTGTATGTATGAATGGAACTTTCACTTATAATAATAAAATCAGAGCCAACACGCTTTCATGCATATGTTGTGAATATAGTAGGACTATTCTTGTTGTATTTGCAATGTATGTTATTTAACTTACACTTATGCTTATGAACTATTTCATTTGAATTTGTATGAATCTTGTTGAATGTGTGTTGTTGTGTTAATTCATCACTTTAACTTGTGGACTATTCTGCATCTTATATTGTAATGTCATTACGCTTGTGTGTTCCTTTCAAGTTGCGTACTATTACAGGCTTCCGAGGGGCACACTTCCTTTTCCCTTCGTGTATTGGAACCTTCATGCATCGTAATTGACTCTCCATAGGGTCACACACTTGTGCTCACCTAAAGTTATCATACTTCCCTCTATGAGTTTCTGCAGTCAAGGCATAATATTACCACCCATTATTGGGACTCCTACTCCAAACGGTGCGAGATCTAGTTGTGACTTCATATAGGGGAGACCCCATGAATTTTGGCGGGTCCAACACTGTTAATACAATGAGAGATTCAATCCCGAAGCTCAAACTTCACTGCAATACTGATCTCCTCCTCCTGAGACTGCTCTACAAAATACTTAACAAATTCTTGACGTCCTGCACCTCCTATTTCCTTGCGCAATTCCTGAGGAAATTAGCTCCTAAAGAATAGGAGAATCCCCTATTTGCTTGCGCAATTCCTAAGAGAAGAGTTTCACCTACTACATGCAAACCTAATACACTCTCTAGTATACAACAATAAATAAAATTATGCCTTTTCCCTCCACTCAACTAAGTAATTCAAATTGCATGCATGACTAGGGCTATTTTTAGTAAATTAACTAGTAAACTAAGAGATCAGTGAGTTAACAACAAGTACAACTACTCAATTGAACTCCTACTGACTCTATTCATGACTAGAGCTTAGATAATTAAGCTTAACTACAAATAACTCCACTAGATTGCTAGATCTTAACAATCAACCCATGCACAACCCTACTTCTAGCCCACAAACTCAAATTGACTGATTTAACTAAGTGACAAGGCCATGTCACTCGTGCTAACTGCGACTCAAGTCATCCTACTAATGTGGAAATTCGAATTTCTCCATTTGACTAAGGCACAAGTCAAATGAAGACTTTTCTTGCTACAATTTCAACACACATATATTTCTTGTGACTTCCGCAGTGTCTCTTATACTTCTATATGGATCTATTTGATCTTCTCTACAAATTTTTCAGGCCACAAGCCATGCCCTGGAAGATCCTCCTTCACTCCTCCTTTTTGCCCATATGCAATATCCAAAGGTGGAGGTGACAAATATCCAAAACAATTTCAAATGGGGACATAATAGTAGCACTGTGGCCTGCTCTATTACAATATTGTTGTATATATACCAGATTTTCATCCCTGGTATTTAATGCTTTTGATTTTAAACCCTCAAAAGTTGAACCAAAGTCTCATTGTCTACTTCTATTTTCTCATTTTTCTATGGATGGAATGTTGTAGATATCTTCAACATGGTTTCCATCTTCTCCCACAAGGTAATCCAAACTTCACTATGAAATCTCTTGTCCCTATTGAAGTGACGCTACTTGGTATCCCAAAACTGTACCTAGACCTGTCCAAAGAACAATGCATAGGCTGAATGGCATGACAAACCACTCATACAAACCTTGTCTAGTTGTGCAGTTGGTTTTCTAGGTATCTTCTTCTTTGACTCGAACCAGGTGATATCCAAGCTTTAAGTCTAACTTAGTAAAGTATTTTTGTTGTTACAAGTGATCCAAATAATTGTCAATCTTGGGCAGGGGGTACTTGTTCTTTAGTGTGATTTTGTTCAATTCCCTATAATCTATACACATCTTCCAAGTCCCATCTTTATTTGGCATAATGATGATGACTGACCCACATGGTGATGTTGATCTGAACTTAAACATGAACGCAACAACTTACATATATAATCATAAACACAGAGATGCAACAGAAAATCATCATTAATAAAAAAATAATGAACTATGATTACAAACAAAATGGAAATAAGATAGCTCGGGCGATGGTATCTTATCTTTGAGAAGATATGTGGCAGCTACATTCCTATTAACTGTGTTAAAATGTGGCTTAAAGGCTTATTTATTATTGGGAAACATGAGAAAACCCTAAACAACCAAAACCCTAACCCCAGGAGATGTAACACCAAGAGTTTGTGGGCCCTGTTAGGCAGCCAACTTCCTGGGGTCGTAACTTGGTCATATTATCTCCATTTGGTGCATACAATACCTTGTTGGAAAGGTCTCTCCGAGTGCTACAGGTTTTTCCATAGGCCTGTGCCTACAATTATGAGCTACAGGCCCGACGCGAACCCAAAAAAATTCTATTTAGGGGGCCAAAACTGCTCCGGAAGTTCAGGACCTGAAAAACTGCTAAACATAGTAACTGATGAAATGAACAAGGAAACAAATGAAACTAACTGGGGGGTCTAGGTGGAATAGGTGGGTGGCCACCGATATCCACCTAGATCATTACTTCCCCCTTAGGAGGCAATGGTCCCCATTGCGTGTAGAGCCTCCATGAGGTGAGGAAATTTCTGTTGAACCTAGTCCTTGGTGACCCACTTGCCTTGGTGAAGGAGTTGGCCTCCTTTGACAACTCGATATAGATGTATCCTCTATTGACAAGTGTTATTTATCTATGTGTCCATGATCTAATCAGTTGTGGCCCATTCCATGTAGTCCAGGTTGAGCTCTGTTGGTGTGAGCTGTTCTGCAATGTCAGATGTGTCCAACAATGGTGGAAAGTATGGCTGAAGGCGATCTACATTGAATACCAGGTGCAAATCAAGGAATGGTGGGATGCTGAGCTCGAAGGCATTGTCACTGATGGACTTGGTTATGGTGTATGGCCCATATCGGAGCGGGTGAAGGTTGCGGTGGGGTCCAGCAAGGAATTCCTTCTGCAAATGTAGTCAAACATTGTCATCCACTTGGAACTTTTGCGGCACTTGATGTTGATCATGGCGCTGCTTGTACTTAGGATTGGCTATGTCCAATATATCATGGACCTGTTGGCGGATGTGTTGTGTTATCACTAGGTTGGGACTGGTTGGGTTGTATCAGCCTTCAACCAAGTGTAACTATTTCAAACCAAGTTTAGACTGGAATTTATTCCTTCCAATTAGAGAGGGCTCTCTCAAAATTCAGATGACTAACTCTGATCTCTATTGTGATTTTGTAGGTGAGGAAAAATGTGATGACTGCCACCATTGGGCATGGAGTCAAATTAAAACAGATTATGATCAACAACAATGTTTAATGGAAGTTGAGGCATCTATGGCTTTAAAACTGATAAAAATGGACACCCACAATCATACTCAGTAAATGAATGAAATTGGAGTTGTTTGACAGATTTCCATGTAATCAAGATACTATGTAAAACTTGAAACAACATAATAAAAACTCATAAAAGCCATAACATGAATCCCAGTCACAAAAACAGAGTTGTTGCTGATTTTCTATTAAAAGAACAAAATATTACAAAAGGTTAGTTTTTCACACTCTCCATCAACCCCTCTCAGAGTCGAAAAGCTACATATTTATAGAGAAAGGATCCCTTTACATATCTTGCCACTTGGGCCAAATTCGACCTATTATTCTAGAGACCCGTTCCTCCTTTTTCTTCTAGCTAATAGAGTTTTCATAGGAATTTTATGTTTTGACAAAGTTTGAATACATATAGGAGTCACATCTAAACTTAATTCATCCAATTGTTACAATAATTTAGGAAAAAATTGTAACTGTTTGTAATGTTGGCACTGTGTTTGTGGAAATTCAGAGCATCCGGTCTTTTGAATTCTGTTGTGCTATTTCTGGGCCTTTAAATAAGCAATATGGTTTATCGTGCTAGTAGGTGTACTATTTGCTATTTGAACCATGTTTGAAAGTGCTTTCATTGTCCTCTGTGTCTCACTGTCCTCTATTGTCTGCATTTAGTTTGGTGACCATGCTATTGGATAAATGCTGAAAAACACCCTCTCTATCCCACTAAGCGGAAGCAAAAAGGGAAATTTAATATTCGTTGATCTTGGCCGTTGTTCTAGGCTGATTCAATCCGGGCTATTGATCAGGGCTGTTAATCTGGGCATGCTATTGTCACAATTGCAATATGTCGTCAGAAATCGAAAAGGAGATTTGACATTGATTTTATGGTGATTTCCCATTATGCCAGACTTGAAATTTCTCAAAAGTACAACAAATAACCTTTCGGATCCATCACAATCAAAAATAGGAAGGGAGTTCGACAGAGGAGGGAGTTATGTATGTGCGATCCCCGATTGCGACATCACAATTGGCAGGGGGATGAAACTTTATGCGATCGAAGGGGAGGAGGAAATATTGCGATTAGCGAGAAGGTATTTACGCAATCGAGAGACAGGTCTTTATCACAATCAACAAGCGGGGCGGTAATAAGACTTGGATATAACAATCAACGGAAAACTGCGATATGCGATATTGACGACAGAAGAAATTTATGTGATTCTACAACAATTTCATTTAGTTATCGAGTACAAGTAGGGAAACAAAAAAAATTTGGTTGACATGATTTCAGGGCCACTCACATCAAAGATCACAACTTTGGAAACTCTTATGAACATGGAGCCACTCACGATGCATATTGAGAGGCATATTTGGAGGATAAGGACTTGAAGGAGATGTTTAAGTAGTTTCTTCGCTACAATCACGTACATGATTGTGACAAAATAGTTAAATACCATCTCGAGGATGAGTTACTCTAGAGGTGGATAAGTTATGTGTTCATAAAGGTGAGGATCTGAAGCTAATTAGGGAGGCTCACACCTCCAAGGTTGCAGGGCACTTTGGTGTAGGGAAGACAATGGAAAACTTGTAGAGGTATGTGTATTAACTTGTGATGCAAGAAGAGGTAACTAGGTTCATAAGAGGATGCATGGTTTGTTGTACCAACAAGCCTAGTAATAGGAAACATGGTCTATATCATCCCTTGCCTAGACCTACTCATCCTTGGGAAAGAATTTCCATGGACTTTGTGTGGGGTTTACCAACAACTAGGAAGGGACATAAATACATGTTCATGATAGTTGACAAGTTCAACAACATGTGTGTTCTAATGCGATGTAAAAAGTCCATAAATAGGAAATAAGCAATGAAATTATTCTTTGGACAGGTCTACGTGCACTTTGGGATACCAAGAAGCATCATTTCATAAAGCGGCACACGATTTCCCAATTCATTTTAGAATACATTATGGGACAAAATGCACACCAAGTTATAGACGTATACAACATTCCATCCACATATATATGGGCAAATAGAAGTATCCAATAGGACTTTGCTGGAAGGTTGGAGATGGAGTATGGTTATAGTTGAACAAGGAGAGACTACAATGTCTTGGTAAGAAAATCAAGGCTCTGTGATATGGTCCCTCTAATATGTTAGAAAAGGTGGGAGATAATACTTATATACTCATCTGGATATGGGTGTTGGTCACATAAGGGTTCCTGTGCTTGCCAATGGGGACAACCTTGGTCTCTTAACTGATAATAATGGTTAATAAATTTCACACCCCCACACCGGCCACCTCCTCCATCATTTATGGTAGGGAGATTTATGCGAGAATTTAAATAGATGGATTGGTCTTTTTGGTGATTTCGTGAGGGGGAGGCACAGGGGAAGGAAGGTGTAGAGCATGATTGTGATGAGAGGTGGGAAGGAGTTGATCACTAGCCGCCTTATAGAGTTTAGTTTGATTGCCATCATGTTAGCAAGGGACGTGCCAAGCATTGCATTGAAATTGGACCCGAGAAAGGTCTGGTATAACGTGTTATGTTTATTTTTGTTTATGTGTTACAATTTTCATCTGGTCATGTCTCATGGAGGCTTTGGTTCGTTCATTTTTTTTATTTTATTATTATTATTATTATTTATTTATTTATTATTATTATTATTATTTTAATTTTTAATTTAATTTAATTTAATTTTTATTTTTATTTATTTATTTATTTATTTATTTTTATTTTTTATTTATTTTTATTTTTTATTTTTTATTTTTTTTTTTAATTTTATTTTTAATTAATTTATTTTTATTTTATTATTTATTTATTTGTTTATTTATTTTATTTTATTTTTTATTTTTATTTTTATTTTTATTTGTTTTATTTTTATTTTTATTATTATTATTATTTTTTTTGGTTTAATGTTTTAGTTTTTCTATATATAAACAACTATTTCAGAATTAAGCCTGTTAGGACTAGTTTTTGCAATAGTAAAGCCTAGATCCTTATGGACCAGAATGCCATTGCAATGTATGTAATCATTGTGCAATTTTTATAGATAGTGCACATATTTTTTTTTTAGACAAAAACGGTTAATTTTATTAAAAGGCGCCAGCGTTAAGGCAAAGAGTGAATACAACGCTTTTCTGGAAACTAACCGAGGGCCTGTTTTTCCAGCTATTACAAAACATTGCTAATCGGAGATAGAAAACATCCCACTGCTGGAGACTATCGGCAGAAATCAACGGAAACATCAGCGCTTTACCTTTAGATCTGTAGCAGTTCGCTGGATGCTGAATGGGCCCAGAGGCAAAGGATCTCTCCAGAGTAGCAGACGCATTCATCAGTCCCAGAACACCACGATATGCGCTCTTCTTATTAATCTTTTGGTTGCACTTACAGCAGAGAAAAAACTCAGGGCGATAAGTCAGCAGCAAAGGATCCATGGAGCACTTCTTAGGGGATATTGCAGAAGCAATCGACCTGGTTAACTGACAACGAACTTTTGCTTCGCAGAACGCCTTGGTTGGCTTCCATATCTGCTTGGGAGTTTAAATTCCTAAGGATGTGATAGAAGGAGATCTTGTGGAATTTGGGCAATAAAAGTCTGATTCTCCGGAGGATGGTTGATAAGTGGAGCTGAGAAGGATTCTTTTTGGATTGCAGAGCCTGGATAATAATCCTGGAGTCCCCGAAGACTGAAATGGAACGGACGTTGCCTTTGATCGCTTGAGAGAGCCCCTGCCACAAAGCCAGAGCCTCCGCTCTGTTGTTGGATTCCTTGCCTAAACCCCAAGCAAACCTTAACACCTCAGAGCCATCCGGACACAAAAGAACTCCGCCGCCTCCTGCGAAACCAGGGTTGCCTTTGGAGGCCCCATCAAAAAATAGGCAATGCTCATTCAGAGCCGACCTCCATTTGATGAACTCTTGCTCCTCCAGCCTGATTTCCCAATTGGAGGGAACGTTGGTAGCGATGGTAGCACAATCTTTATGGTTTGGGACCAAACCATTCAGCCAGAGTTCCTCTTCTCTGTTCAGGGCTTTCCCAGATTTTTTGGCAGAGCTGGCTTCCAGAGTTTCTCCTAAAAGAGCTTTAACTTTGGTGATGACTTTGATCGGGTTGCAGCTTTCGTTTCTGAAAAGTCTGTTATTCCTTTCCAGCCACAGCTTCCAACAAACGAACTTGGGGATCCAGAGCCAGCAATTTTTGAGGAGGATATTTTTGGAAAGACCATACGGAGATAATTTGCTCCAAGACTGGAAAAGGTGTTGGATGTTCCTGGGGAGCTCGAAATTATCAGAATTTAGCATGAGAACCCCCTTCCAGACTTCTGATGCAAAAGGGCAGGTTAAGAACAGGTGATCAGCTGTTTCTTCCTCTGACTTGCAAAGAATACACCAAGATGGTCCTTCCATTCCGCGCCTACGGAGATTATCTCGAGTGAGAATACTATTGTGGGCTAATGTCCAGCAGAAGAAATCAATTTTGGGAAGAGAGGGGGAATCCCAAATAAAATGCCATTGAGCCGGATTTGGGGGAACATTCGGGATGGCCATAATACTTTTGTATCCTTCAGCAGCAGAATACGAACCAGAGACAGAACCCCACCCTCGTTTGTCTTTTGCTGAGGCTTTTACTGGAGCTTTCCCTTGAAGCTTATCCAAAAGAACAGAGGCTTCACCCTCCAGCCACTGAGGGACCGCCCCCAATTGCCAGCTTTCCCAGAGACCATCCTCCGACCAAGAGGAGATATCCCAGAGAGTGTTCAGATTGCGATCTTGAAGCCAGGCTCTGATATTGGAGATTTCTTCCACCTGTTTCAATGGTTGGTCACCTAGTATAGGATCATCCCAAATTCTTATTTTTCGCCCATTACCTGGAATCCAATACAGTTTATGACTAAAATGTTCCAAAGCTTTGATGCAGAGATTAAGAACATGAGAACCTTTGGGGGAACGGGGAGGATGATCTAGGCATCTGAGGCGCTTCCCATGGAAATATTTTCTCCACAGGACCTTCTTGCTCCAACTAATTTTTCCAGAGACAATGTCCCAGAGCAGCTTGGTTCCCAAGGCCAGATTTTGAGCAGCCAGATCGCGGATTTGTAATCCTCCTTCCATAAAAGGCTTTTTAATAGTATCCCATTTAACAAGGTGCAGCCTTCTTTCGTTGTTTTTTCCCCCTTCCCATAGGAAGCGCCTGAGAAGAACTTCCATCTTGTTGATGAAGGTTTTAGGGGCCAGGAGGATAGAGTGCTGATATAACAATAGACTTGAGAGGACCGCTTTCATCAAAATGATCTTCCCCGCATTATTTAGCCATGAAGCTCCCCAGGCATGAATTCTATTTTTGATCTTGTCCAGCAAGGGCATCCAATGGGCAACTTTGGGAATGGTCCTGAAGATAGGGATCCCCAGGTATTTGAAGGAGTCCCAGGCCCAAGACCCTTCCATATGGAGAATCCTAGCAATATCAGATAATTCCTTGACTGAGCAATTCCAGCTATAGACTATGCTTTTTGTAAAGTTGATCTTGCTGCCCGAGACTTCTCTGTAGCTGTCCAGCTCCTTCTTGAAGGATTTTGCAGAGTTTATGCTTGCCCCACCCAATAATAGCGTATCATCAGCAAATTGGGCATGATTTATGTCTTTGACCTGGTGAACCATGCGGAGTCTAGGAAGGATTTGAGTCTGGAGGTTATGGTCTAGTTGAAAGCTAAGAACTGAGGCTTGAATCGCGTAGAGAAGCGGGGACAAAGGGAAACCTTGTCTGAGGCCCCTAGAGGCTTGGAAGAAGTCTGAAGGTCGCCCATTTACTAAAGGCGCAATCCAAGGAGAGGCAATGCAGGCTTTTATCCAGTTAATGATAGCTGGAGAAAAGCCCATTTTCTTCATAACCATAAACAGGAATTCATGCTTTACCCTGTCAAATGGATTTGCCCAGTCTAGCTTAATCACCATACCTTTCTCCTTACGATGGTAGCTTGAATGAACCGCTTCTTGCACCAGCACTATATTGTCAAGAATTTTTCTCCCTTTGATGAAACCACCTTGATTTTCAGGAATAATGGCAGGTAAGATTTTTTTGAGGCGGTTGGCTATAATTTTGGTTATAAGCTTGTAACTGGAGTTACACAACGAGATTGGCCTGAATCTGCTGAAATTAGCTGCTCCTTTCTCTTTTGGAATCAAGGCCAGAAACGCTGAATTGATGCCGCCTCCGATCTTTGCACAAGATTGGGATTTCTTAACCATTCTCAGAAGGTCAGATTTGATTATGTCCCAACAGGAAAGATAGAATCTAACAGGGAACCCATCCGGACCCGGAGCTTTGTCCGGTTCCATACTGTCCAAGGCATTTCTAAGCTCATTCATGCTGATCAGAGCCGTCATCATAGCGTTGGTAGGATCTTGGACACAATGAGGGATCAAATTCATCGGATAGACCTGAGGATCCAATGGTGGTTCATCCGGGGCTGAGTAAAGATCTTTGAAATGAATGTGAGCTGCCCGCTTGATTTCTTCGAAGTCTTTAAGCACTACATTTTGATGGTGAATTTCTTTAACGGATTTGAATTGCTTGCGGGCTTCAGCTTGCTTGTGGAAGAAGCTGGTATTTTTGTCCCCAGCTTGTAACCAGAGAGCTCTGGATTTCTGCCTCCAGAGTTCTTCTTCTTCCCTGCTTGCTTTGTGAAATTCTTTTTGCAGGTCAATTTCTCTTTGAAGAAGGTCTTGGGTGACTACAGTATTTTCTAAAGACCTTTGATGGGTAGCAAGATTGTCCAGGGCCGTCTTTCTGTTGGAGGAGGGAGATTTCAGCGTTTTTGCCCACTCCTTGAGTCTTCTTTTGAGCCCCCTCAGCTTTTCTTCCCACACATAGAAGGGGGAACCTTGAACCGGTCTGTTCCAGGCTTCTGAAACCATCTCTTGGAACCCCTCATGCCGAAGCCATAATGAGCTGGACCTGAAGGGAATGGGCCCAAGATTTTCCTCCGTGGAAAGCTCAAGAAGAATGGGTTTGTGATCCGAGGTGCTGTTTGGCAGAATTTTGGACGAAGCCATGAGACCACAAGTCAGGAAAGAGGATTGAACCAGAAATCGGTCTAACCGAGCTGCGATATGATTTGGGCCCACCCTTTTGTTGGACCATGTGAACTTCCCAGATGAGGGCTTGATATCCTCTAGTTCCCATCCCAATATGAGATCTTCAACCCATTCTCTTGCTGGGTCCCTGACCGGGGATCCTCCCCTTTTCTCATTTGCAGCAAGAGTAACATTCATGTCACCAGCTATAATAATGTTTTCAGGGTTGTTCAGCGAGAGATAGGACGAAATTGAGTCCCAGCAGGATTTTTTCTCAGAAGGAAGAACAGGAGCATAAATGTTAAACAAACTTACTTGATGGCCGGAGTCTTTATGGAGGAGCTTCGTGAATATCCAGTGGGAGGAGTTATCTTTTTGAATCAGGTCATAGATAGTGCTGTCCCAGAAGGTAGCGATTCCACCGGAGGCGCCTCTTGCACTGACAGCACATCCAATACCTTTTCGCCAGAAGGATTTGCTAGCATTAAGGAGGAGATTTTCCTCCAACTTTGTCTCCTGGATTAGAAGGATTTCAGGCGAGTACATTCTGACTATATCTTTGAGGGCATCTTCTTTTAGCTTGCTGCCTAGTCCTCTGCAATTCCAGGAGACGTACTTCATTATTTATTGGATTGGGGGAGTGTGGCTCCTTTTGGAGCCGAGCCCTACTTGCACCCAGAACTTGTATTCATCATTCCCTTGAGAGTTTTTTGGGATCCTTGGAGAACATCCCTATAGGTTTTCTCCTCTCTTAGTTTCTTCTTGGATTTTCGACCCCTGGCTGACTTGATAGGAGTGACTTGAGAGCTGTCTGACTCATCGGTTCTTCCTTCTGAGTCTTCATCCGATTCGGAGGCCAGGCTTATGTGTTCTTCATTATCTTTATTTCCTTCAATGCCTCCTGAGGCTTGGGGGGTGAGTATTTCAGTACCCGTTTCTTTTGCTTCCTTCATTGAGTTTTCAGGTGCTTCTTGAGTCTCGATGGTTTCTGCGTTCCCTCCGGAGGAGGTTCCAACTTTTGGATCTTCATTGTTCTTCAGATTGGACTGCGGCTTCTCCCCTGAACCAGAATTTTTCTTCTCTGTTGGTCTTGGGATAGCCTTGCCTCTTTTGATTTCTTTCCATCCTTCCTCGTCTTCCTTAGTCCCGGCTTGGGATTTGGGGCAATTCCGTTGGAAGTGTCCATGTTCATGACATGTTCTGCATTTGAACGGTAGTTGTTCGTAGTCCAGCTTTTGATAGTGATGCCATTCTCCCACTGTGATTTTAATCGCTTCGGGAAGACCAGCCTCTAAGTCAACTTCCACGCAGATTCTTGCACAAGTGTATTGGCCTTTATTGTCTGCTTTGTCAATGAATCTGCCCAGACCGTTCCCAATCTTTTGCAATGACTGATAGCTCCAGCAGTGGATCGGAAGGTTGGGGAGCCTAACCCAGACTGGAACTTCCTTCGGAACATCTACTGAGGGATCGAAGTCCGGGGTCCATTTATTGAGGTACAGACCCTGATTTCCCATGAAATACGGTCCATTCCTGAAAACCAGATCCCGGTCTTCTTTGGTGGTGAACTCGAAAATGAAGAAACCTCTCCCTACCGGATAACAGATCACACTGTTCTTCAGCTGGGGCCTCCAGTTGCGTTGAATCCAATCGTCCGTGGTTTTTGTAGAGGGCCAACGCCCCATGAATTGCCCGACCAATCCTCTATCAGCAAGGGCAAGAGCAATTTTGATCGGCTGATCTTCTTGCAGGGCTATCTCAGGCACTTCCTCGAGTTTTTTAATGAATTTTGGGATATCTGGGGCAGGACGTTTCTTTCCTTTCTGCGTTAATAATCTCCGGAAGGCTTCTTCAGAGGATAGTGGAGGGGTGGGAGAGGATTCCCCACCCCCAGGATCACCCATGACTGCCACAAAGGAGCGCAACCAGGGATCTCAGCTCATACCCCAGCGCCCCTTCAAATCCGAGAAAACAAGCTTGGATCCAGAACACGGCTCAGATAGACGCCCAGCCGAAGGCGCAGCGCAACAGAGTGAAGCGGAACACGGTGAGGGAGCCCGTTCAGTCGCCCAGAGGGCCGAGGCCGCCGACACAGTCTCAGAAACCCTAGCAGAGCTCGTCTCCCCAATTTCTTTTAGGATACTAGATAGTGCACATATTACCCAACCAAAAAAAACACTTATAAACTCAGTCTAGCAGCATACATGTGCATTCATCCAATGGTGAATGTAGAGAATTCGAAACTCCACGAGCCTTCCATGGTAGATAAGGAAGAGGAGCACGTACTACCTTTTGTAAATGATTTGGCACCGTATGCTTAATTAAAGTTGAAAGAGGATATAAATTTACAAAAGAGGTCCAAAATTATAAGATAGGGGTAGGATGACCTTTGGAAAATTTGGTTGAAAAGATAGATTTGACGAAAAGGTAAGTGGTACCCCTAAAAGAAGTTGGAGTAAAAATTTCCTCTCCTCATTGAGTAGAAGCTTTTGGTAACCAAAAGCTTCCCACAATGGGGAATTCTAATCCAAATCAAATCATTATATTATATTTCATCCATATTGATTCTTTTAGAGTGGGAAAAGTGGGCTCCCCGAAATGGGGAGTTCTAATATAGATCAAATCATTATATTATTTTCCATCTATATCGATGCTTTTAGAGTGGGAAAAGTGGAGGAATCAACTCACATTTTTACCAATGGGTCTTGGTTTGGAAAATAGGGGTTTGAAACCTTCCAAAAGTAATTCGAGGCATCAAGTGGCATTTTTTGGGGTTAAAAATTTGTTGCTCAAGTGTGATGTTGCCTAACGTTATTGTATACGTAGATGCCTTTCCAATGACACAAGAATCGTCTCAATCGAAGTCAGTCTGCAAAAATTATACCACCTAGAAGTCGTCCTTCCTCTTTTGACTACCATGATTGGAGAGGATGCCATGTAAAAGTGGCTAGGCATGTGATCATGATAAATAAAATGCTAGAATATTGATATTGTAACTCTAGTTAAGAGTTGAAAGAGTCAAACTTAACCACTTATAGGCTATCAAGTTGCTTTATGACCAAGCCACTAGGAGGAAAAATATTTTCATTCTATTAAAATGTATTTTGTTCCATAGATGAGTAAAGTATCTAAGAGTGGATAGGGAGAGAGAAAGTAGAGAGGGTTTTTTCATTGTAGTAGCCCATGGGTGACATACCTCACTTCTTTATACTTGCATCCATTTCCATTCATAGAAAGAGAGTAGAGCGACCCTAACTTACAGTCAGGTTTTCTCCCAAAATGGTTTCCCATGTTATATGTTTTGTAATTTGTGGTTTGTGAATTTTATTCCAGTGTTCTCTATTTTTTTCATATTTTATCTATTACTTGCATAAACATAACATTGTAATTAACAAATCCATAAATCTAAGGAGAAATTAACCCTCATATTGCAGTTTTCAGATTTTAAGTATAATTTCATCAAATATGTTGTGAAACATTGTGCAATTGAATGTCCATGAAAATTTTCGAATCACTGAAACATCTAAAATAGAAAGTTATAACAAAAATAACAAGCTGACCTGTTCACGCTACAAATCACATTTTTTCTCCACCTTTAAGATCCTGAGGGTATTCCCCAACTTATTTTTCACACCAAAAATCACTTATGCCATGGATGATCTTCAAATGCACTCATCTACTCTTTATTTATAATGTTTCTTTATTCACTTATGGGGTTGACCTATAAAACTAGTTAGGGTGACTTGACAAAATTGTTCATATCTCCTCATTTCTATGGAGTTAAAGGGAGTGCTATATATCTTTGGAAATTTCTCAAAATAAGCCTTTCAACCATATATCCTTGCTCCCATTTGAGCTAGGTAATGAGAGTTAAAATTCCTTCAAATATATGGTAACCAAATCAGGCATAAAGAAAATTTTGGGTATCTAGACAATATTTCCAATAGTCTTCACCTTGCAATCTCTATCTTGGATAGTTGTAGTCTCCCCCTGTCTTTGACATCAATGAGAAAAATATTCCAACAATATCCCCCTAGCTTTGACATCAATGACAACACAATATTCAACAATTTGATTTCTGAAGTAAGATGAGTGATGTAGGTGTAAAACTAGTGTTTTAAAAGGATACCTACAAGATCATTTTAGGAGTAATGCTATTGCTAAGGGAAGTTTGGATTAGAACTCTATATAAGTTTATGGGAAGCACTATTAATTATGAGTGCAATAGTTTCGTTCTTCCTAAGAGTGGAGAAGGAGAAGGGAAAACTCTTATAGCATATGGAGAAAAGACTAGTATGTGGCATCAATGAGTGACACATAGAAGAGAGGTGGGCTTTCGAGTAGTACATGGTAATGGTGTGGTAGAAGGGGTATCTAATTTCTTTCTAGATTTTGATTTTTGTGAACATTACTTACATGGGAAGCATATTTGAGTAATATTTTCCTTTGGTGCTACAATGGCAACGTGATATTACAATTAGTGCACAATGATGTGTTTGGGCCTCTTTTAGTCCCATCGTTGGGTAAATCTGTGTATTATGTCTCATTTATATATGAATTTTCAAGTAATACATGGATATATTCTCTCAAGAATAAATATAAAGTCTTTGACAAATTTAAAGAGTTTAATGCTCTTGTGGAAAATCAAACAAGGAAGAAACTTAAGGAATTGTGGACAAATAATGGTGGAGAATTCTACGAGTGAGCTTGAAGGATTTTATAAGACATGTGATATTTCAAAGCAAAATACTACTCCATACACACCTCAACATAATGGAATCACAAAAATGATGATTAGGATGCTAATGGAAAGAGAAAAAAGCATACTCAATGGTTTTGAGTGTAGGATTTCTAGTTCGAGTTCATATGTTCCTATATTATTGTTTCTAGAATTTACTATGGAATATGAATGAAAAGTCTAACATTCAAAGTGGAAGATCGACTCATATTTAGGGACAAATGAAGCTTATGTGATTGTAAAGAGAGAGTTGGATATGGTTAAATAGAAGAAGGGGTGACAATTAGATTAAACAATTTTAATATAAGTGGTTAACAAGGAGAAACTTAAGGGAGAATTTTGACCGAGAGGGAGAAGAATTAGGGTTAAAGTAATACTTAAAGGAAAATGAGTATTAAAATTACATATTACTGTGCTCTAATATGCTAAATAAATTAGAAAAATGATTAATGATCGAGGTACACGTTAACTAGAATTTGATAAAGTTCCAATTAATATAATCTTAATAATATATAATTGTTGTTACTAAAATAATAAAAATTATTAGTATTATTGTTGATATAATAATAATAATTATTGCTTAATAACATTAGCTGAAAGTGTTGGGATGTGGAATTTTCACCTTTTTGTGTATATTTCTCACCATTTTGGCCTTAAAAGCCACACCTTGTTATCCTATTCGTCGTGTTGTAACCAATGTGTGTTTCTTTTCTATGCCACCATAATTTATTAGCTTTGCTTGTATTTTGGTACGAGGTTGATTATCTTAGGCAATTTAATTAATGAAAATAACAAGGGGCTATTACATGGAAATTTTGGCTTGTTGGAGATGTTGCTGCAGGGATCTCATGTTCTAGTTTTGTCTTGCCAATTTCAGAATTAAAGATGTGCTGATACTGTTGCTGTTGCGCAAATACTCTGTCTCCCGGATCCTCTATCTTTCCAACAATTATAGTGAGAGTCAATATGGATTTAATTCATCAAATTCAACATTGACCATTATGCAAGAAAAGCAATTCACTTATTGATATTACAACCAAAGTTGGCTAAAACAGATATGCCTTTTACTTGTTGGTCTTTTTGTTATTTTGAAAGGTTTGCTACAACACCCTATATTCACAACAAACAATTGTAATATGTTATGAGAGGTTTCTTATTTGGGTAATCATGAAAATAAAGAGATTCTCATGATTGAATGTGTTTTAAAGATAAATGTAATGTAATCTATAAAAGAGAAGACCCTCTGATTTGCAGGGGATGACATCTGCTATCCTCCACAATGTCCCAAGGCTGAGAAAGGAGATCGACGAAGGTAACCCTAAACCACTTAGGGTTCAGAAGCTAGCCCTGCTAAACTAGAGAGGGTTCTCTTTATGAGCTTACAACCAATGATTACTGGAGTGGGAAAAGATGTTAGGCTAGTTATTACAGCACTAGGGATTTTCAGATTTAGGGTTTGCTGGATCAAAGGTACAAATCAGGGAGCTAGGTCAGGGTTTCAAGGTTTCAGTTGCGTGAGATATAAAGGAGCAAGGTAGGCATGCTTTTGTGATAACTTAGGAGTTTGTCTATGTAGTGTAGGGTTGAATAGGTGAGAAAATGAGGATGAGCATGTGAACCATGAATTCATCTATCAGAAGAATGAGAACATAAAATGAGATTCCTAACAAAACATAGCTTAATTACAAAATTCTGTTTAATACCTCTTAGGAAGAACATTGAAAATCATAGATACGGAAAGGAAACTAATTTGTCATTCATATAAATGTTTAATAGAGAAAAATAATACGAAAAACTCACACCACAATAATTCCTAAGTAATAGCTGCAACTTGGCCTTTGATTTCCTGTAAAAATACACAATAAGGTGGAAATTCCACATCCCAACACTTTCAGCTAATGTTATTAAGCAATTATTATTATTATTATATCAACAATAATACTAATAATAATAGTAATTTTTTTTTTTTTAAATTTTTAGTAACAATAATTATATATTAAAATTACATATTACCGTGCTCTAATATGCTAAATAAATTGGAAAAATGATTAATGATCGAGGTACATGTTAACTAGAATTCGATAAAGTTCCAATTACCGTGCTCTAATATGCTAAATAAATTGGAAAAAAGGATTAATGATCAAGGTACATGTTAACTAGAATTTGATAGTAAATTGGAAAAATGATTAATGATCGAGGTACATGTTAACTAGAATTTGATAAAGTTCCACTTACCGTGCTCTAATATGCTAAATAAATTGGAAAAATGATTAATGATCAAGGTACATGTTAACTAGAATTTGATAAAGTTCCAATTAATATAATCTTAATAATATATAATTGTTGTTACTAAAATAAATAAAAATTATTAGTATTATTGTTGATATCATAATAATAATAATTATTGCTTAATAACATTAGCTGAAAGTGTTGGGATGTGGAATTGCCACCTTTTTGTGTATATTTCATGATGTGAAATTCTTGCACCAAGTTTGTTTCTATGTAGCTTTGGTATCAAGGCATAACAGGTGGAACCTGTTAGGGCCTAAATCTACCTCAGGCTGAGAAAGGCAGGTCTAGGGTAACATCAAACCACGCTTAACCTGGTAGCTTGCCCTATTAGGTCGGAAGAGGGCTCTCTCCTTGTCAATCTCAGGAAAATATAGCAAATGAGGCTTGAGATGACTGATATAAAGACTAATTTTAGGCTAGGTATATGCTCAAAGGAGTTTGATTGAATTTTATGTTGGTTTGTTGGATCAAATGTGAAATGCAGTTTTGGGTCTGGGGAATGAACTCAGTCTTGCAGAGGTTTCTGTGGGGTGAGGTAGGCAAGTGCTTTAGTACTTCAGATTAGGTGTAATGGTGAGTCTTGAGACTGGTGAGGAGTTGGAGAGGGCATGAATGTGTCATGAGTCCTCTTCAAACAACAGAAAACATGAAAAGCTAAACAAACCCTAAGGTAGAGCACTACAACATCAATGATTTCCACCTTTATACTTGATTCATTTAGTTAAGCTAAAAAAGAGAGAGATAATGGCACACATAAACACATGATAACTTGAATTATAGAAGGAGAAACAATATTAAATCACCTTGCCACAAGAATCCCACAAAATGCTGCAAACCCTAGTCTATTTCCTTGCCAAACTGCAGAGATGAATGTACAATGCTACTCAAAGCTTTCACAAGAGTCCAACCTCGACAAATGACTGAAAAAGTACTAGATATAGGCAAGAAACAACTCATGATAGGCTTTAGGGGTCGAATTCATGAGTTTAGGATTTGTTTCAACAAGATATAAACTAAGAATTGAAAAGTAGGCAGAGGAATAGCTTGCCTCTAAAATCTAGGAAACTGATTCATTCAGTTCAAAACTACCTTTTCATGATGTATCTACCTCCATGAGTGAATTTTCAACATTTTTACATAAAAGTCCATCAATTTACATCAATTTACATCAATTTACATCATGATTTTGACCATGAGAGAGAAAAAAGTCAAACTGAGAAAAATCTAGGCGAAAAACAAAGTTTTTTGGCAAAAATAGCAATTTTCCATCGTGTGCGCCGCGCCACTTTCCTTGTGCTTAGCGCTTTTTTGCAGCTGATTTTGGAGGTCTTCTCGTCCACCAAATTTGCTCCAAGTGAGCTTTTTGGAAAGGTCTGTCTGTCTAATTTCCAGAATAAGTGGAATTTCTAAATTTGGTGTGCATCTACCCCTCAAAAAGTGAGTTCTCCCAACACTGCTTCCTGTGTGGCCAAAAAGGGGCAGAGAGGGCATTTTTGAGGTGTTTTTGACCCTTTTGGTAGCTCAAAACTTGACAAAACTTTCTAGTAATTTCTGGGCATTCATAATTTTGCATGAGGAATCCAAAAATTTAGAGTTTTCCTCCAGAGGAGGTCCCTAGCAAAAGCGAGCACCCGGTGGCGCTACGCACTAGGCTGAAAAACCTATTTTTTCCTTCAAAAATTCAAAATTGACAAAAATTGTGTCAAATTTCTTAAAATTTGGGTTGAGTGACCTGCATAAAGTACTATGTTGGGCTAAGGAAGCCTCAACCAATATTTTGAGTCTATCTTGGTCTTTCTTCCTCCTCAAAGTTTTCCTTAACTTAGCCTTCAAGGTCCTTATTCTCGCTTTGCAAATCTTGTTTCTTGCCAAATAGTGATAGGCCATGTGCCTCAACATATTTTTCTCTTTGTTTTCCTTCTCCAACAGCTTATCCAAGTGCATATTTATCCTCTCTAGCCAAGATTCACGATCAGCTTCAATCTCTTTTTTTTTGTGTAAGTCAGATGATTATATTAGAATACAAAATAGAGTACAAAAAATCCGTAGAAGCAGATCGAGAGCAGGGATGTACAATAGTTCATAGTTTATCACCTGCTCAAAGATATCAGAAAAAAGAGACTGCAAAATGCACACCACACAGGGTGGCCCGAGCTAAACTTGTGCCTAAAAACGATACTGCCGAGACATTACAGTTCATGACATTAACATAGATAGACTTAGGCCGATACATAGATATAGACGAAGGAAACAACAGAGGTGACTTCCTTAGATAAACTTGCCCATCTGGCTGATGGTGTCCAGACCCATCTCCCGCATATGTTTGTCCATTCTTGCTTGCATGGATTCAATTGATTCGTTGTCCTGTACCACCATTGTGGCCTGCTGCGGATTAACAGGCGCTGGGTTAACAGAATCCCTCAGTAGCCTGATGAGCAGAGTCAGCTTTCTATTGACTGTCTGAACAGCTTCATGCACAGTGGTGATTCGGCCATTCAACGAGCTGTTGTAGTCGATTATCTTTGCCATTTGAGCCTCCGTGAGGTTCACCTCAGTTACAATTTTCTCCTTTTCCTTCTCGATCGATTCCAGTGCTTTGGCGATGAGAGTCTTGGTTCACCATCTCTCTGCTTTTGTTCTAACAAACTGAGTTGCCCTTTTCGAGGGGGTTCCCGGGTCCTTCAACCAATTCACCTCCTCTGCAATCTCCTCCTCCGTGCGCCCTTCTTCCTCCTACTTGGCTTTGGCCTCAAGTTCCACGATTTTTCGTTTGTTCTTAGTTGCTGTTCGGGTTTCATAGCCTCTCTTCGCCTCCTGAAGGTCCCAATTTGCAGCAGCACAACGACATCCTCCCGCTTCCATATCTAACTCCCTATTCTCCTCCCAGCTAATGCTATTACCATTCACAGTTGCGTGCTCGACACTGTGATAAGATACTGTGAGGAAAACAGGGTAGCTGCCCTCTGCTTTATAGTGTTTTCGCTTGTGAAACCTCATGAGGATGGTCTTAATCTCGCTGGAAGTGGGAGTACTATGACAATAAATTTGATTGAGGTTCGCACAAGCAAGGCCGTTGCAGGTCGAATTGGAATGAGAGTGGCTGCTCATAATCCAATTGTCATTATGCCATTTGTCCTGTACGATTGAACGGTTGCTATGGTGGATGGTGGTGTTTGAAATGCCCTGTTTGCCTGCATGCCCGGTCTTCCTATGCGGATCCTTGATCCACCCCGCCTCTTTCGATATCACCATAAATGCTATTGATGCCTTGCTATACGGATCCCTTCCAAGTGTTCTGATATAGATCTTGCTGATGCTATAAGTTCTGTGGCTCGATCTGTAATGATCACTCATCTGGCCGGCCTGCCGCCGCCAGGAATTCCACCGCCAGAGAAGTCCTGTCATTCCGTTGCCTTGATGATCCTTTCTGCTTTTACCGGTTTTATCAAAATTCCGGTGCCGCAACCCGAAGCCGTCCCCAGCTAGGTTGGATCGGCCTGGAGTAATTCCTTCTCTGCCAGCTGGGCACATGTCACCTTGAGGGTTGGGCAGTCTACCTCCTGCCAACAGCTGTCCATGATTTTGTTCGGGTTGTCAGCACCATGGTTTGCCAAAAAATCCGCCAACCCATTCGCCTTTCTTCTTACGGTTTGGAAGACTATGCCTCTCATTTCTGCTATTAGCTCCGCTATACTCTCCGTGGCTTTGGCCAACCTCCAATGTTTGGTGGCCTTACTGACTCTTGTGCCTGCTTGTAGGCGTTTAGCCGCCATGATGGCCAAGGAGGAATCCCCCTCTACTATTACATTCCCTCGTTGAATGGTTCTTAGAATTTTCAACCCTTGCTCAAGCGCCGCAAACTCTGCTTCATTGTTCGTGCTTTCTCCCAGCGCCCTGCAGTATATATGGACGATTTCACCAGCCTGATTGCGAATGGCACCTCCGATACCTGCTGTGCCTGGGTTGCCCCTCGAAGCCCCGTCAAAATTCAATTTTAGGCCGCCCTCTGGTGGGCATTGCCATCTGAGGAGTTGCGATGAAGGTTGTGATCGGTTTCCCCCAGACGGTTGATTGCTGGATGCCTCCAATTGAAACACCTTTAAAATGCGTGAGTCCTGATCCGTGGGTTTTTCATTCGATTCTACCTTGCATTTTGCCTGTATAAGCTGTTTGATGTTAACTGTTATAGATTCTTTTGCAAATTCTATGTTTCTGACTTCCTCCTTGAATATTCTCCGATTTCGTTCTTTCCATATAGTCCATACTATAAAGCCTGGGGCACATTTCCAGATACTTTCCACTCTTCGAATTCTAGAAAAGTTTCTCCTCCAGTTGATGATGGTCTCCTGAATGGAGTCCCTGTTCCGATCAGAAGCTCCAAGAATATCTTCCATCCAGTGCCAAAGTTGGGAAGCCCATTCACAGGAATTAAAAAGATGATTCATTGTTTCCACCTCCTTTATGCACATAGGACATCTAGAGTGTCCTCTGAACCCCTTTTTCAATAAGTTTTCCCAAGTTAGAGTTCTCTTCTGCATAAGAAGCCATAGAAAAGTTCTAACCTTCGGCCATTGTAGACTGTCCCAAACTTTATTGGCCCAGGGCATTATATTAGGCTGTTCTCCCCCCTCTATGATGCTCTTGGCTTCTTTCAGGGAGAAATCACCGTTGCCTTTAGGACCCCATCTGAGCTTGTCATTTTCAGCAGCAATTCGAATTTTTCTTTTTAAGAGTTGTTGATTTAAAGCTTGAATGGTTCCCTGAATGTCTTCGTTGTGGGTGGAGTTGAAAACTGTCCATTCTCGCCAGTCCGGGTCTTCACTGGTTGGGTTCCAGTATTGATTGACTTTGAATTTGCCCTCAGTTTGATAGTTTTGCTTCAGGGGTAGGAGTTGAGGGGTGTCCAGCTTCGGGGACTGCTGCCAGGCATCCTCCCAGAAGAGTGCTTGATTTCCATTTCGTATTTCCCAGAAGCTATAGTCCTGGACAATACTTCTGTTGTCTTGGGCATGATTCCATATTGGTGAACCGTTAGGGGCATCCTGCATTCTCACTAGTTCTAGATTGGTGTTGTTCGGCCTATACTTCTCCTTCCAATGAATAGCCCATGGTAGGCTCGTGTCAGAGATCCACTTCCACCAAATTTTGGCTCCGCAGACTCTGTTTACCGTTGACGGATCAACTAAATTCAGGCCCTCCCTGTCCTTAGGTTTACACAGTTTCTGCCAGGCAACTAAAGACCATTTTTTCTTTACACTGTTTCCACTCCATAAGAAGGATCGCTGTATGATTCTTATTTGATTTAAGATTCCTTTCGGAGCAGGAAGAATGGATAGCATATACTGAGGGATGGCCTGCAAGACCGCTTTTGTTAGTATTAGTCTACCTGCAAAATTCAGAGCCCTGTTAGTCCAATGTTTGCACTTCCTTTCCATGCTGGCTAGGATTTTCTCCCAATGAACCTTTTGCCACGGTTTGAGAGTTAGGGGGGCACCAAGGTATCTTGAAGGTAAGGAGCCAATTTTAAACCCCAGAAGCCTAGATAGATGAGATTGGATAGCTTGATGCGTGTTGAAGAAGAATATGGTGGATTTGGAAAAATTAATCTCCATTCCCGAGGCTTCGCTAAAAAGATTGAGGATGTTTCTGTAGGCTAAAGCTTCTTTTACTGTTGGGGTACCATGTAACATAGTGTCATCCACAAACTGTTGATGAGTTGTGGCTGGACAGGATTTGATGGGTTGCAGACCTCTAATTTGACCTTCTGCTTTTTTCTTGGCAATTAATCTGCTTAGGCCCTCCATTAGAATGACAAACAGGAAAGGGGATAAGGGGTCCCCCTGTCTGATGCCTCTGGAAGGGCTGAAGGGAGCAGAGGGGGCGCCATTCACAAGGATAGAGTATCTAGGAGACTTAATGAGGGCTAAAACCCATTTGATCCATTGTCTACTGAAACCAAAAGCACCTAAAACTGCTTCCAGATAAGACCAGCTTACCTTATCATAAGCTTTGGAGAGATCTAACTGCATAAGCATTCCGGCTTCTTTCCGCGAATGAAGGGAGTGGATCATCTCCTGAGCGAGCAAAATATTGTCTAGAATTTGCCTTCCTTCCACGTAGCCAGACTGTTCTTGCGATATGATGCCAGGGAGGATCGCCTTCAGCCTATTAGCTATGACTTTAGAAATGATCTTGTAGACTACATTACAGAGTGCTATGGGTCTGAATTTTTCTGGTGTATTAGCTTCCTCCACTTTGGGTACAAGAGCAATGAAGGTTGAGTTTAGATATTTTAGGATCGTTTTGGATCGTCTTGAGTCCTCCACAATCTCCCATATGTCTTGCTTTACAATGTTCCAGCAGGCTTTATAGAAGTTAATGGTAAATCCATCCGGTCCAGGAGCTTTGTCGCTGGGCATACTCCTGACTGCCTCCTCAACTTCTTCCATAGTGATTGTTCTTCTTAGGGCCCAGTTCTAATCCTCTATGATGGATTTGGGTATGACATTGGTGATTTCTTTGATGGCTTCCTCTCTATTGATCCCTGGTTCTTGCGCTATGAGGCTGAAGTGATTCGAGAGGGAGGTTGATATCTCATTGTGGTTTCTGAGGAGTTCCCCTTCACTGTTTTTCAGTTCTAGGATTTTGTTGGCACTTCTGTAGTCCATGGTTGATCTATGGAAGAACTTGGTATTTTGCTCCCCTTCCTTCAACCAAAGGATTCTTGATTTCTGCTTCCATAAAGATTCTTCCTGCTTGCATCTGTTGTGCCATTGTTGAGTAAGCTCGTTTTCTTGTTCACTGGTATCCTCACCTCTACATCCGGCCGCACCATCCTTTTGAATTTGTTCCAGCTTATTTTCGTGATAGCGTTCTCCTGAAATATATTTCCGAAAACTATTTTATTCCAGTCCTTCATTTTCATTTTGATATTTTTTAGTTTCTTTTGAAGATTGAACATTTTGGAACCTTCCTCACCTAAAGGCTCTGACCACCATTTTTCCACCATTGTGAGGAAGGTAGGGTGTTCTATCCAGAACTTTTCAAACCTGAAGGGTTTGTTTCTGGGGGTACCCTGAAGCTCTACAGCTAATGAGATCGGCCAGTGGTCCAACCCTCCACTTGGGAGGATGTTCGATTCAACTACCGTACCCTCTAAAATTAGGCTTTCCGAGACTAAGAAGCGATCCAGTCTGGAGGAAATGAGTCTTTCGCCCCCCCTTCTGTTGTTCCATGTAAATTTACCACTCTTAGGGTATACATCTACCATTTTTTCATTATCAATGAAACTTATGAAGACCTCCCCATCCCTGTTTAGTTTTCTGAGGCCTCCTTTTTTCTCTAGGAGGGAGGTGATCATGTTGAAATCTCCCCCCAATATGTATTTAGCATCAGGGTGCCTATCTATGAATTTGGTTAAAGACGCTAGGAAACTGATCTTGTCTTCTAACTTCTGAGGACTATAGACATTGATGCATAGAAAAGATTTAGAATTACCTGTAGGTTGCACTTCCAGTGTCAAGTAATTTTTGCCTGCTTCAACTGTTATAATCTGATATCTTCTTGTATCCCAGAAGGTAGCTAAGCCTCCTTCTCTCCCTTTGCTTTCAATCTCTAAAACTTAAAAATTTCTTCCTAACTTAACTCGTAGCCTATCTATGAGAGCTCTGTTGCATTTGGTCTCTTGTAGAAACAACATATCCGGGTTGTATTTTTGCATCTGCCACTTCATAATCCTCTGTTTGGCCTGACTGTTTATCCCTCTTGCGTTTCATGATACAATCTTCATATTTAAACAATTAGTTGGAAGGATGGATAATCACTTAGCTGCCTTATCTTACCTGCGTTGATCAGCATCTCTCCCAGCTCCTGCAGGTGTTCTCCACTTGATTTGCGGCCTCTACGACGTTTGTTCCTCGAGCTAGAGGTTTTTCCCAGTATTGCTTTGTAGTGTGGGATGCTACCTTTGATTATGCCTAACTTTCTCTTCTGTTTCTCTATTACTGCCTTCTGCCGTGCTATGAAGAGGTCATTGACCTTCCTTATTTCTTCCTCCGGTACTGCTTCAATCCCTTTGGCTCTCCAGCTTTCTACAAGCACTGTAAGGTCCATCCCTTCCATAGCTAGGGTTTCTTCGAGCTCCAGATCCTCGCTCCCTGCTTCACTTGTTAACATCTCTGTTTCTTCGTCCGTTTCTGCTGTTCTGTCCTGCATGTGGATTTCACCAGTGAATGCTCCTTCCGCCGTTCCTTCTCCTGTAGGTTCTTCCTGTCCTTCTTGCCCTGCCTCCACATTAGGTTTATTCTGCTTTTCCTCCGAGTCAGTCTCCAGGTCTAGGATCTCAAAGGGGTTACTGAAGTAGTTTCTTTCTGTATTTCCTTTAGTATTCCTTCTTCTATTGGCGCGCTGCCTGTTCTTTGGTTTGGTGAAGTTGTTCTTGTCTTTGTTGTTCTGTATTTTCTCTTCTTCTGCCTCCTTTCTGTTCAATGGACAGTCTCTTACCAGATGTCCATGCTCGTGGCATTTCTGACACCTGAAAGGTATTTACTCATATTCTAAAGCCTGAAAGTATTCCTCATCCCTGTACTCGAGCCACAAACCTTCATGTAGTGCGCCTGACACATCCAGTTCCAGACAGATTCTAGCATAGGTGGTATATCTTTTCTGCATGGTTGCCTCCGAAGCTTTAACAAAGGTTCCTAGCTTATCCCCTATTTGCTTTAGGGCATTCAATCCCCAATAATCTATTGGGAGAGAGAAAAGTCTAATCCAGACCGGTACTTGAGTGAAGGATTCCTTCTCCGGGACGAAGTTTGGCTTCCAGGGTCTCATATATAAGCCTGCTGCGGCTAGGAAATACAGGCCACCTTCGAACACTCTATCTTTATCTTCTAAACTTGTAAAGACTAATGTGAAAAATCCTTTGGCTCCCAGATGTAACTGCACATCTCCTTTTGGCTTCCACTGCTGTCTTATCCATTGGCACATCGTCCTTTCAGATGGCCAGACTCCCATAAATTTACAAATGATGGCATGTTCAGCCATGTGCTCCCTGTAGGCCTGGATTTCAGGGTCAGTGATTGTCACCCGTAGGCTATCTTTTTTCTTTGGCTTACATGCACTGCTGGTCACAAGATTTCTGTTGGGGTTCGCGCTAGACTCCCCCTCCTTCTTCGGTAGAACCTTGCTTTTGTTTTTTGGCTCTTTGTCTTCTTTTGGTCGTTCCTCCTCATTTTCTGAGGGCTGAGACTTGGCATCTGTTTTGTCTTGTGTGTCTGCATGGTTCTGCTTTTCTTTATTCCTGTCTTATGAGGTATTGTCTGTCTTGTCAGATATTATTGGTGTATTTTCCTTGTTTTTCCTGCTACTCTGCATCTTGTTGTTCAGTCCTTCGATTCTGACTCCTTCTTTCATTTTCTGTTGCTGTTTCTACAAGACAATCTGCTTAAAAGTTGGGGTCCCACTGGACCCCTCTGCTCCCATCCAGTCCGATAGCAGTTGCCCCTTTCGAAACAATGCTGCTAGTTTGATTCTGTGGTGTTCCAGGATCAGCTTCAATCTCTTGCTCTAGTGGTGTCAATTTGATTTTCCTCCTCTTGGCTGCTTGCCGGTTTTCTCTTATGGTTTGCAGCTCCATGATCGTCTGCTGATCCTCCAGCTGCTTGTTCCTTTGCTCAAGGTAATTGATAATCCACTTAGCTCTTTCAAGGTTAAGAGCTAAGGCATGAATGTCAGCTTCTTGTTCCTAGATGATCTCTTTGAGTTTTGAGCTTTGGGAGCCCAAATCAGTGTCCTCATCCTGAATGAGAATGAAATCTCTCTCTTGACCTTTAGAAGGCCCTTCATCATGCACTGGTTGTTTACCTTTTTCCTGTACCTACTTTGCTGTTGAAGGAAACGAGACCCCTTCCACCTCGGGTGGAGATAATACTCGTTTGGCTGATGCAAATAATCTCCTTGTGCCCTTTTGATAAGTGACAAATACTAGCACACTGGTTGTTTGAGTCTCATGAACTTCTTGCTGATGTGAAGGCCCTCCTGCCTCATGAAAAATTGATGGGGTCACTTGAGGACTTGTGAAAATCTCATGTGAAATGAAATCATCCCATGAAACATTTAGCAAGCTCAGCTGATGCAAAACCATAATCTTGATCAATGCAAAGTGATAAATGCTGTTGTACTATTGACGAGGAGGTTTCCTTTGCACCAATGTGGTCATTTTCTCAATATTCCGGCACATGAAATAGGGGAGGTTAATTATCCTCACCCTAGTGAAATGCATTAATAATCTGACATGATAGGTGTATAAGCGAGAAAATCTGCCTTCACAGCTGAAGTATTTGATTATGAGCTTCATGAGTGGAGCATAAGTGTCCTGTAGGTATTTGAAAGGAAAGACCCTATTGATTTGCTTCTGATAGGCAGCCTTGATATAAGGCTCATAATGCTCTTTGTCCACCAGCTGTCCTTTGTTCCATTGTTCGCCAACATTCGGAATACCTGTTGCTTCAGCTACAGTTTCAGGTGTCAAAGTGAATGTAACACCTACCAAATTGACCTGGCTATTGTGAAGATGGAGGACAAACAATCTAGCAAGCTCATGGTAGTATTTTACTCTTTCTACCATCTCACAAAACTGGTAGCAATATTGATGTTTGAAACATGCTATAGCGAGAGGACAAGCCAATAGCTTTGTAAGTGTAGTGGGCTCCTCTCGGATGTGTTTTCCTCTCTTGTGAGGTTTTCTTGGTGCATGAATTTCTTGGGAGGAATCACTCACTGTTTCCTCATCCCTCTCATAAGGTGAATCTGTTTCCATGTTTGCCATTGTATGGTGTTTCAATGACGAGTATGAAGAGATTTTAAATGAAGAATAGTTGTTTGCTGTTTAATGAAAGGGATTGATGAGTGGGATTGTGAATGAGGAAATGTGATGCTGGTTGTAGGGTTTTTTGGGAGTGGCAGGGTTTTGGGAATGCCAATTAGGGTTTGGGAATAGTGGGAATTTGTTAGGTATTAGGGTTTTGGGGATGAGGGGGTAGGATGAGTGTGAATGGGAGAGGGGTAAGGGAAATGAAATGAGTGAAATGTAGTGAAGAGGGATGGTGTAAATGATGCAGGGGAACAAACAACAAAAATGACAATTTTGCAAACCCTAGGCAGTTTTTTCAACAGACTATGCAACAAACTAGGGTTTTATCTTTCACCTATTGAAACACCATGAATGAGGACTAAAACCCTTGCAATGGCACTTAGGAATGTTTCACTTACTTGTGGAATAAAGATGGCAAGATTTTGAAGCTTAGCAAGTTGATTTGAGTGAAGTTTGGGTTTGGAGGACCGGTGCGCTGCGCCCAGACATAGGTGCACTGCGCGAGTTCACTCTCCAATGTTAATTCTGCGCTCTGTGCACTGCGCCGACTAGGTGCGTCGCGCCTCAACCCAAGTGCACCGCGCCCAGTAAGCTTTGCAAATTTTGCTGCAAATCACCTTCCTTCGTCTAAAAATCACGATTTTTACTTGTTCTTTTCTCTTTAACATAAGAAATGAAGCCTTCAACATGAGAAACATTTTAAATACAAGGGACTTAAATTTTTCATTTACAAAAACCCACTTTCTAATGTTTTGCCTTTCACTTTATCATTTAAACTCTGTTTTGGCAGTTTGACTTGTTTTTTGAAAATTGATGGACTAATGCTTTGAATCTCTTGTCTCTTTTGCAAGAGATGAAGTGTAGGAGCTTGGAAAGGTGACCAGGGTTGCATTTCTGGACATATTACATATAGGAAGAATAAAATTACATGAAAATTATATACATAGAAGAAAAAACTCTGTTTTTCCTCAAAACAGGGTTTTGAGGAAAAATCAATCACTGAACATGTGATTATTGAAAATTTTGATGCTGAGAACTTATTTGACCTCCTCATGTGCCTGCTGACCATTATTGAGCTTTACAAGACTTTAATGGCAAACCCTAGACCTAATGAGACCTAAAAACCCTAAAATGGCTTTTACAAATTTAAAGACATAAATTGGCTGTAAATGACCTGAATTTGTGAAAATAGGCTAGCAGGTAAAGGTCATGAGGGAAAATTGATAATATGCCACTGCCTTCAGATGATCCATGACCTAATGGAATGCAGCTGATCAGATAAGACACCTAAAATGCATGCAAAAAGAGAAATTTTGATCACTGATGGAGGGATGAAGATACTGACACTAACAGAACCAAAGACCCTGAGATGCTTTACCGAAGGAATGTGCCCATACCACATTTCATAAGGAGTCTTGTTTATGATAGCATTAGATGGACATCTATTCTTTATACATACAACACATAGAACTACATCAACCCAAAACATCATTTTTACATTTTTGAAGAGCAACATGGAGTGTACCATATTTAAGATTTTCCTATTCATTCTTTCAGCTACACCATTCTGTTGGGGATTGTAAGGCACAATTGTTTGATGTTTGATCCCATGTTGGCGAAGATAGTTTTCAAATTCATTTGAAGTGTATTCTTTTCCATTATCAGTGCGAATAGAGCCAATATGAGATTGTGCATCATTTTCAATCCATGTATGAAAGTTCTTGAATGTTTGAAAAGCATCAGATTTGTTCTTCAATAAATAAACCCAACACATTCTAGCGTAGTCATCAATAAATGCCATCATATATTTATTTCCATTTGTAGAAGGAACATGCATTGGACCACATAAATCTGAATGAATGAGTTCAAGTTTTCTACGTGCTCTTGAATGTGAATCATGAAAAGACTGTTTGCTATGCTTTCCTAGAATGCAAACATCACATTGCTTAAGCTTCCTAGGAATTGTAGGCAAACCTTTAACCCAATTTTTCTTCAACAAGTGGAGGCTGTCATAGTTCAAGTGTCCAAATCTAGCATGCCATAATAAACTTGATGGAAATGTACCTTCTTCATAATGAGAGTTGTATGAGAAATGTTGTGCACGAGTAGAGGTACCCAGCAGCTTGAGAAGCCTTTCTTATTCTATCCCCGTCATGACAAGTGAGTGGTTAGATTCCTTTCTCACCTCAAGCTTGCCATCAAACATATGAATGGAGTGACCTTGCTGGTAGATTGGACCAAGGACAACAAGTTTCTCCTCAGCTGTGGATATAGAACATGATGCAGAAGAAACTCTAGAAGACCAGGCAATTTAAGCCTGATTGTGCCAAGCCTTGATGGCTTGAGTTTTGATTGGTCTACAAAGTATACTGCTCCATCAACATTGTTAGTAAATTCTTCAAAAAATCTTTTCTTTGAGTCATGTGGCAAGTTTCTCCTGAATCAAGCAACCAATCATTTTTCGAAGAAGCAAGTGAAGCATTAAATAAGTCTTCATTTACTCCAATATTACATTGTGCCACAACATAATGAGTGGATTCAGGTGCTTTACCTTTGTCTGTGTCATTAGTTTTACCTTTGGGTTGGTTTCTATGCTACTCAATTTTGTTCCAAGGTAACTTGCATGTGGAGGCATCATGTGATCCATTTCTTTTGCAGCGTATGCAGTGAAAATTTGACTTTTCTCCTTGAGAGTGTCTGCCCCGCCTGCCTCTGAAATATCTTCCTCTTCCTCTTCGACCATCTCTTCCTCTGGAAGAATATTGGGCAAGATTCTTTTCTTTATGAAAAGGCACACAGCCTCTTCAGAAGATTCAGGGGATGTCTTCTTTCCAAAAGCTTTCTCTCTTTCAGAAATTTTTTTCACAAGAGATTCAAAGGTAATATCTTTGAGATTTCCATTTTCTTGCAATGACTCAAGATTATTGGAGTAAGTAGGATAAAGTGCCTTGAGAAAAGCGATTAGAGGAATATCCAATTCAAACTTAGTGACTTTGATATCATGCATTATAGATTTTACTTTGGATGCAAGAGCAAGAGGATCATTATTTTGTAATTCAAGAGTGAAGAGTTTAATCATGAGTTGAACAACTTCAAGCGTAGAGTGTTAGTCATAGAGTTCCTTCAGCTTTTGTAAGGCTTCAAATGCATTTGAAAATGGCGAAATGTGTCGACTCACCTCTTCACTTACAGATGCTGCAATCAATGCATAGGCTTTGTTGTTCTTATTTTCCCAAATGGCGAGCTCCTTGTCTGAGGTAGGCTGGACTAGCGCTTCATCTCCTTATCCAACACACACTCCTTTCCATAGCTCATTAAAAATGAGAGTGTGTTGGATTTTCCACGACCATTCAGGATAATTCTCCTTTCCATTGAGAACTACTCCCACAATAGATATAATTGAATGCATTGTAAAATCTGTGTACAGTGGAGAAAAATATTGCTGCTGTAAAATTTTACTCGTAAAATGATTGTTATACCAACAATGTTCAACTTAACAACATTCAACATTCACCCGAATATTAGAGTCTGACTATAGCTGTAGTTCTTTTGTTGCTTTGTATGGCAGAGATGAACGACGAAGATGAGCGGCGGAGATGAGCGGAGGAGATGAATGGAGGAGATGAGCAGAGGAGATGAACGGAGGAGATGAGTGGAGGAGATGAATGAAGGAGGGATGTCGATGGTAAGCAATCAATGGTTATCGCAAGCAAAACAAGTTGGGGCAATAACCACGACTAAAGGTGGATTTCGTGTTACAAGCGGGATTTCGGGCGGATAAAAAATAGTAAGTGGTATTGAGAGGGGAGCGCCTGATTCCACTAAGCGATTGACACGTAGTGATTAGGGAGAGAGAAAAACCACTCGTATCGGGTGGGTAACTCTCATGCAACTAATGCACCTGAAATCGTTATAAACTGTCGGATTTGAGGTGATGATCAACGGTGGAGATTAAAGGCACTTTTCGGGCGCGTAACTGCCGTGCAAGTGGTCCGCCACGAAATCAATGTTAGCCGTCGGATCTGGATGTTGAGATTAGCGGTGGAGAACGAGCTAGATAAAGTGAAGCCTCATGATCAGGTTTAATGAGGGATATGATCGCATCACAAACATGCAACGGTATTGATCAGGGCAAGAGATTTGTGATATGCGATTAAAAAGTGGACTCGACAATTTATATATATGGGTTTATAATACTTGAGATCCAGCTCAAGGGAATACAGAAAAGGATATATGTGAATACGAAAAAGGATATATGGTTCTTCAATGAGAAAGGTAGATAAACCATAATTAGAGCAAGAGGAAATCCAAGTCATTACAACACCTTCGGCTTCAACAACTAGCTCCAATGCAACGCACTTCAACGAATGTATTAAACAATAAATGAGATTTCGCAGGGATATGACAGAAATGTCAGCATGCAAAAGATGCAAAACAAAGGCAAAACATAATAGGAATTACAAATTAAAAAGGAAGCCAAAAATGGCACCTGCTCTGATACCATGTCAGACCAGGAGGTAACTCCTCAAATCAAAACTCATATTATTTATTCAGGCTGTTCATTATTATATACAAGAGGGAGTGACTGTTCAATTCATCTCCTGATGACTCTCTATCTTCTCTATTATTTATTTACATTAATTACAGCTGTAAACCCAATCCCTCTGATTAGGTGTCAACAGTTTTGCTGCCTCAGTGGAGAGGATGTTTTAGTGATTTTCTCTTCTTTGATGGCGTAGTGGCCCCACCATGTCCTTTCACATTTTTTTTTGAAATTGTAGCTTTAGAAACTTTTAGGACATATTACATCATAATGGAGATATAAAATCTCTTTAGAACCTTTATTGATTTTTCCCTATCACTACTCCTTCAAATGATGATTTTGGTGGTGAAATGACTTATTTTCATGCTTTTGACCCTATGATCTAACGATGACACTACATGAATGAATGAGTTGAATGATGACATTGAAGACTATGACACCATTTCAATAAGGGATAACCTGACCATGCTGACATCCATTGATCATAAAGGTGAAAGGAGTAGTGATGACCTACCTAACCTAACCAGTGACCAAATTTTTATTGAAAACCTATTTGAAACCATAAAGATTTGCATTAGGACCATATCAAAATTTTTTTAAGAGCATATTTGATCACTGGTGACTGACAGGACTGAAAGACGCTAACATTGGCTCCAGCTGGGGATGAAAGCTCCATAGGAGGTGTCAACAACATTGTAGACCAGGTAGGCTAATCCATTGGGCATGGAGTCACTACAACTACAATCTTAAAACTGACTCAAATTAAATTGAAAATTGAACTGAACACTGTCAACTGCAAACTCTGCTAGAAACTGACACTGAAAAATATGCTCATAATGTTGAGCTTATTCATCACACCTTACCTACTTTAACTGATCCATAAGCGATCTGATCAAGTGAAGTCGAAGATCCAGTGTAACCAATCAAATATATGACTACTTGATTGATGCTTGTATGAAGCTCCACGAGGCATAAAGAAAGATTGAGTAAATGGAAACTCACAATGAAACCTGGGTTCAAAACCTCTGTTGGTGAACAAAACAATATCCACCTTTTCTAATGCTTCCAAAAGACTGCCCATGGGGTCTTGAAAATCATGAAACATCACCTCTTGTTGATCAGCAAAAAAAAGGGAGATGCTTTCAAATATAATCGCTGATTGTTCTTCTTCATTTGGTTGATCCTTCGTAATTGGAGATGCAACAATGTGATCTTCCATACCATCCAGATCAAAGACAAGATTTGTATGTTCTTGCAGATATTCAATTGAGGTAGCCAAATCAGTAGCAACACAAATATTTGCAAGTGGATTTTCATGTATATTAGAAAAAGAATTGTCTTGGCTTTGAAAAAAATATATATCTTGATCATTTGAAGGCTGCTGATCATATTCATGAAGCTCAAGACAACAAACCTGTTGTACACTATTTTTAACCTCAACGGATAAATCATGACTCTCTAGAGTTTCTATACAAGCACACTCAAAATTCTGATCTGCACATATTTCCTCCTGAATTACAAACTCAGAGGAGGAAAGGAATGAAGGGAAACTAGAAATAACATCTTTATGTATATCTTGATTGCTTGAAAATTGGCAAGACTACTACGAATTATCATCAACTTCGGAAAATGGAATATCAATGTCATCTTTTGAAGAATTATGCTCAAGTTTGTTGTCATCCAGGGTAGAATCCATGATCTTTACATGATGGTGAAAATGGTTTTCATTCAAAGCATCCAAGAGTTCATCATCCATAAAATATTCATCTCCATAAGCACTTTCTAGCTTTTGAATAAAATTTTCAAAGTGATCACAACAATCCTCAATCAAAAGCAAAGAAGGATAGGTTTCTCTATACCTCTCAAAAAATACTGAGGAAAATATTTGAGAGAATAAATACAAGCAGGAGGCAAGTTTTCATACCAAAACCATGCTCTTTCTTCTAATGTGATCATGAAAACATCTTCATTAAACAATCTTCATGAAATTAATCCTCAACTTACGCACATGCATATGAAATCTTATTAAATGAAGTGTAGCATCATCACCTTTTCCATCTCTAAATTTTGGCAAGCATGTTTGCCAATATACCTAAGGCATACGATTTGGAAAGCCAGAACATGATCTCGATGCATAGGAACATACCTTCTGGATTGAGAACTCATTTCAATTTCTAGATCCTGCTTCTGGTGGAGTCATTGGATCAAGTTGGAGTCGCCAGGTGAATGTTTCAACCTTCATATGTGTTCGACTGCTGTCTACCATCAACAAATTAGATCTAAACTTTGATGATCTTTCACGAGGAATATGAAATTGTTCGCTCCCTGGAAATGACGCCAAAATGTTATCCTCCACAATGTCCGAAGGATGAGAAAGGAGATCGATGGAGGTAACCTCAAACTACTTAGGGTTCAACAGCTAGCCCTACTAAACTAGAGAGTGCTCTCTCTGTGAGATCACAACCAATGATGACTGGAGTGGGAAAAGATGTTAGGCTAGTTATTATAGCACTCGGGTTTTGTAGATTTAGGGTTTTCTAGATCAGAGGTACAAATCAGGGAACTAGGCTAGGTCTTCAAAGGTTCAGTTGCATGATATATAGAGGAGAAATGTAGGCATGCTTTTGTGATAGCTTAGGAGATGGTTGATGTAGTGTAGGGTTGAATAGGTGAGAAAATCAAGATGAGCATGTGAACCATGAATTCATCTATCAGAAGACTAAGCAAATAAAATGAGATTCCTAACAAAACATAGCTTAATTACAAGAATTATGTTTAATACCTCTTAGGAAAATCACTAAAAATAATAGATATGGAAAGGAAAATAATTTACCATTCAAATAAATGTTTAACAAGAGAAAAACAATGCCAGAAACTCACACCACAAGAATTCCTGAATAATAGCTGCAACTTGGCCTTTGATTTCCTATAAAAATATAATGAAGTACAAGCTACAAGATTTCCACTCTCTAATGTCCCATATGGAATCTGACTGAAAACTAGATACATATAGACCAAAAGAGCAACTTCCCCACTCTTAGGGGTTGAATCCCTCAGTATAGAAATAACTTACATGAATTTTTCAACCAAAACCTAATGACTAGGGAGGTTGGAACAAACCCTCCATTTAGAATTTGACTGAACTGTTCCTCATAAATGAGGCCTAAATTTACATCAAAATCACTCTAAAAGGCTCATTTACCTTATATTACATCAATTAGACTCACAACATGAGGAATTACATCATAAAATCCAAGTTTGACTGAAGAAAATTTGAAATTTGGACAAACAAGGAAAAGCGCAACGCTAACTTTGAGGAGGTTTTTGAAGGCCTTCCACTGCTCCAAATCTAGCTCTGAATATACCAATGGAAATATTGGGATGTCTAGTTATCAGTAGAAACCTCAAGCAAGAAAAATGGACACTCCAAGACCAAGAAAAATCCATTCTCCCAAAACTACTTTAAAATCACAGTGCCTAATCCAGTAAAGTGGCATAAACTGATTTTTTTAATTGTTTTTGGGCATTTTCTTCAAACCTGTTTGTTTACAAGGCACCAAAAGTGGATAGATGGCATGTATAGGTCATTATTTATCCATCCATATAATTTTTTTTGGCATTTGGAGGTTCGAGGAAAAAGCGCAACATCAAGGTGTTGCGCTTTTGGTTGAACTGTTTTTCCTGTTTATGCCAAATGTCACAAAAACTCAAAATTGTTCAAAATTTCTTCAAGTTTGGTCCATGAAGCTCTGAAATGAAATTTCAAGCATGGAGGGAGGCCTCAGCTAGCAAGTCAAGTTTATATTTCTCTTTTTTCCTCCTTAGGGTTTGCCTTAACTTCTTTTTCAGCTTCTTGATTCTGACTTGGGAGACCTTGTTTCTAGTACAATAGTGCATGGCCATATGCCTCTAAAGTTTAGTGGCCCTGTTGGCCCTCTTAAGGCTTCTCCAGGTGGCAATTGACTCTATCAAGCCAATTTTCCCTATTTTCCTCAAAATCTTCTTCAATGGACTTGTCAATGTTTTGCTGCCTCGGTGGAGAGGATTTTTCAGTGATTTTCTCTTCTTTGATGGTGTAGTGGCCCCACCATGTCCTTTCACATTTTATTTTGAAACTCTAGCTTTAGAACCTTTTAGGATATATTACATCATAATGGAGATATAAAATCACTTTAGAACCTTTATTGAATATTTTTCCCTATCACTGCTCCAAATAATGATTTTGGTGGTGAAATGACTTATTTTAATGGTTTTGACACTACGACCTAATGATGACACTACATGAATGAATGAGATGAATGGTGACATTGATGAAAATGACACCATTTCAACAAGGGATAACATTACCATGTTGATGTCCATTGATCATAAAGGTGAAAGGAATAGTGATGACCTGGCTAACCTAACCAGTGACCAAATTTTTATTGACAACCTATTTGAAACCATAAAAATCTGCAGTAGGATCCTATCAAAAACTTTGTAAGAGCAAATTTGATCACTGGTGACTGACAGGACTGAAAGACACTAACAACATCAACACTGTAATTTTGGGAGAAAACCATGTAATTTCAACCACTTCAAATATAAATGAAACTCCTATGATTTGTGGGATCATACTTCTTTAATAATTAGGTCGTGAGTTGCATGTACCAACTCCCTGCTAAGGAGGGAGGGCCCTATCTTTTGTAAAGATTGCTAAGTTAGAAAGGTATTGTGGTTGTATGTTTAGTTTCTATTAGTTTTAATTCATAATTGTTTTAATGTTAATGTTACTATTATTGATATTTTGATGCATTGCAGTTACTGATTAATTATATTACGTAATGGTAATTTTAGTTATTTGTGCGCCAACTTAGGTCTCGAACTGATCCACTCATAGTTATGTGTGCTCTATATTAAATAACTTCTATAGTTTGAATATCTTAATTGATTTTTACTATGTGACTGTTACATAGTGTTTTTCCAGATTGACTGTGTTCCTTTATTGAATGAATGTTTGAGTGGATGAGTGTTTCTTTCTTTTTGAAAGAGTGTGTAACCCCCTCCTCCCACATCTACCCAAGTAACTGACCAACTGGGGTAAACATGTGACGAAAGGATACTATGATATGATTCAACCTCCTAGTTGACCTTAAGGAAATGGAATCGATGGAAACACATCAAACATAACTTCCACATCAACAACAACACTCCTTGGAACCATCCCAACCACTTAGGTATCATACCCCTAGGTCCAACTGAGTTTTTAAGCTATTAAATCTTTGGACACTCCCATTATATGGGCATGCCAGTGTCCAAAGAGCTTTGGAAGCTCCCACAAGCCTGCATGCCTGTGTCCAGGGACTATTTCTAGTAGACTTGTGCCAGAGTGCATGGAATTTAAGGCACATTTCCAGCCCAAAATTCCGGTCACTGCCCTGAATTCGCTGTAACTTCTGGAATCCATTAAGCATGTGATGACAAGACTAGTAAACCAAAAACTAGCTCCAGGACTAAGCTTGACCATCCCCAACCGGGACTAACATTCTATCAAACAATTGGCATCAATGCAATCTACAGGTCTAGGATACAAGACAAAGCATGAATGACTAAAAACTCTTGTGAGACATGACAAGAAAGATCACAACCTTCTTCCTTGAACTGTTATGACATCAATTAGGTCTTGCATCCATCATTTTAACAATTACAAGTAAATAAATGAAATAACCATGACATGAACCAATCAATTAACCATCATTATAACCATGAAAATAATAGTGAGATAACAACCATTAAATTCACATATAAATAATTACAAAAGTAAGAGAACTTAGCTTTTATTAAACATAGGAAAATTTGACTAGGTTCAGGATTTCCACGTACCACTCGACCGTAGACATGGTTGAACCAAATATTTCTTTCATCCAATCATCTCCATGCCATTTTCCAAGCATGAATGTGGGATATCATAAAACACGTCAATCCAAAACCATCCAAGGCTTCCAAATGCCAACTACCTCAACCCATCAAACAATGCTTCCAACTCGTTGTCGGACATGACCAAAACAATCATCAGATTGGTCTCTACCCAAGCCTTCCAGGGCTCTAGAGCGTTTGTTCCAACCAAGATTACTAGGACTAGTAACTCAACTAATAGCTTATTCCGGGCTTCTAGAGCATTTATCCAACCAGGGCTTCCAAGACTAGTAACTCAACCCACCAAGGGATTCCAGAGCGTTTGTCCAACCAAGGCTTCCAGGAACTAGTAACTCAACCCAAGCTAAAGGAAACAAGAGAACCAACTAGAAAACAAAGAAATGAACCCACAACACCATGGATATCTAGGAAATGGAAAGGATAGGAAAATCCACTGTCAGTCCAGGAAATCCTCCATCCCAGTGATAGATCATGAAAAATATGCCATGCATGCCAAAACTAGTGAGGAAAACATACATGCAACTCGGTACCTGTAATCCAAATCCGCTGTAGCTGCTGATCCCAATGTCCTCTTGCACTTTTCTGCTCTTCCTTTGCCTTCTTGCTCCAAAAATCCAAGTATGCCATACCCTCCAAGAGTGCTCCAGGAAAAATCTAAGTGTCCAAGAATGAGAGAGAGCTCCAAAACTGAACTGGCCAAGCTTACCCACTGATCCTCAGAAGCCTTTATATTAATGAGGCCTCTATTCTTCATTTTCCATTATTTTCCTTCATTTTCCTTCTCACATGCAACATGTGACCTTTCACCTTCATTTTCTCTTAATTTATTTACATAAATAAAATGTGAATAAATGCCTCATGTCTTTTCAATGCCTTTGCCATTGCCTTTGCCAATTTCCTTTAGCCATAATAACCGAAATGAACACCCACTAGGATGTTTTTCCCACCATTTAACTTGGAAGACATGTCCCATAACCGTGGTCTTATGTAATTTTACATGGATTTTTAACTAGGGCTGTTACAGTACCCTCCCCCTTAGGGGAACATCGCCGTCGATGTTCAATGACACCTATAATCAACAAGACTACTGAAAACAAAACATACTGCCCATGGAGCTTTATAACACAGCTCGTTGCAATATTTACAATGACCACTACTGAAACATGACAAACATTACATTTACTGGAGCTTTTTAACATAGCTCATTACGGTATTTGCAATAACCACATATACATATACACATTTGCTTCACCCAACAAATAACCATATAGTCTGTGGAGCTTTATAAACCATCTCAATACAATATTTACAATAATATACACATATACACATTTGTTCAACTCACAAATAAAAGGATACGATGCTCGTATCAATCAACAAGGGAATTGAGAGGCTGAAACCTCCACCCTCAAAAGTAGTACTAGGATTCACCTCCTTCTCAGGAAGTCAAGAATCCACTTTCAAAGTCAAAGCCGCATCAGATGTCCAATGCTACAATCCTGCGCCTTTTGTCCTCTCAGTGAACAATTACCTACTCATTGTTCCAGGGCACACTCCCAATGTCCATCTGATCCCATCTGGAAATGCTAATGATGAAAACAAATCCATCCCCAACCTTCCCTTCTCTGCTACACAGTCCCTCAGGCAATCTGGTCACCCCCTTCCATGTCGTCACTCATCTTCCAAGTGCCGCTAGCACCCCCATCCCAGGTACTCCATCCCTTGGTAAGGATTTTGATATGATTTTAAACAAGAATGCAACAAATTACAGATATAACCATAAATACAAAGATGCAACAGAAATAACACTTCATTTCATTACTATTAAATACTGAACTATGCTTACAAACATAATGGAAATAAGACTAGCTCGGGCGATGGTAGCTTATCTCTGAGAAGAGATGTGGTGGCTACATGCCTCTCAACTGTGTTACGATGAGGGTCAAGGACCTATTTATTATTGAAAAACATGAGAAAACCATAAACAACCAAAATCCTAACCCTAGGAGATGTAAAGCCAAGAGTTTGTGGGCCCCGTTGGGGTTAGTTGGGCAGCCAATTTCTTGGGGTCGTAACTTGGTCATATTATCTCCATTTGGTGCGTAAGATACCTTGTTGGAAAGTTCTCACTGAGTTCTAAAAGATTTACCATAGGCCCCTTCCTGTGGTAATGGGCCTACAACAGAACTTAAAAAAACATCGTTAGGATGTAAAAACTGCTCTGGAAGTTCAGGGCTCGAAAAAATGCTAAAAATAGTAAATGTTGAAATAAACAAGGAACCAAATGAAACTGAATGGAGGTCTAGGTGGGTCAAGTGGGTGGCCATCAATATCCACCTAGATCATTCCTCCCCCCTTAGGAATAAATGCTCCCCATTGTGTGCAAAGCTTCTATGAGGTGAGGAAATTTCTATTGAAACTGGTCCCTGGTGAGCCACTTGCCTTGGTGTATGAGTTGGCCAGCTTTGACAACCTGATATAGTTGGATATTTTGCTAGTGAGTTTTCTTGACCCGTGTTACCATAATCCGATCAATTGTAGCCTGTTCCATATAGTCTCGGTTTAACTCTGTTGGTGTGAGTTGTTCTACAATGTCTGATGTGTCCAACAATGGTGGGAAGTATGGTCAAAGACACATTGAACAGTGGGTTCAGGCCAAGGAATGGGGGAATGATGAGCTCACAATCATTGTCTCCCACAACCTTGGTAATGGTGTAAGGACCATATCGGATTATTCTGAGCTTCCGATGGGCTCCAGTAAGGCATTCTTTCTACAAATGCAACCAGAATTTGTCACTCACCTGAAACTTGCGTGCCACTCAATGTTGATCATGTCATTTCTTGTACTTGGCATTTTAATTCTCTAGGATGTCATGAACCTACTGGTGGATGTGTTGGATGCGTTCAATAAATCTGGTTGCTTTATCAGCCTCAGAAAATACATTTGTGGATTATTTTTGCGTAGTTGCATGAGGCATGGCTACATCAATTAGACACAATGGTTGAAATCCTATACCCAATTGAAATGGACTACGACCAGTTGAGATATGGATAGCTCTATTATAACTATGTTGCACATATGGAGGACTCTTGTCCCAGGTTCAAGGATGCTTGAAGTTGTACATGTAGAGTATGCGCACTATCATCCTATTAATGACCTCCTTCTAACCATCAGTCTGGGGATGGAAGGCAATCGATTTGGTGAGCTTGGTGTCCAATATTGTCCAAAGGATTGACTAGAGTGTGCCTAGGAACCTGCTATCCTAATTTGATATAATGGTTTGCGGGATCCAAAAATATACCCATACTCATTTAAAGAAGAGTTTGGTAGTGTCCTCTACTGTGATATTCTTCTTCCAGGATGCCAATATAGCCATCTTAGAAAATCTGTCCACGACCACAAATACATAGTCATTACCATGCTGGTAGAAAGGAGGCTACACATATAGTCCATGGAGATGGATTCACATGGCTGGCTGGGAGTAGGAAAAGGAATGTACATGGCTTTCTTCTTGATGGTTGGCTTGGCGATGGCACAAGTAGTGCAGGATCTGATATATTTCCCAACATCAAGTCAGAGTTTGGGCCAATAAAGTTACTTTTGTAGTACAACCATAGTTTTATCCACACCAAAGTGTCATGTGACCTGACTGTAGTGCGTCTCCCAAATCAGCTTGGCATGCTCGCTTGAAGGAACACAAAGGTGGCCCAGGTAGCATAATAATGCGCCATGGAGGTGGAAATCAGGAACTTGCTTTCCAGCTACTAGCATCTGGCATGTCAAGGAAAACTCTGGATCATTTTTGTATAGTTGCGACCATATAGAGGTCTCGTGACCACAAGAGTTGAGAACAATAGTTAGTGCTACAACTGGGGGTCAACTGAGGTAGTGTGCAACATGATTGGTGCTGCCCTTTATGTATTAATGTTAAAGTGGAATTGTTGTAGATATGTAGACCACTTCCGATGGCGATTGTTCTGCAACTTCCCCCATGTCTATATAAAATGAAGAGGTTGGTGATCGGTGTGGATGACCATTTCCTTCCCTTGAATGTAGTGCTTCCATTCTCAGCAATCCTGCATGATGGAATACATCTGTTTATCATAGGTGGGGTACTTCCGAATAGTATTGGAAAGCATCTCACTATGATAGGCCATTGGATGCCCGTGCTGGGTGAGGAACGCACCAATAGCATAGTCTAAGGTGTCAGTCTTGATTTCAAATTGTTGTTGCAGGTAAGGTATTGTGAGTACTAGTGCAAAGAAGAGGTGGTTCTTCAACTCAACGAATGCCTTTTGTTGGGACTCGGACCAGGAAATTTTTTCTTTCTTCCCGCCCTTAATAATCTGACTCAAAGGCCAAGTGATATGGGAGAATCCCAATACGACCCTCTGATATAAATTTGCAAGGCCCAAAAAGCTGCGAAGCTCTGTTAGAGTGGTCGGGGCTGGCCAATCCCGAATGACTTGGATTTTGGTCGGGTCCACATGCATGCCACACTCATCTATGATGTAACCCAAGTATTGGACCTGGCTCAAACTGTTAGTGTCAGTGTCTTCACACTGCCATCAGTGATCAAAATCTACTCTTTTGCATTTCATAGTAGGAGTCTCATTCTGATGAGGTTGCATTCCATTAGGTCATGGATCCACTGATGGTAGGGTTTGCCTCAGTTTTTCCCTCATGGTATGTACTTGCTGATCTACTTCCATACTTTTCAGTCATGATTCATGTTCATTTTGCAGTTCATTCCATCAATTACATAAGGTTTGGTCTCATTAGGTTTTAGGGTCCAACCATGGTCAAAATTGACGATTACATGCCAATAATGATCAACAAGGACATAATGACTGTTGCTCCTAAACATTTTGTGATGTTTCCAAGCACCTGCCATTGCAAAAATCAAGTCATCATGAGCATCAATCCACCTGCAAAAGCAAAAGAGAAAAAACACTAAACCCTAATTTCCTCTCCCAATGAGCTAGGGTTGGCTATGGGAGCAGAGATATCTGAGCAGAGGAGGCATAAGGGATTTTTTTTCCACTGGAAAAATCGTGATCTTTCATTAAATTTGAAAAATTACATATTGTAGATGCAGGATGCATGTGCTGTATCTGTCAGCCTCAGAGGGCTCGGTCAAACTTTTGGTAAAGTTCTGCAAAAATAACTGTATACTGTCCTGAACATCATGCAGGATGTTCATATAAAGTGTCTCTATTAAGTCTATACATTTGCCACGTAGGGCCAATATATATCCTATACAATATATTCAAAAATATTATATTTTCTGTTCAAAATTCCAAAAATAGATATTCAAATCATGGGCTCTCAGCCCTGTGATAATGTAGATCTATGTAAGGGCGGTGATAGTAGTGGTATTCATTTGATCCGCGCTATTCTTGGATCATCCACTCTCCTCTAGGAAGTATCGTGGCCGCCTTGGATAGCTCGTCAGCACTGTGGTTATGTTCCCTGTAAATATGATTGCATGTAATATTATTAAATTGAGCCTTGAAAATGTTTATTTCATCCAAAATATTACTGAGTGTGTGAATGTGACAAGCAGTAATATTATTGAACCAATTTATAATGATATTCGAGTCTCCAAAAATATTAATTCTCATGCAGTTATGCCCCAGAGAGAAATGCAAGAGATGACAAAGAGTGATGAGTTCAACGAAGTTGTTTGTTCTAGCCCCTAATCCCATCTTGAATTTGAAATAATTATGATCACTTATGTCTAGGATAAAACCACCACCACACCCCTGCTGTCGTGCTGCGCCATCAAAATACGCCCATGGGGTATTTTTATCAATATGCGGAGGGGCATGCGGCCTGAGGGTTCGGGGTTGGGTAGGCTCTGGCATCTCATTAAAAGCTGATATAATACAAGCAACAGTGTGTCGCCACTACACAGGTTTGTTGTCAAATATGGTGCAGTTCCTGGCCAGCCAGAGATGCCAACAGATAATCAAAGGGAGACTTTGGAGTTTTGACCCTTTATGCCTATGGTACTAGCTTTCCCATGCTTTGTTTATGTCGGAAGCATAAGGCATATCAAAATTTATGAGACCATTTCATATCATCAAACATCAGGTCTACATCATTTGTCGAGAAGTCATTCCAAGGAACAAGCCATTCACCACACATAAGGGACAATTTTTATTCAAACTGTGTTTCTGAGAAATAGAAGATGAATTTGACAAAAGTGAGAGAGGTTTTGTCCATAATTGACCCAAGAAGAAACACCTCTTTCAGTTTTTACACAGGTTTCATGGTTTGGGAGAAATGTAGAAAACATCATTTGCCTCAGGAGGGTTGCTGCACCTCTGGAGTGACCTTGGTAAAATACATTTTTCTCCTAGATGGAATGACCAAATGACTTTCTTGATGAGTCAACTAATAAGTATACACAAAGATATTTCCAATGAGCTATCATGAGCTCAATTTGGAGTTGAGTAAGACCTTCAAAGGTTGACTGCAACAGCACTATGCATTTTGGCAACCCCATTCTGCACATTTTGACCAATATTGGGAGATTGGACTTTTTACAGGGAAAATGAACTCCAAATTGAAACATTCAAGATGTTATGGAAAGTAGACTCGACAAGATTTCCAACGAGCTATCACAAGCCTAATTTGGACACTAGGAAGGTCTCCAAAAGTGGTTTGAAAAACAGTGCTGTGTATCAGAGACCGACACTGCGCACCTGGCACTCATTCCCTTTGTTAAATTACACGGGCGTTACGCACCTGGGAAGTGCTGCACACCAGGGTGAGGCAATGCGCACCTGGCCATCCAAGCTTAGATCTTTCCCCAAGCTACTAAATCACCTCAAAATCCTCAATTTTTCTCATTAACAAGTAAGACACTCAATATATCTTGTTATATAGGGTTTTTATTGCTAGGCTTGGCATTTAGCATATTTTTAAAAAATTCTAACCCTAGCCTCTAGGGTGAAACCCTATTTTTTATCATCTCTCCATTGTTTCACTTACTCCATCTTTTCCATTCTTCCTTAGACCAAATCCAATTCGCATTTACCTATTTCCTAAATCCCATTTCCCTCATACATTTTTCCCATTCCCACATTCCCACTTACACTCTCCCCAAACCCTACAAACCATATATTCCCTAAACCCTACACTCCTTAAAACCTATTCATATCCATAAAACCTACTCATTTTCCATAAAATCTCTTCATACTCATCTTTATTCTATTTATCCTTCCCATCATCGACCACAAGTGTTCACGACTATTAAAAAAAATGGAAAGAGACAGTGAATATGAATTTTAAGAAGACACCCTTAGTGATAGTTCCAGGGAGAGAAACATACAACAAAGGGAGCCTCATAAAGGAGGAAGGATTATCCGAGAGGAACCCACTAGTTTGAAGGAGTTGCAAACCTTTCCACTTGCCATTTCTTGCTTTCAACATCAGGCATGCTTTGATTTTTGTGAAAGGATAGAAAGAATCAAATTTCATCATGAGTTGGCTAGGCTATTTGTGACACATTTGCACAATAATGAAGTAACCCTTGCCGGAATACCTTCACCATATCACCAAGCTGTTATTTCAGAAGGCTAACAGGGACAACCAAATGATAAGGCATATGGCCTATCGCTACAGGACATGGAACAAAATTTGCAACATGAGAATGAAGAGGATGAAAGCTAGGTTAAGGAGAGCCTTAGAGGGAAAGAAAGAGCAATATAGACTTATAATATTGGCTTAAGCCTCTTTAGCCCATCAAAGCAGTTGATGGTGGTGCCTTGTGACAAATTTGGGCAAATTTTGGGAAAATTTTGCATTTTTCAAATTTTAATTTTCAAACACAGGAAATTGCCATCAGTGGCGCTGTGCTTTTCCCTGGAGCATTTGTTGGAGGAAAGTCTTGTATATTTGGATTCAGCGTGATGAGAGCATCAAACCCATAAAATATCAGCAATTTTGGAGCAAAACTTGGTCACCAAAAGGTCAAAAAACTATCGAAAAATGACCTCTCTGCCTCTTTCTAGACACATAGAAGCAACCTTGGGAGATTTCATTTTTGAGGAGGAAAATGACCTCGAAATGAAAAAATTAAAGATGTTCCAAAAACTAGACAATAATATCTTTCCAATGAGCTATCTTGGGCTCAATTTGGCTAAGGGGAAGGCCTTCAAAAGTGGCTATGAAGCGGCGCTGCGCATAGAGCCAATTTGCCTAAAAATCCGGTTTTCGCTTATTTTCACTGCAAGTTGACTTTTCTCTCTCTTCATGGATGAATTTATGATTTTAATTAATGCCATGGTATGTAAGTGTAATTTTGAAATGACCTTAAAGGGTAGATTCATTAGTTAGAGGTGGTTCTGGGGGTCAATGAATCAGTTTCCATACTTATAGAGGCAAGTTGTTTGACTGCCTATATTCCAATTCTTAGTTGGGAAATGGTTGAAACAACCCCTATTCTCATGGATTCAACCCCTAAAGGTCAGGATGAGTAGTTTAGATGTCTATATTATGTGTTTTATTGGTCATTTGGTGAAGTTGGACTCTCTTGGATGCTCTGAGCTATATTGTGCACCTTTATCAGCAGTTTGGCAAGGAAATAAACCAGGATTTGTAGCTATTTTTATGGGATACTTGTGGTATGGTGTTTTTGCATAGTTTTTTCTTCTGTTATCAGTTTTCCTCATGTTTTATGTGTGCCACAATATAATACATTACTTCTAGTTGAATGATATCAAGTTATATAGGTAGAATTCATTGTTTACAGTGCTCTGCCTTGGGAAACCATTCAGTTTTTGATGTTTTCTACTGTTTGAGTAGGATACATGATCTTTGCATGCCCTCCTCAGCTCCTCAATAGTCTTAGACCTACCATCTCACTCAATTTCAAGTGCCAAAGCACCTACCTATCTCGCCCCATAGAACACCCTGCATCCTGACTTGATTTCCCGGACCCAAAACTATTTGCTTCATTTGATCCAGCAAAAACTCAACAAAATCAATCAAAAACCCTAGAGCTACTATACCTAGCCTAAAATCCATAATTTATTGAGTCATATTGATTGAGATTCACAAGGAGAGAGACCTCTCCTGACCTGGTAGGGCTAGCTACCAGGTTAAGCGTGGTTTGTGGTTACCCTAGAATTGCTTCAATTCAACTTGAGGTCAATCTAGGCCCTAACATAGTGGCAACCATATTGGGGAACGTAGTTTTATGTTCCTCAGTAAAATGTATCGAGTTTAGATCTGATTTTTGATGGTGGACAACGATCAGACATTAGAAGGCTGAAATCATTCACTTGGCGACTCTAAATCAGTTTCGAGATTAGATCCAAGGACTCCACTAGAGGATGAACCTGACCAGAAGAAACATGAAAGGACAATATGGAAAGATTAGGTATTCAAGTTGGAATTTCATCCAAGACATTATGTTCTTTGTTATAAATTATTTCTCCTCTTTTCCTGAGAATTTCAAGAAGGCTTTGCAAAGTATACTGTATTTGAGACAAGATCCTAGACTTGCATTTGATTCTTTCCCTTTGAAGATTGCGAAATATTCACATGCCTTTAATCTTGATCAAGACCCTTCTTCCAAATCTTGTGATGACCGTATTCAAACTAATTAGCCTCAAGAGACCAAGACCGATTCTATAGCTTCTATACATATTCCTATACCTTGTAAAATTCCAGATAGATACAAGCCTCTGATTTTACCTCATATATCCCATTCTTTCCCTAAAAATCATTACCTATATCTACCAAGATTTGATGGTGAATGCGACAACATCACTATTGAGAGACATGTACTGAATTTTGAGTATTTTCTCGACCTTTTTGAAGTTGATGAAGAGGATGTCAGTGTTAGGATTTTTGCTCTTTCTTTGCAAGGCAAAGTCAAGAGTTGGTTCAAAACCTTGCCTGATGCAAGCATCTCAGATTTCCAGCAGTTCGTCAAAGTTTTCCTCGATAAGTGGTTGGTCAAGAAAAACCCTTTCTTGATTCTAGAAGAGTAAACCCAGCTTAAAACACTGCCAGGGGAGACAGTACAACAATTTTCTACCAGATTTAACCAAGTTTATTTTTCGATGCCTATTACTATAAGACCTCCTCCTGGATCCACCCTCTTACACTACCCGGAAGCCTTTGATCTGGAAATGGAGTTTCAGCTGAGGGAAAGGAACCTTGCAACACTTGAAGAGATGCAAAATAGTGCAGTAGATGTAGAGGCTAATTTTCTGATCAAAAGGGCAAAGTTGAAGGAAGAAGAGATGAAGAACATAGATCCAAAGGAATCGATATCTTTAGAGGTAAAACTCGACATTTTGGTAATTGTAGTGGAAGAGATGATGCAAAAGATTACCACAAGGAAAGAGTATGATGTTCAAGACCATGGCTCACTGATTGAAGAGGAACAAGTGGCTAATCCAAAACATTTTCTTTCTTATCCCAGTTGTCATAGATAAGATAATGATTGTTTTATGGATAAGCTTGGAGAAGAGAGATCTATTGATATGACATGTATGCTTGATGATGTTTTTTATATTGATGATTTCCCTAAGTTTGATCAGTATGATGATGATTATGTTCTCCAAACAGAAGCTAATCCTGCAGACAAATCAGTAGTTGGTTTGTGGAAGGAGGAAGTTCATTTTCAGCAGCTCAAATACAGTGATCAACAGTTACATATCAGCCATGGAAGTGAGGAGGAAAGTGCAACAAATTTTGAAGTAAGTGAAGGATCTTTGCCTTTTTTTTTGCTTCATTTCAGATCATCAGAGACAAATTTCGTGCTATTAGAAATCAACTGTCAATAAGTTTTGATCTTGACCATCTAAAGGGTAATGGAATCCTTGTTCAAGACTTCTCATATCTAGATTTCCAGCCCCCGAATGCCATTTATTGTCAAGTTGCAGATGAAGACTTGGAAGCTGGAACATATGATCAAATGATGCAAGATGATTATGTACCATTCTGTTTTGAATCATTTCAGTTTTTGAAGGGAAATTTGCATAGTACATCTTCAATAAAGGATGAGCATCTTGTAGAAAACCATGCAATCTCATCAGAACCAACAGAAAATGGGTTCCAATAGTGTTTTCAAGTTTTTAACAATCCAATAGCTAATGTGTTGGATGATATCCATATTCAAAGTCCTTCTCCATTAGCTAACTGTGAGCTTGAAAAAAATGTTGATACAAACTTGATTTGGTAGTCGGTTTCTTTGTCATTTTCAACAGGAGTCTCGTCTCAAAGCTCAGATGAAAGTTTGCATTCATGGTATGAGGAGAAGAAAAGTAATCCATTGGATGAGCTAAGCCCCAGTGCATATGAATTTCAAGATCCTTATGCAGTATTTTTGGAGTCGGATAGAGAATCCATATTATTCAATGGATATGTTTACAAGTTTTCATGGGAGTTGCCTTTCAATAGTTCTCTCTTGTTGTTCATAAGCAAGCACTTGCGAAGAATTCAAATAGCAACCAGAATGATTACTTGGTTGCATTGGTTGTTTCATTTCACTTGATCAAGTGATGAATGGAATAGTTAGAGTAGGTTTTATTGAATAAGCCTCATTTTGAGCATATTTTCCAGTTTGTAAATTATGTTTTAGTATTGAGTCAGTTTCAAGTCAGTTTGTGTCTTTGAGTCATCAGTATTCAGTCATGCATTTCAGTTTGAGTTTTTTTTTACTTCGTTACCCAATAGATGAGGCACTAATCTACATGTTCCCAGAGAACTATGGTTCTTGGCACCTCCAAGGAGCTACCATCCACATTGGAGCCAATGTTAGTGTCAGTGTCTTCACATTGCCATCAATGATCAAAATCTGCTCTTTTGCATTTTATAGTTGGAGTCTCATTCTGATGAGGTTGCATTCCATTAGGTCATGGACCCATTGGTGGTAGGGTTTGACTCAGTTTTTCCCTCATGGTATGTACTTGTTGATCTACTTCCATACTTTTCAGTCATGATTCATGTTCATTTTGCAGTTCATTCCATCAATTACATAGGGTTTGGTCTCATTAGGTTTTATGGTCCCACCATGGTCAAAATTTGATGATTACATGCCAATAATGATCAGCAAGGACATAATGACTGCTACTCCTAAACATTTTCTGATGTTTCCAAGCACCTGCTACTACAAAAATCAAGTCATCATGAGCATCAATCCACCTGCAAAAGCAAAAGAGAAAAAACACTAAACCCTAATTTCCTCTCCCATTGAGCTAGGATTGGCTATGGGAGTAGAGATATCTGAGTAGAGGAGGCATAAGGGATATCAGAAGGTATGAGGTCATTTCATATCATCAAACATCAGGTCTCCATCATTTGTCGAGAATTCATTCCGAAGAACAAGCCATTCACCACACATAAGGGATGATTTTTCTTCAAACTATGTTTTTGAGCAATATAAGATGAATTTGACAAATGTGCGAGAGGTTTTTGAGCATCATTGAGCCAAGAAGAAAAACCTCTTTCAGTTTTTACACAGGTTTCATGGTTTGGGAGAAATATCAAAAACATCATTTGCCTTAGGAGGGTTGCTGCACCTCTGGAGTGACCTTGGTAAAATACATTTTTCTCCTATATGAAATGACCAGATGACTTTCTTGATGATTCAACTGATAAGTAGACACAAATAACTCTCCAATGAGCTATCATGAGCTCAATTTGGAATTGTGGAAGACCTTCAAAAGTTGACTACAATAACACTATGCATTTTGGCAGCCTCATTCTGCACATTTTGACTAGTCTTGGGAGATTGGACTTTTGACAGGGAAAATGAACTCCAAATTGAAAAATTCAAGATTTTCTGGAAATCAGACTTGACATGATTTCCAACGAGCTATCACACACCCAATTTGGACACCAGGAAGGCCTCAAAAAGTGGTCTGTAAAACAGAATTGCGCATCAGAGACTGGTGCGGTGCACTTGGGAGGCGCTGCGCACTTGACACTCATTCCCTTTGTTAAATTACACGGGCACTGTGCACTTGGGAGGCTCTGTGCACCTACCCAGCCAAGCCTAGATCTTTCCCCAAGTTGCTAAATCACCTCAAAATCCTCAGTTTTTCTCTTTAACAAGTACGTACACTCACAATATCTTGTTATCTAGGGTTTTTATTGCTAGGCTTGACATTTAGCATATTTTTAAAAAATTCAAACCCTAGCCTCTAGGGTGAAACCCTAGTTTTCATCATCTCTCCATTGTTTCACTTACCCCATCTTTTCCATTCTTCCCTAGACCAAATCCCATTCCCATTTACCTATTTCCTAAATCCCATTCCCCTCATACATTTTTCCCATTCCCACAGTCCCACTTACACTCTCCCCAAACCCTACAAACCCTATCTTCCCTAAACCCCACACTCCTTAAAAACATATTCATATCCCTAAGCCCTACTCTTTTTCTATAAAATCTCTTCATACTCATCTTTATTCTATTTACCCTTCCCATCATCGACCACAAGCGTTCACAACTATAAAAACAATGGAAGAGACAGTGAATATGAATTTGAAGAAGACACCCTTAGTGATAGTTCCAGGGAGAGAAACATACAACAAAGGAAGCCTCATCAAGGAGAAAGGATTATCAGAGAGGATCCCACTAGTTTGAAGGAGTTGCAATCCTGTCCACTTGCCATTTCTTACTTTCAACATCAGGCATGCTTTGATTTTTGTGAAATGATAGAAAGAGTCAAATTTCATCATGAGTTGGCTAGGCTATTTGTGACACATTTGCACAATATTGAAGTAACCCTTGCTGGAATACCTTCACCATATCACCAAGCTATTATTTCAGAAGGCTAACAAGGACAACCAAATGATAAGGCATATGGCCTATCGCTACAGGACATGGAACAAAATTTGCAACATGAGAATGAAGAGGATGAAGGCTAGGTTAAGGAGAGCCTTAGAGGGAAAGAAAGAGCAATATAGACTCATAATATTGGCTAAAGGCTCTCTAGCCCATCAAAGCAGTTGATGGTGGTGCCTTGTGCCAAATTTAGACAAATTTTGGGAAAATTTTGCATTTTTCAGATTTTATTTTTCAAACACAGGAAATTGCCCTCGGCGGCGCTGCACTTTTCCCTGGAGCACTTGTTGGAGGAAAGGTTTGTATATTTGGATTAAGAATGACCAGAGCATCAAACCCAAAAAATCTCAGCAATTTTGGATCAAAACTTGGTCACCAAAAGGTCAAAAAACTATCAAAAAATGACCTCTCTGCCTCTTTTTGGACACACAGAAGCAGCTTTGGGAGATTTCACTTTTGAGGGGGAAAATGACATCCAAATGAAAAAATTAATGATGTTCCAGAAAATAGACAGGAAGACCTTTCCAATGAGATATCTTGGGCTCAATTTTGCTAAGGGTAAGGCCTCCTAAAGTGCCTGTGAAGCGACTCTGCGCACCTGGCCAGTGGCATTGCGCATAGAGCCAATTTGTCTAAAAATCCAGTTTTTGCCTATTTTCACTGCAAGTTGACTTTTTCTCTCTTCATGGATGAATTTATGATCGTAATTAATGCCATGGTATGTAAATGTAATTTTGAAATGACCTTATAGGGTAGATTCATTAGTTAGAGGTGGTTCTGGGGGTCAGTGAATCAGTTTCCATACTTATAGAGGCAAGTTGTTTGACTGCCTATATTCCAGTTCTTAGTTGGGAAATGGTTGAAAAAACACCCCTTCTCATGGATTCAACCCCTGAAGGTTAGGATGAGTAGTTTAGATGTCTATATTATGTGTTTTATTGGTCACTTGGTGAAGCTGGACTCTCTTGGATGCTCTGAGCTATATTGTACACCTTTATCAGCAGTTTGGCAAGGAAATAAACCAGGATTTGTAGCTATTTTTATGGGATACTTGTGGTATGGTGTTTTTGCATAGTTTCTTCTTCTGTTATCATTTTTCCTCATGTTTTATGTGTGCCACAATCTAATACATTACTTCTAGCTAAATGATATCAAGTTATATAGGTAGAATTCATTGTTTACAGTGCTCTGCCTTGGGAAACCATTCAGTTTTTGATTTTTTATACTGTTTGAGTAGGATACATGATCTTTGCATGCCCTCCTTAGCTCCTCACCAGTCTTAGACCTACCATCTCCCTCAATTTCAAGTGCCAAAGCACCTACCTACCTCGCCCCATAGAACACCCTGCATCCTGACTTGATTTCCCGGACCCAAAACTGCCTGCTCCATTTGATCTAGTAAAAACTCAACAAAATCAATCAAAAACCCTAGAGCTACTATACCTAGCCTAAAATCCATAATTGATTGAGTCATCTTGACTGAGATTCACAAGGAGAGAGCCCTCTCCCGACCTGGTAGGGCTAGCTACTCGGTTAAGCGTTGTTTGTGGTTACCCTAGAATTGCTTCAATTAAGCCTGAGGTCAATCTAGGTCCTAACAAAAACCAAAGGTGCATTTCTTGAAGTTGGCACAAAGTTTGTGCTGCTGAAGGGTTTGAAGGACCTGCAAAATGTGTTGCACGTGTTCTTCCCAACTCTTGCTGAAGATGATGATATCATCGAGATAAACCACCAAGAATGATTTGGTGAAGGGCCGCAAGATGTCATCCATTAGCCTCATAAAAGTAGTAGGGGCATTTGTGAACCAGAAGGACATAACCAATGTTAGGTCCCTATAATACTAGTGTAACCCATTATTGTTATTAGTGCAACCCCCCTATTATATTTTTGTGCCCATGTAGTCCCCATATTGTTATTATTGTGCCCCATAGAAGCCCACTATTGTTATTATTGTGCCCTTACATTATTATTGTTATGTCGGCTTTGATTATATTATGAACCCTTAGACTCCTATATATGGAAAGGAGGTCTTGTCATTTGTATCATCCAAGAATTTTTCATTTGTGTAATGTAAAGGAGGTTTCCCCCTCAAAGAGGTTGAATTCTAAGGCGTTGATATTTCTTTTCTATCTTTTTGTGAGCTGGTTTCATAACAACCAACCATTAAAAAAGGCCTTCCTTGGATTTAAAGGCAGTCTTCCATACATCTGTGGGCTCTATTGGAACCTAGTGATAACCAAACTTCAGATCGACCTTGCTGAAATACTTGTCCCCCTTGAGTTGGTCTAGTAGGTCATCAATCCGTGGTGTTAGATACCTGTTCCTGACAGTGATTTTGTTTAGTGCCCGATAATCAATGCAGATCCTCCATGTTCCATCCTTCTTCTGTACAAGTACAATCGGGCTCCCACAAGGTGAAGAACGTGGTTATATGTGCCCTTTTTGCAACAACTCCTGGATTTTCCACTTGATCTCTTCATTTTCCAGAATGGAGTGGTGATATATTGGCCTGTTGGGTAGAGGTGCTCCAGGAGTCAGACCGGTTGAATGCTTGACCTAACAATGCAAGTGTACCTCGGCAGGTGAGGAGAAGATGTCCCTGTATTCTTCGATGACCATATCCACCTAATTTTGCTGCTTAAAGGAAACTTTCCCGGGGCCCATGTGGTATAGACATATTTGGGAACTTCAACCCCAATCTTATATGTCGATAAAATAGGGCTCTTCAACCCCTAAAAGTGTTGTTTCATACCCTAAAAGATCATGGTCATCTGATTACATAATTCCCTAAAAGTTCCACCTGAAAAACCATCCATAATTGGCGTAAATTGGACCATACTGACTGCACCACTGTCAGGGTGTGATGCATATTGAATTCTACACTAGCCAGGTGCGATGCATACTGATAAAGTCTTCTATAGGGTGTGATGAGCGAGGACGGACAAATGTTCGAGACAGTTTGCTAAGTGGATGCTCAGGGAATCTTCTAGAAACTTCTCCTATGACGCCTCTCTAAATTCGCCTAAGGATGAGTAAGAGATTCAAGAAATTTCCAAGTGGAACCAAATGCTACAAGTGGAATGACACTAATCAAAACCCCAGAGATGACTCACACCCTTGCACACATCTATAAATGGATCCCTCATCTAAGAGATTTGGGGGTTGGAATATTGTGAATTGCAAGGAAGTGCTGATAGTCTGTGTTTGAGATAAGAGCATTGTATTGTTGGTGTGATCTTGCTATTTCATGAGGTGAAGAGGGCTTGATGCTGGGAGGATGATGCTGGATTAGACAAATGGGTTGTAATTCTCAATTCTATTTATTAAAGTTCTTCAAGTTTTCTTCCATATAATTGTGCACTTGTGAATGTTATTATTTGTGAATGCCAATGTATGTTCATTATATATCTGATTCTATAGTGTTTATGTTACAATAGATCAAGATGCTTTGATGGTTCTTTGCTATTGTGTTTCTACAGGTACTCTTCAAGTGGGATAAGTACGGAGAGGAGTTGCAAGCTCTGTCAAGGGGGAGAAAGATCGAGCAAAGAATTAATTGAAAGTTCCAGGTTGGTCCTCTCATCCTTCTCTTATCTATTGTGCAAAAAAGAAATCATTGAATTACTTTGAACTATTGTTTCTAGGGTAGCTACCAAACCTAGAGGGCTAGTCGATCGAAAAGACACTAGTTTTCCCAGAAACAAAATGGCGACTCCGCTGGGGATCGAATAGATGTTTGTTTGTTGTTGTTGTTTATTTTATAAACTATAGCTAGAGCCTGAAATCAGCTAGGTAGCCTTCAAACTGCTCTTGCTCTGTAATTGCATAATAGATAAACGTTGCTTCAGTCAATCTCCGGTTTAGTTTATGAATTGAACATTTGACTTACAAGCATTCTAGATCCCCTTTTGGTAGCTCAGTAACCTCTGAAGATCATTCCTCTGTACTTTGCTCTTTACTGTCCATCATAGCTCAGCTTAACTCACTGAAATCAGCTGCAAATTTGAGCCAAAACCAACTTCAATTGCGCTCCCTGGCCCATCGCACTATATGTCACTGTCAACCAGTATGCATCACACCTCCTGAGTCTGTAATGTGTGATGAATCCTTGTTTCTATGAAGCCCAGGTGCGATGACTGACTGAACCAATTTCCATTCTAGAAATTTGGGGTTTTTGTCATTGTTTTTAGTTTTGTTTAGTTGTTTTTTTACTCATCACATAGATCAACCTCCATTGATTAGGATTAGTAAATGTTTTTATGTATTTGTCCATAATTTACAATCCTTTGTCGAAAATTTGCTTAAATCAAACTATCACTTTGGTACAAAAAGTGTCGTAACTGTCGTTTTGTGTCAAAAAGAGAAGTGTTGTGGATTCTTCCTTCCCTGGATAGTCGATTGAACTTTTTGTCATGTATTTGATTTGATTTGTTGATATCAGAAGTGTCGAAAGCACATTCTATTCAAAATTGAAAAGTGTTGTTTAGTCTTCCTTTCTATTTTTGAAATTGTCGAAAATGTTGCTTTCAGCAAAATATTTCAGATCTTTACTACATTTAGTTTTCCTTTTTTGCATTTTTCATATTAAGGGGAATGAAAAAGAAATACATGCATTTGCATTTGCATTCAATTTGTGTGTGAAAAATGATTTAGTAAAGTGCATTAGTGTGTGCTCTTTTCTCTTTGTTTGAAAGAATCGTAATTTTCTTTCCCTAGTAGCTAGGATTTTCATTGCTCAAAATAAACAACGATTGTTTATCATTATATATTGCATTTTTAGGAATTTCAAATCTACATCACGCTGTGAACCATTGAAAGGAAAACTTTAAACAAGATCAACTCTAAAATAAATCTCAATGAACCTAACAACGCTTTGGAACCTAACGCAACACATCTAGAGGTTTAGGTTAGAGACGTGTTCTGGCATCATAAAAACTGGTAACTATCATTTTCATCGAAGGTTGGGTGATTCCTCCTCCGTGATACGCCAAGTGCTAGCACGAACTTGTGCTCCTCGTACCATTGCGTATATATTGGGAGACCAAAATAGGCTTAAATCCTTTATCCATAGGAAGCCGTGTCTGCCACCCTATCAATCGCAATGAACTGAACACAACATTCGAGAAGATTGACTGCCGTATATAAGTCCTTGGTAATTTCTCTTTAATTTATCACCAAGGTGTATATTGCAGTTTTGCGATTGGTTTGGTAATCCCTCTGTCTACATTTTCCAGAGTAGTCACTTTCGTTCCTTTTCGACTCTTTAAAAGAAAAGGTCCATCTGAGCGCTTGTCACTTCAGGCTCATTAAAATCGAAGGCGACTAGAGTCATCTTTAGTTTTTTATCGACTCTTAAAAATTGAAAAAGCAAATTTGTGTCAAAGCATCAATAAGATTAATTGAATTCGGAATAACATCATTTTCCCCTTGATTTTGAGTTGATCAAGTAATCTGCAATCATGGAAGAAAGTCAATCAAAACCCTGTCGTTCGCGGAGACTAGCGAGTCAACCGTCTTTGACTCCAAAAATGAAGCCATTCCGAGCAAAACAACCTTGTTTAACCGAGTCCAATTCATCTGGTTTATTTGAAACTTTTGTTTCAACATCGTCAGAGACTACAGTTACTCCAATCATTTTTGGTACATTTGCCTTTGGAGAAGAAGTTCCGCAGTTACAAGAGGACTTTCAAACTTATCCTAGTGTAATGGTATACACTTCTATACCTGAAATAGCTCCATCTAGAGTTGGTCCAGAGGCTAAAGTTCACTTACTTAAACATCTGGAAGTTGAGTTCCAAAATTCGGAAGGTGTCACCCCTCCAATATCTGTCACTCCAGAAGCTATACCTTCTTCGGCTCCAGAAATATTTTATGGACCTGATGGTCTACCTCTTCCACTTAGTCTGATTGCTATAAAGGATATAGTAGAGGATCCTCCATCCAGTACCCCGTTACATTTGGGAACTGGGATTCATTTGTATCCTTCTGCTCTTGAGTTTGGTTCTTTTAATCATTCTTCATCACAAGTTCCTGTCGAATCACTAGGAAATCTTTTGGATAGACTAAACATGTCTGAGCAACCATCAACATCTAGGACTGTGTCGTCTGATACAGCTATGGCAGAACTTCCTGCTGCCATTCCTACAATGTTTGCTGGTATACCATCTATCCCAGCTAGTTATCAAACACTAGCGGGAGTCCACTTAGAGGCTGCTTCGGTAAGATGGTCTGCTCCTATTTATTCATCCAGAGTCCCATATGGTATTTCTTATGTTGAAACTCAACAAATTGATCCTGCATGCTAGTATCAATTTGGGCAGACCAGTCTTCAAAGAACGATATACCCTTTGAACACTGGACTGCCACCATATGGAGGGTAGTATGCTTTTTCATTATTCCCTCCTGGGTAACAACCATATGAAAGTTTACAACAAAATTCAGGTCAAACTGGAATTACATCCAGTGGCTGGGTACCAATACTACCACAAAAACCAAGGGTTGTATATTCAATGCAACCGATCCAACCTGTGTCGAATATTCCAACTACGCCTGCTATTGTGATTGTGTCGCAAGTACAAGCACTACCTATTGTGTCTCAACCTTAAGTCTCTCAGGTTGTAATCCAACAACCTCTTGTCTCTACTACTTAATCGTAACCTCAGGTTAGTGTTTCCTTACCTGGAACGACTCAGGCTCAAACGGGTATCATCACCTCGCATGTTGGTCAATCTTCCAGTATTGGGCAATAGCAAATGGTCCAACAACCATGGTTGGTACAATACCAATAACCACAATTCTAGCAAACCCAACCTCAGTTTGGGCTTGGTCAAACCTACCGAGGACCTGAGCAACAAGGCTTTGTAGGTAATGGGCAACCGCATTTTCAAAACAGTTATCAACAACCACACTATACTGGTTATGTCCAACAACCTTATCAAAGTTACCAGCATCAGATACATTATGCTGGCATGAAAAGACCTACTGCTCAGGAAATTCCATCTTATCCTGGGTTTACCTAACCTGAATCAATAGTTTCCTTTCGTAGCAACTCTAGTATTACCAGATTTGAACCGGCTGACAAATGATCCAATTGCATACGCCCCTTGGTGGCCAGCGATTCCTCATAAACTTCCTTCCAATATTCCTAAATTCAATGGAAATCCAGGTGAAGATCCATCGAATCACATAATGACTTTTCATTTGTGGTGCTTGTCTGACGCCCTGAATGATGATTCAATTAGGCTTCGCCTTTTTCAGAGAATGCTAACTGGTCTGGTAGTGAAATGGTATATTGAATTGTTTAGAGTTTCGTTTGACAATTTCAGCACCCTTGCCACTACTTTTCTAGCCCACTTTCAGTTACCTATTAGGTATGAAACAGGAACAGAACTCCTTACCAACTTTAAATAGACCACGGCCACTCACATATCTGATCACATTCATGAGTGGCGATGTTGTCTTCGTATGGTAAAGACATATGTTCCCGATCAGCTTTTAGCTGAGTGGTTTATTAAGTCCTTATTGCGGTCTATCACTGAGGATGTGGCGAAAGGAGGAGTTGTCACTAAAGAGCAAGTCATTGCTCGTGCCCAATATTTAGACTTGATCTATACCTAGTCTGGCACACTCTACGACAAAATTCCTGATGCTCCTAAGCCAGAATTTTCCGTTCCACCCCCTCCTAAATCGAATAGGGATTCTCATGCCGGTGATGGCGTGATCGGTGCCTCAAGCACGCAAACCGCAAAGGCTTCATCTGGTAAAGCTCTTGCAGTTTCTAGTTAGAATGCAAATGACAAACCTCTTGCCTCGGAGATTAATGCCGTGTCATCTGAAAAAGGCAAGAATCCAAAGCAGCCAGGGGGCAAGAAGAAAGGGAAAAGTAATAAGAAGAAACATGAGAATTTGGTTCCTGAAAAAGCTTCTGAGAACCCTACTGGGCAAAAGAAACCTCCTCTTCGTTTTCCATGTTTGATATGTAACGAGGAGCATTATATGAGAGATTGTCCACATCGAGCTGAGGTTAAGAATTTTTTAAAGACTTCAAGTACCTCAGCGGTGTTGACTGACCGATTTCTGAACCCAGAAACTAATCTGGTCGATCATGCTTCCACATCCCAAGTGCTTATGCTATCCATCTCAGAACATCAAAATGATGCCTTGATATCTACAAGAAATAAAGATTATGGGAATCCATCATCGTCAAACAACCAGGCTATAGATCAACCTAGTGGTTCGACAACAACTTCGCCAGAAGTTGTTCCACCCATTATTCTTGAATTAACTATAAAGCCGCCAAAGGGAGTAGTACATAAATTGACATTTAATCCTCGTGCTTGAGCAACACAGAATTATAATATAGTGGAGGATCTGGCTCAATCACCATCCGCTATGTCGACATTTGAAGTACTGCAGAATTACCCCTCCCAAAAGCAGGGTTTGTTATCAGCAATAGGTGGGATTGATCCAACAGATTCCAATATTGTGGCCTTTAATCATAAAGGGTATACTCCTCAGTTACTGGCGCAACTCGCTTTCCTTATACAGGTAAAAGCCCTTAATAAAACTGTTCATCGAAAAATCATTGACGAGGGGGCATCTACCTATATTATGTCAATGAGTTGCTGGAAAAATCTTGGCTCACCACCCTTGTCGCGATCATCAACAACATTAAAAGCATTCGATGGAAGAACATACACTCCATATGGGATTTTAAGTAACTTACAAGTTGAATTGGGAGGTAAGAGAGTAGAGATTGAAGTTGAGGTCATTGATGGAAACCTTAATTACAATATCTTACTGGGAAGACCCTGGATCTATGCTATGGCGGCTTTTGTGTCAACATATTTTAGAAAGATTGCATTTCCCTTCCAAGGTGGAATCACAATCGTTGACCAACTAACCTTTTTTCCCAACAGTTCACAAGCTACTTGAAGCATTCCATTGATCCATGGAAGTTCTCAATTGCTTCAAAATGTCGGAGTAGGTCTCCTAAAAGACCCTTCCTTAATGGCTACTTTTGCCCTCCCGCCTCCAACTGGATTTGCGGAGGTGGCCACAGTGGAAACCTGTCATATGATCTCTTCTACATAATCTAAGATTAAGAAGAATGCTAACCTTTTGGATAGTGTGGATCACCGTGAGGTGTTGCCCCCAAGACCCATAGAATCTTTGTAGCAATCAATTTTCTAGGCCTGGGCGGCAAACTCAAAACAACACTCAATGAGTGTTTGGATCGATAGGTCTCTAGAGTATGGTACCTCTTCCGATCCTTGGTCCTGTATACATTCTATAGACGAAGGAATCATCCAGTCAATGATGATAGGAGAGACACCGTGGGAAGATTACCACCATCATTCCCGCCTTCAAGATAACAATGAAGATTATTCAAGTGATCTTAATCATCCTTTAGTTTTTTCTTTTTTATTAAATACTGTAAATACAGTGGATTCCGAGCGAAATCTGTCCAATATTAAAGAGACTATTGCCATTAATATCTCGACCAAACCTAATGTTGTAGAGAATATTCACATTGGCAAATCATGTTCTCTATCAGAACTGGAAATTTACTGCGCTCTCTTTCGTGAATTCGGGGATGTCTTTGTGTGGTCGTATGAAGAAATTCTAGGCATTCACTCGAGAATCGTTGAACATGAAATCAAGATGTATCCAGATGTCAAACCAATACGACAATGGCTTTGACCTGTCCATCCGAAGAAATTCACTGCCATTAAAGCAGAAGTTGAAAAACTTTTGCATGCTGGTTTCATTTACCCTGTTCCTCTCACTGATTGGGTATCGAATATTGTTCCTGTAATGAAAAACAAGGAACGATTAGAGTGTGCGTCGATTATAGGGATGTAAATCAAGTGTGTCCAAAGGACAACTATCCTACACCCTTCATCGACCAGATAATTGATGAATGTGCCGGATGCGAAATCTTTTCATTCATGGATGGATTTTCCGGATACAATCAAATCAATATCTGCCCACAGGATCAGTTGAAGACTACATTTATATGTCCGTGGGGCACATTTGCATATCGTAAATTACCTTTCGGTTTGAAGAACGCAAGGAAAATTTTCAGAGGGCAATGAATTATGCCTTCCATGACATCAAGCAAATCATTCAACCGTATCTCGACGATCTACCAGCTCATTTGCGAAAGCGGACTGATCATCCACAACATTTGAGAGCCATATTTCTACATTGCCGACACTACAAGATACGACTCAATCTGCACAAATGTGTGTTTTGTGTTGGTTCTGGTCAATTACTTGGTTTCGTAGTTTCTAAGGACGGAATTCGACTCGACCCATTTAAGGTTCAGGCAATCCTTGACATGCCTCCACCTTAAAATTTACTTCAGATTTAGAGACTCCAAGGGAAAGCTAACTTTCTGAGGAGGTTCATTCCACATTATGCTGAACTCACTAAAGGTTATAGACGTCTTTTGAAAAAATGAGTACCCTTCCACTAGGATCAGGTTGCGCAAGCGTCCTTTGATGCTTTAAAAGATTCCCTGATAAAAGCAAGTACTCTTATGTTGAAAAGTTGGCTTTAGCAACTATTCAAGCAATACAAATATTTTGACACTATGTTCTCTTTCGCAAGGCTACCATTGTGTCATATTGAAACCCTATGACCTAAATTCTGTCGCGTCAATTACTAGGGGGAAAATATTCCAAATGGATAACCATTTTGCAAGAGTTTGATCCGGAATTTGCTAAATCCAAATCAAAGAAATCTCTTGTCTTTGCGGAGTTACTTTGTGACCTTCCATCTTAATCCAACGATTTGACATCCAAAGCATCAATCATGGATGAGACTCTGTTTCTGATATCGTCAAGCGATTCATGGTATGGGGATATACTAGTCTATCTCCAAACCCAAAATTTTAGGCCTAACACCTCTCGATCTGAATAGCAGCGTACTTGATACCAAGCCAAGGATTACCTGATTGTTGGTGATACACTTTACCGTTGTGGTGTCGATACAGTTCTACGAAGGTGCCTCACGCATGAGGAGGTCGAAATTTTTTTGAATGATGTCATGTAGGTGCTTGTGGGGGCATCTATCTGGTTATGCTATTGCACAAAAGATCTTACGAGCTGGTTAATTCTGGCCCACTATATTCAAAGATTGCGTAATTGCAGTCAAAAGTTGTCATGCTTGTCAGATATTTGACCACAAAACCAGATTAGCACCTGCACCACTGCATCCAGTAGTTGTTGTTGGGCCATTCGCTAAATGGGGCATTGATTTCATGACATGTAACTCCACCTTGGCCGGGGGGCATGGTATATGTCACGCGGAAAGAGTCGTTAGTGCGGACATAACCGACCTTCCTAGAAAGCCTAAGACTTTCTAACGACAAACAAGACAAATAAGAGCAATCCTTCCCTAAATATGCTTTTACAATATGAGAAATCAAGTGTTTAGATCCTACCTGTAATCCAACGCTGTTGTAGTAGTCCAGCTTCGTTGATCCGGATGAGCTCCTCCTTCCCTTCGAAACCTGCGTTCACTAACAATCAAACGATTAAATAGCACCTGAATATCACAAAAAATAAAACATATTTAACATATAGACCAAGGAGTATATGAAACAACTCATTAATAACAAATTGCTGAGAAGAATGGACTAATTGGTATTAAAAGGTAACAAAAGGAACCATTACAACCTGAGCCTTGGTGTTGTGCAAGCTCCTCCCAGGGTCCACAAGAGTTCTCCCTTACTCTGATCAGCTCACCCACCTCCCAATGGAAACAAGTAAAGATGGTAATCTCTCCTCACAAGCCTCTACAAGGAAGTCCTAATTCTAGCAGCATCTACCCTTAGGAATGTTCAGCTTTCAACCTCCCCTCCCTTTGGCCCAATGCCTGTATTTATAGTGCTCTAGAGGAAGTTATTCAGGTCCACCATCAATGGGATAAGCCCCTCTTTGGATGGGATAGCTCCCCTATTGATGGGATAAGTTCCTCTTTGGTAGGGATACATGAACCATCTGGAGGCGCTTCATACACGTCAAACATACCTCTAGAAGACTCTAGAAATGACCACAAGAAACTTTTTTGGAGTGAAACTTGCGCCTTTTGACCTTTACAGGAGTACGCACCCACCCCTTTACATACAGAGCGTACAAGTACGCAGGTATTGTGAACTTGGGTTGCGTACCCGCAGGTAAGGCTAAGAGAAGCTGCGTACCAGAGATAATTGACTTTAAATGACTTTTCTCTTTTTCTTGAAGTTTGACATGAGGAGCAGAGGCATGAGACTTGCCAAGGAGGATAATATGACAGTGGATGGAGCCATACTAACTGCAAATAGTCATGGTGACATTTTTTAGTGTAATAGATTGCCCCCTAAAGTGCGAAGCCTGTAGTAGATTAGGGTTTTTATGATCTAGGAAGGGTGAAGTACTTTATCATTTCAAAGAGTATCTTGTGGAGGACCCGGTCAGAACCTGCAAATATTCAACACAAAATACATATTTAAGATGATATCATCGCGGAGGTAGGCATTCCCATACTCAGATTGAAAACTTTAACTAACAATCTAACTATTGCTCTGATACAAGAATGATTTTGCAATACATCACAATCATATACTTTTGTAGACACAGTATGGACGCAACCATCTGTTTATGATTAGTCTACTGTGTAATGAATACAAAACTCCTTGCAACCTGGATGGTGGAAACTAGATCCAGGGTCTTCATTTCTACTTCCCGAATTGGTACGATTCTATCCATGCGAATAAATGAGTTGATGTCGAGCATGGTAGAAACCACTTGATTACCGGTCAATGATGTAAACCGTTAACAAGTGTGAGAGAGACCACCAATGATGTCAATGGTTCTCAAAATACCCAGTACAATCCATGAAATGTGAATGAATGGGTTGATGTCGAACACGTCACAGAATCCTTCGATCGAAAGTCAATGATGTAAATTGTCGTCAAAGGCGAGAAACCTGCCATTGATGCATGCAGACTTCAAGGTACTGACGATTTCTAAGTCATCTTTCTAGATAATGTGCTGATGTCGATAGAAAGCGACCCGTTGCAGGCAAGCCCACAACACGAAATCATTGTTCAAGTTGAAGAAATGTTGCTGTAAGGACTGACTCAGGGATGGTCAAATGGATGACAAGTATTTTGCATATGAATGGTTTATTTGCAGAGACCTCTTGAACACATAACGACACAACAGATGGCTTGGTGACGATTGACCCAAAGTTAATACCCAGAAACGGTTGAAGACTTTCAAAGTGGTTTGATCAACTTTAAGGCAAAGGATTTCCCAACCCAGGTGAATGGAAAGTGTCATGTTCAAGAGCGGTGATAAGGTTCTTCTGTAACAAAGGATAACAAATCGGTTCATTCTTCTCTCTTTTCCCCCACCATTTCTGGCAAGTACCTCTTTAGTTTTTACAAGCTTGAGGAGGATAACATATGCTTGATTATAAGCTCATCCTTCGGATGAGTCCAACTTAGTTTAAATTCGGACCCTAAGAAGGAGTGGTCTGTTCCTGTTTGTAATTGAACAGGTCCTCTACTGTGAAATTTTAACGAGTCCAGTATAGGAGAAACTCGGCGTTTTTCATTTTTAGAGAGTCTGAAAAACTAAAGAAGACTCCAAGGTGAACTTTTTCGTAAATTTGTGTCTCCCAAGCCCGAAAAAGTATAAAATAATACCTGAGAGAACCGCTTGATCTCGCGACCGAGGAGTACTTTCATGATTAGTGTCTCTGACCTGAAAAGTAAAAAGTGATCAAGGACACGTCGTTTTATTTCCGTATCGAGTTTGAAACGACAAAAACCCGACAATCTTTTCCTGTTTTTACGGTCAGAAAAGAGCTATAAGGGGACCGTCTTTTAATTCCGTTTTAACGAGTGTAAAAGAAACGCTCGACAATCTTTTCATTTTTTAGGAGTCAGAAAAGGGCTTAAAAGATGACTCTGATGTCTTGGTTTGTGAAAAATGATGATTTTACCCTAAAGTCCTTTTGTCCTGCACAAAAACGACACATTACTCATACCTGTTTAAGATTGGCAAAAATACATTGAAAAATATCTTTTCATGGTGAAAAATAAACAAACTTAGCATTCATTCATCCAAAAAACCTATAAAAAGACTTTTTACCATGTCATTTTTACCATTTTACTGTTGAGGTTGAGAAAAGGGCTTTTGACAAGAAACTTCCCGTGGACTTTGCGGAGAATCCGACCGTCAGAATCGAGCGCCGTCTCTTTCAGGTATTTCACAACATCCTCCTCTTCAATTTCATCCGTTTAGAATTTCATTTCAAGTTTTAGTTTGATTTTTTGGAGGGTTTAGGGTTTTAGAGTCCGTTTCTCGGGGGACGCAGGTGCCCCATGGGCGACCTGCGTACGCCGACTTTTTCGTATATGGGAAAAAGGTCGGGGTACACAGCCCACCTTCAGAACAGCTGTGTACCGCCGCTCTGTTTTCTGAGCGCGGGGTGCGTACCCCGTGAAACGCGGATTTTCAAACCCCAAACCCCAAATTTAACCAACCAAATTTTGTTTAATGAATTCTAATCATTGTTTTTTGGTGTGTAGGTCACTCACCATGCTAGATTGGCGTGAAAGAGAACATGAAGATGTTGATTTGGCCGCAATAGGTCATCATCCTTCTATTGATGCGTTAAAGGCATGCAGTCTCTACAAGTACTAGGCCATACCTGGCATGAGGGCCCAGGTGCCATTCTTAGAGTGGCTGGTTGAAAGGTGGAACATTCAGGATCAATGTTTTTACATCGGAGAAAACCAGCTCGAGATAGAGTCCTCCGACATATACTTTCTCACTGGCTTGCCTAACAGAGGCGAGCAACTCTCTCTATTCGGGACTAGGCCGGGTGGCCAATCCCTTGCTAGTCTTTGGCTAGAGTGGTGCAATAATCAAAACCAGGAGAAGGGGATAGAAATCAAATACATATCCCGACCTGAACTCATGGTAATTTCCTTTACAGTTACCAGACTTTGCGGCGCTGCCGCTTTGCACATAGCCACTGGTTCCCAAATGCGGATGGCTATAGATTGCTTCCAAGGCACCATTTTCAACTGGTGCGATGCTGTGTTGGCCAATATGAAGGGCCAACTAAGCAGGGAAAAGAACGGAAAACTAAAGACCTTTGGATATGGGCCTTTAGTTGTGAGCTTTGCCCTAGAGAGAGTTCCAATGTTGATCCCCCAACATCTTACAGTTCCAGTTGGGGCTCCTCGGGAGCCTAAGTTGATGAGATGGGTTGCGGTAATGGCCCGACATCCTGATGAGGGAGCAGCAGTTGTTCGATTTCCTGATGGTTACTTTTGCTGGCTGGAGGGCCAGGTCTTTGTGATTCAGGATTTTCCGTATGCCGGAATGGATTTTCGCAATGATCCGGACATGGTTCTTCCATAGGGAGAACAATGGGATGATAGAGGTATTTCATTTTTCACAAGTTTTTAAATTATCTATTTTTTTTGTTTTTTATATATTTGTCTCAAAACTGACAGTACAAATTTTCAAAATGCAGATGTAGGTCCACGACGTCCGGCCAACCTCTGGGCTTTTGAGAGGAGAGTACCAGCTGTACCAGCACCGGCCCCACAGGATGCGGCTGCAGAGACCTTAGCCGAGCTGGAACAGGATCTAGAGCGTCTGACGGCGGGTATACCAGAGACCAATATAGATGACATTCCTATCCGACTTCAGCGCTACGTGGTCGCAGTCCCAGGACCTTTCAGGAGGTTCCTGTGTAGGGTAGAGCGGGCAGTGGTCTCGTATAGAGAGCACCACCAGTGATTGGCTAGTCACTTTTGTAGACACATATGACATTTTTGGTTTTTTGTACTTATCATTTTTGCCGATCATAAGGTGTTTTTCAACCTATGATCGAAGACGATGTATATTTTTGACACACTCCTATCTATATATATCATTATTACCGGCTTATTTTGTTAAACATGTGTGATGAAATGTTTATAAATTTACATTTATGATTGTTACAAATGTCTATTTAACATTCGAGACGCCATTGCATCTGCTAATGTATTTAAAGACCTTGGAATATGCTGATATTCAATGTAATCAAATTCACGTTCCAAGAGACGCACCCTCAAAAACAATCTTAATAACACTGGATTTCTAATGGCATAGACTCTATTAAGCTGTAATACAACGAGTTCAGAATCTAACCTCACTATCAAACTCCGAATCCCAAATGAAATAGATTCAGATAATAATTCAATCACTGCACTGTATTCTGCAATGTTGTTTGTTGTTTGACCGAGGCTCACCCCATGCATAGAAACTAACTCGTCAGAGGGCGAATAGATAACCCAAGCTGCGGAAGAGATATTCCGTGTACTACGATAAGCGCCATCAGCAAATCCAATGTACGTTTGGAGAGGCGTCGACATCTGCAATATCAAGAGTAAAACCAAGATAAGCCAGAATAACGACAAAATCACACTCTCTAAACTAAGCACACAGTCTAAACTAAGCAAACATACCAGCTAGAAAGAAAAATTAACCTAACTAGAACTAACTAAATCTCACCCACCATTTAAGCACAATACCTCTTTAGGTAAAGGCCATTTCTGGGCTTACCCAAAGAGTCCCCATCAAAATCTACCAGCTCATAGACCCCTTTTGCCAGCTTTCGCTTGACAATGTAGGGCCCATGCCACATGGGAACGAATTTTCCAGCACCTAATTTATCGTTAGCTTGATCATATAATAGCACTAGGTCTCCTTCCGAAAAATTACGAGGGGTCACGTTACGATCATACTGAGCTTTCATCCTTTTTGCGTGAGTCTCGATTGCTAAAGCAGCATCACGTCGAGTCTCATCTAATTTAGCTAAGTATAACAGACGCTTCTCCTCTTCGGAAGTAGCTGGGAGTAATTCGATAGCCATTTGAAGTGATGGGATTTCGCATTCAATGGGCAACACTGCTTCCAAACCATAAATTAGTTGGAAAGGAGTGAACCCTGTTGATGTTTTTACTGAGGTTCGATACGCCCAAAGCGCTGAGAATAACATGTTGTGCCAATTCGACCTATGAATACCAATGATTCGTTGGATCATGATAACTAGAACTTTGTTGATAGATTCAACCAAACCGTTTGCTTGAGGATAATAAGGAGTAGAACTATCATGGCGTAAACCAAGCTGGCTTGTAAGTTCTGTCATCATAATGTTTCGAAAATGGCGTCCATGGTCAGTGATTATCGCTTGTGGGACACCAAACCTAGCAATAATATGATTGAATATGAAAATCGCTGCTGTTTTACCGCTTGCCTCGAATGTAGGCATCACCTCGGCCCACTTAGTAAAATAATCAACCGCAAGGATGATATACGCATGCCCCCCGGCCGAGTGAGGGTTACAAGTAATAAAATCGATACCTCATTTAGCAAAAGGACCAACGACAATTATAGGGTGGAGAGGAGCAGGTGGTGCGTGCATCTTGCGATTAAACACTTGACATTTTCGGACCGCAATGATACAATCTTTAAACATGGACGCCCAGAAATAGCCAGCACGCAACACCTTCTGAGCTGTGGCATACCCAGACATATGACCGCCACATGCTCCAGAATGAAAGTCATTCAAAACCCTTTCTGCTTCTTCATGAGTTAAGCAACGACGAAAAACCAAGTCTGCCCCACGACGATAAAGAGTATCTCCAATAATTCTATACTGTTGGGACTGGAAACGAATTTTCAGGCGTTCCGACTTTGAAGCCTTGGGCCGAAAGGATTGGGTTTGGAGATAGACAATTATATCCCCGTACCACGGATATAAAGTGCTGATAAGAAACAGAGATTCGTCCCCAATGGGTTCCTCTGCCACAGTTTCCGTGTCAGCACGCGGGAAGTCACACATCAATTCCGCAAAAACTAAGGATTTCTTAGACTTGGACTTCTCGAACTCCAAATCGAACTCCTGCAGGATAACAATCCATTTGGAGTACTTGCCCCCTAGCAATTGTTTTGTCAAAATATAAATCATAGGGTTGCAATCCGAAATCACTGTGGTTTTACGGAAGAGAATGTAATGACGAAAACACTGGACAGCCTGAACAGCTGCCAGGGCCAATTTCTCCACATGCAAATATTTTAGCTCAGTGGGATTTAACGTCCTACTAAGATAATATATCACATGTTCCGTTCCGAATTCGTCTTCCTAAACTAAGACCATTCCAATGGTGGAGTGGGAGGCGGCGAGATACAAAAAGTAATCCTGGTTGTAGTTGGGAGGATGCAGCAACGGTGCATGGGTCAACGCGTGCTTAAGCGCGTCAAAAGATTTCTGAGCTATCTCATCCCAAGAAAATTGAGCATTTTGTTTCAACAACCGGGTGAAACCCTTTGTAACCTCGGCGTAGTTAGGAATGAATCGACGTAAAAAGTTTGCTTTCCCCTGCAAACTTTGGAGTTGGCGCAAACTCGAAGGAGGAGGCAATTTGATGATGGCTTCGACCTTCGAGGGATCGACGCGGATACCAGCTTTTGAAACGACAAATGCTAGCAATCGTCCCACTTCTATGCAGAAGACACATTTGTGTGGGTTCAACCGAATTCGATAATGCCGACACCTCATAAAAATAGCGCGTAAGTGGACAAGGTGATCAGCTCGATGTAAAGAATGAGCAGGCAAATCATCGAGATACGGTTGCACAATGTTCTTGATGTCGTGAAACGCGTAAGACATTGCCCGTTGGAAAGTTGCTCCGGCATTCTTAAGTCCAAAAGGTAATTTGCAGTAAGCAAATGTCCCCCAAGGACAAATGAAAGCCGTTTTTGGTTAATCGGCAGGTAGAATATTGATTTGGTTGTAACCGGAAAAACCGTCCATAAAGGAAAATATTTCACTGCCGGCACAATCATCAATTATTTGATCGATATAGGGCGTAGGATAATTGTCTTTTGGACAAGCACGATTTATATCCCTATAGTCGATACATATTCTTATTGTTCCTTGTTTCTTGTTAACCGGAACAATATTCGATACCCAATCCGTTAATGAGATCGGATAAATGAAACCTGCTTTCAACAGCTTCTCGACTTCTGCTTTAATCGCAGCCGCTTTCCTAGGGTGTATCTGACGCAGACGTTGCCGAAAGGGTTTAGCATCCGGGTAGGTCTTGATTTCATGAACAACAATGGAGGGATCAATTCCTGGCATTTCCTCATAGGACCAGGCAAACACGTCGCGGAATTCTTGAAATAGGACCTTGTATGTTTTGAATTCGTTATCTATACACGAGGCACCTATATGAATGTTTTCAATAAGTCTGGTTTTGACTAAAATGTCGATGGCAATAGTTTGGGAAATGTTTCCCAAATTCAACTCGGAATCAGGATGTTTCATGGGGTTCTGAGCGTCCTTGACATATTCAGCTGTAAAAATTGATGAAAAATCATTTTCAAAGTCATCACCCTCAGGTAAAAACGAAGATCTATGATGAAGATCTTCCCATGGTAGATCGTCTACACTTAGGATTTCGCGAAGTTGTTCGTCAGATGACACGACTTCAGGAAACGTTATCCGTTCTGAGGTTGATGTGAAAAGTGATTCCTCACGGACCACATTCATTTGGTCGAATTGGGTTGAACTGGAGTCGGAAAAAAACTGCACGGCCTCATAAGCAATTTCATATGGACTCAAAGGCATTGCATTACTGAATGAGTCTATCTCAGATTCAGATGGGACAATCCAAGGATCATCGTAAATAATAGTGTCTAAAGTAATCATATGAATGGATGCGAATGAAGGGTCTGCATTGATCGAAGGAAAAGGAAAAGTTCCCAGTAAACCGGAAGCTTTAACTAATTCTACACCAACATCCTTGTAAGGGATAGTCGTTTTACCAACATGCTGGATACTCTCTGAAGAGGCTGGGTCAGATGAAAAATAAGCCAGCTGGTCTATCATCACGATCTTACCATTATGTGGAAACTTTATAACTCTGAAGACCAATGACACGACCGCTGTCATAGCGTAAGACCAACTGCGACCCAAAAGAAGGTTGTAGTCTAGAGGGGCATCAACCACCTCCACATCCAGACTAACGGTTTTTCCTTCAACCCCTATAGGCAAATCCTGTAGAATGCCAAACGGATGGAACCCACGGCCATCAAAGGCCTTAAGAATCGTCGGGGATTGGTTCAGTGAAGGAGAACCAAGCGATCTCCAACACTGAATCGACATAATACACGTAGAAGCTCCTTCATCAATTACAGTCCGATGAATAGGCCTGTTTTTGACTATCATTGGAATCTGGAAAGCCATTTGATGAGGGAGATGCGGTGTACTATTTTCTAGATCAAAGATTATCAGGTTTGGGTCCTGAATATCAACAGCTCCTATAGCCGACAAGAGTAATTTTCGTTGTGCTGGGCATGATTGCAACACTTCCAAAGCCGACATTTCTGAGGGTGAAACAACTAAATCCTCAACAATGTTACAATTCTGAGCTGCTCTCGCATGTGGATTGAAAGCAGACTTTCGAAGTATACCCTTGGCGGGCGGTTTAATTACCAAGTCTGGGTTAGGTTTCTCGATCTGTAGTGGATCGGAACCGGGAGCTGAGGTTGATGGATTAGAATGAGAAGATTCTGCTTCTTTACCATCAATAAGATTCTTACTACCATAATCTTGCGATCGAGTCGCACTCTGTACATGAGACATCATCAATATGGGTTCTTCACTGGCACTCGAGGAAGAACCTATCATTTTACTCTCCTGCTTCGGAAATGGATCTTTCAAAACAGCAGGAGTTGGGGAACCTTTAACGATTTTCACAACCTCTGCCTGATGAGGGCAATCTCTGGTGAAATGATCTTCTTCACAAATTAAACAAGGATAGCGAGGTTTGCGCTTTTCGTCGTTAGATTCCGACTTCTCTTTTTTCTCCTTTGAAGCCTTGTCTGCTTTATCCTTCTTCTTGCCTTTCTTCTTACCACCGTTTTTTGATTTAGCCGTAGATGACTCTAAAGCGTGAATATCGGCAGTAATTTCAGGAGAAGACTCTCCTGTCGGGGAGTCTGGTAAGGTTATTATTGGAGAAGAATTCTTTGAGGATTTCTTCTTACCTTTAGTATTCACCGTACCAATCATGCCATCAGCAGCATGAGACCCCGAAGGAGCAGCAACGATTTGATTCGATTTAGGAATATCTGGGATCTTCTCGTGCAACGTACCCGACTGAGTGTAAACTAAGTCAAGGTACTGGGCTTGAGCAATGACTTGCTCCTCAGTAACTACTCCGGCCTTAGCTACATCTTCAGTAATCTTCGGTAATAATGATTTTACAAACCATTTAGCTAAGATTTGGTCCGGGATAAAAACTTTCACTAAACGTCTTCGACGTCTCCATTCATGAATATGATCGAAAATATAGGTGGAGGTCGACTGTTTTAATGAAGTTAATAGCTCCGTGCCGTTATCGTATCTGACTGGCAACTGAAAATGAGTTAGGAACGAGGTAGCTAACTGGTTAAAATTGTAAAAAGAGGCCAGTGGTAACTCAATGTACCACTTGGCCGCGAGACCAATGACCGTACGCTGGAAAAGACGTAAGCGGATCGAATCATCCGAGATAGAATTGGAAGCACACCAGAGGTGGTAAGTCATCACGTGATTGGACGGATCCTCTCTAGACTTACCTTCGAACTTGAGTATATCACTGGGCAACTTATTTGGCATTGGCGGCCAGAACGAAAGATATTGAATTGGATCGTTCGTTAGGCACGTCAAGTCTGGTAAATCCAAAGTCGCGATAAACGGTAACTGCCGGTTAGGATCTCTAAAACTCTGGGTCACAAGACCAGTCCCAGGAGGAGGATATCCAGGATAACTAGGAACATGAATTGCATTAGGGATATTATATCCTCCTGGAATACTAGGATTAACCGGACCATACTGGGGTTGTTGAGGTTGTTGATAAGTATACCCAGGATACGGTTGATACTGGTAAACCGGTTGTTGGACAGCAGGACCGAATTGGTATTGTCCCTGGTACTGTTGGTAGGTAAATTGAGGTTGACTTGTTACAATATTACTTAAACCAGGCTGCCCTACAGGCATCTGGACCGTAGTTTGAATCGTAGATCCGGACAACGGTAAAGATGTCTGAGGAGTGGTTGCAGAGGCAGTAGAAACCGGAGCTGTCGATACTCCAGAAGTAAGTGCGGTAGATGTTGCGGTAGTTGCAGCAGTCGTTTGAGATGGAGTACTAGGTGCAATTGGCGGCTGAGTAACTACCGAAGTTACAGATGTTTGAACATTTGACTGGACAGGTTGCGGTTGCTGGGGTGAACCAGAAACTACGGGTTGTCCAGTTTGAGGTACCAACTGTATACTTGGCTGCAACACCTGTTGACCCTGTGATGGATCCCACACTATCATTCTAGGGTATTGACCCGTAATAGGTTGAGGATACTGAGATCCATAACTAGATTGAGGATATGATTGATAACTGAAAGGCATAGTTCCCATACCTTGAACATATGACTGACCTTGAGGTGGTTGATAACTTTGACTCGAGTATTGACCTTGAGGTTGATAACCTTGGGGTAAATACTGATACTGGGGTTGACCTTGATCTTGAGGTTGATACCCTTGAGGTTGATACCCTTGGGGTTGATACCCTTGAGGTAAATATTGATACTGAGGTTGACCCTGGGGTACATATTGAGGCTGGGGTTGACCTTGAGGCATGTATTGTACCATGGGTACATACTGACCTTGAGGCTGCCCCCCAGACACAATTTGTGTACCTTGAGGTTGCCCCCCAGGCGTTAATTGAGGTTGCCCCCCAGGCGGTAATTGACCACCTTGAGGTTGAGAAATGGGAACTGAACCTGACATCATGTAAATGTCCCCTACACCCAACGGTTTATTACCATTGTTTCCAGCTAATAACCCATGATCAATGGGTTGAGGAGATGCCCCCGCAAAGGTACCAGAAAGCGACTGATACCCGGTGGGAACAAAAGGACCGCCGTGTAAGAAAGATTCAGGAGATTGAGTGAACACGGACAACTGACTAGACATATTTACAGGAGTATAAATACCTCCAGGTGGAAAAGGAGTACGAGGTGGAGAAAAACCTACCCCTTAGTTGTCTAAATAATTGGTTAACGAAAGGTACCAAGTAGTACTTCTAGGAGGACTGTAAAAGATAGATTCACGCTCCCTTAGATCAATAGTAGGTTGATCTTCAAGGGTAGATACGCCTAATTCTTCCTCTGGAGCAAGTTCTTCAATAACTATCAAACCAGTAGGAAGATTTTCGGTGATGACTCTTTCTACCCTAGGTGAATCTGGTACACTAGAAGTTGGAGTAACATGTTCAGATATTTCACGTTCTTCGCCTATGTCACTAGTAGATGAAAAACTACTAGCAAGCTCAGAAACTTCAACTGCTTCAGGATTATAACCTGTTTCTAGACTTTGGTAATCTTGATGGACTACCAACGAAGACTCTCCTTCTGGTGAACCTACTCTACTGCTGCTAGGAGGAGTTACAAGGACCTTTAAACCTTCGTAATGACTTGGGACGTCTTGAGGAGATTCACCCCGAAGTCTACGGGATTTCCTCAACAATTCAGCCACAGAAACAACCTCAGGAGACTTGCCCCAAAGTCTACGGGACTGTCTCGGTAATTCCGCCACAGTTAAAAACTTTTAACTACTGCACACGCAAACAAAGTAAAATCTCAAAGCAAACCACCTAAAGTCTCTAAAGAACCAAACAAATTTGAATCATACGCCTAAAGAATCTAGGGCGTCAAACCAAGCACAAACAGTAGCCTTCCAGACCGAAAACGCTAGTTGGAGATGAAACCCAACATCGTCGGATTCAGTACAGAAGTGGTAGGTGGAACAGTTACCCCGACAACCTGCTTAATGAATAGATCAGCACAAGTTCCTCCACTTTAACCGTCTCAAGTGAAGTGAACCCCCCGGAAAATCCAAGTGAGTCTAGCCGACGTCTGCTCCAGTTACAGTGGGATCTTCCCTCCACCGTCACCTCGGTAGAATCCTAAAGATAATGGTCACTAAGGTTACCAACCACAACAAATGCACATGGGGGAACAGTCTACACTCCGATAGTATGCAAGGGCAGAGTATCAAGCTCAATCCCCTTGCCGGCTCCTTGACAATAATCCAAGGTTTACCGACAAGTGACCCCTGGCTCCTCGACAATGGTTAATCCGAGGTTTACCGTTTGTAATACGTGCGTGTTTGGCGTCGTTCCCAACGAGGGAGGATTGATCCCCTCACTGGTTTGGACACGAGCTTGTGCTTCTTTAAGAGGAGCTTTCTCATAGTACAAATGAAACAATTGGATTTATTCTAACACAAGATAAGCTACTTGTTTGGTTTTGTTGTCTTGGAGAGTTAATTACTCTCCTACTCCAAGACACTAGCCTGATCTAAATTGGTGTTTCAGAGCCCTAGTAAATAAAAGTTACTATGTTGATTTTACTTTAAGCGTTAATTTTATGGTTTTTCTTAAAGACAAAAGGTAGTGGAGATGAAACTAGTGGTGTGTAGACTCGACTCGCAACCACTACAAAGATGCACCTAAGATGATTTATACTACTTTTCTTTTTTCAATGAATCTCCTAACTAAGAGAGTTGGAAAATGCAAATTATGTAGAAAACAACTTTCTCAGTAAAGGCAATCAAAGAAACAATTCTCTTTATCTTTTCAAAACACACAACTCATGACCACTAATTACTCTACAAAATTTCCTTTTTCTCCCAAAAGTCTACAAATGCTACCAAAGAAAACTTTTTCCAAAAGAATTTTTGTGTTTTTTTTTTAATTTATTTATTAATAAAGCATGTAAAACTATTTTATCAAATCGAATTTAACAAATCTAAGACAATCAAATCAAATTCACTCAAAAGCAAATTAAAAGGAAATTTACCTAAAAGCAAAAAATAATGAGGACAAAAGCCTACAAGGATGATTCCCGGATGTTTTACTTAGTCAAAATGCAACTAAGGATTAGTTCATGCAGAATCATAAACTAACCAAAAAACAAAATCGAAATCTTTTTGTTCTTTTTTCTCAAGAATGGAATTCAAGGCTTTAACAAACAAACTTTTCAAGATTCGCAAATAGAAGACGCAAAGGTAGGTCTCTCACTAGGGTGACTTCTATGACAGGCCCGACTCCTAAGAGGACTGATCAAAACCAGGGAGATCCAAAGTTTGACAACCTCTAACGCCAAAGTCACTACAGGACCAGTTAAAAATCAAACCCTAAGGCAAAATCCCTATGAATTCCACCAAAACCCTCGACACTAACGGGACAAGTTCAGGTGAAGATCTTTGACAGTAAACTGATGGATCTGGGCAGTAAAAACAAATTGAAAACAAAATCTAAAGAGCAAAAAAGAAAAATTTGAAAATTTCTCAAAATTGACAGGGGTACGCAGGTCATCTGTTCACATAGGCGCGGGTACGCACTGTGCACAAAGACGCAGTGCGTACAAGTTCGCACTGTGTCAAACCCAGAGAATGCGTACTGCTGGCAAGGCTAAGAAAAATAAAAAACTAAATTGACTCTAAGCTAACCCACCCAAATACACAGCTAGACAACCAAAAATCAGAAAACAAGCAATGTTTCTCAGACCAAAATATCAAATCAAAAAGAACTCAAACACATTCATGGATTCCCCAGCGGAGTCGCCATTTTGTCACGCGGAAAGAGTCGTTAGTGCGGACATAACCGACCTTCCTAGAAAGCCTAAGACTTTCTAACGACAAACAAGACAAATAAGAGCAATCCTTCCCTAAATATGCTTTTACAATATGAGAAATCAAGTGTTTAGATCCTACCTGTAATCCAACGCTGTTGTAGTAGTCCAGCTTCGTTGATCCGGATGAGCTCCTCCTTCCCTTCGAAACCTGCGTTCACTAACAATCAAACGATTAAATAGCACCTGAATATCACAAAAAATAAAACATATTTAACATATAGACCAAGGAGTATATGAAACAACTCATTAATAACAAATTGCTGAGAAGAATGGACTAATTGGTATTAAAAGGTAACAAAAGGAACCATTACAACCTGAGCCTTGGTGTTGTGCAAGCTCCTCCCAGGGTCCACAAGAGTTCTCCCTTACTCTGATCAGCTCACCCACCTCCCAATGGAAACAAGTAAAGATGGTAATCTCTCCTCACAAGCCTCTACAAGGAAGTCCTAATTCTAGCAGCATCTACCCTTAGGAATGTTCAGCTTTCAACCTCCCCTCCCTTTGGCCCAATGCCTGTATTTATAGTGCTCTAGAGGAAGTTATTCAGGTCCACCATCAATGGGATAAGCCCCTCTTTGGATGGGATAGCTCCCCTATTGATGGGATAAGTTCCTCTTTGGTAGGGATACATGAACCATCTGGAGGCGCTTCATACACGTCAAACATACCTCTAGAAGACTCTAGAAATGACCACAAGAAACTTTTTTGGAGTGAAACTTGCGCCTTTTGACCTTTACAGGACTACGCACCCACCCCTTTACATACAGAGCGTACAAGTACGCAGGTATTGTGAACTTGGGTTGCGTACCCGCAGGTAAGGCTAAGAGAAGCTGCGTACCAGAGATAATTGAGTTTAAATGACTTTTCTCTTTTTCTTGAAGTTTGACATGAGGAGCAGAGGCATGAGACTTGCCAAGGAGGATAGTATGACAGTGGATGGAGCCATACTAACTGCAAATAGTCATGGTGACATTTTTTAGTGTAACAGTATATTATAGTCGTTGTCGACTATTTTACAAAATGGGCTGAGGCGATGCCTACATTAAACAACAATGGCGAAATGGCTGCTCTTTTCTTTTTTAACCATGTAGTTTCTAGGTTTGGTGTACCATAGGCTATAGTCACAGATCATGGGTCACGTTTTCGCAATCACATGATGATCGAATTGACTGTCAAATTAGGACTGTTCCATGATAGTTCTACTCCATATTATCTGTAGGCTAATGGACAGGTTGAAGTAATCAACAAAGTCCTTAAGCGCATGCTACAGAGAATGATTGGAGTCCACAAATGGAATTGAAATTTAATCCTGTACTCAGCTTTGTGGGCATATAGGACTTCGGTGAGAAATGCGACCGGATTCACGCCCTTTCAATTGGTGTATGGTCTAGAAGCTGTCTTACCAATTCAGTGCGAAATCTCGTCCCTCAAGCTTGCAATTGATCTGCTTCCTGAAACTTACGAAGAAGAGGCTCGCTTTTTGGAACTAATCCACTTGGATGAAACCCGTTGTGACGCCGCACTAGCTAACGAAGCACATAAGAAACGTGTCAAGGCACAATATGACAAAAATTTCAAGCCTCGTGTCTTCTCAGAAGGTGACCTGGTCTTGCTTTACGATCAGGACTCTGAAAAATTAGGAGCAGGTAAATTCGAACCATTATGGATGGGCCCCTACATTGTTAAACGAGTATTGACAAAAGGAGCCTACGAGTTGGTCGATTATGATGGGATTCCACTGTCGTAGCCCCGAAACGGGTTGTATCTTAAACGTTACTATGCTTGATTAAGTATAGTAAGCTTTGTATATATGCTTTTATTGCATTTTTATTTTTCTTCTAGAGTTGTCATTTTGGTTAGGTAATCCACTTCACATTTGTTGCAGATGTTAGACTTTTTGGAACCATTTGTTGGGTATGCCGACAGAGCTAGTCATAGTACACAAAACCTATCTTCTGCAGCCTAGGCCATTTTCGCTCCAAGCGGTGAGTTAGTGAGTTTCAGGGGGATATGTATTGGTTGATAGACGAATAACATCGCTGAGTATAGTGCGTTGATTGAACTTATCTCTGATGCCATTTCACGTGGCATACGCCAATTTTTTGTCAAGATAGATTCACAACTCGTCATTTTATAGCTTACTGGCATTTATTCCATTTGAAACCCAGCTATTTATCACATGTTCCTAAGAGTCAGGATTTTGGAAAGACATTTTGATTCCATTCAATATCAACACATTTCTATAAACCTAAAGACATTGACTGATTCATTAGCAAACTATGTGTTAGATAGACATTTACAACATTTGTAAAGAAAGAATTTTTGCATAACTTAGCCAAAATAAAACTCCAAAAAATAAAAAATATACAACTGTTTATAGTTTTTTACAAAATGTTTTGTGTCCAAGACAAAATCGGTCATCTGACCAAGAAACTCAAAATGAATGTAGAAAAACATCCTAGACTAATGATGCTGGTGATAACATGTCACCGCCTGTGCGATAATGCGCAGGAGCCTATTCCATCGACTCGGCATGCCAGTAGTATGGCGCTGTAACCCTAAAGGTAACTCATCGATCCTGACATCCTGAATACCGAGAGTGAGGCCCTCGATCTGATCCTGCAGAACTGCCAGGGTCTCCGATATGTCCAGATCCCGAAGAACGACCCTCCTTACAGCCTCTCCTGTTGGAGCATCATTTGCTGCTCGTGGGCATGCCACTGGTCGCACTGGTCTGATATCTGCACACACATATAAGTTTTATTAGCCTTGGTAACGTTAAAAAGCACAAAACATTATAAAACTGATAAACAAATATGTGGTTGAATCGTTTTACCTATGGCACTCCACTACTTTCCAGCCGGTAATACCAAATCTGGGTCGCCTCAGAAGTCCATCCCGACGTATGGATACTCTGCAAATACCATCTGCTGATGGTGGAACCACTCAAAAAATGCATGAGAGAAGGAAATTTGTGATTGACCAGCATGTCTGGCTATAAGATCAACCCACCTCTGCATTCGTGTTATAGACATATTTGGGCATTGCAACCCCAATCCCATATGTCCATAAACCAAGGGCTTCTAAGCCCCTAAAAGTGTTGTTTCATACCCTAAAGGAACAAGGTAGCTGATTACATCATCTCCCAGAAGTTCTCCATGAAAAACTGCTCAGAACTGGTCAAAACTGGACCATCTCACCTGCTCCATGGTCAAGGTGCGATGCATCCCACCTAATGCACACGGGGGGTGCGATGCATATTGAAAAGCCCTTCTATAGGGTGCGATGGACGAGAGTAGACAAATGGCAGAGACAGTTTGCAAGGTGGATTATCATGGAATCTTCCAGAAACTTCTCATGTGACACTTGCCTCTCTGAATTCGCCCAGGGATGAGTAAGAGATCATGAAAAATCCAAGTGGAACTGAGAACTATCAGAGAAATGACACTAATAAAAAACCCAGAAGCTGACTCACCCACCTGCAAACATCTATATATGGATCCCTCATCCTAGAGATCCAGAGGCTGGAATTTTGCATCTTGTAAGGAAGTGCTGTTAGTTTCTCTGTGGAATAATCATAGTGTTGGGTGATCTAGCTTTTCATGAGGTGAAGAGGGCTTTCATGCTGGGAGGATGGCGCTAGGTCAGATCAATGAGTTTTAATCCTCTCTTCTACTACTTCTATCAATAAAGCTATTTGAGTTTTCCTCCATATTCTTGTACGTCTTTGAATCTTGAATTGATATATGCATTTGTATGGTCAATATGTATCTGATCCTATATTGTTTATGATTATAGATCTCTATGCTTTGATGGTATTATGCTGCTTTGACTCTACAGGTGTTCTTTGAAGTGGGACAAGAGAGGAAGGAGCGACAAAGATCTGTCAAAGGGGAGAGGAAACAAGCAAGGAGCCAAGTGGAAGACTGAGGTTGGTACTCTCTGCTTCTCTCTCATCTATTTCTCATAAAGGAAAACACAAGTAACTTTAGTTTGTTTGTTTCTAAGATAGCTACCCGTCTTAGTGGGATTAGCAGCTCTAAATGGACACTAGTTTTCTCGATAACAAAATGGCGACTCCACTGGGGAGAGAATAGCTTGTTTGCTTGTTTCTAGTTTGTTTACTTTATAAACTACAGACAGGGCCTGAAGTTAAGCCAGCTAGCCTTCGAACTGATTTTTCTATGCAACTGCAAAGTAGATAAACGCTGCTTCAGTCAATCTCCGGGTTAGTTTATGAATTAAACATCTAACTTGCAAACATCCTAAGTGCCCTGGTGGTGTTATAGACATTTTTGTGCCTTACAACATTGAGCATGAAATGTCCATAATCTAAGGGATCCAAAGTCCCTAAACATGTTGTTCCTACCCCTAGAGGAACAAGGCTAACAAACCACAGCAATTCACAGAAGTTCTCCACCTGAAACTACTCAGAAACAAGTCAATTCAGGATCATTTTAGTGGCAACACTAGCTGTTTGCATTGAATGTCAAAGCCAACACTGGCTACCTGCGTTGAATGTCAACTGGAACAAAGGCTACCTGCGCTGAACGGGAGTGGACAAGTGGCAGGCTCATTTCTCAAGGTGTCAAAACCCAGGAAGCTTCCAAAATGACACTTGCCTCAGGGAATTCGACTGGTGATGAGTAAGAGGTTCCAAATCTCCAAGTGGAAGCAAGAACCTCCAAGTGGACTCAAGAACTGACAGAGGGAGAGGACACTAGTCAGATCTCAAGCTGACTCATCCTCTCTCCAAACATCTATATATGGATCTCTCCTCCATGAGATCTGGAGGCTAGAATTTTGTGATTGCAAAGAATTGTTGTTGGTTTGAGACTGGAATCATTGGGTGCTTAATGCTTTGAAGGGGGAAGAGAGAGGAATTCCATTTGCTGGGAAGGAGATGCTGGATTGGAGCCCTCTGGGTTGTATCTCTTCCTGAACCTTGTTATTCATCAATAAAGCTATCTTGGTTTCTCCTATATGCTGATGTATTTTGATGTATGAATGTATTAGTGTATTTGGTTTATTTCTAATCCTAAACTAGTTATGAATGTGAACATCTGTCTTTGTGTAGTGTTCTTCTCTTGTCGCAAGTAGATGTTCTCTTGTGATCTTGCAGGTTGAAGCTGGATAAGCAAGAAGGCAAGTAGATGTGAACACCCGAAGAGAAGAGAGACCAGATCGAGGGACAAACGGAAGACACCGGTAAGTCTATTGATCTCTCTTCTTTCACATTTCATAAAGGAAGAAACCAGCATAGCTGTATTCGTTTGTTACTAAGGCACTGTCACACCTTAGGTGGATAAGATCGTCCTACATAGGAATTTTTCCCCACAACAAATTGGCGACTCCGCTGGGGACTTTTTTTTAGTCATTTTATTTGTGTTTCTATCATTGTTTGTTTCATAGACTTGACAGCAACAATAGAACTGCATCTTTCCCGGATGCAAAGTAGAAAGTTGCTGCTTTGATCCAATTGCTGGACTTGTCTATGATCTTAACAATGGATTCGAAAATGATTTGATGATCCTTGTGATAGAACTTAGTAGCCCTTCAAAGCATCCCTTTGATTACACCTTGCTTGTTGCTTTTATTTGGCCTAAAACAGTGAATTAAAGAGAAATCTGTGACCCAGAACCTGGGAAACGAGAGTTTCTCCTTCAGCGCAGACCCAGTGAAGGGATTCTGCATTTCAACGCAGTTCCCATGAAGGTTACCTGCGTTGAATGTCAAAACCCCTGTGTTAAGGTTGAGCTGAACCAGTTTTGCCTTGTGCAGCTGGGGTTCTCTGCTCTGTTTTGCACTGTTTTGATCTCTGATTTTTGTAGCTTGTAACCAGCATAGGTACCAGTCTGATAACTCCTTTTCTCTGCTTAGATTCCACCTCCTTTTGTACAAAAAGACTGTGAGTGTTTTTATGTGTTTGTGGCATCATTTACAGTTTTCCTTTGCATGAGTGAAATAGTCATCCTGTAGCCCTTGATTCAGATCTGTTGATTGTGATCTTATAAGAGAGTTCATTGGCTGTTTGTAGATTGATTATACATTTACTTTTGCTTATTGGTTTGAGTTTGTCTCTTTTAAGTGTCGAAACAAGTATTCATTTCGAAAATCGTTAAGTGTTGTAATCTCTTCTATCTTCTCTGATTTCGAAAAAGTAAACTTGTTTGTATTGATCATTTAAAAGCAAATTCAAAGTTGTACAAAAAGCTTTCTTTGTAGGCATCAATACTAAGAAAGCGGAAAACAAACACCTGCATTGTGCATTTGCATTTTGATAGTTTGCATGTTGGATTTAGGAAAAGTGCATTAGAGTGTGCTGATTGCTCTTTGAGAAAAGATGGTGTCTTTCTTTTCCCTTAGTAGCTAGGATTTTCAAAGTTGAAAAGATATAAATCTTGCTTATCATCTTTAGACTGCATTTAGGAATTTGTATCATACATCTCGTGGTGAACCTTGAAAGGCAAACTTTAAAAAGATCAACCTAAAATAATATGAATGAACTTAACAACACTTTGCAACATAACGCACAACATAGAGGTCTAGGCTAGAGACGTGTTCCGGCGTCGTTAAGCCTGGTGACTGTCAATCTCGTGGATGGTGGGTGATTCCTCCTGAGGGACGATAGCGCCAGTACGGATTGTGCTCCCACGTACCGTCGCGTATATATTGGGAGACCCCTATAGGCATAAAACCTTTATCCTTAGGAAGCCGTGTCGGCCGCCCTACTGATCGCAATGCACTGAACACAACATTCAGGAAGATCGACCGCCCGTACCCTAAAAAGTATTCTGCGGTTTTGCGAAAAGTTTGGCACACCCTCTGCCTAGAACTCCAGAGCAGTTCCTTTTGGCCTTTTTCAGACTCTATAACAGAAAAAGTCCATCCGAGCATTTGTCACTTCGGGCTCATTAAAACATCGAAAGAGACTAGAGTCATCTTTAGCTTTTTCTCGACTCTTTAAAAGTGAGAAAGCAAGTTGTGTCTAAAAGCGTCTAAAAAATTCATTTAATTCAGAAACACATTTTCCCCTTTGTATTTTGGTTGATCGAGTAATCCGCAATCGTGGAAGAAAGTCAATTGAAACCCCGTCGTTCGCGGAGGCTTACGAGTCAACCGTCTTTGTCTCCGGAATCGAAAACAGTACGGACAAAGCGAACTCGTTTAACCGGTTCGAAATCTCCTATCAAAGTTAGAACAAGTGTTCCAACAACATCTGAGATTCCGGTTACTCCAAGAATTTCTGGAAACGCTGCCTCTATAGAAGAAGTTCAACAGCCACAGAAGGACGGTAACACTGATCCTAGTCTGGGGGCAAATACTTGCGTTACTGAACCAGTTCCATCTGTAACCGGTTTGGAGAGTCTTGCTCCTCAAACAACTGTCGCTGTCGATTCAACCCCTTCTTCGGCACCAGAAATATTTTACGGACCTGACGGTCTTCCTCTTCCACCGGGTTTGATTGCAATAGAGAAAATTGTAGAAGATCCACAAGCAAGTACTCCAACCCATTTTGGAGTCGGGGTCACTCTATTTCCTTCATGAGAAGTTAATCCACCACAAGTGGAAGTTCCTGTAGAATCGCTAGGCAATCTACTGGATAGACTCAAAATGTCTGAACAACCGTCAACATCTAGGACTGTGTCGAATGACACAGCGACAACAGAAGCCCCTGCCGTCACTCCGACAATGTTTGCCGGCATACCACCTGTCTCGACTAGCTCACAACCGCTAGAAGGAGTCCACCAAGGGACTATTTCGACAGTGTGGTCTGTTCCAGTTTGTTCATCCGGAATAATATCCGGCAACTCTTATGTTGAGACTCGCCAGATTGATCCATTTGGAGGTCAATTTGGGCAATCCAGTCCCCAAGGACAAACAATCCCCTTGAGTTCCGGATTGCTACCGTATGGGGGGTAGTATGCCCTTTCATTACCCCCTCCGGGAGGGTATCCATACGGGAGTTCACAACAATATTCAGGTTATACTGGAGTTACATCAAGTGGTTGGGTACCTATGCTACCTCAACAACTGAGGGTTGTATATTCTATGCAACAGTGTGTACCTATGTCGAACATCCCGACCACACCGGCTATTGTAACAGTGTCACAAGTTCAAGCGATGCCTATTGTGTGTCAGCCTCAGATTTCTCAGGTTGTAATGCAGCAACCCCTTGACCCTGTGACACAACCACAATCGCCATCTGGTGGGGCGACACAGGTCCAAACAGGTACAATCACCCCACACCTTGGTCCGACGGTTAGTATAGCACAACAAAACATGGCCTCACAACCATGGCTAGTGCAATACCAACAACCACAATTCCAGCAAGTATACCAAGGTTCTGAGCAGCAGATCTTTGCGAACAGTGGACAACCTTATATTCAAAACGGTCAAAACCAACCGCTTTACAGTGGTCAAGTCCAACAACCGTATCAATCATACCAACATCAATTACATTATGCTGGTATGCAAAGGCCCACTTCTCAGGCGATTCCATCGTACCCTGGGTACGCTTCACCTAACCTAAATCAACAGTTGCCATTCGTGGCAACTTTAGAGTTACCTGATTTACACCGGTTAACCAACGATCCGATTGCTTACGCCCCTTGGTGGCCAGCGATTCCTCACAAAATTCCATCTGACATTCCTAAATTCAATGGAAATCCAGGTGAAGACCCATCAAATCACGTGATGACTTTTCATATGTGGTGTTCATCAAACACCCTAAACGATGATTCGATAAGGCTTCGCCTTTTCCAGAGGACGTTAACAGGTCCAGCGGCAAAATGGTATATTGAATTACCTAGAGCCTCGTTCGACAATTTTAGCTCCCTAGACACGACTTTCTTAACACATTTTCAATTACCGATAAGGTATGAAACGGGAACAGAAATCTTAACCAACTTCAAGCAGACAACGGCCACTCATATATCCGATCATATACATGAGTGGCGTCGTCGTCGTAGGATGGTGAAAACATACGTTCCCGATCAGCTGTTAGCTGAATGGTTTATAAAGTCGTTACTTCCTGCTATAACAGAAGATGTGGCAAAGGGGGGAGTCGTAACAGAGGAGCAAGTTATTGCTCGTGCACAATATCTAGACTTAGTTTATACTCAGTCTGGCACGCTCTACGACAAAATACCTGACGCCCCTAGACCGGAATTCACAATTCCTCCTCCTCCTAAATCAAATAGTGACTCTCATGCCGGCGATGGTGTGATTGGCACGGCAAACGTGAAATCGACAAAGGCTTCGTCTAAGAAAGCCCGTAAGAATTCAGATCAAAATGCAAAAGATGAAATTCTTGCTTCAGAAGTAAATGCCGTATCAGCAGATAAGGGAAAAGAAACCAAACAACCAGGGAGCAAGAAGAAGAAAAACAAAGGGAAGAAGAAGAAACAAGGTGAGTCATCTCCTGGAAAACTTCTTCAAACCCTCCTGGAAATAGGAAATATCCATGTCAGATATGTGATGAGGATCATCGGATAGGAAATTGTCCGTACAAAGCTGAGATAAAAAGATTCTTTAAGAGTCCGAAAAATCCAGCTGTGTTAACTGATTTGTTTCCCAATCCAGGTCAAAATATGGTTGGTAGTGGAAATGCTTCCCCGTCGCAAGTGCTCATTTTGTCGGTTTCAAAACAGCAGAATGATGCTTTGATTTCGACAAGGAACAAAGATTATGGGAATCCGCAGCTGTCGAACGACAAAGGTAAAGATCAACCAAGTAGTTCGACAACAACTTCGACAGAAGTTGTACCGCCCATCATTCTAGAATTAACGATAAAACTGCCAAAGGGAGTAGTACACAAGTCGACATTTAATCCCCGCGCCAGAGCGGCGCAACATTATAACATAGTGGAAGATTTGGCCGAATTGCCATCCGCTATGTCGACTCTTGAAGTACTACAAAATTTCCCATCCCAAAGGCAGGCATTGTTATCGGCTATTGGTGGGGTTGATCCTAAGGATTCCAATCTTGTATCCTTTGATCACAAAGGATACGATCCTCAGTTACCAGCTCAACTAGCTTTCCTTATTCAAGTGAAAGCCCTCAACAAAACTGTTCACCGAATGATTATTGATGAGGGGGCATCTACATGTATTATGTCGATGAGTTGCTGGAAAACTTTAGGATCTCCAACCTTGCCGCGATCTTCGACGACATTAAAAGCATTCGACAGAAGGACTTATACCCCGTGCGGTATCCTTAATAACTTGAAAGTTGAATTGGGAGGAAAAACAGTAGAAATAGATGTTGAAGTCATCGATGAGAATCTGGACTACAACATCCTACTGGGAAGACCATGGATATATGCCATGGCAGCTGTTGTGTCGACTTATTTTAGGAAGATTGCATTCCCTTTTCAAGGAGGGATTACGATCGTCGACCAACAAGACTTCCTCCCTAATGGTTCACAAGTTACAGGAAGCATTCCCATGATCCATGGAAGCAACCACTCGCTTCAAGACATTGGAGTAGGCCTACTGAAAGACCCCACATTAATGGGAACTTTCGCACTTCCGCCTCCATTCTATATAGGAGAAGTAGCATTCGTAAGAGCCTGCAACATGATATCTTCCACGAAGATCTCAGAAGACGATGTCGAAATGGATCATGCAATGGTTTTGCCCCCAAGCCCCATTGAAATATTGTAGCAATCAATGTTTCAGGCATGGGAGGTGAACCCAAATCAACGCTCATCAAGCGTTTGGGTAGATAGGTCTAGAGAATATGGTACCCCGTTAGATCCTTGGTCGAAAGTACATGGGATTGACGAAGGAATCCTGCAATCAATGTTGATTGAGGGGGCACCATGGAATGATTGCCACCATCGTTCCCTTCTTCCAGAATATGAAGAAGATACTCAGCATGACCTTTACCACCCTTCAGTTTTTGAATTCCTATCAAATACTGTAAATACGGTGGAATCGGAGCGAAACTTATCCAATATTGAAGAGACTATAGCCATAAATATCTCGACTAAGACAAATGTTGTAGAGAATATTTTTGTCGGCAAAAGATGTTCTCCTTCAGAACTGGAAGTATATAATGCTCTTTTTCGCGAGTTCAGAGATGTCTTTGCTTGCTCATATGATGAAATGCCGGGCATTGACTCGAATATCGTTGAACATGAAATTAAAATGTATCCTGATGTCAAACCAGTAAGACAACGGATTCGACAGGTGCACCCCAAGAAAGCCACTGCCATTAAGGCAGAAGTTGAAAAAATTCTCCATGCTGGATTCATCTACCCGGTTCCTCTAACCGATTGGGTATCGAATATTGTCCCTGTTATGAAGAAACAAGGGACAATCAGAGTGTGTGTCGATTATAGGGATGTAAAACAAGCTTGTCCGAAGGACAACTACCCTACACCCTTCATCGACCAGATAATTGATGAATGCGCCGGATGTGAAATCTTTTCATTTATGGATGTTTTTTCTGGGTATAATCAAATAAATATCCGCCCACAGGACCAGTCAAAGACTGCATTCATCTGTCCGTGGGGCACATTCGCTTATCTAAAATTACCCTTTGGTTTAAAGAACACAGGGGCGACGTTTCAGAGGGCAATGAATTATGCCTTCCATGACATCAAGAACATCGTTCAACCTTATCTCGATGACCTTCCGGCTCATTCGCGAAAGCGGACTGATCATCCGCAGCATTTAAGAGCGATATTTCTACGTTGCCGACACTACAAGATAAGACTCAATCCGCACAAATGCGTGTTTTGCGTCGGTTCTGGTCGTTTACTTGGCTTTGTAGTCTCTAAGGATGGGATTCGTCTCGATCCTTGTAAGGTTCAGGCAATCATTAATTTGCCTCCACCTTCAAATTTGCTTCAGATTCAGAAACTCCAAGGGAAAGCAAACTTTCTGAGGAGGTTCATTCCAAATTACGCAGAACTTGCTAAAGGTTATACTCGTCTTTTGAAAAAGGATGTACCTTTTGTCTGGGATCAGGTGGCGCAAGCTTCCTTTGATGCTCTGAAAGATTCTCTAGTAAAAGCATCATTAATGTATGCCCCGGACTATCAAAGAGATTTTAACCTGTATCTGGCTGCAGCAGATACGACCATTGCGATGGTTTTAGTTCAAGAAGTTGATGGAATTGAACATCCTATATATTATTTAAGTAAAAACTTGAATGATATAGAAAGCAAATATTCTTATGTTGAAAAGCTAGCACTCACTGCTGTTCAAGCGATACAAAGATTTCGACATTATGTCCTCTTTCGGAAAACTACCATTCTATCAAATTGCAACCCCATGACTTATATATTGTCGCGACAGTTGCTGGGGGGCAAGTATTCAAAATGGATAGCGATCCTTTAAGAGTTTGATCTGGAATTTGTAAAATCCAAATCAAAGAAAGCTTTAGTTTTTGAAGAATTATTGTGCGATCTCCCATCGTCGTCCAATGATGAAACATCAGAAGAGTCAATCGTGGACGAAAGTTTGTTTCTGATATCTGCAAGCAATGAGTGGTATGGAGATATAATAATTTATCTCCAAACCCAAAAATTCAGGCCTGACACCTCTCACTCAGAACAGAAACGTATACGATACCAAGCGAAAGACTACATGATCGTCGGTGATACGCTTTACCGTTGTGGTATCGATACAGTTCTGAGGAGGTGCCTCACCCATGAAGAGGCCGAAAAAGCCCTGAATGAGTGTCATTCAGGCACGTGTGGGGGGCATCAATCTGGATATGCTACAGCACAGAAAATCTTACGAGCAGGATACTTCTGGCCAACGATGTTCAAAGATTGCATAACCGCAGTCAGAAGTTGCCATGTTTGTCAAATTTTCGATAACAAAACCAGAAGACCACCCGCACCTTTACAGCCAATAGTTGCTGTTGGGCCTTTCGCTAAATGGGGCATCGATTTCATGCAATGTAACCCCACCTCGACCGGGGGGCATGGGTATATTATAGTCGCTGTTGACTATTTTACCAAATGGGCCGAGGTGATGCCTACATTAGATAACACTGGTGAAACAACTGCCCTTTTCTTTTTCAATCATGTAGTCGCCAGGTTCGGCGTACCACAGGCTATAGTTACAGATCATGGGTCGCATTTTCGCAATCACATGATGGTTGAATTAGCTGCCAAGCTAGGGCTATCTCATGACAGCTCTACCCCATATTATTCGTAAGCCAACGGACAAGTTGAAGCAATCAACAAGGTCCTGAAGCGTATGTTGCAAAGGATGATCGGGGTTCACAAAAGGAGGTGGCACCTATTCCTGTACTCAGCCTTATGGGCTTACCGAACATCGGTAAAGAACGCGACCGGGTTCACACCTTTCCAACTGGTGTATGGCCTGGAAGCAGTCTTGCCGATCCAGTGTGAAATTTCGTCTCTTAAACTCGCAATTGATCTCCTCCCCGGAACTTTGGAAGAAGAGGCCCGTTTCTTGGAATTAATCCAATTGGATGAAACCCGTCCTGACGCCGCTTTGGCTAACGAAGCCCATAAGAAATGAGTCAAGACGCAGTTCGACAAAAATGTCAAACCCCGTGTCTTCTCAGAAGGTGACTTGGTCTTGCTTTATGACCAAGAATCCGATAAATTGGGAGCAGGTAAATTTAATTCTTTATGGATGGGCCCTTATATTTTTAAACGAGTGTTAGCAAAAGGAGCCTACGAGTTAATGGATTATGACGGAATTCCACTGGCGCAACCTTGTAATGGGTTGTACCTCAAGCGTTACTATGCTTAAATAGCAACCTGAATGCTTTTGTTGGATTTTGTTTTCGCTAAAGTGTTTGTTTTGGTCGAGTGATCCACCTTTTTACATTTATTGCAAATGTCAAACCTTCTGGAGACATGTGTTGGATATGCCGACGGGGCGAGTCGTAGTTCACGGAACCTATCCTCCGCAGCCTGGGCCATTTTTGATCCAAGTGGCGAGTTAGTAAGTTTCAGAGGTGTATGTATTGGGAAATCAACGAATAACATCGCTAAGTATAGCGCGTTGATAGAACTACTCTCTGATTCCATCACCCATGGTATACGCCGACTAATTGTCAGGCTAGACTCACAACTCGTAATACTACAACTCAATGGTATATATTCCGTTCGCAATCCAGCTATTTATCGCATGTTCCTAAGGGTTAAGATTTTGGAAAGACAATTTGATTCAATTCAATGCCAACATATTTCCAAAAACTTAAACACATTAACCGACTCATTAGAAAACTATGTGTTGGATAGACATTTGCGACATTTATAAAAAAGAGACACATCATCAATGTTGTACATATGGATCATATAACTCAACCAGAATAAACCCCGAAAATCAAAAAAAATATATATAAGTTGTTTATTGTTCATACATAATGTTCTGTAACCAAGACAAAAAACGGTCATATGACCCAAAAACGCAAAAATGCTAGGGGGCACCCTAGCCTAGTGATGCTCATGATAGCACGTCACGGCCTGTGCAATCATGCGCAAGAGACGAGTCCATCGTCTAGGCACGCCAGTAGTATGCCGCTGCAACTGTAAAGGTAACTCATCAATCCTCACATCGGGAATGCCGAGAGTAAGGCTCTCAACCTGCTCCTGCACAGCTGTAAGGGTCTCGGCTACGTCAAGGTCGTGGAGAATAACTCTCCCAGTAGTCTCCCTTGCTGGGGCAGCAACTGGCGCTCTCGGGCGAACTGCTGGGCGAACAGGACCAACATCTGCATGCACACATGAGTTTGATTAAAGTCTTGATAGAATAAAGCATAAGGACATTATAAATAAGAATAGTAAACAGTAATATGGTCAAAGGTTTTACCAATAGCGCCCCACTGTTCGCCATCCAGCAGTACCAAGTCCGGATCGCCTCGGAAATCCATACCAACATATGGATACTCGGAATAGACCATCTCCTGACGCTCGAACCACCTGAAGAAGGTATCAGTGAAAGAAATCTGAGATTGACCAGCATGCCTAGACATGTGATCAACCCATCTCTGCATGCGTGGCTCAGTAGGAGAAGGCAAGTCGAGTGTGATATACTGAGGCTGCATCAGTGGAATTTTATCCAAGGCAAAGGCAGTCAGAATAGAACCAAATCCAAAGTTCTTCAGCTTCCCGTCCTTTACCTTGTTCAACTGACTTTTCATCTGAAGAAGTACTGCATCACACCAGTTGAATATTTTCGGTTGGAGACACTCCAAGGCGTGCTGCACATAAGATCTGTTGGCAACATGTAGGGATGTGCTACCGACCATCCTACCAATAGTATACAGAATGGACCTGAGAGACCTGTCAGTAATCTCACGGATAACAACCTTCCCATCTCTGCTCGGCTGGGATCCCTCCCTGCAATACTGGCAGACATAATCTCTCACGGAGTCATTCCCTCGGGCCGAACCAGACAAAGAAATGGGGGCACCCCGCCTCGACAAACCAGTCAAGAAGTAAATGTCTACCACGGTCAAAGGGATGGATTTGCTCCTGATCTAAAATACTTGGTTAATAGGATCCCAAGCATCAAGCATATACTTCAGTAAAGAGATCTGTGCTCTCATACTAGAGATACGGAAGAACTTCAGCATGCCACAGTTCCGCAGCGCGTTCACCGTGACAGGGTCATGGAGGGCAATCATGTCCTCCTCTTCATGTTCTCGTTCTCGCCATGTGAGGGTCATTTTGCTTAAAAGTCCCTGCAAAACAAACAAGAGAAAGAGTAAGCTCCTGGATTTGATGAGAAACTGGCAAAATTTCATCAAAAACTGTGCAATAGAACTGCTTTTCTATGATCAACGCAATTGGCAAGTGTCCTACCTGCGTTGAAGGTCAAACTGCCTTAAGGCAGCTTGACATTCAACGCAGGTTTCGAATGGACTACCTGCGGTGATGGCAGAGCGCCCTAGCAAAACCCTAGGGGCTAATGGGAACAGGAAAACAGGCACAGAATGGAAAAAGGAAACCATGCAAAGAAAGAGCTAGAGTTTAGCTCCTACCTGGTCCAGACGGCGCCGAAAATCGTCCGCAGAATCTCCCAGAATCATCTGGTGAAAATCAAGGGGGAAGAGGCACCTCCAAAGCTCCAACAAACCAAATTCAAATGAAATGGTAAAATGAGAGGTAAAAACACCTTTTAATTGCTTTTTACGTAGTTCAAAGCGAAATATTAGGGTTCTAATCTCATTTCCATGCAAATATTATTCATTTCTAACTAGTTTGATGCAACAATTGAGGATACAGTACTATCTTTGAAAAGGGCAAAGCGAGTCATGGTAAAAATCAAAGATTTGACCATATAATATCGAGCTGTTTTAAGCACATAGTTCATGCTTGTTAAAAAATAAACATAAGTTCGAGCAAATGTTTCCACCCGCGTTTAAGCTCGTTAAAAAATGAAATATCCCGGTAAATAACCACTGTGAATGTAATATCATCAGCCATTAAAGCCTTGGTCGTGTTTGCACCGTCACCTCCACTTTTCATTTGGCCGATCGTTCACCTCCATATGATTGTTTACCCATTTTGAGGAACAGCTGCGAAGAGTGATTTCACCTAGCCATCCTTGTGACACTGTCGTGATTGGAAAATTCCAACCTGTACCTGGAATCAGCTGCTAACCCTGTTTATCACTTGTTCCTCAAAAGATGAGTCTTCTTTAAGCTCTTTTCATTTGACTCGTAAAATATGAAAAGATTGCCGAGTTCTGGCCTTCCAGCTCGTTAAAGCGACCGGAAGAGCTATCCCTCCTCTAGATTTTAATCTTTTTGGACCTGAGGGATTATTGCACAAAAAGATCGAGCGCTTGTTTTATTCGGCTCGTTAAAAACTATCGAAAACTCATCCCTTCTGTATTGTTTTATACTTTTTCGGACTTAAGGGATTAGATGACGAAAAAGGAATTTTGGAGTTGACTTTATGTATCTTTTCAGACTCTCTAAAAATGAAAAGAACCGAGTTATCCTTGTCGTTAGACTTGTCAAAATCATTAAATAGCGACAAACTTGTCTTTAGACGAGAATGAGTTTCACTATCGCTAGGCTCGTTAAAACATAGAGATGGGCTTGCCCGAAGGGCAGGTTATAGAACAAGCATATGTTATCCTCCTCAAGCTTGACAAAAATAAAGAGGTACTGGTCAGCAATGACTGGGGAAGAATTGGGAGAAACTAAGGAAAACTTTGATGGTAGCAAGTCGCTCTTGAACATGACACTTTTCCTCCGTACCACAATCGGGTTGGGTTGTTTCATTCACCGGTCACATCCATGGTCTCGCCATACCATCCATATTTGGGGTAATGCTACCGATCCATCGTATCAGTGTCGCCACATGTTCAAGAGAAGTCGTTCAGAAAAGTCAACCGTGTCCCATCCACTGCCATACATTATCCTTCATCCATTCATGACCGCCACCCTGAATCATATGTCACAGATCGTTTTCACCTCCATTAAAATCATTAGCTTTGTTCCATGTCATTGATGTGGGATTCATTAAGGCCCTCCTTTGACGGATCGCTTCTTGTCGACATCAGCTCATTATCCAAGAAGTTGATCTAGGAACAACCCCTTAAGTACTTTGAAGCTTGCATGCCACAATGGCAAGTTTCTCACTTCCGGTGACAGGTATACATCAATGACCTTCGACCGAAAGATTTTGCGTGGTGTTCGACGCTAAGTCCTTTATTCACACCATGTGAATTGTACTGCAGTACCTTTAGGGTCATTATCATTATCGGTGATTCCTCTCGCGCTTGTTAACGGTTTACATCATTGACCGGTAATCAAGTGATGTCTTTCCATGTTCGACTTCAGAACATTTCTCACATGGATCGACTTGTACTTAGAGTGAAGATCGAACGAGTTTGAAGACCCCGGATCTAGTTTCATCCATCCGGGCTGCGATATATATTTAGGAAATATAAAGATATTGACATGTACATCATTGCAGCAGATAATCATCCTACTCAAAGGATGATAATTTCATCAAAATTATCAGTCTACCATCAGACGATTGTCTGTTCTATGTACAGAAAAATGAATTTATAAAGCTGAGCATGGGAATGCCCGCCTCAGCTAGATCATGAAAGCAGTATGAAAAATAATGTATTGTATTGTATTGTATTACAGGTCTCCTCTCAGCATTGGATGAACTTCGGATCCCCCTGATAAAGCATTTCGCCCGATAAACAACCTCATACTTTAGGGGGCAACTGTTATAGACATTTTTGTGCCTTACAACATTGAGCATGAAATGTCCATAATCTAAGGGATCCAAAGTCCCTAAACATGTTGTTCCTACCCCTAGAGGAACAAGGCTAACAAACCACAACAATTCACAGAAGTTCTCCACCTGAAACTACTAAGAAACAAGTCAATTCAGGATCATTTCAGTGGCAACACTAGCTGTTTGTGCTGAATGTCAAAGCCAACACTAGCTACCTGCGTTGAATGTCAACTGGAACAAAGGCTACCTGCGCTGAACGAGAGTGGACAAGTGGCAGGCTCATTTCTCAAGGTGTCAAAACCCAGGAAGCTTCCAAAATGACACTTGCCTTAGGGAATTCGACTGGTGATGAGTAAGAGGTTCCAAATCTCCAAGTGGAAGCAAGAACCTCCAAGTGGACTCAAGAATTGACAGAGGGAGAGGAAACTAGTCAGATCTCAAGCTGACTCATCCTCTCTCCAAACATCTATATATGGATCTCTCCTCCATGAGATCTGGAGGCTGGAATTTTGTGATTGCAAAGAATTGCTGTTGGTTTGAGACTGGAATCATTGGGTGCTTAATGCTTTGAAGGGGGAAAAGAGAGGAATTCCATTTGCTGGGAAGGAGATGCTGGATTGGATCCCTCTGGGTTGTATCTCTTCCTGAACCTTGTTATTCATCAATAAAGCTATCTTGGTTTCTCCTATATGCTGATGTATTTTGATGTATGAATATATTAGTGTATTTGGTTTATTTCTAATCCTAAACTAGTTATGAATGTGAACATCTGTCTTTGTGTAGTGTTCTTCTCTTGTCGCAAGTAGCTGTTCTCTTGTGATCTTGCAGGTTGAAGCTGGATAAGCAAGAAGGCAAGTAGCTGTGAACACCCGAAGAGAAGAGAGACCGGATCGAGGGACAAACAGAAGACACCGGTAAGTCTATTGATATCTCTTCTTTCACATTTCATAAAGGAAGAAACCAGCATAGCTGTATTCGTTTGTTGCTAAGGCACTGTCACACCTTAGGTGGATAGGATCGTCCTTCATAGGCATTTTTCCCCACAACAGGTGGTGGCTCAAGTAACATCATTAGATCAGCCCCTATGCTTTGTATTTATTGACTATAATTAGCTCAGCCTAAATCCCTGAACTAAGCTGCAAACTATGAGCAAAAAACCAAGCCCAGTCTCGTCCCTGGACCATCGCACTGTCTCCCTTTGACAGTCTGGATGCATCGAACCTCCCGTGTGCTATAGGTGAGATGCATCCCTGTTTCCCTGTGTTAGAGGTGCGATGATCAGATAAGACTGTTTCTGCCTTCAGATTTTGGTTTTTTCTTCATTGTCTTCAGCTTTATTCAGGAGTTTCGCTGTCTGTGATCAGTATACCACTGTTGAAACTCCCTTCCTTTGGATTATTCAACCTCCATTATACAAAGAATTGTGAATGTTTTTATGTATTTTTGCAAACAGTAGCTTAATCAAACTGTCGTCTTTTGATTTGAAAGTGTCACAAGTGTCGTTTTCAGTCAAAGAAAAGAATCCTCCTCCTTTTGATAGTCAATTACACTGTTACTCTTGTATTTGATTTGAATTAATAGTATTTCAAGTGTCGAAAGCAGTTTTCAATTCAAAATCATAAAGTGTTGTCCTTGTCTTCCTTTCGTCTTTTGAAAAGAAATTTTTTAGTACTGTCGCTTTGAAAGAAAAGATAGTTCAGATTTGTACTTAGCATTCTTTTTGTCATCCACACATTAAGAAAGCAGAAAACAAATACATGCATGTGCATTTGCATTTAGACTGCTTGTGGATATTGATTTAGGACAATGCATCTTAGTGTGTGCTCTCTGCTCTTTGTTGAAAGAATTTTGCTTCTCTTTCCTTAGCAGCAAGGATTTTCATTGCAAAAAAAGAACTAAAGGACTATTTATCATCTTATATTGCACATTTAAGAGTTGTATATCTACATCACGTGGTGAACCTTAAAGGTAAACTTCTTAAGAAAGATCAACTATAAAATAAATTTCAATGAACATAAAAACGCTTTGGAACCTAACGCACAACATTTAGAAGTCTAGGCTAGAGATGTATTCCGGCGTCGTAAAGCCTGGTAACTATCGCTTTCATCATAGGTTGGGTGATTCCTCCTCTTTGAGACGACAATTTCCAGTACGGACTTGTGCTCCCACGTATCGTCGAGTATATATTGGGAGACCACAATAGGCTATATCCTTTATCCTTAGGAAGCCGTGTCTGCCACCCTATCGATCGTAATGCATTGAACACATCATTTAGGAAGATTGACTTCCGTACTATAAAAAGTATTCTGTAGTTTTGTGATTGGTTTGGTAATCCCCTTGTCTAGATTTCCAGAGTAGTCACTTTCATTCCCTTTCAAACTCCTTAAAAGAAAAGGTCCATCTGAGCACTTGTCACTTCAGGCTCATTAAAAATCGAAGGCGACTAGAGTCATCTTTAGATTTTTCTCGACTCTTAAAAATTGAAAAAGCAAGTTGTGTCAAATCGTCATAAAATTTATTTTAATCGGAATAACATCACTGTTCCCTCGTTGATCTTAGGTTGAGAAAATGGAGTCCACCAACCAAGGATTTCCCCTTGGGGGAAATCCTAGTCCCTTCTCCTCCTAGGGAGATGTTGGTGCACCTCATATGGCCACATTGTCCCTTCTAGGACTGAAAATTGGCCTGCCAGTATGGCTCTTCTCAACCTTTGTCGTTCAAAGCACCGTGTTTCCTGAGTAATCAAATCAGCAACCAGATGATACTAGAGTTACCCCAAAACCTTCTATTGCGTTTGTTTCTCCCTCTCCTTCTTCCTCTTCGCTTGGTGAAGCTAGTAAAGCTAAAGACCAAGTAACTGAGATGAAGAAGAAAGGGAAGGAGAAGAAGAAGAAGAAGCCAACAATAAAAGGAGGAAACCAAGCATCGTCTAGTGAAAATCCACACACTGCACCATCCAAACCTAAATCTCCATGTCTCATTTGCAAAGGGGACCACTATCATTGAAATTTTCCTTACTTCCCACGGATCTTAAGGGACTGGTCTCCCTGCTTGCACAATCCGGTGTCGTAAACCTCTAATGATCATGTTGAGAGTACACCGTCAACTAGTGAAAATGAAGTCAATGGATAGAAGGGAAGATCTAAATTTCCTTGTAGACTGTGTGAAGGCGATCATGCCATCCACCATTGTCCCTTCCCAGATGAAGCTAAAAGAGTCTTGGATAACCGTCATGCTTCACCGCTACGACTTCCTCCTGGATACAAGAAACTCTTGGCAAGTCCATCACTAGTTGAAAATATGATTACACACCTTTGTGGTTGGTCGAAGCATCTATCATTGAAGATAAACCCTCTGAGTCCACACTGGACCAAAGTTAATAGGTCGAGATGGCAGTCGACCCAGTCTTGTCTTCAGAAGGTCTATCTTCAGATGATACAGTCACCAAAGAGAATGAGAACGACACCGTTCAAATTTTTTTCATCAACACAGACTCTGATGAACGTGGGGGAAATCTACCTATTCCTTTACCACAATAAGGAAGTTCGTCAGAGGTTTACCCGACCGTTTATTCAGTCCGACCTCCAAGCAACCTAGTAGTTTCCTTCGATTGTAATCTACTAGGCAAACCCTATCTACCATCTAATGTACCATTCCGAATCATAGTGCAAACTTACAGAATGGTCATGGTTGGTACTGTCATAGATGAAGGGGCTTCTGTGAGTATCCTTTCCTCAATTTCTTGGAAAGCGCTTGGTTCGCCATCGCTTCTACCCGAGATTCAAAATTTGACAGGCTTCAACAAAGGAACCAGTCAACCGTTAGGGATCCTTCCAAATTTTCCTGTAAGTTTGAGAAGGAAAACTGTTTATCTGAACATGATGGTAGTCCGAGGACCTTTAGATTACAATCTACTCCTTGGGCGTGACTACATTTATAGCATGAGAGATATTGTTTCCTCACTCTTTCGAGTGATGTGTTTTCCGCATGAAGGTAGAATGGTCCAGCTCGTAGACTAGCTTTCATTCCCCAGTTCACACATAGCTAATAGTCAAGTGCCATCCCTAACTGGTCTTTTTGCGCAAGGAATGTCTTATCAATATCCAGTCAATCCACCTGATGAACGCGAGTGATTTGGTGAATGTGACTAAACCCAGGGGGCATGCACCCTGGTCTGCTTCGGTAGGAAAACTTTAGGTATAGGGTAGGTTTCCGCGGAGGATATATGACTAGTCTGACACAACCCTCCGTTTAAGAAAATGGGATTGGACTGGAATAAGATCCCCTTGTCAAAGTTATGTGAGTGGAGGTGACGTGCCATTCACTTTTATCTATTTCGATGGACATAGCCAAGGAAGTGTTTCTATCTACTGCGCAGGTGGAACCATCTTGTGGATGCAAGAAATTCTGTATGGTAACTTAGAAACTCTACTTTGCTATACCTAGGGCATGCAAACCTTTTTGCATGCAAGTGAAAAGTGACCATTTATTTTCTTAGTTTGTAGGTTCTTAACCCTTTAAACTCGTAGGTTGGTCATTCCTAGCTTACATAACGAAAGGCTCCAGAGCAAAGTTGTGAATGGGGCAAGCTCCCTAAAAAATGAACCTACTGATGAGACATCCTTATTATACGACTGGCACAAGCAGTTTTACGCGAAGTTCAAGATCATTAAAAAATAAACCTAGCAATGAGCATATGTTCCACCAGAGTTTAAGCTCATTAAAAAATGAACCCATCTTCGGTAAATAACCATTGCGATCGCATTATTATTAGCTTTTGAGCCTTGGTCGTGTTCTTACCATCACCTCCACTCTTTTTTAGCTGATCATATGCCTCCATTTGATTGTTTATCCATTTTGAGGAACAACTGCGACGAGTGATCATATTAGCCACCTTCTTTACACTGCCATGATTGAAAAGTTCGAAACCTTACCTGGAACCAGCTGCTATCCGAAAACATCACTCGTTCCTAAAAAAACGAGTCTCCTTTAAGCTCTTTTCATCTAACTCGTAAAATATGAAAAGATTGCCGAGAAATTGGCCTCTCTAGCTCGTTAAAGTGATTGGAAGTGCCATCCCTCCTCTAGATTTTAATCTTTTTGGACCTGAGGGATCATTGCACAAAAAGATTGAGCGCTTGTCTTGTTTGGCTCGTTAAAACTATCAAAAAGTCATCCCTTTCGTATTATTTTATACTTTTTCGGACTTAAGGGATTATATTACAAAAAAGGATTACTGGAGTTTCCTTTCCGACTCTTTTCAGACTCTCTAAAATTGAAAAGGACCGAGTTTTCTTTGTCGTTAAACTCGTTAAAACAATAGCGACAAACTTGTCCATGCAGACAAGAATGAGTTTCACTGTCGCTAGGCTTGTTAAAACATAGTGACAGGTTTGCCCGAAGGGCAAATTATAGAACAAGCATATGTTATCCTCCTCAAGCTTGACAAAAATAAAGAGGTACTGGTGAGAAATGACTGGGGAAAAATTGGGAAGAAAACTTGAAGAAACTTTATTGGTAGCAGGTCGCTCTTGAACATGACACTTTCACTCCATCACCATGATTGAATCGGGTTGGGTTATTCCGTTCACCGGTAATATCACCATTGGTCCACAGTACCATCCATTTTTGGGGTTAACGCTACCATTCCATTTCAGTGTTGCCGATATGTTCAAGAGAAGTCGCTCAGAGAATTCACCAACCCAACTTGTGTCTCATCCGCTGCAATACCTTCATGCTTCATTCTTTCATGACCGCCACCCTGAACCTTGTATCATAAGATCGTTTTCACCTCCACAAAATCATTTTCTTTGTTTTGTGTTGTAGATGTGGGATTCATTAAGGCCCTCCTACGACGGGTCACTTATTGTCGACATCAGCTCATTATCCAAGAAGTTGACTTAGGAACAACCCTTTCAGTACTTTGAAGTTTGCATGCCTCAATGGCAAGTTTCTCACTTTCGGCGACAGGTTTACATCAATGACCTTCGACCGAAAGATTTTGCATGGTGTTTGACGTCAAATCCCATTTTCACACCATGTGAAATGTACTACAGTACCTTGAGGGTCATTATCATTATCGGTGATTCCACTTGCGCCTGTTAACAACTTACACCATTGGCTGGTAATCAGGCAATGTCTTTCCATGTTCGACTTCAGAACATCTTTTCACATGGATCAACTTGTACTTCGGGCGAATATTGAATGAGTTTGAAGACCCTGGATCTAGTTTCATCCATCCGGGCTGCGATATATTCAAGAAAAATAAAGACATCAAATGTACATCATAGTTGCACAAGTAATCATCCAAGTCAAAGGATGATGGCTCTACCAGAATCATCAGTCTGTCACACAGACGGCTGTCTGTCATATGTACATGAAAATGAATTTATAAAGATGAGCATGGGAATGCCCGCCTCAGCTAGATCATGAAAATATTATGAAGATAATGTATTGTATTGTATCTTATTATAGGTCACCTTCTAGTGCGAAAAACCTCGGATCCTCATGATAAAGCATTTCACCCGACATCAAAAGATTTACGACCTCATGCTTTAGGGGGCAATTGTTATAGACATATTTGGGCACTACAACCCCAATCCTATATGTCCATAAAACAAGGGATTATAAGCCCCTAAAAGTGTTGTTTCATACCCTAAAGGAACAAGGTCAGCTAATTACATCATCTCCCAGAAGTTCTCCATGAAAAATTGCTCAGAACTGGTCAAAACTCGGAGTCTTTTTCATATTTAGAGAGTTTGAAAAAGACACAGAAAAGAAAACTCTAGGGGGGTCCTTTTTCGTAAGTTTGTGTCTCTCGAGCCCGAAAAAGTATAAAATGATAATCGAAAGAACCGCTTGACCATTACGATCAAGGAGTACTTTTCGTGATTAGTGATCTGGACCTGAAAAAGTAGAAATGCGATTGAAATCACGTCGTTTTGTAACCGATAACGAGCTTGAAACGAAAAAAGCCCGACAATCTTTTTGTGTTTACACGGTCGGAAAAGAGCTTAAAGTTGACCGTCTCTTATTTCTTTTAACGAGTCAAGAGGGAAAACTCGACAATCTTTTCATCTTTAAACGGTCGGAAAAGAGTTGAAAGTAGACCTCCATTTTTATTTTCTTTAACGAGTCAAAAAGGGAAAAATACTCGGCAATCTTTCCATCTTTTACGAGTCAGAAAAGAGCTTAAAGGAGACTTGTCCTGGAGGAACGAGTGGTGTAAAGGGTAGCAATTGGTTTCGGCAATGGTGGAACTACTCAAAAGATGTAATGGTCAAGAGGCTGGCTAAAAAAAACCACTCATCGCTGCAGTTCCTCAGGAAAGGAAAAACAACCAAGTGAAAGCATATGATCAGCCAAAGAGATGGTGGTGATGGAAACAACCAAGGCTCATCTAGCAAAATTTAGCGGATAAAAATGACAATCACGAGATTTAAATTAGGTATGGGTTCATTTCTACACAAGCTTGAACCATGGAGAACTCTGCTTGGATCGATTTCATTTTTACACCAGCTTGAAATGAAAAACTTTGCTTGTTATAAGTTTGCATGCCCCCAACATAATGACGGAAATCGAGGTACATGCCCCCCAAGATTCATTGCATTCAACAAGGTGGATGGAATGAAGGTTCACATTCGAGATCTTGGAAAGCCTCGACTTGGATTTTACGAGATCTTAATCAAAGACTCGATTTGGAAAGGGGATTTGTTTCATTTTTTAATGAGGTTGACACAGTGAAAAAGAACTATCCTCATAACCCTTGTTTGATTTTTTAACGAGCTTGACACAAGACAAGGAACTGTGCTCCAGGATCCTTGTTTCATTTTTTAACGAGGTTGACACATGAAACAAACCATCCTCGGGACTCCTTGTTTCATTTTTCAACGAGGTTGACACAAGATCAAGAACCTTCCTGAGGACTCCTTGTTTCATTTTTTAATGAGGTTGACACAAGATCAAGAACCTTCCTCATGACTCCTTGTTTCATTGTTTAACAAGGTTGAGACAGGAACAAACTATCCTTGTGACACCTTTCATGGGTCAGATGAGAACATGGTTCCCAAGAGGTCTTCGCGGGATGGAAGAAATGCACTCTGGGAGGAATACATGTCATGATGCACCAATGACAGATCGGGTTCCAATGCCCCCAGTACATGATGTACGAGACCATCTACATGATCATCAGCAGAGGTGAAGACGGAACGGGTAGCCACATAATTGACCTATGGCAAGGAAGGCACTGCTTGCGAGCAAGAACCGATAGGGGACGATGGCTGCACAGGAGGCACCAGGGGACTAAAGAATGATAATTGATCTATGGTCACCATTCTTCCATCGTGTGGAAAACAAACCACACGGAAAAGTGAAGAGACGAGGGCCCCCATGGCATAAACATAGTCACGGCCAAGGAGAAGACTGAAATCTAAAGCACCTTGGACAACCATGGCGTTTATATAGACAATTTTGCCTCCCAAAGTAACAGGAAGCTTCGGGAGGATCCCTAAAGGTTGACTAGTTCCCCCATCAAATGCTAACAGATTCTGTGCAACCGGCACAAGCTGTGGGGATCCCAAAGCTTGCCAAGTAGTGGAAGGCATAAGACTGACAGATGCACCCTCATCCAAGACAGTGCCAAGTACTGCCTTCATGTACTGTAATCTAGAAAGGTACATGGGATGGAAGGCGGAATGTAGTCAAATGACTCCAGTTGAAGGAAATGATTGAACCACTTGGTGGGGGAATCGTATGATTACCCCCTGCTCTACAGGAACCGAAGAAGGACTCTCGTGATAAGCAAGGATAGGAGGGTCGTTCTCAGACTCAAGAGAATCTGACGAGATGAGAAGAACATGAGCATGATGCTCTTCCGAAACGGAGTGATCAATAGGTGGTGAACCCAAGTCGACACTCTTTCCAACCAATGGTTGGTCTGGAACAGGCTGAGCATAGCCAAGTTCGGAAAGAGGAGGACAGACAAGAGAAGAATCTAAGGCAATCTCTTTGTCAACAGGGAGAGGGTATGAAGAGAGCCTTTGATAACCAATGAGAAGTTGAGGTGAAGAAGTTGTACGACTTTCCAGAATGGCGGAAGCTTTATCCATGAGTGGAAAAAGGTGAAGGGGATGGTTTCCTTCACATAGCCTACAGGGGAACCGAATCTTCCATTTCTTCTTTCCATTTCCAGTTGATAGGGTGGCATCATCATGAGCTTCAGGGGATGATTAGGGACGAGCTGGATCATGAGACCATACTTCTAAGATCCTAGGAATACCAGGACAATCACGAAGAAGATGGTCACCCTTGCACAATTTAAAAGGAAACTTAACCTTCCGCGAAGGGGCAGAAGGTGTTCCGACCTGAGATGTACTTGGAGCAGTAGCTGCATAGGTGGCCTCGCATTTATCAGACTTATTCTTCTTCTTCATCATCTTCTTCTTCTTCTTAGTCTCCTGGTTACTAGATCTGAAACTTTCACCAGGCGAAGGAGGAGAGTAAGAGGAAGAAACAGGGGAAGAAGGCATAGGTTCAAGCTTGGAATCATCATGTCGTGGTTTGAACGAAGTAGACGGCAGAATAGGACTTATGACACTCGGGACCACCGAGGTTGAAAATAACCATACGGGCAAACCGATGGTTAACCCAAGCAAAGACAATGTTGCCATATACGGAGCACCGACATTTCCAAAAGAAGGAAATGGACTAGGATTCCCATCTGGGGAAAGACCTTGGCCGATAGACTCGGGGATTATTGCCATCGGGAACGAGCCTGAGAAACACTCTTATCACAACTAAGAACTTGAACTATTACCAGGAATATTTCGTGGGCAGTAAATTTTATGACGCAGGAACAAAACTTGACATTTTCATCTTTAAAGAGTCGAGAAAAGGACGAAAAGATGACTCTAGCCACCTTCAAATATTTAATGAGCCTGAAGTGACAAGTGCTCAGATGGACCTTTTCTTTTAAGGAGTCTGAAAAGGAACGAAAGTGACTACTCTGGAGAACTAGAAAAAGGGTTTACCAAACAACCCGTAAAACTGCATATACACCTTAGCAATCATATGAAAACCAAGGACTTTCCGTATGGCAGTCAATCTTCTCGAATGCTGTGTTCGGTGCGTTACGATTTGTAAGGCGGTAAACATGGCTTCCTAAGGATAAAGGATAATAACCTAGTGGGGTCTCCCAACATATACTCGATGGTACATGGGAGCACAAATCCATACTAGACAACTATTGAGTCACAGAAGGAGGAATCGCCCAACCTTGAGTGGAAACAAAAGTGACTAGGTTTAATGACGCCGGAGCACGTCTCTAGCCTAGACCTCTAAATAGTGTGTGTTATGTTCCAATGCGTTGTTAGGTTTATTCAGTTCATTTTAAAGTTGATCTTGGATTATGTTTCAGTTTCCAGGCCCTACCGTATGTATATCAGAAACCTAGGATGCAACTAGAATGAGTAAAACATCTTTCATTTCGATGAAGACCTACTTACAGAAAGGTAGAGAGTTCATTCCCAAACCAAGACAAGCAAAAGAAAACACTAGGAAACGCAATGCATCAATACAATCTCACGATGCATCGATACTACTAATGAAAGATTTAAAATTTGCTTTCCAATTTCTCAAACATGAAAATTCGTAATGCAAATGTACTTTCACTTTCATATGCTAAATGAATGCAAAATTTTTGATTTTGATGTCCCTTAAATCTAAAAGAAACCAATAAGCAATAAGAAAACGTGGAAAAACGGTTGATCCAAACAATTGTAATCTATGTTCGGGTAGTGAAGAGGAATCGAATCAATGACAAGATTGGTCCAATAACAATCACTAAACAATACCCCAAAAGTAAGCAAAGGGGAAAGCTCAATCAAACCAACAGCAAGCTGCAAACGAATATTTGAGCAACCAAGAAACCAAGCGAGGCTGATCCAAAAGACTTGAAATAATGAAACTAGGTCACAAAGCAAAAAATGAGATTCATTCAACAAAGCTCACGAGAGAGTGCCTCAACCTATAAACAGTGAAAAACAAGTTATCAAACAAGTGAAAACAACAAGGGACTAGCAAGACTGATGGATTCAGGAGGTAGAATTGAAAAAATCAATTCTATAGCAATCAGCGCGGGTGATACACAAGCAACAAGTGCTGATGAAGAACACACCGCAGCAACAGAGCGACGTAAGTGCGGAAGTACACGACTTTTCCGCCATGGTCTGATTTACAGAATCGTCGCGACTATTAAGCGTAATTACACGATGAACAAGATACTACAAAAGGGGTGATGCGATGACAACGCGACTGTTAAAATTAAATCCGCGATGATGCTCAAAACAGTAACAGGCGAACCAAAAGCTCCCAAATCAAAGACAATCAATCCTTTAATCAAATAAGGGAATTTCCCAGATCAGTCCAGGAAAATCAGAAGACTGGTAACTAATCCCCAACACTTCAAAAGAGACCAAAACAAAAATCAAGACAAAACAAGAAAAGAACAAAGGCCAAAGCTCCTTCCCCAGCAGAGTCGCCAATTTGTGATGTAGGAAAGTGTTCCCTCTGTGGACAGAGGCAACCCCTCTAGCCCTAGAGTGGGTCTAGTCACAAACAAGGATAGATCAACAATAGCTTTCCTTAAACAGTCATAGTTGGAGGCCTACCTCAACTGGTGGTCAATGGAGTTCCGTTGCATTGCTCCAGCTTCCGCTTCCTTCTCCTAATGAGTAATCAACCTGAAACAATGCAAAAGAAATACAACAAAGCACGTAACCGGAACAACAATGATCTATTTACTCACAAAGTCAAGAAGTCATGAGCTATCAAGTACATTACATACAAGACATAGGAAAAAATCATTGATTTCATCAATTATGAAATAAGAGTAAGCTTACAACCAAAGTCTTGACGTCACAAGCCTTCTCAGAAGGGTCCAGCCAACATGTTCCTCAAGCATTCACTCTTTGAAGATGGATCTCCCAACATACAAGTCTCTCTCACTCACAAGTTCTACACAAGATTAAGGGAACTTCACAACCTTGCTCAAGCTATCAACAATCCCACACTTGTCACACTCACACCAGCTATCTAGCAAACTCACAAGCACTAACAACACTATCAACAACCATTCCAAAAAACTATCCAAAAACTAACAGCACATAGCAATGGTGAGAGTTTAAATAGGAGGAGTTTCCATGAAAGGTGGAAGAGTGAGCTTATCCCCAAGGAAGGTAGCAAAAATGATGGAACAACCACGCTAGAGAAAGGAGGGCGACATAAACTATGCCAACAACCAGGTCTGGAGTCATCTGGAAGGCCGACTGTTGGAACAAATTCGCCCAATCTGGATCATCGCGGGCACATAACTGATATTATGTGCTGACATCGCTATTGAATAATGTAGCTAGTCAGGTCATCGCTGAGGATTACAAACGACCTCGCTCTGGCACATAAAATCGGACAATCGCGGGAATCAGGTGCACTTCCACAATGGCAGCGCTTTCGGACTGTTTTGGAGCGCTCTTCAGCGCGTTTATTAAGCCAACAGACGCGATGAGGCAAAAACCTTTGGAAAAGTGGGTCATTTGGCAACATCAGAGAGCATTTGTCTAACATGAGCATGTATGACTTTGGACACATGACACAATAGGAAGACTGGGATGAAGACAGTGACAAATTACTGTGTAACAACAGGTTTTCCCTAAGGGAAAATTATAGAACAAACATATGTTATCCTCCTCAAGCTTGCAAAAAATAAAGAGGTACTGGTCAGCAATGACTGGGGAAAAGGGAAGAAAACTTCAATAAATTTATGGTAGAATGTCGCTCTTGAACATGACACTTTCACTCCATCACCATTATTGAGTCGGGTTGGGTTATTTCATTCACCGGTCATCTAACCATTGGTCTTCCACACCATCCATCTTTTGGGGTTAACGGTACCAATCCATCTCGGTGTCACCGACATGTTCAAGAGAAGTCATTTAGTTGAGAAACCACAAACCTAGTTAATGCCTCGTCCACTGCAACACCTTCAACCTTCATTTTTCATGACCGCCATTCCTGAACCTTGTGTCGTCAAATGATTTTTCACCTCCAAAAATCATTTGCTTCGTTTCGTGTCGTAGATGTGGGATACATTAAGGCCCTCCTACGATGGGTCACTTCTTGTCGACATCAACACATTATCCAAGAAGGTGACTTAGAAACAACCCTTTCAGTACTTTGAAGCTTGCATGCCTAAATGGCAAGATTCTCACTTTCGGCGACAGGTTGACATCAATGGCCTTCACCGAAAGTTTTTGCTTGGTGTTCGACATCAGATCATATATTCACACCATGTGAATTGTACTGTAGTACCTTGAGGGTCATCATCATTATCAGTGATTCCTCTCACGTCTGTTAAAAGCTCACATTATTGGCTGGTAATCAGGTGATGTTGTTCCATTTTCGAGTTCAAAAAATCTTTTCACATGGATTGACTTGTACATCGGGCAAAGATTGAACGAGTTTTTGAAGACCCCGGTTGAGTTTCATCCATCCGGGCTGCAATATATTCAGGGATATAAAGACATCAAATGTCCACAGACTCTGCACAGATGGTCATCCAGACCAAGAATGATGACTCTACAACTGAAGAATCACCAGTTTGCATATGCAGACGAATATCGGTTCTATGTACATGAAATGAATTTATAAAAGCTGAGCATGGGAATGCCCACCTTAGCTAGATCATGAAAATTATATTATGATGATTTATTGTATTGTATCTTTTACAGGTCACCTTCCAGTTCGAAACCTCAGATCCTCATGATAAAGCATTTCACTCGACATCAAGATTTACGACTTCATGATTTAGGGGGCAATTGTTATAGACATATTTGGGCACTTCAACCCCAATCTTATATGTCGATAAACTAGGGCTCTTCAACCCCTAAAAGTGTTGTTTCATAACCTAAAAGATCATGGTCATCTGATTACATCATTCCCCAAAAGTTCCACCTAAACAACCATCCAGAATTGGCCTAAACTGGACCACACTGACTACTCCACCGTCAGGGTGCGATGCATACTTACTTCTACACTATCCAGGTGCGATGCATACTAATAAGGTCTTCTATAGGGTGCAATGAGCGAGGAAGGACAAATGTGTGAGACAGTTTGCTAAGTGGATGCTCATGGAATCTTCTAGAAACTTCTCCTATGACACTTGCCTCTCTGAATTTGCCCAAGGATGAGTAAGAGATCCAAGAAATCTCCAAGTGGAACCAAATGCAACAAGTGGAATGACACTAATCAAAACCCCAGAGATGACTCACACCCTTGCACACATCTATAAATGGATCCCTCATCTAAGAGATCAGGGGGCTAGAATATTGTGAATTGCAAGGAACTGCTGATAGTTTGTGTTTGCGATAAGAGCATTGTATTGTTGGTGTGATCTTGCTATTTCATGAGGTGAAGAGGGCTTGATGATAGGACGATGATGTTGGGTCAAACAACTGGGTTGTAATTCTCCCTTCTATTTAATAAAGTTCTTCAAGTTTTCTTCCATATAATTGTGCACTTGTGAATGTTATTATTTGTGAATGCCAATGTATGTTCATTATATATCTAATTCTGTAATGTTTATGTTACAATAGATCAAGATGCTTTGATGGTTCTTTGCTACTGTGTTTCTACAGGTACTCTTCAAGTGGGATAAGTACGGAGAGGAGTTGCGAGCTCTGTCAAGGGGGAGAAAGATCAAGCAAAGAATTAATCGAAAGTTCCAGGTTGGTCCTCTCATCCTTCTCTATTCTATTGTGCATAGAAGAAATCGTTGAATTACTTTGAACTGTTGTTTCTAGGGTAGCTACCAAACCCAAAGGGCTAGTCAATCGAAAAGACACTAGTTTTCCTAGAAACACCATGGATGTGGCTATGACCTTCCCCTTACTTTGAGAGTGAATAAGAAAGAAAACGAATTTCCTAGTCTGGGAGATGACCTTAGTGCATTGCTTAAAAAAGATCAAAGAGATGGCGGTAGGTGTTGCTACCTCCAGTATCTTGTATAACTTAGTACCCAAAGAAATAATAACAGAGTGGGGCATAGAATCATATACAACATGCCGTTTCCATAAGTATGGCTGTCCTAATAATACATCACAAACTTCAAGAGGAGAAACATCACATAGTACCTAATTTGTGAAGGGCTTGATGCTGTAGGGAAGGCGACACTGCTGGCTGATGTGAAGATCTCGTCCTTGGTGAAGCCACCTGATGGTGTACAACTATGGATGTGTTGTATTTAGTAGGCCCAACTGCTTCATGAAATCTTCTAAAATGAGGTTCTTTTGGCTCCCGCTATCGAAAATGAACTACAACAGAGAGCCCTTCACCCACATCTATGAGTGGAATAGGCACTCCTCTTTTTCTGTGATCCGAATTGGATCCATAATCGACTCTCAAAGAACCATGACTGTATCAGGTCAAACAAATCCTTGAAGAAATTCCAAAACAGCAATCGACGATGCCTTGAACCAGTGGCCATGGTAGCCGGTGTGGAACGACGAGGACCTCGGTCAAAGTGCACTGATCGAGGCCCATGGAGACTGCGCAGGAGGTCAAAATAGCCCCTGGGAGCCTCAGATCGGGAAAAGGAGGTGATTTTCGATGCGCAGCTGGGAAAATAGGGCCGAAAGGGAAGAAGCTTAAGCACTCAGTTGTGTTGGGAGCCAGAGGACCGTGGGTGAAAAAAGGTAAAAGCGCCAACGTACGAAGGTGGGACCCATGACCCGAAAACCGGAGGTATTGATTGGGGCGCCCTTAAACAGTAAGAGGTTTTGGAGGAAGCAGAGCGATCACACTCAGCGATCGATGCGTGGTAGGGGAGGTGAGAGAAAAACCGCCGTGATCGCACGTTATCGGTCGAGCAAGTCAATCGCGCTCTATGTGCGTATGGCGTTGGATCTGGAGGAGCCTAGATCGGATGGCTGAGATTGCGCCTGATGGAAAGAAGTGGAATCGACAAGGGATTTAGCTGAATTCTAAAGGGGTTTGGAATCCATTGACTACCACAATGGGGAAAGAACGCATATGCGGCGTAACGGAGGAAACACACCGATGAAGTATGCTAGCACCAGTCAGATGGAGACATGTGACTACTTCTCGAGCGTTCATGCTGACGCCAAACAAGGAATTCCAAGTGCAGTTGCAGAAGGCGAATCGCCGCATGCAGAGGAGAGGAACCGAACAGGCATAGGGATCGAATGGCTAAAGCCATGAATAGAGACAGTCGAATAAATAGTCGAATTCAAGAAAAGCGACCAAAAGAGACAATGAACAGTGAACCCTGAGAGGAGGATTGAACACAGATAATAGTAAAGCTAAGCAGAGGAGACAGAGTGCCGAGCTGACTGCAAGCAGCATCAAGCACCAGAGAGCTTGAAGATTCAAGCCTTCCCATAGAGGAATCTGTCTGGATTGAGCATCACATTTGGCTCTTTCCACTGTAGACCAAGGGTCACAGAGCTGGTAGGAAGAAAAAGAGTCTGTGAACTCTGAGTGGTTTGGGAAATCCAAGAACCACCCTGCCAAGCAAAATCTGCTTCAGGGGAACTCACATTGAGTCCCTGTATTGTAATTTATCTACTTTAAGACACAATAAAACAAGGCCACCATTGAAGCTGGACCAGAGACATAGCCCTGGAGAATAGGGTGAACTCCTTATTAAAAACTGTTTGTGTCTTTGTGTTGCTTACTGCATTTCTCTGCTGTCTTTCCACTTATTTTCTGTGTATTGGCAATCTGATCGATCCATTGCTTAAATAACACAGAACACACACCATCACATAAGTCTGTAATACCTTTTGTTTAATAAATCTTTAACTGAGGTCACTCATAGGGTGATTATTAGATCAAGTGGTATCAGAGCTCTAGGCTATAAGGTTAGACAAGCTTGTGTTGGTTTAGCTGTGAATGCTCACTAGATCAAAGTTCAAATTAGGAGAAGGAGAGTTGGTGGAAACTAATCCTGAAATTGGGAGAGTCTATTCTCAGAAGACAATGTCAGAAGAAGGTTCTATAGGGCCAGGCCCTCAATTCATAGAAAGTTTCCTAGCTATAAAGTCTATGGTAGAAGAGATGTATAGGGACTTTAGAAAGCATAAGGATGAGGATTCATCAGGCTCTAAGCAAGAGAAAGAAGAAGATGAATCTCACTCCCATGACCACTCCAAAGGAAAGGGGAAAGAGGAAAGCTTTCTCACACCTCCTAATAGCCCTGTGCATAATAAGAAAGCATCTTTGATTAAACTAGATGTTAAATTTGATTTTCCTATATATGATGGAGAGCTAAATGCTGAAAAGTTGGACAAATGGATTAGACAAATTGATGTGTATTCCAGAGTACATAACATAGACTCAGACAAGAGGAAGATTCAGCTGGCAAACCTATGCCTAGGAGGCACTGCCTTGGTTTGGTGGGAAGGCAGGACCCAAGCTGATATGCAGAAGCATGGTAAGACCATATCTGTCTGGAGTGAATTTGTTCCTGCAATCAAAAAGCAGTTCTATCCACTGGCCTACATGCAACAAGCCATGATGAGTTGGCAAACTCTTCGGCAGTTGAAAGGGAAAAGTGTACAAGGGTATACTCAAGAGTTCAGAAAGAGAGCATTGATGTTGGGTATCTCATTAGACTCACCAGAGACTCTTTTGAAGTACATTGGTGGTCTACACAGCTACATGAAGCATATCATCCTCATGTTTAATCCCACTAGTATAGATGAGGTATCTGTACAAGCTACTCATCTAGAGGCTAGAGGAAAGAATGGAAATCTAGAAGTTGGGGGACCATCCCAAACCACTGTAAGTAAGAGCAAGGAGAAAAGAAAGCAGAAGTGGAAAGCAAGGAAGGCTAACATTGCACAGAAAAGCAAAGCTTCATGCACTCACTGTAAAAAGGAGGGGCATGATGATGAGCACTGTTGGATTCTGCATCCAGAGCTGGGACCTAAGAAGTCCGAGGGCAAGAAGAAGAAGACTGCTGCAACTATTCAGAAAGATTTGGGGTCAGACTCAGGAGATGAAATAATCATTGCAGCCACAAGTATAAAAGGTGAGAATTCTGAAGCATCTACTAGTAATTCTGTTCAATTTGTTATTGATGAAGAACATGAGAGAAAAAGGCATGATATTTTCCATATTCGAGTTGTTTCCAAAAATCAAAAGATTGATACTTTGTTTGATAGTGGCTCACAAGTAAATATGATTTCTGAAGCAATTGTAACGAAATTGGGATTAGCAACTACACCTCATAAGAAACCATACCCATTAGGATGGTTGAATGATAAAGCACAACTACAAGTGACTAGACAGTGCAAACTCAAGTTTTCTTTTGGATCAGCATTTGTAGATGAGGTTGAGTTAGATGTAATTCCTTTGGATATATGTGGAATTGTTTTAGGAAGTCCTTATTTGTATGATAGAAAGGCTATTTTCTATAGAGCTGAGAACAAGTATCTACTTGTTAAAGATGGAATTGAATACTTTGTAAGAGCTCATAAGCTCAAGAATAATTATACTCTCATAAACTCAGGACAGATGAAAAGAATGATAAATTCGTGCAAACAGTTCTTACTAATGGTTGTAAAGGAAAGGAAAAATGATAAAACCAATGTATTTGAGGGCTATAATTTTGATCAGCAAGCTGATATAGAAAAGATTGTTTCAGAGTATGATGTCTTGTTTCAAGAACCTCAAGGTCTGCAACCCAAAAAGGGAATAGTACATGATATTATTTTGCAGCAAGATGTTCCTTTGCCTAACATTGGGATGTATAGGTTATCTGCTTTAGAGAATGCTGAAATCAAGAAGCAGGTGCAGGAGTTGCTCGAGAAAGGGTTCATCAGGCCTAACACATCACCATGTGGGTCACCAATTGTTTTGGTGAGAAAGAAAGATGGCTCATGGAGAATGTGCATTGACTACCGAGCACTGAATAAGATAACAATAAAAAATTGTTATCCCCTTCCTCGCATAGATGATCTTTTAGATCAATTGAAGGAAATTGTTTATTTCACCAAGCTGGATTTGCACAGTGGATACCATTAGGTCAGAGTTGCAGAGCAAGATGCATGGAAGATTTATTTCAAAACAAAGCAGGGATTGTATGAATGGCTGGTTATGCCTTTTGGCTTGACCAATGCCCTTGCTACTTTCATGAGATTAATGAATGATGTAATCAGACCTTTTCTTGATGATTTTGTTATTGTGTATCTGGATGACATTCTGGTTTTTAGTAAAACGTGGGAAGAACATTTAAAGCATGTTAAACAAACATTAGATGTTTTGAAAAGAGAAAAACTTTATGTTAAACTCTCCAAATGTGAATTTGGAAAAACCTCTCTAAATTATTTGGGTCATATAGTAGGGGGAGGTGAATTGAAAATAGATCCCTCTAAAGTGGCAGTCATCATAAACTGGCCTAAACCCAAGTCTACTATAGAAGTGAGAAGCTTCTTAGGAGAAACAAAATATTGGAGGAAGTTCATTTCAAATTTTTCCTCAATTACAACTCCCTTACGTGCTTTGAAAGGATTGAACAAGGTGTTTCAGTGCGGAGGAAAACAACAGAAAGCCTTCGACACCTTGAAAGAAAAGATTAGTACAACACCTGTACTAGCACTGCCAGATCTACAAAGACTATTTGAGATCCAAACTGATGCCAGTGACTATGCCATGGGAGCAGTGTTGACACATCATGGTAAACCCATATGTTATCATTCTGAGACGTTTAATCCTGCAGTAGTTAACTATCCTACATATGATAAGGAATTGTATGCATTAGTTCAGAGTGTGAAAAAGTGGAAACATTACTTAATGGGTAAAGAAACAATAATACATACTGATCATCGACCACTTCAATATCTACACTCCCAAACTAAGTTGCAACAATCAAGACATTACAGATGGATGGGTTTTCTACAACATTTTCATTTAGTCATTAGATATAAAAATGGCATACATAACAAGGTTGCAGACATGTTATCTAGACCCATTATAAATGAATCTACCATACTTAAGCATAATTCTGTGCTACATGAAAGCTACATATAACAGTATGCTCAGGACATGGACTTTAAATATGTATATGCAACTTTGAGTAAAGGCAAAAGAGTAGAAGAATTGGACTATCATGTGAAGGACTGACTCTTATATCATTGTGGGAAACTCTGCATTCCACAAACTGAGAGAGCAAAGATAATTAGGGAATCACACACTTCTCTGATATCAGGTCACTTTGGGGTAAGTAAAACAGTTGCATAGCTGCAAAGGTTCTGTTATTGGCCAAGAATGAGTGAAACAATTTCTAGATATGTAAAGGGGTGTGCTATGTGTGCTAAAAGCAAGCCCAGCAACAGAAAACTAGGCTTATACACTCCCTTTCCAGTTCCTTCTCACCCTTGGGAAAGCATTTCCATGGATTTTGTTGGAGGACTGCCTAAATCTAGGAAAGGTCATGATTATCTATATGTTGTTGTGGATAGGTTCAGCAAAATGTGTATTTTTATACCCTGTAGTAAACAGATTACAGCTGAACAAACTGCAAAATTATTCTTTGAACATGTATGGGTTCATTTCGGATTACCCACTTCTATTATATCTGATCGAGACACCCGATTTATGGGAAAGTTTTGGTCCAGTCTGTGGGAACTAATGGACACCAAATTAAAGAAAAGCACAACTTTTCATCCACAAACAGATGGCCATACAAAAGTCGTTAATAGGACAATGATCCAGTTACTGAGAGGATATTGCAGTAAACATCCTAAGCTTTGGGATGAGCACTTGTGCTATGTGCAGCATGCTTACAATAGAGCCAAACACTCTTCTACATAGAGATCTCCTTTTGAGACCTGTTTTGGTTTCATACCAAGGTCTCCTTTGGATTTTATCTTTGGTAAAGATACCATGGTTGATAGACACAGTGATGTGGACAAGGAAACTAGGTTCATTGAATAGATCCAGGAGATCCACCAGGCAGTACAGGAATAGCTGGAAAAGATCCAGGCCAAGTACAAGGCTAGGCATGATAAGCATCTGATGGAGCATAGTTTTCAAGTTGGAGACCAAGTCTGGCTGTATATTAGCAAGGAAAGGATGCAAGGTGAAGGTAAAAATCTAAAACCTATCAGGTATGGACCCTTCAAGATACTTGAGAAGATTGGTGAAAATGATTTTCGCCTTGATCTGCCAACTTACATGCACATCTACTCAGTCGTGAATGCAGATTGTTTGAGGTTGTTGAACCTTCAATGATTGAGGACCCTGAAGAGTAGAGTCAATTACCTTCTGTTGATGACCTGCTACCTAAATATCTTAATGAGTTGAAGGAAGACACAGTGCTAGACAGGAAGGTAAGGACGATGCGCAGTGGACAAGTGGAGTACCTCAGAATTGGGCTTAAAGGTTTGAAGCCGAGCAGTGTGAAGTGGATTGAGATTGGACAGGTGAGACATCAATTTCCTCACTTAGTCGATGCTTGAAGAAAACCAACTTTTGGTGGTCCAAAAGCTTTTTTAGTAGGGAGGCCATGATCTGAATCGGATCCATAATTGACTGTCAAAGAACCATGACTGTATCAGGTCGAACAAATCCTTGAAGAAATTCCAAAACAACAATCGAAGACACCCTGAACCAGTGGCCATGGCAGCCGGCGTGGAACGACGAGGACCTCGGTCAAAGCACGCTGACCGAGGCCCATGGTAAAAGCGCCAACGTATGAAGGTGGGACCCATGACCTAAAAACCTGCGGTATTGATCGGGGCGCCCTTGAATGGTAAGAGGTTTTGGAGAAAGCAGAGCGATCACACTCAGCGATCGACGCGTGGCAGCGGAGGTGAGAGAAAAACCGCCGTGATCGTGCGTTATCGGTCGAGCAAGTCAACCGCGCTCGACATGCGTATGACGTTGGATCTGGAGGAGCCTAGATTAGACGGTTGAGATTGTGCCCAATGGAAAGAAGCGGAATCGACAGGGGATTTAGCTGAATTCTAAAGGGGTTTGGAATTCATTGATCGCCATGATTGGGAAAGAACGCATACGCGGCGTAACGGAGGAAACAAACCGACGAAGTATGCTGGCACAAGTCAGATGGAGACACATGGATACTTCTCGAGCGTTCATGCTGATGTCGAACAAGGAATTCCAAGTGTAGTTGCAGAAGGCGAATTGCCGCAAGCAGAGGAGAGGAACCAAACAAGCATAGGGATCGAATGGCTAAAACCATGAACAAAGGTAGTCAAATACACAATCGAATTCAAGAAAAGTGACCAAGAGAGATAGTGAACGGTGAACCCTGAAAGGAGGACTGAACACAGAGAATAGTAAAGCCAAGCAGAGGAGACAGAGGGCCGAGCTGATCGTAGGCAGCATCAAGCACCAAAGAGCTTGAAGATTCAAGCCTTCCCATAGAGGAATCTGTTTGGATCGGGCATCACATTTGGCTCTTTCCACTGTAGACCAAGGGTCACAGAGTTGGTAGGAAGAAAAAGAGTCTGTGAACTCCGAGTGGCTTGGGAAATCCAAGAACCACCCTGCCAAGCAAAATCTGCTTCAGGGGAACTCACATTGAGTCCCTGTATTATAATTTCTCTGCTATAAGACACAATAAAACAAGGCCACCACTGAAGCTGGACTAGAGACGTAGCCCTGGAGAATAGGGTGAACTCCTTATTAAAAACTGTTTGTGTCTTTGTGTTGCTTAATGCATTTCTCTACTGTCTTTCCACTTATTTTCTGTGTATTGGCAATCTGATCGATCTTTTGCTTAAATAACAAAGGACACACACCATCACATGAGTCTATAATACCTTTTGTTTAATAAATCTTTAACTGAGGTCACTCATAGGGTGATTATCAGATCATTCTGGATCTCCAGATTCAATATTCTAGATCTTGGTGGTGGCCACAGTGGCATTGAGCTTCGCATCAATGATCTACTTCCCTTGGTTACTCCCCTTGTCGGGTTCTGACTCAGAGTCGAAAAATGCATCAGACTCATAAGCCTTCTTCTCAACCAACATTGACTGCTTGACCCAACACTCACTTGTGTTGTGAGTGGATCTCTTATGGAACTCACACCACTTTCCCATGTTTTTCTTTGTGTTCGTGGTGTTTTTCTTTGCTTGTAGCTTCAGTGGTTTATCCTAGGTCATCCCGCCTTGGTTTTACCCTTTGCTCTGCGGTTTGGGGGAACCTTTCCCTTGCTTCGGATTTGCAAATCAAAAGTATTTCTTTTTATATTTAAGATTTGGCTCAATCTTGATAGCGTATCGGTACACCATGCCAAGTGAGGACATGTCCAAGAACTCCATCTCATCCTAGATGTACCTGTTTAGGCAGTCGCAGTACTTGAGTACCAGATGTTTCTCAAAATCCTTGATACCCAACTTCATGCGAAGGGTATGAAAAACATTGGTAAACTCCAACACGTCTTGGTCCCTTCCATGTTGTAGTGTGGTCCACTTTATGTATTTATCCTCATAGCTCCCGACAGGGTAGTACTACTCCTTGATAGTGTTCCAGAACGAATCCCAAGTGGGTGTGGCTGAAAATAGTGAGGATGTAGTTTTATCCTTTTGCTCACAGTAGGTTTCCCACCCGTCCTTGACGTAGGGGGTGACTTTGAGAAGAGAAAAAGTAGTCTTTTCCCAGTTAGAAAAATCATGAATAGAAAAATATTCTTCTAGTAGATTTAATCATTTATCTACGACGTCTGCATCTATCTGACCCTCAAATATGGGAATGTCAAAGTTAACATGTACCTTAAAGGGTGTGGCACTTCCAGAGTAGCTGCTAGAAGTAGATGCATCGCCCTTGGGTAATCGCTGAAGGATTTGGGCAAAGTTGTCCATCATTGCGTTCCTCTATCGCTCGATGGATTCTTCAAGCAAGATTTTGAAAGGATCTCCTACTCCCTCATCTTTCTTTTCTTCTCCCATGGAAGGTCGTCGAGATTTGCAAGGCTGGTCTTGCAAAGCTTCGAACAGTTCAAGCCCTAACTCCTTATATCCCGACCTTGTTGGGGACATGCAAAGAAAAACAGAGAAAGAGCAGACTGATCTGATACGATTGATCCAAATTTAAATAGGAATACCAAAAATTACAAATATAACCATAAATACAAAGATTCAATAGAAATAATACCTCATTTCATTACTATCAAATATTGAACTATGCTTACAAACAAAATGGAAATAAGACTAGCTTAGGTGATGGTAGCCTATCTCTGAGAAGAGATGTGGGGGCTACATGCCTCTCAACTGTGTTACAGTGAGACTTAAGGGCCTATTTATTATTGAAAAACATGAGAAAACACTAAACAACCAAAACCCTAACCCTAGGAGATGTAACGCCAAGAGTTTGTGGGCCCTGTTGGGGTTAGTTGGGTAGCCAACTTCCTGGGGTCATAAATTGGTTATATTATCTCCATTTGGTGCACACGATACCTTGTTGTAAAGGTCTCTTCAAGTACTACAGGATTTTCCAAAGGGAAGAGCATGTAGCAAATCTCAAAAAAATGTTGTTTAGGGGGTCAAAACTGCTTCGGAAGTTCAGGACTTGAAAAAATACTAAAAATAGTAAATGCTAAAATAAACAAGGAAACAAATGAAACTGACTAGAGTTCTAGGTGGGACAGGTGGGTTGCCACCAATATCCGCTTGGATCAACTTCCTCGCATCATAAGATACTGAAACCAAGGCATAACCCTGCCTTAAAACCATCATACCGATCATAACATGCTCATGGAAATTAATGGAGACTATTGGGTACAAGTGTCCCACAATGGCCCTGCTCCTAAAGTGCTTTACCAACATACTACTGCTTATTCCAATTCCTTTTTCTGTTGCTGCTAATGCTTGCCATAAGTTTCAACCACCCAACCGGGCATTTCATACTTTCTTGTTCCAAGCACATTATTTATATTAGATTTAAAAAAAATTGAAATAAATTCACATCATACCTCATTGGTAGCTTGTCAATAAGGTACACTTACAATCCTGTTTACTTCTTGTCACAACAAGTCAAACTAGCATCTTTGAGCAAATCATCATGTATAAACATATCACATTAGGTTATCTCAAAACACAACCATCATAGATCAAAATCATAAATCACACGTAACCATCACAAGTAATCATCATAGACCAGAACCATAAATCACATGCATAATAAAACTGAAATAAAACACTGATACTTGTCCTTTAATCAATCCTTGGCTTCTACCTTTGTCCTTATTCCGTGCACACACTGGGTTGGTTGCCACACCCGACATTCACCAAGTTCCTTCACCTCAACCATGTGCACATACACGTAGTGTGCATCATACACATATAACCACACACGATGTACAACACCATGCAATACATGCACCTACACCTGACATACCATACATACACCTACACCCAGTGTACGACACAACATAATACATACACCTACATCCGATGTACACCACCACACAATACATACGTCTACACCCAATGTAAAACACAAGACATATACGTACACAAAGTACAACACAACACAACAAATACACATATCATTATTCCATAACTACGCAGTGCACATACATAGTACTGCATGCCCGCAACACAACATGTATGACATGCACACAATACCACACATATATCAGTACCATATGTACAACATATAAACAATACCACCTTTACAAAGCACCACATGCACAATGTTTACACAACATCACATGTACACAACACCACCTGTACAATGTGTACACAATGCCAGATGTACATTGTACAACCTGTACAATGTGTACATAACACTAGATCTACACAACACCACATGCACGACATGTACACGACACTACATGTACACAACACCATATGCACGACATGTACACAACACCACTTGCACACAACATCACATGTACAACATGTACATGGCACCACATTCTCACAACACCACTTGTACAATCATGCACACAACACCATATGTACATAGCACTGCATATACAACATGTACATAACATCATATGTACACAACACTGCATATCAAACATGGACACAACACCATATGCACACAACACCGCATATCCTTCATGTGCACAATACAATTTACGTAACACCACATATCCATCACGTACATAACACCATCTATACCCAACACTACATAATCACACAACACTATCTGTACCACCCTGTACATAACATTGCATAAACAACATGTACACACACTATATATACACCACACCGCATGTGCACAACATCACAAATGAAACATGTACAACAAATACAACATATGCACAATAGTAACACCACACATCCAAAACCACACTGTCTCTACCAAGCAACCTTACTTTCAGTGTCTTATCCATGCTTGTCCCAGCATGCCACATACCACACTTCTTTCATTTTGTGGATGTATCCCTTAGTATAGTTCTTCCATAGCATATACATAATATAATAACATAATATCAATTCATATCCACATGATATTGACCTTGTATATTCATCATGATTACCCTTATCATGACCTTGTATATTCATCATGATTACCCTCCCCACTTGATTCCCCGTAAGACCAGGAACCTCGTCATGCCATTCACCTACATAAGCAATCATTCCTCCACAAGAATGATCCTTGACAACCTAGTTGGACAGTGACATAGATAAATGGATACACACATACATATACATAAGAATAAAACAATCATGATCTTGTTAGACAACGATATGCATACATACACATATACACATATAAACAATAACATAAAACAATAATGATCTAGTCATATAACAACATACATACATACATACATCTAAACATCAGCATAAAACAATCATGATCCATGATGACCCTGTCAGACATGATATACATACATACATACATGTATGCATATATAGACATCAGAATAATCATGATCACAACATAATTACCAGATAGCATAAGGTCAAGGTTAAGAGAACTCCCTTTATCCATGCACATCATGCACAACATTGAGAACAATTGTTCCCAACATAGCCAAGGAATCATATGCCTCACATCCATTCACTTTAACTTTCTTGTTACCTTTCTCATGACTGTACTGCCACTGTCCATTTACACCAATGGACCGACCACTCCAACCGATTGTCATATTCTTACCTTCAACTGCCCTTACTCATGTACCAAGCTTCATGTAGGTCTTACATTACCTGCTAGGTTTCATTCAACTCTCCTCAAGCTCCACTAACTTTCCACTTTCCGAAACCAATTCCCAAGCCTCTCAAAATGATAAAGGCAAGACCGAGAAGCAAACAATAAGAAAACCATGGAAAACCAACAACAATACGACACCACAAATAAAGTGGTATGGACATACACTAGACATAAAAAAAGTTGCAAATAAAGTGCAAACAAAGAAAAAATATTCGAAATCAAAATATTCTCAACATACACCATGACTCAACCCCCATGGTTCTCAGTGCTTCCAAAGGAAAGCTCAACTTGATCCTTCTTCAAAATTTCATGGCAGTCTCCTGCCATGCAATCACCTGCATCATACTGTCATAAACACATAACTGTCGGTGCATAAATAAACATAACAATACACCAGTTACCTTACCTTGCTGTGCCAAACACGTTTCTTGCAACTGAACACATTTAAGCCATCTCTCAAGGGACTCCAATCCTTTGACAGATCCAGATATAACTAGCAACTAGTTGATGTACCTATCCAATACATGTTCATAACTATAATACATATCCACATAGTTTCAAACAAAATCAAGGTTAAGAAGGTTTCCTGTATGTAAAACACTGATTCGTTTGGAATTAGGCTTACCATGTACTGTCACATCACCCAACTGTTAGTTATATAAACACATCATTGTTACCTTGTCATGCTAATACCAAGCATGTTTCCTGCAACTCTTCACACATGTCAACCACACGTTCAAAATATCAAGACAATAATATCTATCAATTTGAAATCAACCTTTACTAAGACTAACAAATATGTCATAATCCATAGTTAACTCATAGTCATTAAACATAATGCTACAACTATCACCTACTATACTCAAGTACATATCAACTATCTCAACACATATGTATTAGTACAATCATCTTAAAACAATATCATTGGAACACATACTCATATTATGCAATTCATCAAACATTCAAAAAACTTTTAAACATACCATGTTAAATAAATCAACTAGACTACATAATAGACACCAAACACTCAAACACCAAATAGACATCATAATCAAACAGTCAAGCACAAAGTAGACGACATAAGAAAGTTCATACCTTAATGTATCTCAAGGTAGGAAATATTGTCAGCACAATCAATCCAGATTAGCATGATATAACTTCAGAACATATCAACCCAACCAAAAATAGGTTCATGATATCCATAACAGCCACTAGCTAACATGTCCACATCATAAGCTCCTAAACATTTATCATTCATACATAATAATCACATTTGCATAGTCAGTCTAGAATAGTATGACATAATATCACAACATATTAACTCATACTTGAATGTCATAACCCTAACGATTCGCATAGACCAATCCAACTTAGTATGATACATATAACATCAAGATGTTAATTTAATAACCCTAATCATCAAGTTACTAGCATATAACAACAAGTTATATATCATGCTCATTAACAACATATAACCCAATCATCTAGCTAACTACAAGTAATCATATAACATATTCATCAACAACATATAACATAATCACCAAGTAAACTAACATAAAACAACAAAAACAATGCATATAACAAAAAGTTACTATCATTCATGACTATCCAACACATGTGCATATGACTATACTAATCAACTAGCATCTATCATGCATGTAATCATAAAATCAATAGACATGAAAGGCATACAAATAACCATAATGGATACAACAATCCTTAACCTACATACCTACATTCCCAACATATAAACCTATATGATGACATGCTCTTGCCTCGAGGTCCAATGCTACAACCTCACTTTGATTATCTGCATCTCTTGCTCTATCTCAGCCAACATGTTAGCATCATAACATACCAATAGCATCATGATGACCTAATTTCATACAATGACCTCATGCAAAACAACCTTCACCATGACAATGCATGCATAACAACATATAGACACTAACATGCATTACAATTACGTATACAACCACACACTCATGACGACACATTCTGCAACAACACTATTAACCTTCACATGGAAATATCACTACAACCATGATCAACACCATGCAAATTCAATAAGCACATGGACTACAAGCATAAGGAACATATATGAAACTGACATGAATGTATAACTAACACACCGTCCATCCAGTCCCATGGGTGAACCATGCTCTGATACCACTATGTGGTATCAAATATGACCCAAAGAGAGCATAACCCTATCTGATACCACTCTGTAAACCCCTCCTCCCACATCTACCCAAGTAACCAGCCAAGCATGGTAAACATGTGATGAGAGGCTACTATGATATGATTCAACCTCCTAGGTGACCTTAAGGAAGTGGAATCGACAAAAGCACATCAAACATAACTTCCAAATCAGAAACAACACTCTCAGGAGCCATTCCAACCACTTAGGTATCATGCCGTTGGGTCCCACTAAGTTTTTAAGCTATTAAACCTCTGGATGTTCCCATGCTATGGGCATGCGAGGGTCCAAAGAGCTCTAAACACTCCCATAAGCCTGCATGCCTGTGTCCAGGGACTATTTCCATCAAACCTGTGCTAGAGTTCATGAGATTTAAGGCACTTTTCAAGCCCATAATTCCAGCCACTTCCTAGAAATTGCTATAACTTTTGGAATCCATTAAACACATGATGACAAGACTAATAGACCAAAAAATAACTCTAGGACTATGCCTGACCATCCCTAACTGAGACTGACTTTCTATCAAACACTTGGCATTAATGTAATCTACAGGTCTAGGGTAGAAGTCAAAGCATGAATGACGGAAAAATCTTATGAGACATGACGAGAAGGATCACCACCTTCTCCCTTGAATTGTTATGACATCAATTAGGTCTTGCATCCATCATTTTAATAATTACAAGTAAATACATGAAATAACCATGACATGAACTAGTCAATTAACCATGCTTATAACCAACATAAAACCATGAAAATAACAGTGAGATAACAACCATTAAATACACATATAAATAAGTACAAAAGCAAGAGAACTTAGCTTTTATTAAATATATGCAAATCTGACTAGGTTTGGGACTTCCACGTACCACCTGACCGTAGACATGGCTGAACCAAATATTTGTTTTAGCCAGTCACCCTCGTGCCATATTCCAAACATGAATGTGGGATCTCATAAAACACATCAATCCAAAACCATCCAGGGCTTCTAGAGGCCAACCACCTCAACCCTTAAAATAGTGATTCCACCTCACGGTCGGACATCACCAACACCATCATTAAATTGGTCTCTACCCAAGCCTTCTAGGGCTCCAGATTGTTTGTTCCAACCAGGGCTTCTAGGAATAGTAACTCAACCCACAACTTATTTCGGGCTTCTAAATCATTTGTCCAACTAGGGCTTCCAGGACTAGTAACTCAACCCACCAAGGGCTTCTAAAGTGTTTGTACAACCAAGGATTCCAGGAACTAGTGACTCAACCCAAGCTAAAGGAAACATGAGAACCAACCAAAAAATAAAGAAATGAACCCACAATACCATGGCTATCCAGGAAATGGAATGGTTAGGCAAATCCACTGTCAATCCAGGTAATACTCCATGCCAGTGACAAATCATGACCAATAAACCACATGGATATGCCATGCATTCCAAAACTAGTGAAGAAAAAAATACATGCAACTTAGTACCTACAAGCCAAATCCTTTGTAGCTACTAATCCTGATGTCCTCTTGCATTTTCCTGCTCTTCCTTTGCCTTCTTGCTCCAAAAATCAAAGTATGCCACACCCCCCAAGAGTTCTCCAAGAAAACTCCGTGTCCAAGAATGAGAGAGAGAGTGAGCTCCAAAGCTGAATTGACCAAGCTTACCCACTAATCCTCAGAAGCCTTTTTATTAACGAGGCCTCTATTTTCTTCATTTTCCATTATTTTCCTTCATTTTCCTCCTCACATGTGTTATAGACATTTTTGTGCCTCGCGTCAAGGAGCATGGAATGTCAATAATTACAGGGATCCTCAGTCCCTAAACATGTTGTTCTTACTCCTAAAAGAACAAGGTCATCAACCAACAACACTTGCAATCAGTTCTCCACCTGAAAACACTTCAAAACAGGTCAATTTTGGATCATGTCAGCTGCTTAACTGAGCTTCTGCGCTGGAATGCAACTGTCCCACTCTGTACCTGCGCTGGAAGTCAATATTATTGAAGGCTACCTGCGCTGGGCGAGATTGGCCAAGTGGCACAGTCATCCTGCAAGGTGTCAACTGCCCAGGAAGCTTCCAAACTGACACTTGGTTCATGAGATTCGCCCTGTGATGAGTAAGAGGTACTTGATCACCATGTGTAAGCAAAGATCTCCAAGTGGACACAAGGACTGAAGATTAACTGAAGATGGAGGGGACACTAGTCAGCTCTCTGCCAGCCTCAAGCTGACTCATCCTTTCTTCTTCTCTCCTATATATAGAGCTATTCTATGAGGTCTAAGGAGGCTGGAATTTTGTATGAGCAAGGAGGTGCTGTTGGTTTGCAGTCAGAGCTATTGGGTGATTGTTTTACTAGAGGTGAAGAGGAGAGTTCTTGCTGCTGGGGAGGTGCTGCTGGATTGGAGCCATCATCATTGGTTGTAACCTTCTCAGAACCCTGTTACTTTCTATCAATAAAGTTTTGCATGTTCTCCTATATACTTGTATTTCATAGATGTTTTGTGTTTACATGTATATTTGATGCACCCTAATCCATGCTTCAGTTATGAGTACATGTATCTTGTAGTTTTCTCTCTTGTTTTGTGCAGGATCTGTATGTAGCTGGACCGGCTAAGAGAGCAAGGAGCTGGGAACGAGATACAAAGAGAGAAGGACAAGGATCGACTAAGCGAAAGACACCAGGTTGGTTGACCTTCTTTCATTCTCTCTGTACTTGCATAAAGGGAAATAGTAAAACTTTACTTTCAGTTGTTGCTAAAGACTGTCACCTTTAGAGTAGGGATAGTGTCATCCGCATCGGATACTTTTCCCCACAACAAACTGGCAACTCCGCTGGGGAGCCTAGTATCTTGTTGTTGTTTGTAGTATTTTGCTATTCATTTCTTGAAGAAAAGAGTACCAAATCGAAAAGCTTTTGACTATATCAAAAGCGAAGTAGAGGGTCTGCTACTCTTGCTCCTTTGCAGAGAAAATTCAAGATTTAAAGAGCTAATCTACAAAAGAATCTTTACTCTTTGTGATAGATCTTCATCCTCTTGATCATCCCTTAGCCTGTACTTAACCTATAGCTTTTTATTTCAGCAAAAACAGTACATTTTTGAGCTTTTTATGACCCGGAATTCTTTGCAGACGTAACTCTCGTAAGTCAGTGCAGGCTGTCCACAGGCAGTCTGCATTACAGCGCAGGTACTCCCTTCGGGAACTGCGCTGAGAGTGAAACTGGCAGACTAGCACCTGCGCTGGTCCAGTTAGCCTTAGTCTAGCTCAGCTCTTCCTTTGTGTCTTGGCCCTGTTTGCACTTGTTTTTGGCTGATTGCTTGCTGGTTATTGTACTTGCTGTAGACCACTTCTCCTTGACATTATTCCACCTCAGTTGTGTGATGAAAATGTGAACGTTCTTTCAGTATTTCTTGTTTCAGTTACAGTTTCCCATTGTGAAAAGCGAACCTAGTAGCTATGGCCTCTTAGATCCTGAACTGTAAAAGTATCTTTGTGATCTTATGAGCTAGTTTTATTACTGTTCATGGCTGTTTGAGTTTGTTTGTTTTTCACTTTATGGTTTGAATTCATATATTTTTAGTGTTAAAACAAGTACCTGTAAAGCGTCTTTTCATTTAGACAATACTTGTTTGTTTACGCTTCAAATTGAATTCGAAAGTCATACAACAGTTTTCCTTTTGTCTACATCAACATTAAAGGAAAAGAAAAGAAATACATGCATCTTGCATTTGCATTTTTGATAAGTTTGGGTGTCTGATCTAGGAGAAAGTGCATTAGTTTGTGCTTTGTGCTCTGTGTGGAAAGATATTGTTTTTCTCTCCCCTCAGTAGTTAGGATTTTCAAAGCTAAAAGGATTGTGAAAGCTTGCTTATCATTTTAGCTGCATTTAGGAATTTGTACCAATACATCTCGTGGTGATCCTGAAAGACAAACTTATAAAAAGATCAACTTAAAATATATTGAATGAATCTAAAAACGCATTGTAACATAACGCTCACAATAGAGGTCTAGGTAGAGACGTGTTTCGGCGTCGTTAAACATAGTGACTGTCGATCTCTACGAAGGTGGGTGATTCCTCCTGAGGGACGATAACACTAATACGGACTTGAGCTCCCGCGTACCGTCGCGTATATTGGGAGACCCCTATAGGCAATTATCCTTTATCCTTAGGAAGCCGTGTCGACCGCCCTACTGATCGCGATGCAGTGAACACAACATTCACGAAGATCGACCACCCGTACCGTAAAACATATTCTGTGGTTTCGCGAAAGGTTTGGCACACCCTCTACCTAGATCTCCAGAGCAGTTTCTTTTGGCCCTTTACAAACTCTATAACTGAAAAGGTCCAACCGAGCATTTGTCACTTTGGGCTCGTTAATACATCGAAGCCGACTAGAGTCATCTTTAGCTTTTTCTCGACTCTTAAAACATGAAAAAGCAAAGTTGTGTCTAAAAGCGTCTAATAAAATTCATTCAATACGGAAACATAATTCCCCTTTTTGTATTTTAGTTGATCAAGTAATCCGCAACCGTGGAGGAAAGTCAATTAAAACCCCGTCGTTCAGGGAGACTTGCGAGTCAACCACCTTTGTCACCGGAACCGAAAGTAGTACGGGCAAAGCGATCTCGCTGGACCAGGTCAAAATCTCCTTCTAAAGTTAGAACGGAAGTTCCAACAACATCTGAGATTCTGGTCACTCCCAATATTTCTGGAATCCCTGCCTCCATTGAAGAAGTTCAACAGCAACAGAGGGACAGTTGTACTGATCCTAGTCTGAAAACAAGTACTTGCATAACTGAACCAGTTCCATCTGAAACCGGTCCACAGAGTCTTGCTGTTCAAACAACTGTCGCTGTCGAAACAAACCCTTCTTCGGCACCAGAAATATTTTACGGACCTGACGGTCTGCCTCTTCCTCCTGGTTTGATTGCAATAGAGGAAATCGTAGAGGACCAGCAAGCAAATACTCCAATTCATTTTGGAGTAGGTACCACTCTTTTTCCTTCTGCATCAGAAGTTTGTCTATCGCCACAGGAAGTTCCTGAAGAATCGTTAGGAAGTTTATTGGATAGACTTAAAATGTCTGAACAACCGTCGACATCTAGAACTGTGCCAAACGACACAGCGACAGCAGAAGCTCCTGCTGCCATTCCAACGATGTTTGCCGGCATACCATCTGTCCCAACTAGTTCTCATCAACTAGAAGGAGTCCACCCAGGGACTATTATGACAACTTGGTCTGTTCCAGTTTGTTCTTCCGGTATGATACCAGGTAATTCTTATGTTGAAACTAGACAAATTGATCCCTTTGGGAATCAGTTTAGACCATCCAGTCCTCAAAGGCAATCTACACCCTTGAGCTCAGGATTGTTACCGTATGGGGGGCAATATGCCCTTTCACTTCCCCTTCCGGGGGGATACCCATACGGCAGTTTTCAACCAAATTCAGGTTTAACTGAAGTAACGACGAGTGGTTGGGTACCTATGTTACCCCAACAACCAAGAGTTGTATATTCCATGCAACAATGTGTACCTATGTCTAGTATCCCGACGACGCCAGCAATTGTAACCGTGTCGCAAGTTCAATCGATGCCTGTTGTATGTCAACCCCAAGTTGTAATGCAACAACCTATTGACCCTGCAACACAACCACAATCGCCAACTGCCGGGACGACACAGATACAAACGGGAACCATAACCCCGCATCTTGGTCAGTCGGTTAGTCTCGCACAGCAAAACATGGCTTCACAACCATGGATGGTGCAATACCAACAACCTCAGTTTCAACAGGTGTACCAGGGATCTGAGCAACAGATCTTTGCGAATAGTGGGCAACCCTATATTCAGAACGGGTTAAACCAACCACTTTACAGTGGCCAAGCCCACCAACCTTATCAGTCATATCAACATCAGTTGCAATATGCTGGTATGCAAAGACCTACTGCTCAGGCGATTCCATCGTATCTTGGGTACGCCTCGCCAAACCTGAATCAACAGTTGCCATTTGTGGTGACCTTAGAATTACCAGATTTACATCGATTGATGAACGATCCAATCGCCTATGCCCATTGGTGGCCATCGATTCCTCACAAACTTCCTTCGGACATTCCTAAATTCAATGGAAATCCGGGCGAAGACCCGTCGAATCATGTGATGACATTCCATCTGTGGTGTTCGTCGAACACCTTGAATGATGATTCAATAAGGCTTCGCCTTTTCCAGAGGACATTGACTGGTCCAGCGGCCAAATGGTATATTGAATTACCTAGAGCCTCTTTCGACAATTTTAGTTCCCTAGCCACGACTTTCTTAACACACTTTCAGTTACCTATAAGGTACGAAACTGGGACAGAGATCTTGACCAATTTCAAGCAGACAACAGCCACACATATATCTGATCATATACATGAGTGGCGTCGTCGTCGCAGAATGGTAAAGACCTATGTTCCAAATCAGCTATTAGCTGAGTGGTTTATAAAGTCGCTTCTGCCGGCAATTACAGAAGATGTGGCCAAGGGAGGCGTCGTAACAGAGGAGCAAGTTATTGCTCGTGCTCAGTATTTGGACTTAGTGTATACTCAGTCGGGCACGCTCTATGATAAGATACCTGATGCCCCCAGACCGGAATTTTCAATCCCTCCTCTTCCTGGATCGAATAGTGACTCTCATGCCGGTGATGGCGTGATTGGAACTGCAAACGCTAAGTCGACAAGGGATTCGAATAAGAAAGCCCGTAAGACTTCGAATCAAAAGGCAAATCAAGAGATTCTTGCTTCGGAGGTAAATGCTGTATCTACGGATAAAGACAAAAACTCCAATCAACCAGGAAGCAAGAAGAAACAAAACAAAGGGAAGAAGAAGAAAAAAGGTGGATCATCCCCTCAAAAAACTTCTTCAAACCCTCCTGGGCAAAAGAAAAAATTTCCTCCATGTCAAATATGTGATGAAAATCATTCAACAAAGAACTGTCCGTTCAAAGCTGAGTTGAAGAGGTTCTTTAAAAGTTCCCAAACTTCGGCTGTGTTGACTGATCCGTTTCCTACCCCAGGTCAGAATATGGTTGATAGTGGAAATGCTTCCCCGTCTCAAGTGCTTATGCTGTCGGTTTCTAAGCAAAATGATGCTTTGATATCGACCAGGAATAAAGATTATGGGAATCCGCCGGTGTCGAACGACAAAGGGAAAGATCAACCCAGTAGTTCGACAACAACTTCGGCAGAAGTTGTACCCCCCCTCACGCATGAATTAACAATAAAGCCGCCTAAGGGAGTAGTTCACAAATCGACATTCAACCCTCGCGCCAGAGCGGCGCAACACTATAATATAGTGGAGGATTTGGCCCAATCGCCATCTGCTATGTCGACTCTTGAGGTACTACAAAATTTCCCATCCCAAAGACAGGCATTGTTATCAGCAATTGGTGGAGTGGATCCTAAAGATTCCAATCTTGTATCCTTTGATCACAAAGGATATGATCCTCAGTTACCAGCGCAATTAGCTTTCCTTATTCAAGTGAAAGCACTCAACAAAACCGTTCATAGAACGATTATTGATGAGGGCGCATCGACATGTATCATGTCGATGAGTTGCTGGAAAACTCTTGGATCTCCAACCTTGTCGCGATCTTCGACGACATTGAAAGCATTTGACGGTAGGACGTACACTCCGTACGGTATCCTAAATAACTTTAAGGTTGAACTAGGAGGAAAAACAATGGAAATTGATGTTGAAGTCATTGATGGCAATCTTGACTATAACATTCTACTAGGAAGACCATGGATATATGCCATGGCAGCTGTAGTGTCGACATATTTTAGGAAGATCGCATTCCCGTTTGAAGGAGGGATTACGATCGTCGACCAACAGAATTTCCTCCCTAATGGTTCACAAGTTACTGGAAGCATTCCCCTGATCCATGGGAGCGACCATTCAATAAAGATATAGGAGTAGGCTTGCTAAAAGATCCCACAATGATGGGAACTTTCGCGTTGCCACCTCCGTTCCATGAAGGGAATATCCCGTTTGTAGCAACATGCAACATGGTATCTTCGTCGAAGGTCGCAGAAGACAAAGTCGTCATGGATCATCAAGTGGTTTTGCCCCCTAGCCCTATTGAAATATTGTAGCAATCAATGTTTCAGGCATGGGAGGCGAGCCCAAATGAACGCTCGTCAAGCGTTTGGGTGGATAGGTCCGAAGAATATGGTACCCCATTAGATCCATGGTCAAAAGTTCATGGGACTGACGAAGGAATCTTACAATCAATGATGATTGAGGGGGCACCATGGAATGATCACCACCATCGTTCCCTTCTTCCAGAGTGTGAAGAAGAAACTCATCACGACCTATACCACCCTTCAGTGTTTGAATTCCTAACAAATACTGTAAACACAGTGGATTCAGAGAGAAACCTATCCAATATTGAAGAAACCATAGCCATAAACATCTCGACAAAATCTGATGTTGTTGAGAATATTCATGTCGGCAAAAGTTGTTCCCCTTCAGAACTGGAAATATATAGTGCTCTCTTTCGCGAATTTAGAGATGTCTTTGCATGGTCATATGATGAAATGCCAGGCATTGACTCGAGCATAGTTGAACATGAAATTAAAATGTATCCTGATGTCAAACCAGTAAGACAACGGCTTCGGCAGGTACATCCGAAGAAAGCCGCTGCCATTAAGGCGGAAGTTGAAAAACTCCTCCATGCTGGATTCATCTACCCGGTTCCTCTAACCGATTGGGTATCGAATATTGTCCCTGTTATGAAAAAAAAAGGGACGATAAGAGTGTGCGTCGATTATAGGGATGTAAACAAAGCTTGTCCAAAGGACAACTACCCTACACCCTTCATCGACCAGATAATTGATGAATGCGCCGGATGTGAAATCTTTTCCTTTATGGATGGATTTTCCGGGTATAATCAAATAAATATCCGCCCACAGGACCAGTCTAAGACTGCATTCATCTGTCCGTGGGGCACATTCGCTTATCGAAAATTACCCTTTGGTTTAAAGAACGCAGGGGCGACGTTTCAGAGGGCAATGAATTATGCCTTCCATGACATCAAGAACATTGTTCAACCTTACCTCGACGATCTTCCGGCTCATTCGCGGAAGCGGACTGATCATCCGCGGCATTTGAGAGCAATATTTCTACATTGCCGACATTACAAGATAAGACTCAATCCGCACAAATTTGTGTTTTGCGTCGGTTCTGGTCGTTTACTTGGCTTTGTGGTCTCTAAGGATGGGATTCGTCTCGACCCCTGTAAGGTTCAGGCAATCATTAATTTGCCTCCACCTTCAAATTTGCTTCAGATTCAGAAACTCCAAGGGAAAGCAAACTTTCTGAGGAGGTTCATTCCTAATTACGCAGAACTTGCCAAGGGTTATACTCGTCTTTTGAAAAAGGATGTACCTTTTTTCTGGGACCAGGTTGCGCAAGCTTCCTTTGACGCTCTGAAAAATTGTCTAGTAAGAGCATCATTAATGTACGCCCCGGACTATCAAAGAGATTTTAACCTGTATCTAGCTGCAGCCGATACGACCATTGCGATGGTCTTAGTGCAAGAAGTCGATGGAATTGAACATCCTATTTATTATTTAAGTAAAAACTTAAATGACACAGAAAGTAAATATTCCTATGTTGAAAAACTAGTGCTTGCTGCTGTTCAAGCGATTCAAAGGTTTCGACATTATGTCCTCTTTAGGAAAACTACCGTTTTGTCAGATTGCAATCCCATGACATATATACTGTCGCGATAGTTGCTTGGGGGAAAATATTCAAAATGGATAGCCATCCTTCAAGAGTTTGATTTAGATTTTGTAAAATCCAAATCGAAGAAAGCTCTAGTTTTCGCGGAATTATTATGCGATCTCCCATCGTCGTCCAACGATGAAACATCAGAAGAGTCAATCGTGGATGAAAATTTGTTTCTGATATCAGTAAGCGATGAGTGGTATGGAGACATCATAGTTTATCTCCAAACCCAAAAATTTAGGCCTAATACCTCACACTCGGAACGGAAACGTATACGATACCAATCTAAAGACTACATGATCGTCGGTGATACACTTTACCGTCGTGGCGTCGATACAGTTCTGAGGAGGTGCCTTACCCATGAGGAGGCCGAGAAAGCCCTGAATGATTGTCATTCAGGCGCGTGCGGGGGGCATCAATCTGGATATGCAACAGCACAAAGAATCTTACGAGCAGGATATTTCTGGCCAACTATGTTTAAAGATTGCATAATAGTTGTCAGAAGTTGCCATGCATGTCAAATCTTTGATAGCAAAACCAGAAGACCGCCCGCACCCTTACAGCCGATAGTTGCTGTTGGGCCCTTCGCCAAGTGGGGCATCGATTTCATGCAATGTAACCCCACCTCGACCGGGGGGCATGGGTATATTATAGTCGTTGTTGACTATTTTACAAAATGGGCCGAGGCGATGCCTACATTGGATAACACTGGTGAAACAGCTGCCCTTTTCTTTTTCAATCATGTAGTCGCCAGGTTCGGCGTTCCGCAAGCTATAGTGACAGATCATGGATCGCATTTTCGCAATCACATGATGGTTGAACTAGCTGCCAAACTAGGGCTATCTCACGACAGCTCTACCCCATATTATCCACAAGCCAACGGACAAGTTGAGGCAATCAACAAGGTCCTGAAGCGTATGTTGCAAAGGATGATCGGGGTTCATAAAAGAAGATGGCATCTAATCCTGTACTCAGCATTGTGGGCTTACCGAAGCTCGGTAAAGAACGCCACTGGGTTCACACCATTTCAATTGGTGTATGGCCTAGAGGCAGTATTACCGATCCAGTGCGAAATTTCGTCTCTTAAACTCGCAATTGACCTCCTCCCCGGAACCTCAGAAGAAGAGGCTCGTTTCCTGGAATTGATCCAGTTGGATGAAAACCGTCGTGATGCCGCTTTGGCGAACGAGGCTCATAAGAAACGGGTCAAAGCACAGTTCGACAAAAATGTCAAACCGCGCAACTTCTCTGAGGGTGACTTGGTTTTGCTTTACGACCAAGAATCCGACAAATTAGGAGCAGGAAAATTTCAGTCCTTATGGATGGGTCCCTATATTGTTAAAAGGGTGTTAGCAAAAGGAGCCTACGAGTTAATGGATTATGACGGAATACCACTGGCGCAACCCCGTAACGGGTTGTACCTCAAGCGTTACTATGCCTAAATAGTAACCTGAGTACTTTTGTTGTATTTTGTTTTCGCTAAAATGTTTGTTTCGGTTAAGTAATCCACCCTTCTCGTTTGTTGCAAATGTCGAATTATTCTGATACATATGTGGGATATGCCGACGGAGCGAGTCGTAGTACGCGGAATTTGTCCTCCGCAGCCTGGGCCATTTTTGATCCAAGCGGCGAGTTAGTGAGTTCCAGAGGTGTGTGTATTGGACGGTCAACAAACAATATCGCTGAGTATAGTGCGTTGATTGAACTCCTCTCTGATACCATCGCTCATGGTATACGCCGACTAATTGTTAGGCTGGACTCACAACTCGTGATACTACAACTCACTGGTAAATATTCAGTCCGCAATCCAGCTATTTATCGTATGTTTCTAAGAGTTAAGATTTTGGAAAGAGAGTTTGATTCAATTCAATACCAACATATTTCCAGAAACTTGAACACATTAACAGATTCATTGGCAAACTATGTATTAGATAGACATTTACAACATATATAAAAAGAGATGCATCGGTGCTATGTAAGTGGATCATAAATAAACTGAAATAAACTCCGAAAATCAAAATATATAAAGCTGTTTATAGTTTGTACATAATGTGCTGTAATCAAAACAAAATTGGTCATATGACTTAGAACTCAAAAAGATGCTAGGGGGCACCCTAGCCTAGTGGTGCTCATGAAAGTACGTCACGGTCTGTGCGATCATGCGCAAGAGACGAGTCCATCGTCTAGGCACACCGATGGTGTGTCGCTGCAACTGTAAAGGTAACTCGTCAATCTGTACATCCGGAAGACCACGAGTAAGGCTCTCAACCTGCTCCTGCACAACTGCAAGTATCTCAGTATCACCAAGGTCGTGAATAACAACTCTCCTAGCAGGCTCTGCTGCTGGGGCAGCAACTGGCGATCGTGGACGAGCTACTGGACGAGCAGGACCAACATCTGCATGCACCCAAGAGTTTAATCAGTTTTGAACAGTAAACATCATGAATAAAAACAATAAACAGTGATATGGTCAGAGATTTTACCAATAGCGCCCCATTGCTCGCCATCCGGAAGCACCAAGTCCGGATCACCGCGGTAGTCCATACCCACGTATGGATACTCAGAAAATGCCATCTCCTGACGCTCGAACCACCTAAAGAAGGACTCAGTGAAAGTAATATGAGGTTGACCAGCATGCCGGGACATATGGTCAACCCACCTCTGCATGCGTGGCTCGGTCGGAGAAGGCACATCAAGCAAGATGTACTGAGGCTGCATCAATGGGATTTTCTCCAAGACAAAGGCAGTGAGAATAGAACCAAATCCAAAGTTCTTCAGTCCCCCGTCCTTTACCTTGGTCAATTGGCTTTTCATCTGAACAAGTACTGCATCACACCAGTTAAACACTTTCGGTTGGAGACACTCCAAGGCGTGCTGCATATAAGATCTGTTGGCAACATGCAAAGCTGCGCTACCAACCATCCTACCAATAGTAAATAGAATGGACCTGAGAGACCTGTCAGTAATGTCACGGATGTTGATCTTGCCGTCTTTGCTCGGCTGTGAACCTTCCCGGCAATACTGACGGATATAGTCTTTGGTGGAAGTAGTCCCTCGAACTGTACCTGACAAAGAAATGGGAGCACCCCGCCTTGACAACCCAGTCAAGAAGTACATGTCCTCTATGGTCAAGGGGAAGGACTTCCCCCTAATCTGGAATACTTGGTTAACAGGATCCCAAGCATCAAGCATATACTGCAGTAAAGAAATCTGTGCTCTCATGCTAGAGATACGGAAGAACTTCAGCAGGCCACAGTTCCGAAGCGCGTTCACCGTGACTGGGTCGTGGAGTGCAACCATGTCCTCTGATTCATGTTCTCGTTCTCGCCATGTAAGGGACATTTTGTCCAAAGTTCCCTACAATCAAACAAGAGAAAGAGTAAGTTCCTGGTTTTGATGAAAATCTGGCGAAAAAATCATCAAAAAACTCATGCAAAATCAGTTTTTTTAGGCCCAGCGCAGGCAGAGAGTGTTCCCCCTGCTCTGGAACTCAGTCTGCCTTAAGGCTGCCTGAAATACAACGCAGATTTCGAAAGGGGAACCTGCGCTGATGCCAGGGCGCCCTAATGAAACCCCTGGGGCCCAGAAACTCTGAAAAACAGGCATGAAACTGAAAAAGGAAACCATGAAACTGAAGGGCTAGGGTTTAGCTCCTACCTGGTCCAAACGGCGCCGAAAATCGTCCACAGAATCTCCCGGAATCAGCTGGTGAAAATCAAGGAAGAAGAGGCACCTCCAGAGCTCCAACAAGCAAAATGCAAATGAAATGGTAAATGAGAGGTAAAAACCCCTTTTTATGACTTTTTACATAGTTTAAAGTTAAATATTAGGGTTATAATCTCGTTTTCATGCAAATATTGTCCATTTCTAACAAAATTTGTTGCAGCAATTGAAGATGAAGTACTACATTTGAAAAGAGAAAAGCTAGTAAAAGTAAAAAATTAAATTTGACCATGAATCGAGCAGTTTTACCACGGAATTTATGCTCGTTAAAAAATAGAAAAGTGTGAGCAAAGTTTTTCCGCCAAAGTTCAAGCTCATTAAAAAATGAACCTATCTCGGTAAATAACCATTGCGATCGTAAATTTATAAGCCTTAGAAGCCTTGGTCGTGTTTTCATCCATCACCTCCATTTCATTTGGCCGATCGTCCACCCCCATGTGTGTTTACCTATTTTGAGGAACAGCTGCGAAGAGTGATTTCACCTAGCCATCCTTGTGTCACTACCGTGATTGGAAAATTCCAATTTGTACCTTGAATCAGTTGCTATCCTTGTTTATCACTCGTTCCTCAAAAGACGAGTCTTCTTTGAGCTCTTTTCACTGACTCGTAAAATATGAAAAGTTTGCCGAGTTTTTGGCCTTCTAGCTCGTTAAACGACCGAAAGCTATCCCTCCTCTAGATTTTAATCTTTTTGGACCTGAGGGATTATTACACAAAAAGATCGAGCGCTTGTCTTGTTCGGCTCGTAAAAGTACCGAATAGCCATCCCTTCTGTATTGTTTTATACTTTTTCGGACTTGAGGGATTAGATGACGAAAAAGGAATTATGGAGTTAACTTTCTGTACCTTTTCAGACTCTCTAAAAATGAAAAGGACCGAGTTTTCCTTGTCGTTAGACTCGTTAAAATGATTAAATAGCGACAAACTTGTCTTTAGACGAGAACGAGTTTCCCTATCGCTAGGCTCGTTAAATCATAGCGATGGGCTTGCCCGAAGGGCAGGTTATAGAACAAGCATATGTTATCCTCCTCAAATTTGACAAAAATAAAGAGGTACTGGTCAGAAATGACTGGGGAAAAATTGGGAGAACATCAAAGTTTAAAGGTAGCAAGTCACTCTTGAACATGACACTTTTCCTCCGTACCACATCGGGTTGGGTTGTTTCATTCACCGGTCTCATCACCATGGTCCTCGCCACACCATCCACATTTGGGGTAATGCTACCGATCCATCGCATCAGTGTCGTTATATGTTCAAGAGGGGTCATTCTGAAAGTGTCAACCGTGTCCCATCCACTGCCATACATTATCCTTCATCCATTCATGATCGCCACCCTGAATCATACATCACAGTTTGTTTTCACCTCCACTAAATCATTAGCTCCGTTCCGTGTCATTGATGAGGGATTCATTAAGGCCCTCCTTTGACGGATCGCTTCTTGTCGACTTCAGCTCATTATCCAAGAAGTTGATCTAGGAACACCCCCCATCAGTACTTTGAAGCTTGCATGCCTGAATGGCAAGTTTCTCACTTCCGGCGACAGGTATACATCAATGACCTTCGACCAGAAGATTTTGCGTGGCGTTCGACGCCAAGTTCTTTATTCACGCCACGTGAATTGTACTGCCGTACCTTGAGGGTCATCGTCATTATTGGTGATTCCTCTCGCGCTTGTTAACGGTTTTCATTACTGACCGGTAATCAAGCGATATCTTTCCATGTTCGACTTCAGCGCAATTCTCACATGGATCGACTTGTACTTAGAGTGAAGATCGAACGAGTTTTGAAGACCCCGGATCTAGTTTCATCCATCCGGGCTGCGATATATATTCAGGAAATATAAAAGCATTTGCCATGTACATCATTGCAGCAGATGATCATCCTTCTCAAGGGATGATAATTTTAGCGGAAGATTATCAGTCTGTCTTCAGACGATCGTCTGTCATATGTACCAAAATGTATTTATAAAAGCTGAGCATGGGAATGCCCGCCTCAGCTAGACCATGAAAATTGAATGAAAGATAATGTATTGTATTGTATTGTATTACAGGGCACTCTCCTCAGCACTGGAACGAACTTCGGACCCTCTAGCTAAAGCATTTCACCCGATAAACGGCCTCACACTTTAGGGGGCAACTGTTATAGACATTTTTGTGCCTCGCGTCAAGGAGCATGGAATGTCAATAATTACAGGGATCCTCAGTCCCTAAACATGTTGTTCTTACTCCTAAAAGAACAAGGTCATCAACCAACAGCACTTGCAATCAGTTCTCCACCTGAAAACACTTCAAAACAGGTCAATTTTGGATCATGTCAGCTGCTTAACTGAGCTTCTGCGCTGGAATGCAACTGTCCCACTCTGTACCTGCGCTGGAAGTCAAGATTATTGAAGGCTACCTGCGCTGGGCGAGATTGGCCAAGTGGCACAGTCATCCTGCAAGGTGTCAACTGCCCAGGAAGCTTCCAAACTGACACTTGGTTCATGAGATTCGCCCTGTGATGAGTAAGAGGTACTTGATCACCATGTGTAAGCAAAGATCTCCAAGTGGACACAAGGACTGAAGATTAACTGAAGATGGAGGGGACACTAGTCAGCTCTCTGCCAGCCTCAAGCTGACTCATCCTTTCTTCTTCTCTGCTATATATAGAGCTCTTCTATGAGGTCTAAGGAGGCTGGAATTTTGTATGAGCAAGGAGGTGCTGTTGGTTTGCAGTCAGATCTATTGGGTGATTGTTTTACTAGAGGTGAAGAGGAGAGTTCTTGCTGTTGGGGAGGTGCTGCTGGATTGGAGCCATCATCATTGGTTGTAACCTTCTCAGAACCCTGTTACTTTCTATCAATAAAGTTTTGCATGTTCTCCTATATACTTGTATTTCATAGATGTTTTGTGTTTACATGTATATTTGATGCACCCTAATCCATGCTTCAGTTATGAGTACATGTATCTTGTAGTTTGCTCTCTTTTTTTGTGCAGGATCTGTATGTAGCTGGACCGGCTAAGAGAGCAAGGAGCTGGGAACGAGATACAAAGAGAGAAGGACAAGGATCGACTAAGCGAAAGACACCAGGTTGGTTGACCTTCTTTCATTCTCTCTGTACTTGCATAAAGGGAAATAGTAAAACTTTACTTTCAGTTGTTGCTAAAGACTGTCACCTTTAGAGTAGGGATAGTGTCATCCGCATCAGATACTTTTCCCCACAACAACATGCAACCTGTGACATTTCGCCTTCCTTTTCTCCTAATTTCCATTATTTTCATAAATAAAATGCCAATAAATGCCTCATGCCTTTCCAAAGCCTTTTCCATTTCTTTTTCCAGTTTCCTTTAGCCATAATAACCGAAATGAACACCCACTAGGATGTTTTTCCCAACATTTAGCTTTGAATACGTGTCCCATCACTGTGTCTTGTGTATTTTTTACATGGATTTTTAACCAGGGTTGTTATAGAGTGACTGAGTGATCGAGTGGTTTGTGTGAGTGTGACATTGATCATTTTTTAATGTTGAGAGTGATTATTGCAGTGGCAATTTAAGATTTGAAGTCATTAGTGCTAGTTATGGATTGCTACCTACATATACTTTGCATGATAACCTTGAAATGAAAAACATATCATGGTTGATAAATTATGTTTGAGTGTGGTTAATTGATCCCCATTTAAAAAACTATTAATGACCAACATTTTGGTGCTATTCTTAGGGAGGTTATTACATGTGTTGTGTGTGACTAGCATTTTTTGTATGCATTAATTGAGAGTGTGTTATGCGTGTTCATGGATTTGAGGTGATAGGGCGATAAGACGAGAGGTAATAAAATACACATCACTTTCACATACTTAAGTGGGCTCGACCTCGTAAGGAATCAACACACATAGGATTTCATTGCATTAATAGAGAAGAAGAAAAACATGATGCCCCCAAAGAAACTAATTGTGCAGTTAGAAGAGGGCATGGGAGAAAGAAGAAGAATCAAGATTTAGGAAGAGTAACATACATATAAGAGTTGATTTCAAAAGTCAAAGAAAAATCATTTGCTCAGGGGACAACCTCTAGGAATAAAGTATCTAACAAAACTGCTCCATAAAGGCCAACATCTCATGAATCATCTGTGCTAGGACACACATTAGGGAGGTATAATTTTATGAACCTTCAGGATGTGAAACAATTCGAGAGTTTCTAACCCATATATATATAAATAGAGGAAGAATATCAAGGCCTATTGGAAGGACAAGGAGATAAAATTGAACACAACTTGGAGTATCATGATCTGAGTATAGAAAAACAACCATTTGATTATCTTATTCTAAATTCAACTAGTGTTATGAAACAACTTTTTGATTATTTTATTGCAATGTTGGGAAGTTTTGTGATACAAACTGAACAATATGAAAAACCTAAACATCCAAAGCCACTTGAGTAGCTAGTGGAAGTATCTCTTCGAGGAGGCAACCACTTGTTATCCCCAAATTTAAAAAACTAGAAAAGGAAAAGATGACAGAAGAAATAGTTACTACCTTTGAGTTCCCCATTGAAAACATTCAGGACTAGTATCGGATGAAAAATATTCCTTTATCAGGCCTTTAAGATTTCCAAGGTACCATTAGTGAAGATCCAAATACATTCCTTTTTGTATTTGATGACCTATGTAGAAGTTATGATTATATATCTAATGCCCAAAAACTAAAGCTATTCCCTACTACCCTAAAGGAAGCAACTTTGAGGTGGTTTACGAGGTTAGGAGGCTCATCTATTTCTTCATGGGATGATATGAAGAAAACTTTCCTGGATAAATATAAGGATTACTGTAGAACTAGGGATTAGAGGGAAAAGTTGCTTAGAATGTCCCAACGAGATGAAGATAGTTGTTTGGAAGATTACACATAATGTCTCCATTACGATTTGTGGATATCCAAGCATAGTAACATAAGTAAGAACATCTTGAAGACTATTTTGATTAGAGGAATGAAGGAGGATTGTTGATATATGCTAAATATTATGGGAAAAGGAGGCATATCTAAATAATATCATGATGAAATTGTTGCACTCTGCTTGAGAAGTTCTAGAGGATCAATAAGAAGTAAAGTCTCAACACGAGGGGCCTGTTCTAGAATATAAAGGTCAGCCAATGGGAGGTGACAAGGGAAGAGATTGGGAACTTGTTAGAGTATTTTAAAACTAATGTTATGAGTTCCTTGACTTCTAAGTTTGTTATGTTATAGGAAAACCAAAATCACATTGACACATAACAAGATCTGTCCATATTTTCCTTAAGTGCAGAAAGAAGCATCCTCTTAGGGAATGTCCACTTAATAGTATATGGATCTATAATATTTGTGAATGGTAACATTGTACAAATAAATTCCCATCATTTCTTGGATTAAAGGTAGTATACAAAGAATGTTATGAAACCAGCTCAAGAAAAGATAGAAAAGAAAGATCAACGCCTTAGAATTCAGCCTCTTCGAGGGGGCAACCTCCTTTACATTACATAAATGAACCATTCTTGGATGATACAAATGACAAAACCTCCTTTCTATATATAGGAGTCTAAGGAGTCACAATATAATCCAGTCGACCTAACAATAATAATATAAAGCCACAAAAATAATAATAGAGGGATTCTATGGGGCACAGAAATAACAATATGTGGGTAATAGGGGCACAAAAATATAAATAAGGGGTATAACTACAATAGTAATGGGGTAATCACTAGTATTATAGGGACCCAACATGCCCCTCTCCTTCAAAAAAGTGTTGTCCTCAATGCTTGAGCAGTTCTGGATACTTCTGCATAAAATTCTCATCCTCCCATGTGGAATCTTCAGCGGATAAGTTCTTCCACTTGATAAGATACTCTGAAATTGATCGATTTCGTAGCTGTCGAGTTCTTGTTTCTGTGACTGCTTCCGGTTCCAATATAATTTTTCCTTCCTCGTCAAGTTCTGGCAATATTGTTTGAACTGGGAGCTTGTCGCCTATAACCTTCTTTAAACATGAAACATGGAAAACTGGGTGCAATCGAGAAGCTGCAGGAAGCTCCAATTTGTATGCCATAGTACCAATCTTTTCCAACACCTTGTATGGACCATAATACTTTGGTGATAATTTATTATCCTTCTTAGCTTGCTTTAGGGACATTTGCTTATATGGTTGTAGCCGTAGGAATACCCAATCACCTACATCAAAACTTCTTTCACTGCGATGTTGATCTGCCTGTTGTTTCATTCTATTTTGTGCCAACACGAGGTTATCCTTTAAGAGTTGGAGGACTTGTTGTTGATGTTCGATGTGATGTTCCACTGCCTGAACCTTAGAATTTTCTCTTAAATATGATGTGATTGATGGTGGTTGATACCCATAAAGTGCCATAAATGGGGTCATTTTTGTTGCTGTATGGAAGGAAGTGTTATACCACCATTCAGCCAGAGGCAACCATTTGACCCATTGTGTCTGTTTATCAGATACAAAGCAACGAAGATATCCTTCCAAACATTTGTTTACTATCTCAGTTTGCCCATCAGATTGAGGATGATAAGATGAGCTATGAGCTAACTGAGTACCAAGACAAGAAAATAATTCTGTCCAAAAATTTCCAGTGAAAATGGGATCTCTGTCACTTACAATAATCTTTGGGTTTCCATGTAGCTTTTGAACTGTTTCCATAAATGCAGTAGAAACTGTACTGGCTTTAAATGGATGTGATAATGCACAAAAGTGTGCATACTTGGTAAGTCTGTCAACTACCACCATGATGACACTCTTTCCCTCAGACTTGGGTAAACCTGTGATAAAATCCATTGAAACCTCCTCCCAACGTTGGCTTGGAATGGATAAAGGTTGTAATAGACCCGGTGTCTTAATTGTTTCAACTTTATTTTGTTGGCAAACCAAACATTCCGCCACAAACTTTTGAATATCTGATTTAAGGCCATCCCAAAAAAATTCCTTCTTAACCCTGTGGTAAGTTTTTAAAAATCCTGAGTGCCCTCCTAAGGGAGAAGTGTGCAATTCCATAAGAATCTTTTGTTTTAGCTGGGAATTCTTACAGAGGTATAAGCGATCTTTGTACCATAACGAATCATTTTGCCAGCTAAATGTATCAGAAGTACTGGAATCTTGTTGTAGCTTTCGAATAAGTGCCCACACTTCTTCGTCATTCTTCCATTCCTCCTTTGCTTCGTTTATCCAATCTGGTTGGATAATAGAAATGGCACACAACAATGCTTCCACATCCTCATCCTTTCTTGAGAGTGCATCTGCCACCACATTTTGCTTCCCTTTTTTGTAGATGATTTCAAAGTCATAACCCAACATCTTTGTGACCCACTTTTGTTGCTCTTCAGAGGATAATCTTTGTTCTAAAAAGTATTTAAGGCTATCATGATCCGTTTTTACCTTGAAGTGTCTTCCCATTAGGTAGGGTCGCCATTTCTTAAGTGCATGGAGTATTGCCAACATTTCCTTCTCATAAATAGCTTTGCTTAAAAACTTTCCCTTGATTGGACGACTTTCAAAAGCAATGGGTCTTTCATCTTGCATTAGAACAACACCAATTCCATTTCCTGAAGCATCACATTCCACAATAAAGGTTTTTGTGAAGTCCGGTGTAGCTAAGACCGGTGCTTGGCACATTGCCTCTTTAAGATGTTTAAAGGCCTTTGTTGCTTCCGGAGTCCATGAAAATGAATCTTTCTTCAATAATGTTGTTAGAGGTGCTGCTATTCTCCCATAATTCTTAACAAACTTGCGATAATACCCTGTCAACCCAAGAAATCCTCGCAGATGCTTTATGGATGTGGGGATTTTCCATTCCTTAATGGCTTTAATTTTGCTAGGGTCTACCTTAACTCCTTCATGAGATACAATATGACCCAAATATTCCACCTCCTGGACTCCAAAGAAACATTTGGATCTTTTTGCATATAATTGTTTCTCCTCCAATAGTTGTAGCACCTTGTCAACATGTTCAACATGATCCTTCCAAGACTTGCTGTAGATTAGTATATCATCAAAAAATACTAACACAAATTTTCTAAGGAATGGTTTGAAAATTGAATTCATCAAACCTTGAAATGTTGAAGGTGCATTGGTAAGGCCAAAAGGCATGACCAAAAATTCATAATGACCCTCATGAGTTCTAAATGCCGTTTTCGGAATGTCTTCAATCTTCATTCTGATTTGATGATATCCCGAACGAAGATCCAACTTGGTGAAGTAAATTGATCCATGCAATTCATCCAGTAATTCATCAATGACAGGAATGGGGAACTTATCTTTAATAGTGAGCTTGTTGAGCTCCCTATAATCTGGACACATGCGCCATGATCCATCCTTCTTGTGCACCAATACTACTGGAGCTGAGAAAGAACTTTGACTCGGTTGAATTATACCAGCCTCTAGCATTTCTGCAACCATACGTTCAATTTCACTTTTTTGGACATATGGATATCTGTACGGCCTGATGTTTGGAGGAACACTTCCTGGAATCAGATGAATAGCATGATCATGATCACGCATAGGTGGGAGACCTTTGGGAGTCTCAAATACCTTGGAATGATTGTCCAGGACTTTTGGAGATCTGGAGAAATAGATGATTCCAATGTGGAAACATCTAGCGAACATAATTGTGCAATTACACCTCTTTGCTCCTTTTTTAGAAGCTTTGTCATGCCATTAGAGCTGATTATCTTTCCTGGTTTCCTCGCAATACCCCTTAATTCAACTTCCTTTCCTTCCACAAAAAATTTCATGAAAAGTTCTTGAAAATTAAAAGCTATTGTACCCAAGGATTGTAGCCATTGGACTCCTAGTACAACATCAACACCTCCCATTGGAATGGAAAGCATTGGGCTAGTCAATACATATTCTCCCATGGATAGCTTGATATTATGGCACTTTCCAGAATAATTTATTGTTCCTCCATTTGCAATCATCACTTGACACTCTGGTGCTGGATATAGGAAGCAATTCAATTCTTTTGCTACCCTACAATGAATAAAATTGTGGGTGCTTCCTGAATCAATCAACACTATTACCTTTTTCTTCTTGATTTGTCCTTCTATCTTGATGGTTTGAGGAGTGGTAATTCCTGCCAATGCATTACAAGATATGGTCGGATTTATTTGTTCTTCATCTAGGCTTTGTTCCTGGAATATATCCTCTTCTTTTGACCTTTCTTGCTCCTTTTCTTCTTCCTCTTCACAATCTATGTAGAATAATTTCTTCTCAGCACACTTATGACCTTTTGTGTATTTGCTATCACAATTGTAACAAAGCCCTTTTGCTCTTTTTTCTTCCAATTGTTGTGGTGTCAACCTTGTAGGTTGTGGAAGACTATGGGCAACAACACTTCTGTCTTTATAGTTGTGAATGGTATGCTTCCTAGTTGCCATAATTTTTCTTTCCATTTTTCTTGCTAACCTGAATGCCTTCTCTAATGAATCAGGTTCCCAAAGGCGCACATCATGTTGGATATTATCCTTTAAAGACCCTATGAACACATCAATCCTATGCTCCTCTGGAATATCTTTTACCCTTATGTTCAATTTTTGGAACTCCTCAATGTGCTCCATTATTGAACCCTTTTGTTTGAGACTTATCAATTGGCTAAAAAAAGTGTTGCTTTTTGTATCCTCATAATGTGCTATCAATTCTTCCGTAAAAATTGCCCAAGTGATAAATTGTTTACGAGAACAAAGCCATTGATACCATACAAACTGATTTGGTTCCAAATATAAAGTTTCCATACGTACCTTTTGTGTGTTTTGCACATTATTGAGATCGAAGAATTGCTCCATCTGTAATATCCATGTGGCGGGATCCTTGCCATCAAACTTCCTCATATCGATTTTTGGAACATGGTGAGTCTTCGATCCAACATTAGAGTCTATGGAATCATGATTAACATTTCTTTTGTTCTCATCATGAGTTTCCTTTAGTACTCTTTCACCCTTAGTGACTATTTCTTGTAGCAACTTATCCATCTTATCATCCATGCCATCAATTTTAGCGTCCATGCCATTCACCTTAGCTTCCATGCCATCCATCTTAGCTTCTACACCTTTCTTTAAACCATCCATCTTAGCTTCTACATCTTTCCTTAAACCATCCATTTTAGATTCTGTTGCTTTTTGTGCAAGTGACACTTGTTGCACTTGTTCTTGTAATTTTGATATATCATATAGCATTTCTTCTTCTTCTTCATGAGTCATGCTAGAGCTTTCAGGCTCCTTACTAGGTGTTTGCATTTTCTTTCCTCGGGGCATCAGTTACCGATAATAATTCTCTAATATGCCCTTTGAATTCATTCAGAATAAATTTTCAAACCAAGCTTAAGCAAAAATTAAAGAAAATCTACACACCTTTTTTCACTTTGTAGGAGCTCGATATTGCCTCCGATGTATCTCTGTACTGTCTGATTATCTAGTTCTGAATTTGTGACCTGTAGTAGCCCTCTATGTCCTCTTTCTAATGCCACAAGTCTGACCCAAATTGGATTCTCCAAGGAAGAGTTATGCGAAATCTCCCACAGTGACTTGATTATAGATTAGTTCAGTAGAGTGAACTTGTACGACGTGCCACGTGTCACTGTTTCAACCTTTGACTCTGAAAAATATATAAAATAAAACTACAGTCTGTCCTCTTTCTTTACCTTCTTACGAAATTTCAATCTGATGCTCAGAAAGAAAGTTATGACAATTTTCCCCAGGTCACCTGTTTTGAGTGTAATTCAGGAGTCTGCAAAAATACCAACTTCCTCAGATCATATCTCCGAAAATATCACGTGAAAACTCTGAAATTTGGACCCAAGGTTCAGCGCGATTTCTTCTCAAGTGGGTTTTTTTTGCGACTTCTGAAACGTCACAGAAAAACAGTTATAGCGAAAATGCCACGATGACCTGTTTGGAGCAGCGAAACCCTAGAATCCAAAGCTCTGATACCAAATGTTATGAAACCAGCTCAAGAAAAGATAGAAAAGAAAGATCAACGCCTTAGAATTAAGCCTCTTCGAGGGGGAAACCTCCTTTACATTACATAAATGAACCATTCTTGGATGATACAAATGACAAAACCTCCTTTCTATATATAGGAGTCTAAGGAGTCACAATATAATCCAGCCGACCTAACAATAATAATATAAAGCCAAAAAAATAATAATAGAGGGATTCTATGGGGCACAGAAATAACAATATGTGGGTAATAGGGGCACAACAATATAAATAAGGGGTATAAATACAATAGTAATGGGGTAATCACTAGTATTATAGGGACCCAACAAAGAATTAGTGGAGTAGGTTGAAACAACATACTTCATTGGTTCCAAGAAGCCATGACAACCTCGACCACTAGGTACGGTTCAAGAGCCTTTTTCATTTTTCAGTTACTGGTCTAATTTTTATAATCCTCAACAATTTCCTCAACAGATGCAATTCCCTAACACACCAAGGAAACCTCTTAACCTTCCTCTGGTCTAGTATCCAATGCCATGGCCCTATTGCCCTTCTATTAAAATTGGAAACTAGGGCCAAATTCCACTTTGGGAAGGTCTTTTGAAGAAGATAATTATGGAATTGAATTCCTCTTTTTGAGAGTACCAAAATCGACCTAAAGATCATCAAATTTGGATAAGGAGAAATGGGTTTTTGAATTTATGCCCATTCATATGTAAATTATCAAGGTCAGCCTCACCTTTATGTAGGCTCATAAAGGCCAATGGTCACGTCACTTGACCCCAAAAGATTCCTATATATAGAGGTGTGTAATGTTCCAAAATAGGAAAAAAGTGATATTCAAGCAAATACCAATTTTCACCACAAAAATTTGAAAACAATTAGAAAACAATTAGAAAACACCCATAACTATTAGAAATATGGAAGCAATTGAGCCATTTTATTATAAATTGGTGAAAGAGTACAAAATAAGGAAGGTATGCATCGGGATTGCCTCAAAGGAGAGTGGAGCAAAGCCTAGATGAAGCAATGACAACCCACAACTACAATCAATTGACCAACTGCTACATTGTGCAATCCCTAGCAATTCTGCACTATCTGCTACAAAGATATGGCCGAAAACCCCACCTCTGGTGCTAAAAAAATTATACAAATTTATATCTAGGCTCATAAGGCAAAACCACTCAAAAACCAAAAAATTGTTTGGCTTAATTTTTACCTCCCAAAATCAACCCTCAAAAGGCACTGCATAGTCCCCAATAATTCTACACTGTCTGTTACAAAGATATGGCTGAAAACCCCACATTCGATGCTTAGAAAATTTTGCAAATTTATATCTAGGCTCCTCACACAAAACCCACAAAACCTAAAAATGGTTTGGCTTGATTTTGACCTTCCAAAGTCGACCCCCAAAAGTTATACGCTTTCCAATAGTTGTTGAAGAACACTGTCTGTCAAACCACCATCAAAATCCTCCATAGAAACTCTTGAAATGTAGCAATCAACTCCACCAATACTCCCCTTATTTATCTCGACAAATAATAGCCCTAATGGATGAAACTCTATCTCCCACATATGCCCAATTTCTCTCTTTTGCGCTGACCACAGAGTCTGCGAAATCACTCCTGAATATTGCTGCCACTTACAACCCTAAAATTAACCCAATAGCCAACAAATCTATTGAGCATTCTTCTCCCAATTTCCTTGGAAATAGCCCTCTAGAATAATGTTGCAACGAACACACTAGATCCACTACTACATCCTCCAAAAATACACACTGCTAGGGTGAACTGAATACAAACGCTGGAAATCTCTCTACAAATATCCTCTAGATGATAATGGATGAACCTCTCTAGGGTGGCACTCGAAGTCCCCCAAAGAAAGGGTGAGTTCTCCACTTGGAAAACTCTTACTAAACAAGTGACCCGGCTAAACAAATCGAGCAACAGAAATTCAATAAGCCAAGAATGCCAAATGAAGTGTGTTGCCTTCCTTTTATAACTTTCATGGAGTCTTTCTTCCCACCTTTTCTTCCCTCATGAATTTCGAATCATTGGCTTAGGGAGTGCGCATTTTGTTATGTGGATGGTCCCCACATATCATTAACAAAACAAAATAAAATAAAATTAACTTGCCTCTAGCTCCTAAGTCTTCTATCAAAAATCAAATGGGCCTCATCTTCACCAAAATTGGCACCCAAAATGTAGAAATAAATCTTGTTCCAAAATAATTTAGGAACGAACATTACAATCCTCCCCACCAAAAATTACTTGTCCTCAAGAAATGCTTGAACAAATTCCCTCTCAGATTATTGATCACCACTGTAACCACCAATAATACTAGGGTCTGAAATGTACCATTGAGTCATCCCCACTCTCAGGACTATCTCGAAATGAAGGAATCCCTCGATACTAGGATCCCAAGCCATCCTAAACAATGTGAAGCAAACCTTGCTCCACTCGCTATCCAACTAGATACAGGTACCATAATCCATTTGCATACTAACAATAACTAAAGCCCATGAAATTTCCCTACCGAGCAGTCCATCTCATGCATTACAAGAGTAAGCTCCTGAAGATGCAATCCAGTCCTGGTGGGATTGAACCCTCATCTACATGGGCCTCCCATGATCTCCTCCTATCGATTACCCTACCACACCGGTAAAGTCCCCCACAACATCAATGAATCACTAAAACCAAATGGAATATTTGGATTACCCTCCCCTGTAGAAACCAACTCACCTCTACAAGTAGCTGAACTACTTAGCCTTGTTATGCCAGAATCCCCTGCCCGTCACAAAAGGAACCTATCTTGTTGACATCGTGACACTCTAGTCATGATTGACTGCATAGCATGTTCATGCCAGAGCCTCCTCTCCCATAACTCTCGGCCATAATCTATGTGATGATCAAGGCTAGGCCAATCTTCCCAAAGCGACTCAATAGTGCAACCGCCTATCACTCCATGGCTAGCCCCAATCCTAAGAAAAAATATACCTCATCCTATGGTGATGGCTTTGATGATCCTCTATGTTTCCACCTGTGAATGCATCAGTCTACCTGTTATCTCGACCATGCTCACTGAGGAGTGGAGTATCCCACCAATCCACTGGATCCCTGGATCCCATAACCATATTGGAGGTCCACAACCCCCAATCCTCTCTGCCTACCACTGTGGTATGTTGCTAGTTGTTGGGACCCCTCTGTTCCCCATCTCTTCCTCCTGTAGGTATCCAATGGGTAGGCTCCGAGCATCAAGAAACTGTGCCACGAATATCCAACTACTCTGTCCCTGCCAAATCACACAACAAGATCTGCTATCCTAGCTCTTGATGATGTGCCTGGGTACTGCCGGAAGCCTTAGCATCATCCTGCCAACAAGGACTATCGCCCTTCACACCTCATGCTCACTTAACGCCTCAAGCTATCCAACTGGAAAAGAACCATGTAAATCCCTCTAAGTAACCTCCCCAAGTGTGAGCCTAGGGGTGGAACATATGCTACCTCGATAATCAACCATGCCATCCTTGAGCCTATAACCATTAGCTCGTGCACATATCATGTCTCTCGACTGGAGAGTCTCCTCTCGACTTATGACACATAGTGTCTCATCCAACTTCCTAGGGTGATCCTCCCATGCTTGACTGCCTGAATGGAGAATGTCAAAGGGGAGCAGCCAAACCCTCTGCGACTGTAAGCAACACTGGAGGATGATGGGTGGGTATGTCCCAAAGAGTATGATCAATAGTCTTTCAGAATGATCAAGAGTAATCCTACGGATGACCCTCTCTCCACCTCAAATTTGCTGATAATCCCCTCGAGGCCCTGCCTCCACTAAACATGGTGTCCCCAAATTCTCAACAATGTCCTCATCAATCCTAGGTGAGTTGCATCCAATGGTACACCTACTGTCCCTGTCCATAAGTCTCCCTGGAGGGAACGCTCCAAGAGCCCACTGCACCACATCATGTGTCACTACATACCACCAAGTACCACCGACTCCTTGACATACCACTGTAGGTCGCAACATGTTCATGTGCACCACTGGATACCCTTGGCTACGACTATACCAACTTGTACCATCCTGTGTCCTGTGGTTGTCACTACATTTGTCACTCCTCGCATGTCCTCAATGTGATGCGAGTCACTCCTCCTACCCCACACTATAAATAGAAATGCTGTGGTATACCACCATGCATCTCCATGCTACTCTGCAGGCCACTTCTCCTCGCTGCATAGCCCTGCACACCACTGGGTGTTGTGGCATAGAATTGGGTTTGTATGCATCGGGCCATGTCCCTCTATATAACACTCGCTACTATGACTTCACTCTGTGTAGTATTATGTACCACTACCTACAGTCATACCACCTTGTAACATATGGTATCCCGCATGTGCCAAAGTGTCTGCCACTCTATTAGTGACCCCACCATGTTAAAGTCCCCTCGTCCATCCTGGTTAACCCAAGCACCCTATCTCCACTCCTGATAGAGGGGATATCTCTGTTGTGTCAATCCTCTATGACCCCTGAGTCCTAAACCACAATGGGAGAACATTGTCTCCATATAATATCTAGTTGAGTGGCCTACCCATGCAACCTCCTCCAACTAGCTCTTGCCAGATAATGCTAATAAACCTATGCCCCCATGCGCAACCAACATGCCAAAACAACCAATGGAGTCTGCTCAAAAACCACTTGGACACTAGTGCCAACTGGAACTCTGCTAAGGAACGCATGTGCTCAGGCACTGGGTTGACTACCTCATCAATGCCATAGCCATCCCGCATGTCTGATATTGGATAGGAAGCCCCATCTAGATCCAAATGCCAACCTAGGCCTCTAGTACCCTCGATTTATGAGAGCTACTACTGAGCTTCACTCTGCTCTATGACCATCTCCATGAGTCTAGCCCACTCCACTGAGTACCAAATCAGAACCTCTCACTATCCAAATCCAAGAGAGGGATCGAATGCACAATCTCCAACACATAGAACAAGCCCCCCATCTTGCATGTGTTTCACCCTGTGCAACTCATGTCGCCTCAACTCACCATCCTAGTCAACACACAAAATTTGTTGAGGAGTCTCTGCATCTCTCTCTCCATGGTAAAAAGGTAGTTTGGCAATGTTGCAAGCCCCATCTATATAAGCCTAGAGAGAGCTACTATCTGAAAGTACTGCAACTCTGTTGACGGTCTATGCATCTATCTACTCTAAGTTAGTGGTTGGCCCCAAAGAGGATTGCTCGTCCTCCTCCACCATAGGCTCAACATGAGTCACAAACTTCCCCTCCATGACTAGCTCACACCCCTATATATAATCTACATGTTGTTCTAGGTGACTTTCATCCCACAAATTTGTCGAAGATCTGGGTACATATGTACCTATCAAATCCTCTTCAAGGGTGGTGATGTCTCTTGACACCTCATCATCCCATCGTCTGCTGCTATCACCTGAAAAATCAGTCACGACCCCAGATACCTCATCAATGGATACCTCAAAGATGGATGTCACCTCCTCAATAGTGGACATGTCTGTGTCTCCTAGAACCTCATCAATGGATGGTCCTATGGGTGTATGCTCTACTCTCTCCCCCAAGGTGTCAATTGGTGCTATCAAAGAGGCCTCCAACAATGCTGACTCCTATGACACATTGGGTATACCAATGTTATCCTCACACTCTCGCATTTCCTTTGCCTCATGCTCAATCTCCTTCTCATACTACTCACATCTAAAGCCAGGTATCCACCAATAGAAGTGCCTCCTAATCTCACCCTCTAATTCTTCCTCTCATGTCTGCTCCTTTCGAGGAGATCTGGTGTCTCGAGTCTGCGATTTACCCCACATGATGTAGATGGCTACACCCCCACAGTCTGTGTACCTCTTGTGTCTCTTTTGTAAGGATGAGGATGGGTTTGGTCTGTCACCCTCCTCAACTGGGCCAACCTCTCATTGTCCCAATGGATTCCGCCCTAGAATTTCTGCACACTGAATTTCTTTTGAGCCATGGGTTTGTCTATGGTTTGACATGTTATTGTGCCTACATACCCAAATCTTCCATTATATGATTGGTTACTCAAAATTGGGCCAAGATCATGCTATGATACCACTGTAATATTCCAAAATAGGAAAAATACTGATACACAAGAAAATAACAATTTTCACCACATAAATTTAAAAAAAATTAGAAAACACCCATAACTATTAGAAATATGGAAGCAATTGAGCCATTTTATTATAAACTAGTGCAAGAGTAAAAAATATGGAAGGAATGCACCTGGACTTACCTCAAAGGCAAGTGGAGAAAAGCCCATGTGAAGTAATGACAACCCAAAGCTAAAATCAACTGACCAACTGCTGCACTGTGTAGTCCCACACAATTCTGCAGTGTCTGCTACAAAGATATGGCCAAAAACCCCACCACTAGTGCTAAGAAAATTCTACAAATTTATATCTAGACTCCTCAAGCAAAACCAAAAAAACCCATAAATGGTTTGGCCTGATTTTGACCTCTAAAAATCGACCCCAAAAAGGCACTGCGTAGTCCCCAATAATTATGCACTGTCTGCTGCAATGATATGGCTGAAAATCCCAACTTTAATGCTTAGAAAATTCTACAAATTTATATCTAGGCTCCTCAGGCAAAACCCACAAAAACCTAGAAATGGTTTGGCCTGATTTTGACCTCCCAAAATCGACCCCCAAAAGCCCTATGCTTTCTAATAGTTGTTGAAGCACGCTGTCTGTCAAACCACCAGAAAAATGCTCCCTAGATGCTCCTGAAATGTAGCAATCAACTCCACCAATACTTCCCTTATTTCTCTTGACAAGCAATATCGCTAATGGCTGAAACTCTATCTCCCATGTATGCCCAATTTCTCTCTTCTACGCTGGCCACCAAGTCTGCAAAATCACTCCTAAATATTGCTGCCACTTCTAACCCTTAAACTCACCCAATAGCCAACAAATCTTTTGAGCCTTCTTCTCCTAATTTATCCTAGTAATAGCCCTCCGGAAGAATGTTGCAATGGCCACACTAGATCCACCACTGTGTCCCCCAAAAATACACACTACTGGAGCGAACTGAATACAAATTCTGGAAATATCTCTACAAATCTCCTCTGAATGATAATGGATGAACCTCTCTAGGGTGGAACTCAAAGTCTGCCAAAGAAAGGGTGAGTTCTTTGCTTGGAAAACTCTTACTAAATAACAAGTGACCCAATTAAACAACTCGAGCAACATAATAAAATTCGATAAGTCAAGAATGCCAAATGAAGTGTGTTGCCTTCCTTTTATAACTTTCATGGAACCTTTCTTCCCGCTTTTTCTTCCCTCATGCATTTCCAATCATTGGCTTAGTGAGCGCGTATTTCTTATGTGGGTGGTCCCCACATATCATTAACAAAAAAATAAAAAAAATAAACTTTCCTCTAACTCCTAAGTCTTCTATCAAAAATCAAATGGCGTCTTCACCAAAATTGGCCCCCCAAAATGTAGAAATAAATCTGTTCCAAAATAATTTGGGAAGGGACATTACAAGGTGCTTCCAACCTCATTTGATACATCATTAAGGTGCAAAATACTTTTGAAATAGGGTGTGGATATGAGGCTAGGACATCCAAGAGCAAGGAGCAGAGTTTGTGAGGGGATTGCTTCTATTTGGGTGTCATTTCCTTGTGGGAGAGAGGCTACAATTGACTGAGGTCTATTGTCGCCAACAAGGAGGCTTGGAGGGCTGTTTCAAGGCTGTTTTGGGTAGCGGATCCTTTGTTGATTCAAGACACAACTTAGAGGAGAGATAATAATGCCTTCTATGATAATTTTGTATATTTTATATATTTGTTTAGGCCGCAGGAAAGGGACAACTACAACAATAGATCAGGTCACTCGTTTGAGGGGCCATAAGGCCTAGGAAGGATCTTCCCTTCAAGCCATAGTCAAAACAAGGTACAATGCGGTAGATGAGGGGCTTCTTCCTTTGTTTTGGGATTATTTCATATAATTTTTGATACATGGCTATTGTAGGGTGCATTGAGGAGAAGCCTCAAACCTTAGATCAATGTATGTATTTCTAGAAGTAGACAACAAGGGAGCATACCATTGGGAGGAGGATGCACCATGTTTAGAGCATTGGTTTAGGGTTGTTGAAGTGCCCTAACCTATCTCGTTGATTAACAAAGGTCATTAAATCTAAATCTTTATTGTACTCTCTCTCTAATGAACATTTGATATTAATGAAACATGAATTGATAAAGGGTTTTCCCCTGGCTTGAGCCAATTCGTGTGTTCTCTTGACTTGACTTGTCTTCTGCCATTACTTTGGATGTTGTTTCATCAATTACTTTTATAAGTCAATGGTTAATGTGATTGATAATGTTTAATGGAATTGATAATGGGCTTATGAAGTAACTGACCTATGCAAAGAACATGTTAATTCAAAAATTTAATATGGAATTAGAGCACAGGTGGAGACAAGTCCACATAAGACAAAAAAGAAGAAGCAGATATCACTAAGAATTTTTTTTGACAAGTCTACATGATCCCCTCTCTTTGAAAGTCTGGAATTAATATTACATATTTGGCATAATTTATAAGTGCAAATTCTTCCTCAAGAATGACTTCTCACTCCTCATATTGTCGTATTAATTAGGAGCAAAGGAAGGATGGATTTATATCTCCGCTTTGAGTATTGAATTTGGAGGAAAGGTGTCTAATATTTGCTTCGAGTATTGAATTTTGAGGAAAGGTGTCTAAGATTTTATGTAAGTATTCAATTATAAAGGTGTTGAGCTTAGGACCTTTGTTCTAAGGCAAAGATAGGCCATTTATATCTCTCTATGGAACAGAAGTCAAGACTTGTAGGTAACCTTGATTGTTTCAGGGCTTCTTCTCATGGAGAATATGCAGGTTAGCAAGACCACATTCAACAATGGAAAGAGTGAGGCAAGGTTTGGCAAGAAAATAAGTTTGTTGATCACATTGAAGTAGCAATTGTAGGGAACTTGGACCTATGATTTCTCCGAATTTAAAAGAATGTCACTTAATTATATTTGCTAGTTTTGAAAGGTTAACATACAAAAGGTTTTGAGCATCATCATTTAGCCGTAATATCTGCATCAAAGGAAGCAGTCCTAATCCAAGCCAGGAAAAGGTATAAGTGAAGATAGAAACCTCCATATCTGCATCTTTTATCGAATTCAAATGTACATTGTAATAATTTTTTATCAGTGAATTTATCAAAGTTTTGAAGGGATTGTTCTAGTATTGCAAGGCATTCAAGGCCTTCCTTTTATGGCATTATTTTATAATTAAGTATCATTGATATCCCATAAAAGATTGTTGGTTTAAGGGGGCCTGACCTAGGTTCAGAATTGTTTGCGCCAACCAACAAAACCCTAACTTCTAGCCCTTTCGGCAACAACCTGCATAGCGCATGCTACAATCTTACACGAAGCAGTATTGGGGGATGCTAGAACCAAGTTTCTGCATCCAAAGACAGTGTGATAAGTGGTCTTAAGCTCTTATAGCTTAGATATTCCTCCGCGGAAATCGATATCTTTCTAGGGATCGCTACTGCAATTCTAAGAAAATGGCTTCTAGACCTTCACGAAGGTTTGTGATTAGGCTTTATAAACTCTAACAAAGTAGTCTATCTACTTTCCCATACTATTTAATAACCCTAGATCTGCCTTTGCGCAGATCTACCCGATTCATCAGAAATCACCACAAATTTAACATTTATCTTCGCGAAAATAGATAATTACTTAAGTCATGCATAAATATGATAGATTCAGTAGATTCATGCAACATTTATACATTATTCCACAGAAAACATATTATTAAGTGGCAAAACATAACATAAGCAGAATTCACAATATTACTCAAATGTAAAGTATTTCTTCAGAATCAGTCTTTATTAAGCTTCAACATTGAGATTATAGACTTCTTTACCCTGCGTACTCGGCTTCACGGGTCCGTGCACTCAGTTATGGACTTACCAAGGCCTCTTACGCACTTAGTTGCAGGAGCCTCCCAATTTCTCCTAAGTGCATGAAACAGAGCTATCCTACCTTAGCACTTGCCCAAAACAATAATCTTCATTTAAAATTATTCCTAAGACTCACTATGACTAAACTATATAAGATCTCTTCAATACAATACCATGGTCTGCAGACCATGGGTGAGTCTCAAAACTGACCTATTACTTATCCAAACAAGGGGCTAGAACTCCTTTGACTACTATCTAGATGCGTGCTCCAGATCCACATTTCGCGAAGATTTTACATCTTTTACAAAAATTATACAAAAATTGGGTTAACTAACCCCAAAACTGACCCTAGGGACCCTATCCCAAGAGGCCCCCAACACAAATATGGTGACTCACGCTCGATTCACTCAGCTGGCGCCTCGATCTTGCTATGGAGACCACCTAGCTCGACCTGTAAAGCTGCTATGTCAATAGCGCTTTGCACCGCATCCTGCTGCACTTCCTCAACCAATTTCTTTGTTGTCGGGCCTTCCACTACTAGGCGCATTGTCCTCTGAGTCTGTTGCAATAGCTTTAGATTTTCCTGAAGCGATAGAATAAGATGGAAAATTTCCTCTATCCACGGCTTTAATCTAGCCTTTAGAAGGGTCTCTTTTCTCTATAATTCTTCCATCTGTGCTTGCAGCTGCTTGCCTTCCTACAACTTTGTGAGGCGTTGTGCTGGCGCCAAAGTGAGGGCAATCACTTAGAATTCATCATACTTGTGCTGTGTTTCCCTGACATCTATGTTCAGCCTCTACAAGTTCGGGTCCTCCTGCAAGTTTGTCCACAACTCCATGGCTTAGTCAAACAACATTACACAGTCTGTGGCTGCAATATCCAATGTGATCATATTCTCTTTGATCACTGCTCTGCGATGCTCCCAAACCTCTAGCAGAGTATTTGGTTGCAACTTCAGTTGCAGCTCTGATATCTTCATTTTAAAATCAAAAGTAACCATGCCAATCTCATCCTTTGATGTGCGAACCGCAACAACTAATTTTCAAAATTTTGCTGTAGCTGCGACATCCTACAGGATGTTCAACTCTAGCACTGTCTTGTAGGCCTATTCTATGAATGTCTCTAGGCTCTGACTTTGTGCTTGCAGTTCCTCCTTTTCCTTCAAAGATTAAGCTTTCTCTATGAAAATTTGTGCATTATTGACCTTAAATCCACTGATGACTACGACGGAGCACTGCTCTCTGGTCCTCAACTCATTTGAAACCCCCTGATGCAATGCATGGAGGGTGTGAAGCAGTAGCACAACCAAGTTGAATTCTATGTCCTTCACTGTACCTAGCACAAAATGATCCTCCTTTGACTCCTCACAGATCAATCCCTCTGGTAAAGGTATGACTCTGAGGTCTAGAGTCCATTCCAGCTCTGCCATTGTCCCGCTACCTTGCGCCAGGCTTGCTTTCACCCTGTTGGCTTGCCCAACACTCGCTTGAATCCTATAAGTTTGGATCTGCAGGTCGCGTAGATCCTTCTTGACACTCCCCAACATCTCCATGTAATGTTGCTCAAACTTTTGCCACAACTCGGTAGTGGTGTCTTTGACCTGGTCACTGATCTCGTTGAGATCCCCTTTTGTGAGGACCATTCGATCAACGTGCATCTGCTTATTTGACTTATGTTTCTTTCGTGGCCCAACAATATGCTCCTTTCCACACTTCTTTATGGTGAAGATAGTGCTCGACTCCTCTCCACTGCCTCCTTCCTGTCTTGAAAGTTCCCGCTCATTTGTATGTTGCGAAGCCACATCTTCGACTTCTTTTGTATCCATGCGTTCTTTCTCAGCATGCTCTTTTGCATCACACTCTTTCTCAAAGCGTTCCTTCTCATCATGTTCTTTTTCCACGCTGCCTTGCCAGCATCTTATTTCTTCATTTGCTCAGCCAGAGCTCGCACTGCCTTCTATGCTACCTCTTTTCGCTTTTGTGCAGTGGTTGACTACAAAACAGAGCTCTCATCGCCCTTACTAACACCTACCCCAAGCTCTGTGGGTTCAAGCCACTCTAATGGCAAACTGCCCATGATCTCCTACACCTCTGTCACAGATATCAGGTATGTCAGCTTGTGCCATATGTTCTTTGGGTCCTTTCGCGCCTGATGGAAACGTTGTGGAAATCAACCTTGAACTCCACGAGGGCCATCAATTGCTTGAACAGGGTTGGTAACAACCTTGGCCTTTGACTGATAACTGTTTTAAGGTCCATATCCATCAAGATATAGAAATTTTTTGACTCCTTGATCCTTTTCGGATCCTTTGTTTCCCATAATGAAGCAAACTTTGCTGCCTCTGGTAAATCTTACGGCTGTAGGGGAAATTGACTGTCCTCTAGTAATCTCCAAGATACTAAAACAATAGACAAGAAAAACCATGCATAGTGGAATGAATTTTTCTATTCTTGAGCTTCGTGGCATTTGTGAGGAACTCCTTGCATAGATACTTCACAAAATTGTATTGAACTGCCTTTGTGCACTGGGCAGCTAATGAAACTACTGGCGCCGGAACTTTGTTCACGCAAAATTTCCTCATGATTTTCCTTGCAAGAATATGGGTGGAAAACTACACAGTCTGGTCCTGAAAGGAGTGGATAGAGTATCCACGCGACTTCTTAACAAGAACATATTTTGCCTTCATATTATTTGCTTACTCTTTTTCTCCACTTTTCCCTACAAACTCCTTGGCAGAGTCTGCCCCTTTATAGGGAAGCTTTGTGATCCGATGAATTAACATGTCTGTGATAAGGATGGGCTCCCCAATCCATATGCACCCATCGTGCATTAGTACAAGGAGCTTGCGCACACAAACTATGTTGATTATTGATCTATGAAAATGCAACATGCATAGCATGCGTAGCAACCCAGCCTGCTCAACACCTTTGACCCACTTCATGGGTTCCAACCATGTAGCCCCAGTGTCTTTGTAGTAAATTTTTGTCATATACTTGCTAGTCACCAAATGTGGGAACCTCTCGTGGTATGTGAGGTCCCAATCCTCCATTTTCAAAACTGGAATAAGTGCTAATGGTGTGCCTTCAAATTCCACCTGCTTTGGCAATAAGGGTGTCGAAACCATGAATTTCCCAGAATCTGGGTCTTTGGTAAGGTTAGTTTTTCCCTCCCGTGGAGGGATATACTCTAGGAGCCATGTAATAAGCTCTCCCTCCTCTGCATCCAACTCCTCAACACCTTGGAATTCCTCCTCCTCCAAATCGACCTCTTTCTCCAGTTGTTTATCTTTTTTCTCCTTCTGCATCACCTTCGGGTTCTTCCTCGATGACCATCTCACCGACATCAGCTTCTTCTACATATCTTTGGCAATAGATTGCTTTGGCCTAGGTGACCTCGACATTGTAGGAATAGCGGTTGTAGCTTCCATACTTGATATCTCAGGGGTCGCCACGTAGAGATAAAAACTTCAGAACTCATAGCTTTTGTAGGATTTGTAGCAGTCATTTTCGAGAGAATGAACTTCTGGTTCTAATCAGGTAGGGCTGTGAATGCTAGGCTTTACATGAAATCCTCCTAGAATTAACGAACCATAAGCTTTAAACAGAAAAACACACAGAAAACTCTCAGTATGTAAAATTTTCTTCGGTGGATCAACATACACAATTTATAGGGGGTTTTGAATTCAAATCCGACCGCTCCCCCCAATTTCTGATCATAAATACATCTTTGGCAATAGATCTCCAAATATTTTTTCCATAAATGGTGCCTCCCCGCTCCTCCTAAATGAATTTTGGCCAACAAATCATGAATAATAACTCCAACAGCTACTTTTGGACCCATCTGCGCGGCACCATCATCCATGGCGTAACTCACCTAGCGCAACTTCACTTGCCGCAGTCCTATCTTCTGTTGCGCAGCCTCCCTACCATGTTCTTCACTTAGTCGGGCAATGTAGTTTATAGTCCCACAATCCCTTGCAACTGCTTATATTACTAAGACTAGCCTGCTTCCATATAGTCATTGCACAGGGGCAAGACCCCCTGTGTACAACTTCAGCCTACTTCTGTTCACTTTTCCAGGGTATGGTTCCCCATTCAACTTCGTGAGTTGAACTACACCACCATTCGTGATCTTGTTAATAACATATGGCCCCAACCAATGCATTTAAAAATTTCATGGAAATTTAATGAATTTGGTGTCAGATAATGTTATAGATCTGATCTGAAAATATAAGATAATAGAAATATACCCAAGAAATAACAAGATCTGAATATAGATATAAATGCTTCACTTTATTAATCAAACCCTTAAGGTAGGGAAACACCATACATTCACTCCTTAAGGAAGGAGAACACTCCACAAGCCATATTCCTGTTCATACAATATTCCTTCACATCTCTCCATGTGGAGCCTCTAGCCTTTATATAGGCCTCATACATACAATACCATGGGTCATTACCATGGTTCCATCATACCATCAAACTAATACCATGGGCCCATTACATTATTACTAACTACTTGTGGTGCCTTACATGATATGGGTTAACCACCTTATTTATTACTATGGCCCATCCCATTATTACATTATTACCTTGGGTACCTCCCTTTGTACTCCATATTACCCCCCTAGGTATATAACATTCCACCCCCCTTAGCGTGTTTCGTCCCCGAAACATGGGAAGAACACAAATAATAAGATCTACTCAAAAGAGTAGTCCACTGGTACCATGCATGTGCATCTAGCCATCCAAGAGAAAGGTGAACCCTCGATATTGCTGGTTCCTCGCTCGCTTGAGATGGAAGTTGACCGTGGTAGCTCTTCTGTGTTGATGTGTAGTAGGTGGATCTTTGCTTCTCTCTATCTGTCCTGCGGGGGTGGCTAATTGGTTGCCATCTTGTTGGTTTTTGTCTTGCGGGGTGATGATATGTCCAAGTGGTATTAGAGCACTTTCTTGGGCAAAAGTGGAGAATTTATTTTTTATTTATTTATTTTTTATTTTATTATTATTATTTTATTTTTTTTTTTATTTTTTTTTTTTCAGGATTTCTGGGGAAGCGAGTTTGTAGATCAGATCTGTATGTTTTGGGGAAAAATCTACAAAATCTAATTGCAGATCTAGATTCTTTGTGAAAAAAGACTCGATTTAAAAAAAAATCGGCCGAATCGGAGTCCGAATGAAGGAGATATTGCTAATCTAAAAATCAGTAGTGTTGTAGACAATTTTTCGGGGCAGTGAGTTTGCGGTGCAGATCTGGAAGTCCTGGTGAAAGATCTGAAAAATCTAATTGCAGATCTGGATTCTTTGTAAAAAAATACCCAATTAAAAAAAAAAGCAGCCGAATCAGATTCCGGATGAGGGAGATATCGCTGATTTAAAATCAGCTATTTTTCGGCAATTTTTTGTGACGGTGGGATAGTTGCAGCGTGGATCAACAATTCTAGTGCCTAGATCAAGATTTCTACCACATGGGAATATGCAGAATGGTTGTTCCATTTCCAAAAACAGGTCATAATAGGGATTCTGAGCAATATTGACTGAATTGTGGCCATTTCAAATTTTCGCCAATTTTTTTTGTGATGGCGGGCCTAGATCAGAGTTTGAGGGACTTATATAAATTTGATGGCTCTCATCCATCCAAATGGCTAGCACAAATGGAGAAATATTTCAAATTGAATTACATCTATGATGATGCGACTCAGCTGAGTGTGGGAAAAATGTACTTGGACAATGAAAGATGGCAATGGTGGCAATGGCATCAACGTGGCTATGGAAGGCCAATGACTTGGGACACATTCAAAAAAGCTCTTATGGACCACTTTGAATGTAAATCTAATGTTGTGGATAAGCTCACACAGACAGACACACAACCTAGCAAAGATTTTATTTTTACAGGAAAGAAGGAAACCAAGAAACCTAAAGGGTTATTTTTTGCTGGTATCTCCTTATTGCAGGTTCATGGATTGATTCAGAAAGAGAAGATCATTGTTTCTATAAATCTTAGTTGCAAGCATAATTTTATCAATGTTAATTTGGAAAAAAAATTGCAAGTTCTAGCAAAACACATTGAAAACACACAGGTGGATGATAAGGATGTTCAAGTGTATAAGGATGTGAAGATTTCTATGGATAAGTATGTGTTGCATGGTGATTTTTATACTTCAGAGACGGATAAAATGGATGTTTTTTTGGGATACCTGCGGATGGAATCGGTGGGTACTATAAATATTAACGTGCAAAATAAATTCCCAAAGCTCTGGTATAAAAAGAAGAAAATTACATTACAAGATATTTCCATTAATAAACAGGTAGAGTCCAAGGAGGCTGAAGCAGAAGATGTTCTAGGGACTGACATATCAGATGATGAGCTAGTGATGATCGACAACCAAACACAAACAGAGGTTGAAGCAGAAAATGTTACAGGTGTTGATACATCAGATGAGGGCTCAGTGGTTGAAGTAATATTGGAAGATAAGACACCACAGCGGGCACCACAACATAACATTCAGGCTCCAGTAAGGGGTAAATTAAAGAAAAAGACACTGTGGGTTAAAACTTCAACATATCATCCCCCACATCACCCCGCAAGACAACAACCAATAAGATGGAAACCAATTAGCCACCCCCGCAGGACAGATAGAGAGGAGTGAAGATCCACCTACTACACATCAACACAGAAGAGCTACCATGGTCAACTTCCATCTCAAGCGAACGAGGCACCAGCAAGATCGAGGGTTCACCTTTCTCTTGGATGGCTAGATGCACGTGCATGGTACCAGTGGACTACTCTTTTGAGTAGATCTTATTATTTGTGTTCTTCCCATGTTTCGAGGACGAAACATGCTAAGGGGGGTGGAATGTTATATACTTAGGGGGGGTAATATGGGGTACAAAGGGAGGAACCCAAGGTAATAATGTAATAATGGGATGGGCCATAGTAATAAATAAGGTGGTTAACCCATATCATGTAAGGGACCACAAGTAGTTAGTAATAATGTAATGGGACCATGGTATTAGTTCGATGGTATGAGGGAACCATGGGAACAATAGTCCAAATACCTATCCAAAAAGGTTTGTTTCATTTCATCCCAGGTCCTTATGGATTGAGTAAGTAACCCCATGAACCATTTCAAAGCTTGATCTTTTAATGTTGATGGGAACAGTTTGAGTTTCTGAGTATCATCCAGATAGTCATAGGTTCGACACACAACTTCAAATTCAAACAAGAATGTTTCAGGGTCCTCAGTTCTTAATCCATGAAAATTTGGGAGGACAGATGGTGATATGTTCTTCATGGTGGCTCGGGAGTCCTCATCAACAATGGGAAACCCAAATGAATTATCCCCGTTTCTATTTCCTCCAATGGGACCTCTACCTCCTCCATTGTTATTGTTACCTCCTCTACCTCTACCTCTACCACCTCCTTCTTCTTCTGCCATGATGATTCTCCTAGGGGTTTCAAAATCTTCTGGTTCTTCTACAAAGGGTGAATGAGAAGAGATTTCTCCTTCCTCCTCAGGTGAGTCTATTTCCTCAATTACAATTGGTTTTCTTGTAGGAGAAAGAGAAGAGTCTCTTCCTAGTTCAAACTCAATAGAAGGTATAGGAGATTCAACTCTTGGCTCTTGAATTTCAGGACTAGGAGTTTCGGTTGGAGATAAGGGAGGTGTCTCTTGTCTATCTCTTGAAGCAGATGGACTTGTAAAAATTGAACTTCGAGCTCTAGCTAAAAACCTTCCCCTAGAATCTCTAGCTCTATGCATGTCATTTTTTTATTTTATCTTCAAGTCAAGTTAAATAGTTCTTTTTCTGATCTTCCACTTCACTCTAGGTGCAAGAAGAGAGCATACTCAAGAAACTATTAAATCAATAACTTTCTCTTTTCTGATCCTCCAGATCACTTCAAAGTGCAAGAGGAGAGCATACTTAGATAGGCTATTAACTTCTTTCCTTGAAACTTTATATATATTTTTTTCTTTTCTAAGAATATGGCTACTTAATTTCACTTCCCCGGCAACGGCGCCAAAATGTTTAGTCAATTTAGTGTTACCTAAATTGCTAGTATTTATTGTCAACCCGTGGCTCGTAAGCTGATGAAGTGAAGGTGTACTATATGTACTTAAGTAACCTCTTAGAGTTTTTCTTATCGTTGGGGGTGTTGTTGTGGTTAATTATGTTCCTAAGATGGAGTGGGAATTTATAAACAAGTGAGTGATGGTGTGTGTGTAGAGTGAATCCTAAATGAGTGAAAGTGTGTGTTGAGTGATCTCTAACTACTTGCTTGAAAGGAAATGCTTGAAAGGAATAAGTGAACTGAAATGACTTGAAATAAATTTGAAAGCAAATGACCACTTCCAATGGCACTAGACACCGTTCAAGCTGCTGCTAATAAAAGAAAAGAAAGTCACTTTTAGAACCCAAAAATAAAGATTATCTCTCTCTAACTCGATGCTTCAAAGCACATGTACTGTGTAAAGCACGGATAGAAAGTAGCTTAAGTTGAATTAGAAAAGTGAGAAAAATATACTTGAAAGACTAATGATAATGATTTTCTCTTTCTAATTCTCTACTTCAGCCATATGTACTATGCAAAGTATGATTAGAAAGTAGTGAGAGAATAGTCTAAAAAGCACTTTAAAATCAAAACTTTACTTTAAAGACTAGTGGTAATAGTTTGCTCTTTCTAACTCGATGCTTCAAAGCACATGTACTGTGTAAAGCACGGATAGAAAGTAGTGAAAGAACAGTCTAGAAAGCACTCAAACTAACTGCAAATTAGTGATATTCTGATCTTAAAAGATAACAGTTTATGATGAAGATCATTCATGTGTGTTAGCAGCTCTTTGAGAAATAAGATTAAAAATCAACTATAAAAACAAAGGCAGCACTTGAATTTGTCAACTTCAAATACCATTAGTTTGTAAAGCAAACACACACATATAAAAATAAATCCCGGGCTAAAAGAAACCTGCAAAGAAATAACACTGATCAGCTTGAAAGAAAGGGAAACAAGTAAATGGAACTATACATGCTTAAGGAAATGAATAAGAAAATAACAAAATAATGCACATAAAATACTTTACAGAGGCTGAGATGAGCAGGGGCCCTCTGTTCATTCAGCCACAAGAAAACTCAGAGATCTGGAAACTTCAAAACAGTGCTATATCTATTCCTCCATTTGCAAAGAGTATACAAAACAAAGTGCTGGAATAGCACTAGAAAACAGAGTTCACAATGCTCTTAAATTTAACACAAGTGCAGAAAATTACAAGTAATAAAAAGTTCCTTGAGCGTACGCAGACGCAACAATTTATAGAGGTTTCTAAGATAGCCTACTCGTACAGCTAATTAACTGAAAAACAATAAACAATCATGCGTATTTATGGTCCCTTGACACATCATACGGCTGCGTGGACGAGTTTAGTGGTTCTGTCGTTATGGGTAATGAATCCCATGTTGGATCATGTCCCCTGCCACCTGTAGAACATGGACAAATCACCGTTTAAGATGACGTGACCAAGTAGCTCACAATCACCGTTAAACAACCTTGAGTTGACCGTAACTTGACCAGCTTTGACCATGGGTAAAGATGACGTGGATGGCTGGAAAAATGGGACAGGAACCTCGAGCACGTTGATACCTGAGTGCCCATGTGGCTCATCTAGCAAACCGACACGTGGAACATTGCGTTTAACAAAAAGGCTGCAGGATCTCCAGATAGCTGCAGGATCATCAGATAGCTGCGGGATTCCTGCAAGTAAGTCAAAATCTAAACAAATAGTCATTCATTAGCAAAACTTGCTTGATCATGCTTAATGACACCTAATGTAATGATCTGGGTGGTTTTATGGTGAAAATGAGGCAAAAGTGAAGGAAAGATAAGGAAAAACTGAGGAAAATGGTAGACAAGTAGGTGTAGAATAGAGGCTCTACAATCTGCGTGAGCTATTCCTCCAAGGTCTCGCGATCCACCATCTCTGTCAATGCTGCAATATGTAAACTTGGGATAATATACTCCATAGACATTACTGCTTCAATTCCATAGACCAACCTAAACGACATTTGACCTGTCAACTTCTTGCAGGTCATCCTATAAGCCCATAAAATAGCAGGTACGTGCATGTCCTAGTCATTCCTCTGCGCGTTGCAGACCTTTGTCAATGCATGCTCCAAAATCTTGTTAAAAGCTTCCACTGGTCCATTCGCCTGTGGGTGATAGGGTGTGCTCTTTTGATGATACACCTGTAATTCTTCAAGCATCGCGCTGATCATCTCATTCAAGAAATGTGTACCCATATCACTCATCAATATCTTAGGGCATCCAAACTTTGTTAAGACATATTCAAACACAAAATTTGCAGCAGTGGTTGTTGTACAATCCTTCACTAGCTATGCTTTTGCCCATCTGGTTAAATACTTTGTTGCAGTAATGATGTACCACGCACCCATATTCTTACCTAGTGGTTGTATTGGACCTATAAAGTCAATAGCCCATTTATCGAATACCTGCAATGAAACTTGAGGATTCAAGGGAAATTCATCCCTTCGCGAAGGTCTCCCCATCTGTTACAGGGAAAAGTGTCTATATAGAACTGCTCTATCCCACTAAGGTGTGACAGCTGCCTTAGAAACAAACAGAGAAAAGCTACTTTCATTTTTCCTTTATGAATTATAAATAGAGAAGAACAAGAAGACCAACCTCTGTCTTGCGCTAATCTCCTGATTCGATTCCTCTCTTCTTTGATTGTCTCTAGCTACCTGCTCCCTTGCACGCCCAGCTTCACAAAGTACCTGTAAGATCACAGTAGCATAGCACTATACAAAGACATGGATCTATAATCATAAACACTCTAGGATCAGATGTAAATTGACCATACAAATGCAACAAACATCAATGATACAAGAGCATGGAGGAAAAATTGAATAGCTTTTATTGATAAACAAGAAAGAGCCAAGAGGAGTTACAACCAGTTGTTCTAACCTAGCATCAGCCTCCTAGCGAAAAAGCCCCTCTTCACCTCAAAGAAAGCTTAGATCACCCAACAATTTGATGTTTGTCTCAAGAAACCAACAACAATTCCTTACAATATGCAAAATTCCAGCCTCTGGATCTCTGGGATGAGGGATCCGTATATAGATATCTGTAATGGAGATGAGTCAGCTTATGATTTGATTAGTGTCTTCCCTCTGATAGTTCTTGCTTACACTTGGAGATTGATGATCTCTTACTCATCCTTGGTCGAGTTCAGTGAGGCAAGTGTCACAGGAGAAGTTTCTGGAAGCTTCCATTGCCTCTCCACCTCGCGGAATGACACTGCCATTTGTCATTTCTCGCCCATCGCACCGCATAGAAGGGATTTTTGAAATGAAACGCACCCTCACAGTGTATTTAGGTGAGATGCAACACACTTAGCCAGTGGAGCAGCTAAAATGATCCTGTTTTGACCAATTCTGAGCAGTTTTTCATGGAGAACTTCTGGGAGAAGCTGTAATCTGTTGACCTTGTTCCTTTAGGGGTTAGAACAACACTTTTAGGGACTTAGGAGCCCTTGGTTTATGGAAATTTCATGCTTGGGGTTGTAGGGCCCAAAAATGTCTATAACAGTTGCCCCCTAAAGCATGAGGTCGTTAATCTTTTGATGTCGGGTGAAATGCTTTATTATGAGGATCCGAAGTTCTTTCAAGCTGGGAGGAGACCTTTAATAAGATACAATACAATACATTATCTTCATAATATTTTCATGATCTAGCTGAGGTGGGCATTCCCATGCTCAACTTTATAAATTCATTTTCATGTACATAGGACAGACAATCGTCTGAATGTAGAGTGATGATTCTGGTAGAGCCATCATCCCTTTGATTGGATGATTATCTGTGCAGCAATGATGTACATTTGATGTCTTTATTTCCCTGAATATATATCGCAGCTCGGATGGATGAAACTAGATCCGGGGTCTTGACTCTCATTCGATCTTCACTCGAAGTACAAGTCGATCCATGTGAAGGATGTTCTAGAGTCGAACATGGAAAGACATCGCCTGATTACCAGGCAATGATGTAAGCTGTTAACAGGCGTGAGAGGAATCACCGATAATGATAATGACCCTCAAGGTACTGCAGTACAATTCACGTGGTATGAATAAAGGACTTGGCGTCGAACACCACGCAAAATCTTTCGGTCGAAGGCCATTGATGTAAACCTGTCGCCGGAAGTGAGAAACTTGCCATTGAGGCATGCAAGCTTCAAAGTACTGAATGGGGTGTTCCTAGATCAACTTCTTGGATAATGAGCTGATGTCGACAAGAAGTGATCTGTCACAGGAGGGCCTTAATGAATCCCACATCAATGACACGGAATAGAGCAAATGATTTTAATGGAGGTGAAAACGATCTGGTGATATAAGGTTCAGGGTGGCGGTCATGAAAGAATGGAGTATAAATGTATGGTAGTGGGTGAGACACAGGTGAATTCTTTGAATGAATTCTCTTGAACATATCGGCGACACTGATGTGATGGATTGGTAGCATTAACCCCAAATGTGGATGGTATGATGGGACCATGGCCCATCGCTATGTTTTAACGAGCCTAGCGATAGTGAAACTTGTTCTCGTCTATAGACAAGTTTGTCGCTATTAAAATTTTAACGAGATTAACGACAAAGATAACTCAGTCCTTTTCAATTTTAGAGAGTCTGAAAAGGAACGTAAAGGTAACTCCAAAATTTCTTTTTCATCATCTAATCCCTTAAGTCCGAAAAAGTATAAAACAATATATAAGGGATGAATTTTCGATACTTTTAATGAGCCGAACAAAACAAGCACTCGATCTTTTTGTGTAATAATCCCTCAGGTCCAAAAAGATTAAAATTTAGAGGAGGGATAGCACTTCCTGTCCCTTTAACAAGATGGAGAGGCCAATGGCTCAACAATCTTTTCATATTTTACGAGTCAGTTGAAAAGAGCTTAAAGGAGACTCGTCTTTTGAGGAACAAGTGATAAAACGGGTAGCAACTGATTCCAGGTAAGGTTTGGAATTTTCCAATCACGACAATGTTACAAGGATGGCTAGTGAGATCACTCTTCGCAGCTGTTCCTCAAAATGGGTAAACAATCAAATGGAGGTGAATGATCGGCCAATGCAAAAGTGGAGGTGATGGTGCAAACACGACCAAGGCTTTAATGGCTGAAGTAATACATTCACGATGGTTATTTACCGGTGAATAGTTCATTTTTTAACGAGCTTAAATGTGGGGGGAAACATTTGCTCATGCCTTATGTTTATTTTTTAACGAGTTTGAACTATGTGCTAAAACTGCTTGAGGAGGGTTTGCATGCCCCCAGCATAATAACGCAAATCGAGGTCTTCGAAAGACTCGACTTTGATTTTATGAGATCGTAATCAAAGACTCGATTTGGAAAGGGAGTCATTTCATTTTTTAATGAGGTTGACACAGTAAAAGAAATATCCTCATGACTCCTTGTTTCATTTGTTAACGAGGTCGACACGAGATAAGAACTGTCCTCGGAATCCACCGTATTTACAGTATTTGATAGAAAGTCAAAAACTGAAGGATGATTAAGGTTACTAGAATAATCTTCGTGGTAATCCAGAAGATGAGAATGATGGTGGTAATCTTACCGTGGTGCCTCTCCTACCATCATTGACTGAATGATTCCTTTGTCTGTAGAATGTACATGTGACCAAGGATCTAAAGAGGTACCATATTCCTTAGACCTATCTATCCAAACACTCGTTGAGCGTTGATTTGGGCTTGCCCCCCAGGCCAAGAAAATTGATTGCTACAATATTTCTAAAATGGCGATGATCCATGCTGACAAAATGTTTAGGAATCTTCTGAATTCGATAGATATAGAAGATTTCATATTGTAGGTTTCCACTGTGGCCACTTCTGCCAGATTACTCGGAGGCGGTAGGGAAAAAGTACCCATTAAGGCAGGGTCTTTTAGGAGACCTACTCCGATATTTTGAAGCGAATGATTGTTTCCATGGATCATTAGAATGCTTCCTGTAACTTGTGAACTGTTGGGGAGAAATGTTTGTTGGTCGACGATTTTAATTTCTCCTTGAAAGGGAAATGCAATCTTCCTGAAGTAGGTCGACACAACTGCGGCCATGGAATATATCCAGGGCCTTCCCAGTAGGATGTTGTAATCGAGGTTTCCGTCGATTACTTCAACATCAATTTCTACTATTTTGCCCCCTAGTTCAACTTGCAAGTTACTTAAAATCCCGTATGGAGTGTATGATCGTCCATCAAATGATTTTAACATTGTTGACGATCGCGACAACAACTCATCGACATAATACATGTAGATGCCCCCTCATCAATAATTGTTCGATGAACAGTTTTGTTGAGGGCTTTCACTTGAATAAGGAAAGCTAGTTGAGCTGGTAACTGAGGGTCATATCCTTTATGATCAAAGGCCACAAGATTGGAATCCATTGGGTCAATCCCACCTATTGCTGATAATAAAGCTTGCTCTTGGGAGAGGCAATTTTGCGGTACCTCAAGTGTCGACATAGCGGACGACGATTGCGCCAGGTCCTCTATTATATTATAATTATGTGCTATTTTTGCACGAGGATTAAATTTCGATTTATGTACTACTCCCTTTGGCGACTTTATCATTTGTTCAAGAATGATGGGTGGCACAACTTCGGTCAAAGTTGTTGTCGAACTACTAGGTTGTTCATTAGCCTTGTTATTCGACAGTTGTGGATTCCCGTAATCTTTATTCCTTGTCAAAGCATCATTTTGCTGCTTTGAGATAGACAACATAAGCACTTGGGATCGGGAAGCATTTTGATTAGCAACCAGTTTGGTTCCCGGGTTTGGAAACGGATCAGTCAATACTGCTGAGGTTTTTGAACTCTTAAAGAGTTTCTTAACTTCAACTTTATGTGGAAAATCTCTCGTCCAGTGATCCTCATCGCATATATGACACCCCGCAGGGGGTTTCCTTTGCCCAGAAGGGTTTGTAGAAGGTTTTTCAGGAGATAACTCATCCTGCTTCTTTTTTCTCCGTTTCTTTTTCTTCTTGCCCCCTGGTTGCTTCAGTTGTTTGCCCTTGTCGGTCGACACAGCATTTACTTCCGAGGCAAGAAGTTCCTCATTTGCATTTTGACTAGAAATCTTACGGGCCTTTTTAGATGTAGCCTTCGTTGATTTCAAAAACACGCCATCGCCGGCATGAGAGTCATCGTTCGATTTAGGAGGAGGAGGAACGAAAAATTCTGGTTTGGGAGCATCAGGGATTTTATCGTAGAGCGTGCCAGACTGAGTATAAATCAAGTCTAAATATTGCGCATGGGCAATAACTTGCTCTTTGGTGACGACTCCCCCTTTTGCCACATCTTCTGTAATGGAAGGTAACAAATACTTAATAAACCATTCAGCTAAAAGCTGATCAGGAACATACGTTTTTACCATTATACGACGACGTTGCCACTCATGTATATGATCAGATATGTGAGTGGCCGTTGTTTGTTTGAAATTGGTAAGAAGTTTTGTTCCCGTTTCGTACCTTATCAGTAACTGAAAATGGGTTAAAAAGGTTGTGGCTAGGGTACTGAAGTTGTCAAACGAAGCTCTGGGTAACTCGATATACCATTTTGCTGCCGGACCAGTTAACATCCTCTGGAAAAGGAAAAGCCTAATCGAATCATCATTTAGGGTGTTTGATGAACACCATAGATGAAATGTCATCACATGATTCGACGGGTCTTCACCCGGATTTCCATTAAATTTAGGAATATCTGATGGAAGTTTATGCGGAATCGCTGGCCACCAAGGGGCATAAGCAATTGGATCATTCGTCAGTCTGTTTAGATCTGGTAATTCTAGAGTTGCTACAAAGGGAAACTGTTGATTCAGGTTAGGCGAAGCATACCCAGGATAAGATGGAATCTCCTGAGCAGTGGGTCTTTGCATACCAGCATAATGTATTTGATGCTGGCAACTTTGACAAGGTTGATGGGCATAACCATTATAATATGGTTGTTGATAACCACTTTGGAAATGTGGTTGCCCATTACTTACAAAGACTTGTTGCTCAGGTCCTTGATATGATTGCTGGAATGGCAGTTGTTGAGATTGAATCAGCCATGGTTGTTGCCCGGTACTGGATGATTGACCAAGATGAGAAGTCATAGTACTTGTTTGAGCCTGAGTCGCTCCGGATAAGGAGGCACTAACTTGAGGTTGTGATTGAGTCGTTGAGACAAGAGGCCGTTGTTTTGCAACTTGAGAAACTTGGGGTTGACATACAACAGGTAGCACTTGTACTTCGGACGCAGTCACCATAGCAGGTATAGTGGGAATATTCGACACAGGGTGGATTGGTTGCATTGAATATACAACCCTTGGTTGCTGAGGCAGTATTGGTACCCAACCGCTGGATGTAATTCCAGTTTCACCTGAACTTTGTTGTAAACTCCCATATGGTTGTTCTCTGGGAGGGAACAATGAAAAGGCATACTGCCCTCCATATGGTGGAAATCCAGTAATTAAAGGGTAGATTGGCCTTTGAAGACACATTGGATCAAATTGTTGAGTTTCAACATAAGAAATACTATATGATAATCCGGATGAAGAAATAGGAACTGACCATGTCGTCGAAACAGTCCCTGATTGGACTCCGGCTTGTTGTTGATAACTTGCCGGGACAGATGGTATACCATCGAACATTGTTGGAGTAGCAGCAGGAGGCTCTGCCGCTGCTGTGTTGGATGACACAGTCCTGGATGTCGACGGTTGTTCAAACATATCTAGTCTATCCAAAATATTTTCTAGCGATTCTACAAGAACTTGCGATGAAGGGAGACTAACTTCTAAGACCAACGAGGGAACAATGACGTTATTCCAATTAAAATAAATTTTAGACGCTTTGACACAACTTGTTTTTTCAATTTTTAAGAGTCGAGAAAAAACAAAAGATGACTCTAGTCTCCTTCGATTTTTAATGAGCCTGAAGTGACAAGTGCTCAAATGGACCTTTTCTGTTAAAGAGTATGAAAAGGAATGAAAGGGACTGCTCTGGAAATCTAGGTAGAGGGATTACCAAACCAATCGCAAAACTGCAGAATAATTTTTACGGTACGGCAGTCAATCTTCCCGAACGCTGTGTTCAGTGCATTGCGATCGATAGGGCGACAGACACGGCTTCCTATGGATAAAGGATTAAGCCTATTGGGGTCTCCCAAAATATACTCGACGGTACATGGGAGAACAAGTCCGTACTGGCACTTATCGTCTCAAAGTGGAGGAATCACCCAACCATCAGTGAGAACAACAGTTACCAGGCTTTACGATGCCAGAATACGTCTCTAGCCTAGACTTCTAAATGTTGTGCGTTAGGTTCCAAAGCGTTGTTAGATTCATTGAATTTATTTTATAGTTGATCTTGTTTATGAAGTTTGCCTTTCAGGTGCACCGCGAGATGTAGATGTAATTCCTAAAATGCAATCTAAGATGATAAACAAACTTTTTATCTTCTTTGTGCAATGAAAATCCTAGTTACTAAGGAAAATAATGACAAAATCTTTTCACAAAGAGAAAAGAGCACACTCTGAATGCACTTTTCCTAAATAAGGCCAATCAGTCTGTCTATATGCAAATGAACATGCATGTATTTATTTTCGACTTTCTTGGTATATGAATGCTAAAAAGAAAGTTGATGCACAAATCTGAATTTCTTTTCAAGTGACAAATATCAACAAGTTTCTTTTCGAAATAAAAAATGGAGACGATCACAACACCTTACGATTTTGAAATGAATACTTGTTCTTGACACTAGAAAATTACAAATTCAGACCAAAAACAACAGTAGCAGGATAATCGACCATCAAAAACAATCAAACTCTTTCCTACGATTGAAATCGACACTTGCGACAGTTTCAAATCAAAGGAAGACAGTACGATTATGCTACTTTTGCACAGGAGAACTGTAAATGACTCAACAAACACACAAAAACATCTACAGTTCTTTTGTACAAAGGAGGCGGAATAACAACAAGGAAAAGGGGTTTCAAACAAACATATACTGATCACAGGCAGCAAAATTCAGGAATAGAACTGGAAAGAATGGATCACAGAAACCAAAACTGCACAGAGCCTAGTCTGATCAGCGCACCTGTAACACAAAGAATTTGAAATGCAGCGCAGCTTGTCCACTCGGGAAGTGCGCTGAAGTTCAGATTCTCTGAACAGTACCTGCGCTGGGCAAGAAATGAGACTCTGTTCAGGTTCCGGGTCACAGTTTGCAGTTTAGTTCTTGGGTTTTGGCCGAGCAAAAAGAAATCAGTAATGCAACAATCAGGGGTAGATCTAAGGAGGATCTAAGAGCTATCACAAGGGCAATCAGATAGTTTGTGAATCAGTTGTTTAAATCATAAACAGATCCAGTAGATGGATTGAAGTAGCATTTATCTACTTTTCATTTGTTATGGCAAATGCAGTTCGAATGCTACCTGTAAGTTTATGAAATAGACAACAAGGAATGACAAACAAACAAACTAATTCTCCCCCAGCGGAGTCGCCATTTTGTTACAGGGAAAAGTGTCTATATAGAACTGCTCTATCCCACTAAGGTGTGACAGCTGCCTTAGAAACAAACAGATAAAAGCTACTTTCGTTTTTCCTTTATGAATTATAAATAGAGAAGAACAAGAAGACCAACCTCTGTCTTGCGCTAATCTCCTGATTCGATTCCTCTCTTCTTTGATAGTCTCTAGCTACCTGCTCCCTTGCACGCCCAACTTCACAAATTACCTGTAAGATCACAGTAGCATAGCACTATACAAAGAAATGGATCTATAATCATAAACAATCTAGGATCAGATGTAAATTGACCATACAAATGCAGCAAACATCAATGATACAAGAGCATGGAGGAAAACTTGAATAGCTTTTATTGATAAACAAGAAAGAGCCAAGAGGAGTTACAACCAGTTGTTCTGACCCAGCATCAACCTCCTAGCGAAAAATCCCCTCTTCACCTCAAACAAAGCTTAGATCACCCAACAATCTGATGTTTGTCTCAATAAACCAACATCATTTCCTTATAATATGCAAAATTCCAGCCTCTGGATCTCTGGGATGAGGGATCCATATATAGATATCTGTAATGGAGATGAGTTAGCTTATGATTTGATTAGTGTCTTCCCTCTGATAGTTCTTGCTTCCACTTGGAGATTGATGATCTCTTACTCATCCTTGGTCGAATTCAGTGAGGCAAATGTCACAGGAGAAGATTCTGGAAGCTTCCATTGCCTCTCCACCTCGCGGAATGACACTGCCATTTGTCATTTCTTGCCCATCGCACCCCATAGAAGGGATTTTTGAAATGAAACACACCCTCACAGTGTATTTAGGTGAGATGCAACGCACTTGGCCAGTGGAGCAGCTGAAATGATCATGTTTTGACCAATTCGTAGCAGTTTTTCATGGAGAACTTCTTGGAGAAGCTGTAATCTGTTGACCTTGTTCCTTTAGGGGTTAGAACAACACTTTTAGGGACTTAGGAGCCCTTGGTTTATGGACATTTCATGCTTGGGGTTGTAGGGCCCAAAAATGGCTATAACACCATCCTCTGGCAAGCGTCACACGCCTTGTAGTATGTGTTAAAATACTTGTGTAATGTCAGCCACCCTAACCCAACGCGAAAAATCCTTTGCATGGTTGCTTTTCCTGCGTAGTGACCTCCTACCACTCCTCCATGGGCTTCAGCTAGGATACTAGCACGTTCAAACTTCGGAACATACCTTCACAGTATCTCATCTGTTCCCATCTTATACAAATGACCCACAATCACTGAAAAATCCGCAGCGCGAACTACTAACTCCTTCTTCTATTGAGTGGAATAACCTTCCAAAGCTATTCCCGTTGTTAAAAATTGAATGATATCAACAAAATGATTGTCCGCGACGTGCACCGCAAAGAGTTCCATGTCTGGAAGTCCTTCCTCCAAACTACTTGGTTCCTCACCTGTTTCAATCCTTGATAGATGGTCTGGGTCTGCATTCAACCTTCCAGGCTTCATAGTTACTTCAAAGTCATATTCCACGAAAAGTAGTAACCATCGACATATCTTCCCCCCAATACAGGCTTATTGATGAGGTACCTCAGCGTGGAATGATTTGTACACATTTTAATGTGTCCACCCAACAAATAATTCCTAAACCTTTGTACCGTGTAGACCATCGCCAACCCTTCACGCTTTGTAGTGGAGTAATTCTTCTCAGCTTTGGATAACTTTCTGCCTGCGAAAGCTATCGGATGATCAATCTCTCCCTCACATGCTTGTGTTAATACTGCTCCTAACATAATGCAAGAGGCATCTATGTGCACATGGAACTCCTTCCAGTCGGGAAACACCAAAATAGGCGCTATCACCATATTTTCCTTCAAGACATCCAAACTGCGCTGATAGTCCTCATCCCAGCAAAACATCACATCTTTCTTCAATAGTTTCTCCATCAATGCGGTTATATGAGCATATGCTTTAATAAACTTCCTGTAATACCCAATGTGCCCCAATGTCGCACACAGTTGTTTCACATTCCTAGGAGTTTCCAAATTCACAATTACGACGATATTTGCAGGGTCCACCATCAAGCCCTGCTTACATACGACATGGTCGATTAAAATCCAAAATGGCACACAGAATATGCACTTCTTCAAGTTCAGCACGATCTGATAACTTCGACATGTATCCAGCATGAGGTTCATACTCAAAACATGGCGCTTCACCAACCCAAACATAGTCCAATCATCAAAATATACCTCTAGAAACTTATGAATAAACTGCTTGAATGATGTGATTAATACCCGGGAAAAGATTGCAGGCGCATTCTTCAATCTGAATGGCATAACTGTATATTGAAAGCAACCCCACTTAGTCACAAAGGTTGTTTTTCTTCAATCTTCCGGCGTGATCTTTATCTGATGATATCTCGAAAAACCATCAGTAAAAGAATACGCTTCCTGTTTGCTAACATTCTCTAATACTTCATCCGTAAATGCTGTTGGAAGGAGATCATGCACACACGCATCATTCAACTTTCTTAGATCTACGCATATACAAATTTCTCCTTTTTGTTTCTTCTTTTGTACCACCATTGGGCTCACCCAATATGATTCCTCTACTAGCTCAATAATACCATCTTCCAACATCTTATCTTTCTTGGCGCACCTTCTCTTTATATTTTGGATTTAGACGATAAGGCCTCTACTTAACAGGGTTCGCATCCGACTTCAATGTAATTTTCATAACACCTAGATCTCTGATGATTCCCTTCAAACATAAAAAAATTGTTAGGAATAAATCCTGGTACTCGCACAACAACTCAGCTACCTTATCAACAGTATCTTCATCCCAATAGTCTCTTATCTTCGCGAACTTAGGTTTTGCTTCAGATCCAATGTTTACTTGTTGAGTTTTCAAAGGTTTGGCTATATCTGGGTTCACCACCTTTGGTCCTTTGACTTTGCACTGTACTTCTGTCTTCCGAATGGTGATATTCCATGGATTGCCTTCTCCTTCAACAGTCAGATTGTAACACTTCAATGCATGGCAAAACTATGCACTCCAATCTGGCTGAGCCCATTCGGTTGGTTCCTTTGGGGTCCTTAATATGGTTGCTTTTATCTCCTGAAGCGTGTCATCAATGCTATCAAACCCATCCTTAAAGCTGAAAGTTAAGAGAAAACTTTCCCTTAAGATGTAGCAATTAAGTTGTTCCATGGCGAAGCTCCGAATCCAAATACGAGTTCATTGGAATTGTATCTAAAGTATGATAGAAAATATGCACCCATTATGGCCATGGTTTTGTTCCCCAGGCCTTAGTCCATCGTGCCAAATGATCGCGCGAATCATCCTTCCCACTGTATTTTTTAGTCATCCGCGTATTAGCATATCCAAACCTTAATTTCATCATTCTCCTATATTCTTTTCATCCAACAAAGTTCTCCTTGTGCGTACCCCACCAAAGGGCAGGCGTAGCACTAATCCCAGTGCCTGGAATCGATGCTCTTCCAGTACTTCCCTTTTAAATTCATCCAAAAACATCTCCACATCAGTCAAACCATCATAATGTGGAAGATTTATTACCTCAGTCGAGACACACTACAGTGATTTGGTCATCATATTGCAATGGAGCGTAGATACTTCATGTAATCGATTCTGCCAGTGTTCAAGATCTTCATCCGAATTTGAGGTGCAGGAGCTATCCCTGTCCCACGCAATTCGTCCATCGGATGTGGGATTGACCAAATCTTCATGTCACCATGTTATCTTTAATATCTGATCTAGATCATTGTCACGTTCTACATAGTTGGGAATAGGTTTAGTATAACACACTCCTTTTGTAGGATCTAGTGGCACTACAACCCTAAGTGAGTTCTTTTTAAATGTCTTCTTCCTCTTCTTCAAGTTGATTACCTCGTTCATATCAATAACCTAGTCAATTCCTAGTAGCGCGGGGTATGGGTTACTATAATCTGTAAGAATATACAAGGTAAGTTCCACAGAAAGAATACCAAAAGGACACCGCTCACAACCAGATCTAAAATCAATACACCAGTATTTTGACGTGGTTAAAACCCTCAGAGTGCAAGGAGGGAAACAGTCCACGGCCTGTCCCAACGTGGGTACTACAGGCAATTTATTAATCAAAGAATGAAAATTTACATAAGCTTCTCTCATGCACGGATTACCCGAACAATGACCCTCCATGCGCTTTAAATAGAACTCATGGACCAATCGGGTGTCAAGCCACGGATCAAGTGTCAGTAATACCGAGGTGAGAGTGAACCGTCGGATCACTACATATCGTGACCGTCGGATTGTAAGTTACAAAATGTACAACGGTAAAGAAACACACTTTACCTAACTCTAACCTAACTCTATGCTAGACCAAGTTGAACTTAACTATATCCTATGTGTCGGAATATCCTAACATCCCCCCTTAAGAACAACTTGGGATAGGATTGAAGGATTTACAAATATGACACAATAGGAGAAGGAAGGAGGCACTAGAGCCTATCCCCCCTTAGTGACAACTTCCTGAACTCCAAGCATATATCGAAGTTTAGTGAACTTCGCCTCTGTGAGAGCCTTTGTGAAGATGTCTGCAACCTGATCATCTGTTGGACAATATTGCACTTCAAGAACATGGTCATGAATGAGCTTTCTGATGAAGTGCATGTGTAGTTCAATGTGTTTGCTGCGCTGATGCTGGACTGGATCTTTGCATAGCTGAATGGCACTTTGATTATCACACCAAAGTGTGGTTGGATGCTGCTGCTCAAAGCCAAACTCTGATAGGATCTGACGAAGCCACAAGGCTTCCTTACTAGCTTCCACGGCACCACGATACTCTGCTTCTGCTGACGAAAGAGAAATGGCAGCCTGTTTCTTACAAGCCCATGTAATAGGTCCTGAACCAAGAGTGAAGACATATCCGGCAGTAGACTTCCGATCATCAAGGTCACCAGCCCAATCAGAATCAGTGAAACCAACTAATAGAGGAGCTGCTTTGGCACTGTAATGAATCCCAAACTGTACTGTACCTCGAACATAACGAAGTATTCTTTTAGCTGCTTTCCAATGACTTTCACGGGGGTTTTGCATAAAACGAGCAACAAGGCCAACAACAAAGGAAAGATCAGGACGAGTATGAGTTAAATACAAGAGTTTTCCGACAAGTTGACGGTATAAGGTAGCATCAACTTCAGGAGAAGTACAAGAGACTGAAAGTTTGACTCCAGACTGAAAGGGAGAAGGGGCTGGCTTACAGTCTTCCATGTGAAAATGACGAAGAATATCACAAGCATACTTGGACTGGGAAAGGAAAATACCCTCTTGGGATTGCAAGACTTGAAGACCGAGAAAATAGTGTAAGTGTCTTAAGTCTGTCATTTCAAATTTCTTTTTAAGGCTGGACTTCACATGGTTTATAAGGTTGGGATCACTACCAGTAAGAATAAGATCATCAACATAAAGAACAAGGATGATAAGGGAGTTGCCCACTTTCTTGGTGTAGACAGTATTGTCAGAATGACACCTAGAAAAGCCAGATTCTAAAAGAAAGCTATCCATTTTGGCATACCAAGCCCGAGGAGCTTGCTTGAGGCCATAAAGGGATTTCTTAAGTCGACAAACGAGGCTGGAGTCTATTTGTATGAAGCCAATGGGTTGCTCCATATAGATTTCTTCCTCCAAGTCCCCATGCAAGAAGGCAGATTTAACATCCATTTGATGGACTTCCCATTTTAAAGAGGCAGCAAGGGAAAGAAAAAGGCGGATAGAGTTCATTTTGGCAACTGGAGAGAAGGTTTCAGTGTAGTCAATGCCTTCAACCTGTGAAAAGCCCTTAGCAACTAGACGAGCTTTATGTTTATCAACTTTCCCATCTGGTCCATACTTGGTTCTGTAAACCCATTTGCATCTAACAAGTTTGCGTCCCTTTGGTAGAGGAACAAGATCCCATGTATCATTTGTCATCAATGAATGATATTCTTCATTCATAGCTACTTCCCAATGTGGATGGCCCGAAGCTTCTGCAAAAGTGTCAGGATCATGATTTACTGGAGCTTGAGCCAGTAAAGAAGAGGCTCTTTCAAACTGAGAACGTGTACGTCGCTGATCTGTAGGATCACCGGCAAGATCACCTGCTGCATCCCGAGTAGCACGGACCCATCTTGGAAGTTGAGGATCCTGAGAAGGTGGGGGAGGATTATCATCCTCGCTTTCATCATCAGAAGAAGAAATGTTTTCAAAGATAGAAGAGATAGGAAGAGGTGGCACATCCGCCGGACTAGGCTCGCAGGCCGATTTATTTTCATCAAATTTTACATCTCTTCTAATGATAACATTTTTGGACTTAAATGGAATAAGTCTATAACCTTTTAGATCTTCAGAATATCCAACAAAAGTACATTTCTCACTCTTAGGTTCTAAAGCTTTATGCTTTTCATCTGGAATATGGGCCCATGCTTCACTTCCAAACACACGAAAGTGACTTACATCTGGTTTAATGGAACTCCAAGCTTCTTCTGGAGTGATATTCTCTAGAACCTTAGTAGGAGTGCGATTGATTATATAATTTGCACAATTAATTGCTTCGGCCCAAAAACTAAGACTGAGTCCTTTAGATTGCAGCATACAATTAGCCATTTCCTTTAAGGTGCGATTTTTCCTTTCATCTACACCATTTTGTTGTGGAGTGTATGGAACAGTATGTTGCATTTGAATTCCATTTTCGGTGCAAAAGTTGATGAATGCGTTTTTAACATATTCTCCACCATTATCAGTTCTTAGCTTAAGAATTTGATGTCCAGATTGTTTTTCAACAAATGATTTGAAGGCCAAAAAAGTGGTAAATACTCCGCTCTTGAGTTTTAAGAACTATACCCAAGTGCGTCTGGAGAAATCATCAATGAAAGTTAAGAAGTACTTGCAGCCAGAGAATGAAGCAACAGGAAGAGGACCACATAAATCACTGTGCACAAGCTGTAAAGGGGCTGAGGCGTGCCAAGAGGCACGTTTGTCAAAACTGTCCCGATGATGTTTTCCGAGTACACATCCAGAACAAACACCATCTTTGCAAGATACCATAGGAAGACCTGTCACCATATTTTCTTTACATAGATGCTGAAGGGAGCGATAGTTTAAGTGACCAAACCGCTCATGCCAAAGTTTGCTCACTTCATCATTATGAGCAACAAATACTGAGGGAAGATGGGATGACCCAAAGTTGTGAAACTTATACAACCTTTTGGAATCATCAGCAAGACCAGTAGCTAGAATCTGTTTAGGATCTTTTAGATCCTTGATTACAACATCATGAGGTGAAAATTCAACAATTTTACCTTCACCTGAATGAGTTATCTGATAGACAGATAGAAGGTTGCAGGATAAGTTTGGAACACATAATACATCATTGAACTGACCATTGTCTAGATGAACAGTTCCAGTCCCTACAACATTAAGAGATCTATCATCACCAATATATATATATTTTTGGTGTTACAATCATTTAAAGAAGAAAACTTGGCTTGGTTTTTGGCCATGTGACAAGAGGCTCCAGAATCAATGAGCCACTCATGAGAATGAGAAGAAGAAGAAGAAGAAGAAGAAGATGCTGAAAGTAAGTGTACCAACGGATAGATCTCGGAAAAATAGGCGGTTTTAAAAAAAACGGCTCTGAAAAAGGCTTCCGGATGAAGAAGTTATGGCTTTTTGAAAAAAAAACTTGTTGACGTTGCCGGCAAAGTGCGCGAATGTGCGGGAATGAAAAAATCCGCCCCCAAAAAATGGAGACTTGAACCCAAGACCTCTACTCTCTAAAAATAGTTTTGAACCAATTGATCTATACAAAAAATTTGAGAGAGAGAGAGAGAGAGAGAGAGAGAGAGAGAGGGGGGGGGGGGGCCTCGGTTTGCGTGCTTGCCTTGAGAAAGCTCTTTTTCCCTACAAAACACAAAACACAAAACCCAACACGAATATGCAAATAAAAACGAACCTTGCGGCTCGAAGTTAGCTTTAGCCAAAAAACTAGAAATTTAAAAAAAAAAATCTCAAGGTTAGCTTTAGCCGAAAACTAAATATTTTTCTCAATGTTTCTGATTTTCCGAGATCACACTAAGGTGCAGGGAAAAGAGCATACGCATGAGAAAAATCCTTCCTTTCTATTTCTGATTTGCCTAGATCGCACAGAGTCGCAGGGCAAAGAGCATACGCAGAAATGAAAGGTATAGCTCCAGTAAAAAAAAAGGCTAAATAAACTGAGACCGAAATAAGCAGAGAGAAATTAACAGTAAACTGCAAAAAAAACACTGTATACCTCCCGATCTGAAAAATGACGCAGCTAGGGCTACCGGAAACCTTTTCGCGTGAAACGAAAGGGGTTCCTCACTGGAACAGATGCTCTGAACGCAACAGAGCAGTCCTCTCGGCCCGAAAGCAGTCAGAAACAATAGATCTAGGAAACGACAGCCGCATGCAGTTCTACCGGCTTCAGATTTGGATCACCAACGGACGCGGCCCTCAAATAGCTCTGATACCATGTAAGAATATACAAGGTAAGTTCCACAGAAAGAATACCAAAAGGACACCGCTCACAACCAGATCTCAAATCAATACACCAGTATTTTGACGTGGTTAAAACCCTCAGAGTGCAAGGAGGGAAACAGTCCACGGCCTGTCCCAACGTGGGTACTACAGGCAATTTATTAATCAAAGAATGAAAATTTACATAAGCTTCTCTCATGCACGGATTACCCGAACAATGACCCTCCATGCGCTTTAAATAGAACTCATGGACCAATCGGGTGTCAAGCCACGGATCAAGTGTCGGTAATACCGAGATGAGAGTGAACCGTTGGATCACTACATATCGTGACCGTCGGATTGGAAGTTACAAAATGTACAACGGTAAAGAAACACACTTTACCTAACTCTAACCTAACTCTATGCTAGACCAAGTTGAACTTAACTATATCCTATGTGTCGGAATATCCTAACATAATCCACTATTTCAATGACCTCAAAGTCAGCCATGAACCCATGTTTCTCTCATTTTTCCAAAAAAGCATTGTTTAGGGCCTCAAACCAGCTTCGGAAGTTCAGGACTCTAAAAACTACCAAAAATAGTAAATTGTGCTACATATAAGGAAATTGAAAAACTGAAAGAAACAATGGTGGAGGTCCAAGTGGAATAGGCAGGTGACCACCAAGATCCACCTGGATCATTCCTCCCCCCTTAGGAAGAAATGTTCCACATTGTGTTGAGTTCCTCCATGAGATGGGGAAACTTCTGTTGAACTTTGTCCTTGGTGAGCCACTTGCCCTAGTGAAGGAGTTGGCTTGCTTTGACAACTCGATATAATTGGATCCTTTGCTGTCGAGTGTTATTGATCTGTGTGTCCATGATCCGATCAATCGTGGCCTGTTCCATGCAATATGGATTTAACTTTGTAGGTGTGAGTTGTTCTACAATATCTGATGTCTCTAGCAATGGTGGGAAGTGTGGTCGAAGGCAGTCCACATTGAACACTGGGTGCAGGCCAAGGAGTGGGGGAATGCTGAGCTCAAATGCATTGTCTCCCATAGCCCTGGTAACGGTGTAAGGACCATATTAGAGTGGTCTGAGTTTCCGATAGACTCCAGTAAGGCATTCCTTTTACAAATGCAACCAGACTTTTTCACCCACCTGAAACTTGTGTGGCACCAGATGTTGATCATGTTGCTGCTTGTACTTGGCATTTGATTTCTCCAGAATGTCATGTAGCTATAGACATATATGTTGGATGTGATCAATGAAGTTGTTTTCCTTGTCAGTTTCAGACTACACATGAGCTGAATCTGCCTGAGTAGCTGCCAATGGCATGGATACATTAATGGGGCATAGAGGCTGGAATCCCAAGCCCACCTGAAAGGGGTTGTGGCCATTCGAGCTGTGCAGAGCCCGATTATAACTGTGCTGGACATAGGGGAGGTTCTCATCCCATGTGCTTGGATGCTTTGAGTTGTACATGCACAGAATACGTACGATCATCTTGTTGATGACCTTTATCTGGCCATCATTTTGGGGATGGAAAGCTATGGACTTAGTGAGCTTGGTGCCCAACATCGACCAAAGACTAGACCAAAATGCAATGAGGAAACTATTGTCCCGATCTGAGATGATAGACTATGGGATGCCAAAGTGTACGGACACGTGTTCAAAAAGGAGTTTACCAATGGCTTCTGCTGTGATATTATTCTTACAGGCCACCATAATGGCCATCTTCGAGAATCTGTTGATGACCACAAAAACATAGTCATTGCCATGCTTAGTAGAAGGAAGGATTGACATGTAATCCAAGGAGATGGATTCCCAAGTTTGACTAGGGGTAGGCAGCGGAGTATAGAGGCCTTGCTTCTTGATGGTTGGTTTGGCAATGGCATAGATAGTGTAGGATCTAATGTACTTCCCGACATCCTATCGAAGATTTAGCCAATATAATTAATTCTACAGTACTGCCACCATTTTCTCGACCCCGAAATGCCCAACAACCCAACTGTAGTGTGCTTCCCAAATAATCTTGGTACACTTGATTAAAGGAACACAAAGGTGACCCAAGTGGCATAACAGGGCATCCTGGAGGTGAAAATCTAGAACATACTGACCGTCCAAGAGCGTCTGGTAGGTGTGGCCGAATTATGGGTCGCTTTTGTAGATAAGTGGCCAATTAGAACTCTTGTGCCCACAAGAGTTGAGAACGGTGGTTAACGCCATGATTGGTGGTCGGCTAAGGCAATATGAAACATTATTGGTGCTCCCTTCTTATACTTAATATTCAAATGGAACTGTTGCAGGTATGTGGACCACTTCTGTTGGTGATCATTTTGCAACTTCCCTTGCATCTGTATGAACTGCAGGGGTCGGTAATTTGTGTGGATGACCATTTCCTTCCCCAAAATGTAATGCTTCCATTGTTAGCAGGCCTGCACAATGGAATACATCTCTTTGTCATAGATGGGATACTTCTAGATTGTGTCTGAAAGTGTCTTACTATGATATGCCACTGGATGCCTGTGTTGAGTAAGGATTGCCCCAATAACATAGTCAGAGGCATATGTATCGATCTCAAATGGCTACTGCAAGTCTGGTAATGTGAGCACTAGTGCCGAGAAGAGGCATTGTTTCAACTCTATGAATGCCTTCTATTGAGATCCAGACCAAAATAATTTTGCTTTCGATCCTCCCTTGGTGACTTGACTCAAGGGCCAAGTGATATGAGAGAATCCCAACAGGAACCTGCGGTAGAAATTGGCAAGACCTAGAAATCTGCAGAGCTTTGTTAAAGTGGTTAGAGCTGGCCAATACTAAATGACTTGGATCTTGGCGAGATCCACATGCACCCTCTGTTCATCAATGATGTATCCCAAACACTAAACTTGGGTCATGCCAAAAGTGAATTTCTCCAAATTGGCACATAGCTTGTGTTGTCGCAGTGTTTGGAGAAATTGTCGGATGTGATGGAGGTGCTCTTCCCAACTCTGGTTGAAGACTAGGATGTCATCCAAGTATACCACTACAAATGAGTTGGTGAATGGCTGCAAGATGTCATCCATGAGCCTCATGAAGTTTGCAGGAGCATTCGTCAACCCGAAAGGCATAACCAACCATTCAAAAAGGCCCTCCTTGGATTTGAATGTAGTCTTCCAGACATCAGAGGGTTCGATTGGTACCTGGTGATATCTCGACTTCAAGTCGATATTGTTGAAATATTTCCCCCCCTTCAGTTGGTCCAAAAGGTCATCAACTCATGGGATCAAATACCTATTCCGGATAGTGGTCTTGTTCAGCGCCCGATAGTCAATATAAAGTCTCCAAGTCCCATCCTGCTTCTGTACCAACACGATTGGGCTCCTATAGGGCGATGAACTCGGTCAGATGTGACCTTTATGTAGTAGTTCCTGAATCTGCCTATTGATTTCATTTTTCTCCAGAACGGAGCACCGATAGATTGGTCCATTGGGCAGTGGTGCACCTGGGGTCAGATCGATGGAGTGCTTGACTTGACAATGCAGAGGCACCCGCACGAGGGAGGTGAAGATGTCCTCGTACTCCTCCACGACCTTGTCTATCTGTTGTTGTCGTGTAGAGGGGCCCTGTCAGGAGGTTGTGGTCACCATCGTCTTCTTTCCTTGAGGGCATATCATCAGGAAAACAAATTTCTCGGTTTTGGAAATGAGCTTACTACATTGTTTTACAGTAACCAAAGAGATGGCAATAGGTGGTGCTACCTTCAGTATCTTGTACAACTTATTTCCCAAAGTAACAATAACAACACAAGGCCTTGACTCATACACAACATGTCACTTCCACAAGTATGGTTGGCCTAGTAATACATCACAAAAATCAAGGGGAGCAACATCACATAATATCTCATCCGTGAATGGGTCGATGTTGTATTAAAGGCGACACTGATAGCTCACGCGAAGATCCATTCCTTAGTGAAGCCACCCAATGGTGTACGGTTGTGGATGTGCTATGGTCGGTAAGCCCAGCTACTTCATGACCTCTGCTGAAATGAGGTTCTTCTGGCTCCCTCTGTCGACAATGAACTGTAGCGGGGAACCCTTTACCCACATCTGGGAGTGGAAGAGGTGCTCCTCCTCCTTTGGATCTTCAAGTTCCTCCTTATGGATCTTCATGGTGGCAACGATGGCATTGGGCTTCGCATTGATAATTTTCTTCCCTTTGTCATTCCCCTTGTTGGTTTCTAACTCAGAGTCAGAACATGCATTTGATTCTGAAGACTTTAACTCAGCCACTTGTGACTGCTTGGCCCGCAACTCACTTGTGTTGTGAGTGGAGCTCTTATGGAACTAACACCACTTTCTCGTGTCCTTCTTTGGCTTCGCAGTGTTGTTCTTTGCTTGCAGCTTTGGTGGGTTGTCCTGGGCTGCCCCGCCTTGGATTTGTCCTTTGTTCTGTGGTTTGGGGGCACCTTTCCCTTGCTTTGGGTTCACAGATCCAAAGTCTTGTTTCTTCTGTGTAAACTTTTGCTCGATCTTGACAACATATCGATATGCCGGCCGAGCGAGGAGATGTTCAAGAATTCTATCTCGTTCTAGATATACCTGTGTAGGCAGCCGCAGTACTTGAGAACCAAATGTTTCTCAGAGTCCTTGATACCCACTTCGTGCGAAGGGTATGAAAAAAATTGGTAAACTCTGGCACATCTTAGTCTCTTCCCTGTCACAGCATTGTCCACTTTATGTATTTATCATCATAGCTCCCGACAGGGTAGTACTGCTCCTTGATGGTATCCCATAATGAGTTCCAAGTGGGTGTGGCTAAAAACAGTGAGCTCATGCTTTCATCCTTTTGCTCACAATAGTTTTCCCACTAGTCCTTGATGTGGGCGGTGACTTTGAGAAGAGCAAAAGTAATCTTTTCTCAGCTGGAAAAATCATGAACAAAAAAATATCCTTCTAGCATATTTAACCATTTATCTACGGCATCTGCATCTATTTGGCCCTCAAATATGGGAATGTCAAAGTTAACTTGTACCTTAAAGGGTGTGGCACTTCTAGAGTAACAAATGGAAGTAGATGTGTCGCCCCTGGGTAGCCGCCAAAGGATCTAGGCAAAGTTGTCCATCATTGCGTTCCTTTGTCTCTTGAGGGCCTCTTCGAGCAAGATTTTGATAGGATCTCCTGCCCCTTGTCTTTCTTTTCATCCACCATGGGAGGTCGTCGAGATTTACGAGGCTGGTCTTGCAAAGGTTCGACCAGTTCAAGCCCTAACTCCTTATATCCCGACCTTGTTGGGGACATGCAAAGAAAAAAATAGAAAGAGCAGACCGCTCTAATACCATTGATTTGGATTTAAACAACAACACAACAAATTACAGATATAACCATAAATACAGAGATGCAACATAAATAATACTTCATTTCATTTATGTAAAATACTGAAATATGCTTACAAACATAAATGGAAATAAACTGGCTCGGGCGATGGTAGCTTATCTCTAAGAAGATATGTGGCGGCTACATGCCTCTGAACTATCTTACAATGAGGCTCGAAGGCCTATTTATTGTTGAGAAACAATGGAAAACCCTAAACATCCAAAAACCTAACCCTAGGAGATGAAGCACCAAACTATGGGCCTCGTTTGGGTAAATTGGTACATCAACTTCCCAGGGTTGTAACTTTGGCATACAATCTCCATTTGACGCGCACAATACCTTGTTAGAAATATCTATCTGAGGACTACAACTTTTGAGTGAGAAACATCAGTCCATAGACCCATGTTGCTCCCAGTTTTCTCAAAAAATGTTGTTTAGGGCCTCAAAACGGCTCCGGAAGTTCAGGACCCAAAAAATTGCCAAAAATAGTAAATTATGCTACAAATATGGAAACTAAAAAACTGAAAGAAACAATGGTGGAGGTCCAAGTGGAATAAGTGGATGGCCACCAATATTCACTTGGATCAACTGCTTTCCTTTATCAGCATCAGTCTCCATACCACTTCTCAACACGATATTTATGCTTTGATATTCTTTGCGAGGGTCAAGCCTCATCATCTGAATGTTTAGCATAGGTTTCTAGGGCTGCGCCTTCTTTTCTTGCATGTTTTCCATAAGGACCGGGAATTCCTCTATGAAATGGTCAAACTGTTGACAATACTGACATTATGGATGCGTGGGATTTGTACAATCTCGCGCGAAGTGCCCTGCTTCGCCACAGTTATAGCAGATTACCTGCCCACGCCCTCGACCTGGTCCAACGCCTCTTCCTCGTTCTTGGCATCCTCCATGCATAGCTCCTGCGCCTTGATCCTTTGGCTAGTTCTCTACATGCATCCTATAGATAGGGGTTCTATCCATCATCAGCTCATAACTCCTACAATGGAATTCATTATGTCCTACAAACTTACATAAATTGCAAAACAACTGCTGAGGGGTCTGTACAATTTTTTTCAATAAATAGCAGTTATCAGTAGCATGCTATCCTGTAACCTGATAGATAGCGCACCATAGCGTGGCTCCCATGTTTATCCCAACATTATTTTCTGGTTTTAGGGGAACAGGCCCACCCCCTATAATATAGTTCTTATAGACCGAGAAATGATCCTTATCATGTCCATGGCTTTTACACTTCAAACACTAGACCTCAGTGTGCACCTCCAACTGAGCTTCCTTTCCTTTCTTCAAGCTCTGTAACTCCAAGTGCAGGCTTTCCAGCTGTGAATGAATCTGTTGCACCCCAATATTCGTATCCTATATGGGTGAAGCATCCAACCTCATCACGATCTCCAAGGCTTTCTCTTGCATTTCTATCTTCTGTTGTGACAGAGTTACTCTTAAATGTGGCAAGAGCAATGCTATAAACTAGTCGCGATGCTGGGAATCCATGATTACCATATTGGCCTACCTGATTAGGCACTTCAACCTCTGATCAAAGTCCCAAGGTGTCTCATCTATCTTATGTCAGATTTCCTTAAATTCAATTACCGACTGTGCCTTTGACTTAGGCTTACTGAACTCCTGGTTTAGAGCTAGCTAGGTATCTGCTAGTGTCGTGTTGGGGTTATCCGTGCAATACTTGATATGCCATGTTAATGCGCTATCCTGTAAGGCTCTAACCAACTGCGCTTTCTTAATATTATCATCTGTAATCTTCTATGCTGTCCAAATAGCTCCTACGACAAACCAAAATTGTTCTGGATCTTCTCTCCCTATTCATTTAAAAATCAACATCTTCATTGCGTTCGCCATGTTGAATGGTGGAAATGGAGGTGGGAGGGGGGTGAAGGTGTAGGTGTATGAGGCGGGGGTGGGGGTGGAGGTGGAGTGGATGGATGAGGTATCTTCCAAATACCCTGCGTAATTAACTAAACTGCACTTCGTGGCGTAGTCAGCACCGTCCCCTCGTCGTCACTTGAAGTGGGTTTAATGAGCGGCCTATATTATGAGTTGGATCCTTCATTTCTTCTAAAGAATATCCCTCTTTGCGTATCCCCAAACATCAAGGTAACTACATAACCCTCTTTTCACATAACAACATTTTAATTGCAGTCTTTAATGATTTCAGATACTTATCTCACGGTCTTTTAAACAACCTTCGTTCCATTTTGCTATAGCTAATATTCCCGTCGATCGCAAAATAAGTCACAAAACTTCCCAATGTGCGATTAATACAATGATCCACAACATGCGCGATTTTGTTTTCTGATGCTTCCAAACATTGCACTAGCTCAGGAGTCCATACTATAGGACTGTTAAGCCTCCATGTCCCTTGTATATCAGCCAATTTAGACAACCACTCGTGTAGTTCTTTAGGGAAGAAACAGAAGAATGGATTAGTCTCGTTTGTGTACAAAAACCTCTGCAAAAATTGCTCCTTAGATAATTTAGGGCTCTTGTTTTCTTAATCCGCGAACGTGTGCATGTTTCGATCAATCCACTTGCCAATCTCTTTCTTCGTAGGGAACCATTTATTACACATATCTTAGATATATCCCGGTCCTGCCAACAAAACCATTTTTTGGCTTAAGGGGGCTTGACCCAGGTTCAAAATTGTTCGCGCCAACTAATAAAACCCTAATTGTTGGCCCTTTCGGCAACAACCTGTATAACGCAGGCTACAGTCTCACCCAAAGCAGTATTGGGGGATGATAGAACCACATTTAGGTTTCCAAAGACAGTGTGATAAGTGGTATTAATCTCTTATAACTCAGATCTGCCTCTGCGCAGATTGGTATCCTTCTAGGGCTCGCCACTGCAACTCTAAGAAAACGGATTCCAGACCTTAACGAAGGTCTGCGATCTGGATTTATAGACTCTAAGGAAGCAGTCTATCTACTTTTGCACACTAATTAATAACCCTAGATCTACCTTTGTGCAGATCTACCTAATTCATTAGAAATCACCACAGAATTAACATTTATCTTCGCGAAAATAGATAATTACTTAAGTCATGCATAAGTATGATAAATTCAGTAGATTCATGCAACATTTATACATTATTCCATAGAAAAAATATTATTAAGTGACAAAACATAACATAAGCAGAATTCACAATATTACTCAGATGCAAATTATTTCTTTAGAATCAATCTTTATTAAGCTTCAACACTTAGATTACAGACTTCTTTACCCCGTGCACTCAACTGCAGGGTTCCGCACACTCAGCTGCGGACTTACCAAGGCCTCCTGCGCACTCAATTGTAGGAGCCTTCCCCTTTCACCTAAGTACAGGAAACATATCTTTCCTACCTTAGAGTTTGCCCAAAATAACAATATTCATTCAAAATTATTCCTAAGACTCGCTATGACTCAACTATATATAGCTTTCTTCAATACAATACCATGGTCTACGGACCATGGGTGAGTCTGAAAACTGACCTATTACTTACCCAAAGAAAGGGCTAAAACCCGATTGACTCCTATCTAGCTGTGCACTCCGCATCCACATTTCATTGAGACTTTACATTTTTTACAAAACTTATACAAAAATCGGGTTAACTAACCCAAAAATTGACCCTAGGGACCCTATCCCAACAAATATAGTCTCCAAAGGGATCGATATTCTGAATCTACATCTAAGTTGATAATCTGTCCTAAATCCTTTTTTATTTCTCTCTCTAGAAGGATATTTTGTGCATAAGATCAATCAAATCCCATACCCTTCATCTATCCTTCTATACTCACCTGGGTATAAGGTTCTCTTCATTTTTTTTGATCATACAAGGGCTAGAAAAGAAGTATCCTTATTCTACTGTTGTTCTCGGCTCCATTTCATTTCAAAAGGAATTAATTTAATCCTCTGTCTCAAAGGAAGAGAAGCCAAGACTCCTATAGGATGATGGATCATTAGGTTCATCACCTTTCTCTCAATAGCATAAAAGGGTTATGCACTCAGATTGAAGACTTTCAGTCTTGGTAAAATTGTATAGGCTTTGTTTCTATCACATTGTTCCCCTACATCGTGCTCAATTCCCTACATCAAAATACGTAAAGTATCCCTATGATTTGGATGTTATAAAGCAAGAATTAAGTAATTATGGTTCTCTGCCATATATATGGAACCAATTCACATAGTTCTCTACAATTATACGTCCTCTGAGATCATCATTCAGTTCTATGCATTTGACACTAGCTCACAACTCATTTGTGAATAGTAGTTGTATGGTAGAACAATATTGGAATGGGCATATTGATATGGCACTATAGAGAAGTGAATGCTGATCATATTCATCTCTGGGTGAGATCCAAGCCTTGCACATTCTACCATAACATGATCAAGCTTAGGTATATTCTCAACTTGAATTTCTTATATCAGTTGAGCTAATCTGTGAAGTTTTTTTGTTTTGTTTTTTTATGTTTAGTTTAGTTTAGTTTAGTTTTTGTTTTTTTGTTTTTGTTTCGAAAAAGTTACATCATACTCATAAAAAAACTTTTTTTTTGGAAATAAGGATAATAACAGGCATCAATTAGTGGAAGAATTTGGTTCTTTTAACAAAATCAATCCTCTTTAAGCCTTAAGAGAAAGATTTAAGTGGCAGAGTTGAGATTAGGTTAGTAGTAAAAGATCATAGTAGAAATGATCCTCTTGGAATTTTGAAGATCTGAAGCTATTATAAACCTCTCTATTATTTGTGACACCCGGTTTGCTATGTGAGGCAATATTCTATGAATGTCAGCTCAACATCTCTTATGATTTGCTCAACATTATGTAAACCTTGTATATCAATGACAATGTTATAGTCTTGTTCACAATCAAAGTTGTGAACAAGACATATGTAAATCTTGGATACCTTATCTTTTGAAGCAGCTACAATGGATCTTGGCATCATCTCATGATGATCATTTGTGAAGGTATGCAAGAATCAACTAATCAGTAAGCTAGAGTTTATGACTTGTTGTGAAGTTCAACTCTTGTAGACGCATCAAGATGTCAACTTGAGCAAGGATTGCAATATACAATCCTGATTTTCAATAGAAGGTTCGAGTAGTAATGTCTGTAATAGCATCAATTACTTCAAGGTTTGCTAAATAAAGTCTAGATGTTTACTTTGCATACTTTTGAATATTTATCCATTTCATTAGCACCTGCTTTATAATCATTTCCCATAAAACAAAGGTATAGTGGAACTCCTCTCAGTAAGGAAGAATATTGTGATTATTGAATGTGATCAAAGGTATTGATTCAAAATTAACTCCAACATCCCATTATTCTGGCGTACTATAGTTTCACCTTCATAAGTATTCATAAAGACTTGTCATCACATCACCGCCTTGCAACATGATAAAGTTTCATCTTAAAGATGAAGTGAAAATTGAAAAAGGATTGATGATCTCCTAAAGTAAGGATTTAGAGGGAGCTTTAACGTTTTGATGATGTTTGTCCATCAGATGATGATCCTCTCATTTACCAATGAAAGAGGTGATTTTTAAGATGTAAGAACTAGCTTTATTCCTAAGCATTAAAAGTCTCGTAAAATGAATAGTTTTTAATCCAGATACATACTACGCATGGGAACATTGGTGTATACCTTGATATGAATACTCTAAGTCAATTTATGGAGCTACATATATTGGATAAGATGCTCATTAAGATTATCTAAAGTACACTGCTGATCTAACAGTACAATAATAATACAATAAATGGAAAGAGCACAACTAAGTGATATATATTTTCAGGATAAGCTGCTCATTAAGATTATATCTTATGATGGATGAGGCACCATTGAAGCACAAAGTATAAAGCAACAAGCATGGCTTATTATGAAGACATTTAAGGAAACTCTTCAACATCCATTTATGGACAACACCTCTGTTGTATATTGAAGAGTAGGATTTAGAGAATACAGTGCTTCACATATTGACACTAGATACCACTTTATTTGGAATATGGTACAACCAAAAATAATCAAGGTCCATCTTTCCAATTTGTATGCACATGCGTCTGTCATCCTTGCAAAGCCTCTTGGTAAGATCAAGTTTTCTCAGCTAGAGGTTTGAGTCATGGATAGACCCTACTAAGAGGGTCTCAAATGAACATTGATCTCTGAGAGCTCTTGGGGGAGTGGGGTGCCTTTTTAGAGTTATGAGCGACTATAGGGTGAATGGTTCACCTTTCCCTATAGGTGCACTACATACTGGGTGAGTGGTTCGCCTTCCCTTATGGTACCCCATGATGGTTGACATGTGCATAGGGTGAGTGGTTCACCTTCCCCTACGATTGATGGAACATGTGTGTAGGGTGAGTGGTTCACCTTCCCCTACGATTTATGGCACATGTGTGTAGGGTGAGTGGTTCAACTTCCCCTACGATTGATGGCACATGTGTGTAGGGTGAGTGGTTCACCTTCCCATATGATTGATGGAACATGTGTGTAGAGTGAGTGGTTCACCTTCCCCTATGATTTATGACATATGCATAGGATTATTGGTTCACCTTCTCCTATGGAATATAAGTAGCATGAGTGGTTCAAATTCTCTTACGAGTACCCTAGTTAGAGATGCATATAGGCATCTACTTGTTTTCACATGTGGACATGTCAGTGGGACTTGGTTCATCCTTTCCCCACATGTAGGATGCTCATTCCTTACGATAAATGGTTGACCTGTCGGTGGGACGTGGTTCATCCTTTCCCCACGTGTAGGATCTTTCCTAAGATTATTGATTGGCATGCATGTAGGATTTGGTTCATCCTTTCCCTACTTTCAGTGGTTTACATGCATGAAGGATGTAGTCTATCCTTTCCCTATGATGGTTGTGACATGTGTTATCACAGGTATATTTGAGTATCAAGAAATATGAAGATTTTTGCTGAAGTAGAGACCACCCCTTGAAAATGGTAACATCCATAAATTTTGCCTATACTATGTTTAACTAATAATTTTAGTAGTATACATGCTTATATAGGTTATTAGAAAAGACATGGAGGTGGAAAAAATCATGAAAAATAAAAAAAAACTCAGAAATGCATAGTTTCGTAGCGACTCCCCATAATAAAGCCAGTTTTTTGCTACGAAATTGCTGTAGCTTTTCATGGAGGATAAGACAAGATAAAAACACAACAAAGGGAGTTCTAAGGGCATATATTTAGTTTAATAACATCAAGGAAGACCTCAGAACTTGTAGAAAGAGTAGAGGAGTAATAGAAAGGTGTTTTTTGAATTTGCTACTGAAGTTTGCTACATAAATGTCAAAACTCTGTTTTTCTGTGTTTGGAAGTTCTTGGGCATCAAATAGAGAGGCATCTATATGGGCTACAATTCATAGGAGTTTCCACATCATCACACAAAGGACTCCTATTTTTCAGGAAGACATGTCAGCAGAAAATTCAAATTTCGTAGCAACTCCCCATATTGAAGGTGAATATTTGCTATGAAATTGCTGTAGATTTTCATGGAGGAAAAACCAAGTTTAAACCTCATCTAAGGGAGTGTAAATGGAATATGTTTAGCTAATAAACATCAAATAAGACTTCAACACTGTCGCAAAGGTCAAATAGCTAGCAGAAAGGTGTTTTTTGAAATTTACTACCAAAATTTTGCTATAGAAATTCTGGAAATGACTGTTTTAGTAGTTAACTTAAAGCTCACTTTATGACCAAATGGAAATGAATTTTGGAAATATGAAGGAAATTTTTGTTCAGCATCAGCTCATATCATCTACAAAATCCTCTCTTAGTTTTTTCACATCTATTAGGGTTTGAAAGATACACATTTATCTTTGAGGCCTAGTTTACAGAATTTTTCCTAGCTAGATTTGTTGCAGAAATTTTGAAATTCGACTTGGTGGAGGTCCAACTCAGCAAGGTTGACTCCAAATTGATTTGGATAATGAAGATTGATTAATATTCTCTCAAATCCCATAATTTACTCTTCATTTTCCTCATTTTTAGTGGGTCAAAAATCAAATCCTAGATAATAGGATATGGACAAATTTTTCAAATATTTTATTCTTGAAGTATTGTAATAGGACTCTATCTTCAACAAAGGATGGATTTCGACTCCCCATACTAGGATTTGATATTTTGGAAGTCAAGAGGTGGCAGCATGAGACAACCAATAGTTTTAATACTTCTTTTTCAAATAGGATTTGTCAAGTATACTCAACATTTCAAACTTTTATGAATGACAACTCAACTCAACTAGATTATGTGGAAGCATAGTGTTAAGATATGTGTCAAGTATTTCTCAGTAGTTGATTTGTATTAGGAATTGGCTTTTAAAGCCTCTCATTGTATATATTCATAGGGACAGATGAGAAAAGTGTGGATGGATGATGTGAGAAGACCACTTTTGTATATTTTTTTCCAGTTAATAAGAAGTACAATTTGCAACAATACTCTGTTTTTAACTTGAGATTCATTTTTTGTTTCAGTTCTATCTCATCATACTTCTATGTTGTTATCAGTTTTCATAGCTTATTTAATTACCTAGAATTCAATGTTATATTTCTCCAACTTCCTTCAATTTTTTGTGATTAATGTAAATGTTCATATTCACATTAGTAAACCAAAAAATGCCTCAGCTTCCACAAAATGATGTTTGTTTGTAATTGAGTTTTTCTTTTGACTCCATGCCCAATGGTGGTGATTATCACACTTTCTTTCACCTGCAAGAAATCATACAAAAATCCAGAGTTAGCCATTTGAAATTGAGTTTTATTTAGAATATTATCTAGTTTTCCTTGAGAGAGCCCTCTCATGCTAGAAGGGCTAACTTCTAGCTACAAGTGGTTTGAAATAGTTACTCTTGGTTGGAGGTTGACGTAGCCCAACCTGTCTAACCTAGTGATAAAATTTTGGTGCATTTTCCAGGAGATGAAAAGCTCCATTTCCCGAATTTTTCTTTGAGTCTCTTCATTCTGATTCCTGAGGGTAACAGGAAATCCGAGTTTTCTGAAGGTTGTGATATTACCTTGGTGACTCCAATATCAAAAGATACAGAAGATCAAAGCTTCATGGTGACCCCACTTCTTGAAGATCAGTAGCTTGAAGAAGTTCTAAGATGAGTTCTACTGTAAGAAGCAATTCCAGGTATGCTCCTATGGATTGGTATCAAATCTATGGTTTTTCAAATCCTATGCCTTGTGTTAATTAGTTAACCCATATTCCCATGTTCAAAGATGAAAATAAAGATGATGTTATTCTGCATTTGGTTAGACTTCATATGAATTTATGTAGACTGAGGGTTGAGCTTCCTGAGGATTATCTCATGAAGATGTTTATCGCTACCCTAGAAGACAAAGCTAGAGTATGGTATGAAGGGTTTCCATCAGGAAGCTTGTGTTTTGTTAAAGATTTCCATAGAATATTATTGGACATTATGGGAAGTCTCATCCTTTCTTATCACTGTTTCAAGACTTTTGTAATTTTTGTAAGGGTTTCATTCAATATCTTGAAAGTATTGATGATGATGTAGAATGTATGGATGAGGACATGCTAGAGGCACTTTATGAATTTTCTTCTCAAGCTAGTTTTCATGATGATCAAGAAATTGTCCAACAAGCATATGTCTTTTCCTTAGTTAAAGATAAAATGGATTAGCAATTTGACAGTCAAGTCATATTACATGACATCCATGAGGATTTGCAACCTTGTCAATCTATATGCAATCAAAGGTATGAGGCAAATCATTCAAATTGTTTTTCAACCCATTCCTTTTCTGAGATTTTATGTCAAGAAGAAACTCCTCAAGATCAGGTTGTCGAAAATACATGCATGAAAATTTTGAACAGTGAGGTAACATATGATTAAATTTGTCTGACTAGACAAGAACTTTTTTTCCATTGAAAATCCTAATGATGTTGTCCCAGTTAAAGTGAATGAAAGTTCACTTTTAGGTAAAACTGAGCTACATGAAGAGATGAATATACAAGTTTTACCTATTCTATTTGGGGATCATCAAAATGACATGGATGATATGCATAAAGTTTTTTGTATAGGTGTTGGCATTATGTTTCTGATGTTGTACTTGATGGCAACACCCTCAAGTGGCAAAACTCTAATCAGGCTCTCAAAATGATAAAAATTAAGAAGTACGCATGTGCTCTGTGAAAATCGTGTGTACCCGTAGGTACACCGTGCAGGGGATGCGGCCAAACACGCAGATCACCCGTTCATGAGGTGTGTACCCCCAGTTCACTCACTTCAAGGCAGAGAAGCGCACTCACGTGGGGTTTCTAATGTTTGGCCCGTGGTATTTAGCCCGCCGTTCTTGATTCTATGGTTTTGGCCCGTGGTATTGTTTTATATTATTATTATTATTGAGCCCCATGTTTTTGGGCCCCTTGTTTTGGTTATCTATGGTATTGATCCATGATTTTAGGAAGAGCTTGTATATATAAAGCAAAGGAGATCACTTGGCCAAAGCATCTTTTGCAAATTGAATATCTTAAGATCTAAGTATTGGGTTATCTGTTTAAAAAAAAAGAAGCTTGATCTATATAAAAACGAAGTTGAAGGTGAATCTATGAAGGGTGATCTCTCGGGCGCATGATCAGATTTGGGCATCTGACTATCTGTGGCACACTGGTGGAATACCAATTCGGCCCTAATCAGAGGTACGCAGGTGACTAACGGTGCAAGTGCGTGGGTACGCAGAGCAGAAGGAGCAGTGCATGGGTACGCAGCGCGACAGAGGTTCAGGTGCATAGGCACAGTGAAAGTACGCGGTGCTTCAGAAGCCGCAGGTACATGGGTACGCAGAGCGATAGCTTCTGTGGGTGCGTGGCGACAGTAGCAGTACGTGGCGCGATAGCTTCTCTAGGTGCGTGCCTACAGTAACAGTACGCAGCGTGATTGAAGAAATAGTGCGTGGGTACGCGGGGCAGCAGAAGGCGCTCTGCGGGTATACGCAGGGGAGCAGAAGGTGAAGTGCATAGCAACGCAGGCCAGAGAAAGAAGAAACTGCGTATCTGTATTAAAGCATTTATTTAACTGAATTTTCTCTGTTGATAAGGTGTTCTGGGTTCAGTTTACTGTTACTATTGATCTGGTTACTGCAGTTGATTGGGTGATTTACTTGTACTTGATGATCATTTGATATTCTTGGATCCAGTTTGAAAATTTATGAAAAGTGGTCCTTGAAAGAAGTAAGGGGGTTGTAGCTCCCTTCCAGGAGAGACTGGAAAACGAGAGAGAGTTGTAGCTCTTTGCAGGTTGCATCCTGCGTATTGGTAAAGGACTGCACCAGTACAAAACCATTGTAAAAGGAGTTTCTAATTTGAAAGAAGATAGAGACATATTGCAGCAGGTGGTTTTCACCCACATTGGGTTTCCACCTTACATCTGGTGTTCTTTGGTGTGACTATCTGTTTTCTTTGTTCATGCTCATTATTTTATGGTCCTGACATGCAAAAATAATTCAAAGTATAAATAAGGAAGATTTATTAAAAGAACTTGATAATACTGATTCACCCCCCCTCTCAGTATTATTTCCAACAATTGGTATCAGAGCAGGTCCTTCAGAGAAGCTTGATCGCTTGAAGGAAGATCATCATGAGAAATTACGAGAGGGAAGCATCAATCAGGCCACCAATTTTTGATGGGACAAACTTCAATTATTGGAAGGTAAGAGTTACTGCCTATCTTCAATCTCTTGGTACAGAAGTTTGGGATATCATAGAAACAGGATACACTTTTCCTTCAGCTACTCCTACAGATTTGGCCGAGAAGAAGAAATATGAAACAAATGCTAAAGCAGTCAATACTCTGCTGGGATGCTTATCTCAAATAGAATTCGTAAAGGTTATGCAATATAAATCCGCAAAGGAAATATGGGACAAGATTGTCTTGAGCTACGAAGGAGATGAACAGGTAAAGCGTGCTAAACTTCAAACCCTCAGGATTCAGTATGAGAATATTAGAATGCATAATGATGAAAGTGTGGCTAACTATTTTCTTCGGGTAGACGAGATTGTTAATTGCATGAAAAATTTGGGTGAAGAAATAAAAGAGGCTATTGTGGTTGAAATTTTTTTAAGATCATTGTCCCCCAAGTTTGAATCTAAAGCGTCTGCAATAGAAGAAAAGGAAAATCTACGAATTCTTACTATGTCTCAGCTACACGGAATTCTAACTGCTTATGAAATGAGAAAGGGAGGTCCATCAGACAGGAGAGAAGCTGCTTTCAAGGCTTCAGGCAATGGAGACTACTATGAAGCAAGTCACGCACCAGAAGAAGAAGAAGAATCAAATTTTGTCAGAAATCTTCAACGGGGTACTGGAAGGTTCAGAGTTATGTTACCTTTTAAATGTTTTTCTTGTGGAAGAGTAGGTCATTATGCTGCGAAATGTCCTCATAAGGATAAGATTGACAAAGGAAAGGAACCTGCTAGATGGAGCAAGAAACAAAATGCAAATAAGAAAAGCTACTGCACTCATGAAGATAGTGATGGTCTATCAAATAGTGATGAAGATGAACGAGGTAATGACTATAAACTTTTAATGGCATTTGAAGATGATGATTACATGGATGCTATAGATGTGGATAGCCTTCATGAAGAAATTTCTAGACTCAAGACATGTATAGAAGAAAAGAATATGATCATTGATACTCTACAATTTCAGATTGATGAAAAAGAAAAATATCTTGAAAAGTTTGAAGGTGAAATTTTTGGTCTTAGAAAAGAGATTGAGAAAACAAAGGCTATTAATCTTAAGTTTGTCAAAGGATCTGAAACTCTGGATGAGAGATCATCAATGTACAACGTTCTCCACTAAACAAGACAGGTTTGGGGTATAATGGAGAAACTTCTCAAGCATCCACCTCAAAGAGTTATCTTGATGCAGCAAGAGGGAATGAGCAAAAGTAAAATGGAGATCACCAGGTAAAGCAGGGACCAATTACAAACAAAAACTATCAGGTAAACTAGGGGCAATCTGTCTTAAGGATGAACAAAAGCTACAACCAGCCACAGGTAAAATCCTCTCAATTTGCTTCAAGAATGAATGACAATAGAAATTACAATCGTTTGGCTGGAAGATTTGATAACCGCAGAAGTTTCTTCAATGGACAATGCTTCTCTTGCCATAACTTTGGTCACAAAGCAGGTCAATGTGTTGCATATAAAACGATCATGACTAGAGAAGTTCAAAAACAAAGAAGTATGATCGGGATTACAAAAAGGACCTATAACAACTTTTCGGTTCTTGAAAATGAAGTTGAATGTTCTATTTGCAATAACTTTGGTCATGAAGATTCTGAATGCAGGATCAGGTTTCAGCAGACAAAGGAACAAGCCTCAAGCACCAAAACATGGAGAATAAAGGAACCACAAACAGAAAGATGTGGGATAGCATTTTATGCAGAGGGGCAGGAAAATCTATGGTACATTGACAGTGGATGTTCGAAGCATATGACAGGTGATAAAGAAAAACTTGAATAATATTCTGCTTTAGAAAAGGGAAAGAAAGTTTCTTTTGGAAATGATACTCCTGCAACTATTAAAGGAAAAGGCACTGCTCAGTTAAAAGAAAAAGTCAAAGCTAGAAATGTTTTGTACGTTGATGGATTGAAGCATAATCTTCTGAGTGTCAGCCAGATGTGTGATCAAGGAACCGAGGTGATATTTAGATCAAATGGATGTCTTGTTCGTGATCTTAATACAGGTAAAACGGTGATCAAAGGTAAAAGAACTCCAAATAATATATACATATTTGAAGAAGGAAAACAACAATGCTATCTAAGCAAGGATGATGAACACTGGTTATGGCACCGGAGGTTGGGGCATCTAAGCTTTTCACAAATAAGGAAAGCATGCAAATATCAAGCAGTTCGCGGTCTTCCAGATATCAAAATTCCAGACAACACCATATGTAAATCATGTCAGTTTGGAAAGAAAACCAGAACTAACTTTCTAGAGAAGGAAGGATCAGCTAGCATGCCTCTTGAGCTTGTTCATACAGATGTATGTGGACCATTCAGGAAAAGGACACCTCGAGGAGAAGAATACTTAATATTATTCATTGAAGATTTCTCTAGGTTTGTCTGGTTAGGACTTATGAAGCACAAAGATGAAGCATTCGAAAAATTCAAATCCTTTAAAGCCTTGGTTGAAAATGAATCAGGATACAAAATTAAGTGCCTCAAATCCGACTGAGGTGGAGAGTTTACCTCAAATGAATTTTTCGATTTCTGTGAAGAACATGGGATAAGAAGAGAATCATCTATAGCTATAACTCCTCAACAAAATGGAGTAGTAGAAAGAATGAACAGAACAATCCAACAAATGGCTCGTGCTATGCTTGATGAGTCTGGAACTCCCACAACTTTCTGGGGTGAAGCTGCTTATGCTGCGGTTGTTATTCTCAACAAAAAAAATGTCTGGGTGAACAACACTCAAACTCCTCATGAGTTCTTTTATGGTGAGACTCCTTCGGTAAAGCACTTCAAAGTCTTTGGGAGCAAATGCTATATTAAGAATACTGATGAGCAACTTGACAAACTTGAACCTAGAGCAGATGAAGGCATTCTTCTTGGTTATTCTCCACACAACAAAGCATACAAGTGCTACAATAAAAGACTTGGAAGAATTGTTGACAACATTGATGTAGTGGTTGATGAAAAGGGATACATTCCTAGGCAAGTAAATCATGAAGATATCGAAGAAAATGAAGACTACTCTCAAAGACAGAATGATGAAGAAGAAGAACCTCAAGAAGAACCAGAGGAGCAGATAAGGATAGAAGAGAAGACTCCATCCAGATATGTTCAGAAAAATCATCCAGAATCTCAGATTTTGGGGCAGAAAGAAGCATGTGTACAAACAAGAAGAACAGTTGCAGAAGCTTCAAGCTATTTGGCATTAATCTCTTCCACTAAACCACAAAATGTGAAAGAGGCATGCAAAGATGAATGTTGGGTCAAAGCAATGGATGAAGAACTTGAGCAGATCGAAAAGAACAACACTTGGGAGCTGGTTCCTAGACCAAAGGATAAGAATGTTATAGGGACAAAATGGGTCTTCAAAAATAAATTGAATGAAAATGGAGAAGTAATTAGAAACAAGGCCAGACTTGTTTGTAAAGGGTATGCGCAGCAAGAAGGAATAGATTTTGAAAACACTTTTGGTCATGTTGCAAGACTTGAGGCCATCCGAATGTTCCTTGCTCTCTCAAGCTTTCAAAACTTCAAAGTTTTTCAAATGGACGTGAAATCAGCCTTTCTGAATGGAGACTTGGAAGAAGAAGTATATATTGAGCAGCCAGATGGTTTCATTCTTGGAAATGATCCAAATCTTGTATGCAGATTGAAAAAGGCTCTCTATGGTCTCAAACAAGCTCCAAGAGCTTGGTACTATCATTTGGACAAATATCTTCATCAACAAGGTTTTTCAAAAGGATCAACAGATAGCAATCTTTATATAAAAGTTGAAAATGATAAATTGCTAATACTTGTTGTGTATGTAGATGACATTATCTTTGGCAGAAATGAAGAAGCTATGAGTCAAAGCTTTGCCTTGGTAATGCAGAAAGAATTCGAAATGTCCTTGCTGGGAGAACTAACATATTTTCTTGGTTTGCAAATCCAACAAAAAGAAGGAGGGATCTTTTTGTCTCAAACCAAGTATCTCAAGCAGATTTTGAAGAAATATGGCATGGAAGATGCAAAACCAGTAGGTACACCCATGGTCACAGGATGTAGCCTCAGTGCAAATGATGAATCAGCAGCAGTGCATCAACCAACTTACAGATCTATGATTGGAAGTCTACTTTATTTGACAGGTACTCGACCATACATAATGCATGCAGTAGGAATAGTTGGGAGATTTCAGGAAAATCCAAAAGAAACTCATCTTCAGGCAGTAAAAAGAATCTTTAAATATCTTCAAGGGACTCAAAACTATGGCTTATGGTATCCTAGAGATACAGATCTCACACTTCATGCTTATACAGATGCAGATTGGGCCGGAAGCATGGATGACAGGAAGAGAACAAGTGGTGGTGCATTCTTTATGGGTTCCAGATTAGTATCTTGGTTCAGCAAGAAACAAAGTTCGATTGCCTTGTCTACAGCTGAAGCGGAATATGTTGTTGCTGCATCTTGTTGCACTCAACTCCTTTGGATGATGCAGACCTTGCAGGATTTTCAAATCACTTGTATACCACCCATCTCCATCTTATGTGATAATACAAGTGCAATCAGCATTTCAAAGAACCCAGTCATGCATTCAAAGACCAAGCACATACCGATTAAGTATCATTTTCTCCGGGAACAAGTTCTTGAACAAAAAGTCAAGTTGGAGTATGTTCCTTCTAAGGAACAAGTTGCTGATATACTCACCAAACCATTGCCCAGGGAGACCTTTGAATACCTCAGGCAAAAGCTAGGGGTTGTTGATGCATCATCATGTAGCTGAATCTCTTCTGATGGTTGGTTGTACGCAAGACTCATTTGGGGCATATGCGTACATGTGATGGGTTGCAGATTGATCGAGGATCGAATGGCACAGGTTCAGGGGGAGCATATAATGCATTGTTGGCATTATGGAGAAAGTACAGAAGGAGATCATAGATGTTGGTCTAAATATTGCTGCAATATGTCTCTATCTCTTTCATGGTCACTTATGGTGTTTGGTGGATTATGGTTCTTCTTTGCAGATCTGGTTTATAGTCAGGGGGAGCATGTTCTTAGGGGGAGCATAACCCTTTGCCCTTGATGTCAAAGGGGGAGAATGACGTTGAGGGTCTTGAGGTTGCCATCAAGTCCAAAGGGGGAGATTGTTGGCATTATGTTTCTGATGTTGTACTTGATGGCAACACCCTCAAGTGGCAAAAATCTAATCAGGTTCTCAAAATGATAAAAATTAAGAAGTACGCATGTGCTCCGTGAAAAGTGTGCGTACCCGCAGGTACACCGTGCAGGGGCTGCGGCCAAACACGCAGGTCACCCGTTCATGAGGTGCGTACCCCCAGTTCACTCACTTCAAGGCAGAGAAGCGTGCTCACGTGGGGTTTCTAATGTTTGGCCCGTCGTATTTAGCCCGCCGTTCTTGATTCTATGGTTTTGGCCCGTGGTATTGTTTTATATTATTATTATTATTGAGCCCCATGTTTTTGGGCCCCTTGTTTTTGTTATCTATGGTATTGATCCATGATTTTAGGAAGAGCTTGTATATATAAAGCAAAGGATATCACTTGGCCAAAGCATCTTTTGCAAATTGAATATCTTAAGATCTGAATATTGGGTTATCTGTTTAAAAAAAAGAAAGCTCGATCTATATAAAAATGAAGTTGAAGGTGAATCTATGAAGGGTGATCTCTCGGGCGCATGATCTGATCTGGGCATATGACTATCTGTGGCACACTGGTGGAATACCAATTCGGCCCTAATCAGAGGTACGCAAGTGACTAACGGTGCAAGTGCGTGGGTACGCAGAGAAGAAGAAGGATCAGTGCATGGGTACACAGCGCGACAGAGGTTCAGGTGCGTATGCACAGTGAAAGTACGCGACGCTTCAGAAGCCGCAGGTATGTGAGTACGCAGAGCGATAGCTTCTATGGGTGTGTGGCTATAATAGTAGTACACGGCGCGATAGCTTCTTTGGGTGCGTGCCTACAATAACAGTACGCGGCGTGATTGAAGAAACAATGCGTGGGTACGCGGGGCAGCAGAAGGCTCTCTGCGGGTATACGCAGGGGAGCAGAAGGTGAAGTGCGTAGCAACGCAGGCCAGAGAAAGAAAAACTGCGTATCTGTATTAAAGCATTTATTTAACTGACTTTTCTCTGTTGATAAGGTGTTATGGGTTCAGTTTACTGTTACTATTGATCTGGTTACTGCAGTTGATTGGGTGATTTACTTGTACTTGATGATCATTTGATATTCTTGGATCCAGTTTGAAAATTTATGAAAAGTGGTCCTTGAAAGAATTAAGGGGGTTGTAGCTCCCTTCCAGGAGAGACTGGAAAACGAGAGAGAGTTGTAGCTCTCTGCAGGTTGCAGCCTGCGTACTGGTAAAGGAATGCACCAGTACAAAACCATTGTAAAAGGAGTTTCTAATTTGAAAGAAGATAGAGACATATTGCAGCAGGTGGTTTTCACCCACATTGGGTTTCCACCTTACATCTGGTGTTCTTTGGTGTGACTATCTGTTTTCTTTGTTCATGCTCATTATTTTATGGTACTGACATGCAAAAATAATTCAAAGCATAAATAAAGAAGATTTATTAAAAGAACTTGATAATACTGATTCACCCCCCCTCTCAGTATTATTTCCAACAATAGGAACTGTTAGTGTTTAGAATCAAGATGACATTCATCAAGCAAAACTACTAAAGGTTATATCTTATTTGTTTGATGAGAAAAAGATTAGTTTCGATACACACAATATGGATGTCATGTTTGAAGATGTTCAAGGATGCATGGGTGGTTTTGTTGATTTACATGAAAGGGAAGACAAATCTATTGTTTTTTTATTTGATGATGTTCTTGGAATTGAAGACATAGGACAAAAGAAGCCATTAGTTATGAATAAATTTATCCCTCATGGTTTTACATATCAAGAAGAGGTGATTTTTCATGATTATCAAAATCCTTTGGTAAATATTTTCGAGTCATCAGTGAAGGTGGAGTTTCTTTCATTTATAAGCTCAGGTGATGGATTCAATTTTTATTCTGAGTTGCCAATAGATGGTCCACTTAAATACAGTCAAGAAACGTAGGCATTGAATCAACTCTTTGACTGGTTATACTGGAGGTTTCATATTGCTTGAATTAAGCAGGTGGATTTTCAGATGTTAGAGTAGGGTTATTGGTACATAAATAAGCTTGTTGGGCAAGCATTTCCTTAAGTTTTAGAATACATTTTGCAGTTGTCATTTTCAGTTTGTACAAAAATTTGATATCATATTGCAACAATAGTAGTTGGTTTCCAGTTGGCTTCCAGTTTGATTTGAGTGGGTCTGAATGTAGTCTTCAAATTGGGATTAGCCCAATGGTCAGGCATTGGAGCTTCTCGTTATTTTCTATCCCATAGGGGGGCAACATACCCAGTTGGAGCCAATGTTATCACATGTATATTTGAGTATCAAGAAATTTGAAATTTTTTGCTAAAGTAGAGACCACCCCTTGAAAATGGTAACATCCATAAATTTTCCTATACTGTGTTTAACTAATAGTAATATAAAGGCTTATATAGGCTATTAGAAAAGACATGGAGGTGGAAAAAATCATGAAAAATAAAAAAACTCATAAATACACAGTTTCGTAGTGACTCCCCATAGTAAAGCTAGTTTTTTGCTACAAAACTGTTGTATCTTTTCATGGAGGATAAGACAAGGTAAAAACAAAACAAAGGGAGTTCTAAGGGAATGTATTTAGCTTAATAATATCAAAGAAGACCTTAGAACTTGCAGAAAGAGTATAGGAGTAGCAGAAAGGTGTTTTTTGAATTTGCTACTGAAGTTTGCTATAGAACTTTCAAAACTCTGTTTTTTGTGTTTTGGAAGTTCTTGGGCATCAAACAACGAGGAAAATAGATGGGCTACAAGTAGTAGGAGTTTTCACATTATCACACAAAGGAATCCTATTTTTCAGGAAGACATGTCAGTATAAGATTCAAATTTCATAGCAACTCCCCATATTGAAGGTGAATATTTGCTACAAAATTGTTGTAGCTTTTCATGGAGGAAAAATCAAGTTTAAACCTCAGCTAAGGGAGTGTAAATGGCATGTGTTTAGCTAATAAACATAAATTAATACTTCAGAACTTGCATAAAGGTCAAATAGAAAGCAGAAAGGTGTTTTTTGAAATTTGCTACCAAAATTTTGCTACGGAAGTTCTGGAACTGATTGTTTTAGTAGTCAAATTCAATCTCGGTTTTTGACCAAATGGAAAGGAATTTTGGAAATATGAAGGAGGCTTTGTTAAGAATGAGCTCATATACAAAATTCTCTCCCATTTCTTACACAGATATCAGGGTTTGAAAGATACACATTTATCTTTAAGGCCTAGTTTACATAATTTTTCCTAGCCAAATTTGTTTTAGAAATTTTGAAATTCAACTTGGTGGAGGTCCAACTCAGTAAGTTCGACTCCAAATTGATTTGGATAATGAAGATTGATTAATATTATCTAAAATTCCATAATTTTCTCTTCAGTTTCATCATTTTTAGTGGGTCAAAAATAAAATCATAGATAATAGGATATGGACAGATTTTTCAAATATTTTATTCCTGAAGTATTGTAATAGGACTCTATCTTCAACAAAGGATGGATTTCGACTCCCCATACTAGGATTTGATGTTTTGGAAGTCAATAGGTGGCAGAATGAAACTACCAATAGTTTGAATACTTCTTTTTCAAATAGGATTTGTTAAGCATACTCAACATTTCAGACTTTTATGAATGACAACTCAACTTAACTAGATTATGTGGAAGCATAGTGTTAAGATACGTGTCAAGTATTTCTCAGTAGTTGATTTGTATGATAAATTGGTTTTTAAAGCCTCTCATTGTATATATTCATAGGTACAGATGAGAAAAGTGTGGATGGATGATGTGAGAAGACCACTTTTGTATATTTTTTTTCTAGTTAATAAGAAGTATAGTTTGCAACAATCGTCTGTTTTTAACTTGAGATTCATTTTTGGTTCCAGTTATATCTCATCATAATTCTATGTTGTTATCAATTTTCATAGCTTATTTTATTACTTGGAATTCAATATTATATTGCTCCAACTTCCTTCAATTTGTTGTGATTACTGTAAATGTTCATATTCACATTAGTAAACCAAAAAATACCCCAGCTTCCACAAAGTGATGTTTCTTTGTAATTAATTTCTTCTTTTGACTCCATGCCCAATGGTGGTGATTTTCTCACTTTATTTAACCTACAATAAATTATACAAAAATCCAGAGTTAGGCATCTGAATTTGAGTTTTATTTAGAATATTATCTAGTTTTCCTTGAGAGAGCCATGCTAGAAGGGATAACTTCTAGATACAAGTGGTTTGAAATAGTTACCCTTGGTTGGAGGTTGACACATCCCAACCTATCTAACCTAGTGATAAAAACATGTAAATGTAGGATGTGATTCACCCTTTCCCTATGTGTGGCTGTGAGCAGGATGTGATTTATTCTTTCCCTGCATCATCCTAGCCATGTTGTCCAAGACACATGGGAAGTACCTCTCATTTGGCCAATGAGTTGGGAAAAGTGGATAGGGACCATAGCACTACTGATGGATGCATCATGTATTGTCATACTCCCTATCTCTAGAATGCATGATGTTCATCAACTTGATCACCTCGGATCAAGTGTGATTGGGGTTTGACCCCTGGTTATGCGGACTGACTTTTGTGAGTGTAGAGTGAAAAGGTCTTGTGACTCACTCTCAATCAATTATTCTTCATTATCTATATCAATGTCAACATAGTTGAGATGAGATGAAAAGATGGTACATGATGACAAGATGGCATGATGAAGGATGGATTGGTAGGTGCAATTCTTCCTAACTGAGAGGGAGTGTTAAAATTGGAAAATAAGGCCAAATTATACTTTGGGCAAGTATTTTGAAGAAGATAATTATGGCTTTGAATTCCTCTTTTCGAGAGGACCAAAATCGACCCAAAGATCATCAAATTGGATGAGGAGAAATGAGTTTTTGAATTTATGCCCATTCATATGTAAATTATCAAGGTCGTCCTCACCTCTACGTAGGCTCATAAAGCCCAATTGTCACGTCATTTAACCCCTCAATGATTCTTATGTATAGAGGTGCTTCCAACCTCATCTGATACATCATTAAGGTGCAAAATACTTCTGAAATAGGGTGCATATATGAGGCTAGGATGTCCAAGAGAAAGGAGCCGAGTTTGTGAGGGAATTTCTTTTGTTTGGGTGTCGTTTCCTTGTGGGAGAGAGGTCGCAATTGACTGAGGCCTGCTGTAGATAAAAAGGAGGCTTGGAGGGATGTTTCAAGACTATTTAGGGTAGTGAATCCTTTGCTGATTCAGGTTTTAGTTCAGAGGAGAGGTAAGAATTTATTCTATGCTAATTTTACATGTTTTATATCTCGATTCAGGCCACAGGAAAGGGACAACTACAACAATAGATCAACTCACTTGTTTGAGGGGCCGTAAGGCCTAGGAAGGATATTCCCTTCAAGCCGTAGTCAGACTAAGGTACAATGTAGTGGATTAGGGTCTTCTTCATTGGTTTTGGGATTATTTCATGTAGCTGTTGGTTCAAGGATGTTATAGGGTGCATTGAGGAAGACCCTCAAACCCTAGATCAATGTATGAATGTTTATAAGTGGAACACAAGGGAGCAGGCCATTGGGATGAGGATAACCCATGTTTAGAGCATTTGTTTAGGGCTATTGATATGCCCTAACCAATCTTGTTGATGCACAAAGTTCATTAGATCTAAATCTTTATTGTACTCTCTCTCTCTCTCTGTGCTGAACATTTGATATTGATGAAAGAAAAATTGATAAAGGGTTTTCCCCATCTTGGGGTTCTTCCCTAGCTTGAGCCAATTCTTGTATTATCTTTCCTTGACTTGTCTTCTACAATTACTGTGGATGTTCTTTCATCAGTTACTATTATAAGTCAATGGTTAATGTGATTAATAATGTTTAATGGAATTAATAATGGGCTTATGAAGTAACTGACCTATGCAAAGAATAATTTGATTCAAAATTTAACACTTTAGCTTCCTAATCAATCACTTTCATTGCCTCAAGCATGGTGAGGAGCCACTATTTCTAATTAACCACCTTATCCATTACTAATGCAAAAAAAAGAAATGCAACTTATTTTTACTATACCACTAAGTGGGCCTCCTTTGTGACCTCAATTGCTAGTACAACCTAATCCTAGTCCTAATAATAAGTAAGTGCAAAAAATTGAAACATCAGTTCTCCCCACCTACCGTATCTCACTTATGGAATGAAATGAAGTACGATTACAGTTAAGGAGAGTAAGAAACCTAATAATTTCCCCTGTTATCATAGGAGATGAGGAAGATGGTTCTCCAAGGAAAGGAACTCCGACTCAAGAATCATTTGGCAGATACCATGCTAAATTAGCTAATGATACTGCTGCTACAAATAACATCACTATAACAACTAGAATAACTGTAATAGTTGATACCTCTATTCCAACAACAATTAATACCTTTGTTCTTATAACAACTAGTTCTTCTTAAACAATTGATGTTATTATCATTATGGATACTACTGTAACAACTGATCCCTCTAAATAAAATGTTGATATTAATATTGGAGGGCTTGTAATAATCGAAGCTACTGCCAATACTGAGACCACTTTACACCTACCATAACATGAAATATTAACAGTAGCCAAAGCTACCCCTTAACCAATATTTGACTACTTGAAAGAATTGAGAAATTTTTATATTCACATTCTGCTACTCCAAGTAATCTGTGATGTTCCAATTTATGCAAAAATAGTGAAGGAGTTGCATGTAAATAACTTGGTAGAAAAGCTAGAGATCCTCCTACTGTGCATGTAGTTTGAAAATTGTCAAAATTGATGTCAAGAGAAGTTTTACTATGAAATATGAGGATCGTGGAAACCTAATAGTAGCCGTTCATATTGGAGGAGTAAGAATTCCAAATACCCTAGTTGATTTGGGAGCTGCAATTAATATAATGATTAGGGAGAATTTTGAATTATTTGGGTTTACCAAATTAAGGCCAACACCGACTATATTAGAACTGGCTCACAGGTCTAAAATTCTACTTGAAGGGATATTGGAAGATATCGTTATTTCGATTGAATCCTAGTAGTAATTAATAGATTTTGTAGTGTTACGACCTAAAACTCACCTATAGGGTCATCCTTTGAACTTACACAAACCCTGAATGGCCACTGCATATGCAATTATTAACATATTTGATGGGAATACTGCCAAGAATCTTGTTCTTTATCCCCGAGCTAAACCAAGTGTGGAATGTAAGAATCCCTTATGGCCTAAATTTGAACCAAGGGAGACTAATACACGACCAATTATCACCATTGGAAAAGCTTTGTATTTTGAAAATGAGACTAAAGATGACACCGTTAACAATTTTATTAATGCCCCCCTTGTTGTTACACTTCTGGTATCTTGGTTGTTGAGTTCTATAATGAACAAATTCAATGAGGAATAAACTGTTGATGATCCTACTCTGGAAGAAATACCTACTACCTCTAGTCTTAAGAGTATTCTAGTTGAGATAGAGCCTAGAAAAACCTTGAATATTAATCCTAATTTATACCCTGCACAAACTGAGAAATTAGTATAGTTGTTGAGAAAGTATAAAAAGGCTATTGCTTGAGAATGTAAGGACATGAAGGGTATCCATCTAGGTTTATGCACTCATCACATTTATTTGAAAGAAGGATCCCAACATATCGACATCCTCAAAGAAGAATGAATCCTTCCTTGAGGATGTTGTTAAGGAGGAGCTTCAAAAACTTTTGAACACAAATTTTATATGACAAATTTATCACAATCTATTGAAAAGTGTAGCAAGAAAGGCTCAATTTGACTTTTCCTTAGTAAAATTGAGCAAATATGAAATTTCCACATCAGCAGACAACTTGGAGGACTTAAATGAGGTGATTGGCTTTTGTCACTCAGTTAGTTTAGTAAAATTTGAGTTAATGAGTTGGAGTTCGGTTCACATGTGTTGATTGATTGTTAATTTATCGCAATCTAGTTCAATTAGTTTCAGTTGTACTCAGTTAAACTAGTTCTAACAATTGATAGAACTAGTGGAAGGTCAGTTGTGTAGTGGGACAACAACCTAACTAAAATATCATCCAGTTAACTAATCATGCAACCAAAATTAGCTCATGCATGCAAGGAATTTGAATTGCTCAGTTGTGTTGGGATTCTAAGGTAGTGCAACATCAATGTAAATTAGTTTTGAGTGTACAAGTATTCACACGTAGGTTGTGCTCAGAGCGAGCAAGGAAATTGTAATCAATTTCTCTATCAATGATTAATGAAAACAAGGTTTAAGAGTTTTTTAGTAGTTTCTTTCTCCTATATACATCTGTGTTCTTGTGTATGTGATTGATGCAAGTTTGCAATTTTTGTTCTAAATTGTGAATTAATTTCCACAGAGATGTAGAGTAGGATTGTGTCTCATGATTTAGATTAAATCTTGTGATCAGTTACAATTCCATCACCATAATTTCTACACGGTATCAAATCAGGATTCACATTAGAACAAGAATTTTGAAGTTGTTTTTGAGGAGGTTTGAATTTGCAGCTTTAGTGTAGCAAGATTTCTTTAAGCTTGGAAGAATGACCTTGAATGGACTAAGAATCAAGCACGCACTTCAAGGCAACTCAAATTTAATTTCCTTACTAGAATACATCAAGAAATATGTTGCTAAACCAACAGAGTCTGATGCCCAAAACCATGCCCAATGGAAGAAAGATGTAGCCAAGGTGAGGAGAATAATCCTGGAGGGAGTATGATACCACATTGTCTCGAATATCCATGGAAAAGAAACACCCTTCGCAATGTGGAAAACACCAGATGAGATATTTGAGAATAACAATGATCATATGAAGTTAGCCCTTAAATACAAACTTTGAAATATCAGAATGAAGAAGAATGAATCTATGGTTCATTATCTGACTAGGTTGACACAAGTTTGTGATGAACTTGGAGGAATTGGGGAGATTGTTCCGTATGGTGACTTGGTAAGTGTAGCTCTTCTAGGCCTTCCTAAATCTTGGTATAGCTACCAAGACTTGGTGAACAGGAAGGAGAAATTACCAAATTGGAAATGCTTATGGTCCGATTTGGTACAAGAAGAAATAAGGCGAAACACCAAAGATGGAACTTCATCCAAGGGTGAGGATGAAGAAGATTTTGTACTGTTTGGAAAGGGTAAGAAAGGAAAAGGGAATAAATCTCAAACCAAACCAGATTCCAATCAAGGGGACAAGAAGAGAGACTTGTCCAAAATCAATTTCTTCAATTGTCATGAATTCGAGCACTATGCGACAAAGAAGCCACACAAAAAGCTGAGCAAGAAGAATGCATGTGGAGAAACATGTGAAGCATTGGCTTCATAGTTCGAGCTTTAATTCACCCTGATCGCATGCATGACCAACATTGTGATGGGGAGTGTGTGGTAAATGGACTCCGGTGCTTTGTTCCACATGACAGGGTGTAGATATTTTTTATTGACCTGGAGGAGAAAGATCTCCAAATTCATATTGAGCTTGGGGATGATGAAAGGTATAGTGCAACTGGGATTGGTACAGTAACCTTTAAGAGGGAGTCAAGATCCTGTCTTCGACTCAAATATGTGATGTTTGTGCCGAGCTTGAAAAAAATCTCATCTCTGTAGCAGATTTGGAAGACTGTGGTTATGATGTGATCTTTAGCAAAGGTAAAGCATTTATGAGACACATATCTACTGGACAAGTGAAGAAGGTTGGGGTTTGTGTGAAGAACCTATACAAGTTGGATGTGGAAGATTGCAATGCATTAAGCAGTAAGGCAGAGAAAGTGTAGAGCAAAGATGTTGGTTATCTCTGTCACAGAAGACTTGGTCATTTGCACCATGGAGCCCTAAAAATTATGCAGCAAATAACCATTGGCCTCCCTAAAGGATCACTTGAGCAGTAGGATGTTTACAAAGTTTGTACCTTGGGGAAGGATGTGAAATCCACATTCCATGATCAAGGCATAAAAACAAATGCAGTCTTGGAGAGAGTCCACTCAGATGTTTGTAGACCCTTATCGACCGCCTCCACTTCCAAACAAAAATATTACTCTATTTATTGATGAATTCTTAAGGAAGTGTTGGATCTTCTTCATGCGGAAGAAGGATGAGACATTCTCAAAATTTGTAAAATTCAAGATGCTATTTGAGAAAGAGACTAGAAAGAAGGTTAAAGGTCACAAGAGTGACAATGGAGGTGAGTATGTTTTGAATGACTTCAAGGAATTTTGTGCCAGAGAAGGAATACGAAGAGAGTTGATAACGCCCCACAACCCACAACAGAATGGGGTAGCTGAGAGAAATAACCATAGAAATGCGGGAGAAACAAGAGCTATGCTACATGACCAAGGCTTACCACTACATCTGTGGGCTGAAGCATGTAACACAATAGTCTACTTGTAGAACTAGAGTCCTCATTTGATTCTTGGTATGATTACACTAGAGGAGGCTTTCACAGGAAGAACGCTGGATGTGTCTCACTTCAGAATTTTTGGATCCTCTGTTTACTGCCATGTCTCTAAAGATTCAAGGAAGAAGCTTGAGCTGACAATAGAGTTGGGAGTTTTTGTGGTTACACCAAAATCCCACACTATTACCAGGTGTACTTACCTTCCCTTCGAATGAAAGTTGTGCCAATGGATGTAAAGTTTGATGAGGAGAAAACAATGATGTGCTCTCTTGAGAGGGAGCTACAAATCCCACCAGAAGACTAAGAACTTTTGATTCTAAAGGAGGAGACTCAAGAGGTTGTGGAGCATCCACAAATGGAGGATGAGAGAGGAGGCAAAGTGGAGACATCCACTCAAGTAGAATCATCTAGAGAAGGGAGAAAAAGAACCAGGGAAATTGATAGATTGGTGTAAGATGTGAGGGAGAATTATGAAAATTTCATCTATCACAACAACTGGAAATTATTTTTCTAATTGTTAATTTATTTAACAATTTTTCTACTCTATGCTATGACAAATACCAAATAATTGACACAGTGATTTTCACAAATAAATTGCAGAAGAAAAATGGTGTTGGAATTTGAGAAAATGTAACACATACACATAAAAATATGACACAGTTATTATTGGATGAATGTCCCCGGAAAAACCCAAATTGGGAAATTCGGTGAAACAAATGAGGCTTTTATTATTATGCAACAATGAAATTCTCATTACAATCTAGATTCCTAAAACTAGAAATCCACAACAAGAAAATCTCGCCGAAATTATCTAAGGGAATTTCCCTTCCTCCACAAGCAACCTCGGCACTCGTGCAGTTGCATGTACTCATGATTCAACCCATACTCACACTATTACTCGTACTTGCACGACTTCTCGTACTTGGGCTACTACTCATACTCACATGGCTGCCCGTACTCGAGATTCTAATTACAGTCACACTGCCCGCACTCGAGATTCTTGTATTGGGAATAACTCGGCCTCTTGCTGATGCCTATCTGGATTTGGACACCTTCCTTCAGATCATTATCCATGCCCTTCACCGACACTACGTCCCTCTTTGGCTCGAATTATTGGTGTTAGCTCAATCTGCACAAGGAAATACTGCACAAAGAACTACTGCTCAAGTGTCTCTGGTCTATTCTCCAAGTTCCCATAGAATTCTTCTTATAATCCTCTGCCGGAGCACCAACAATCGATATTAAAACTTAATCAAGGGATTCATATTGAAGTTGATCCGTGTAAGTTTCTAGACTATTCTCACCTTGACTTAATTAATTATGATTAATTAACCAGTTTTCCTCATACTTAAGAAACATTAAAAATATGTTAATAATCCAATTAAGTCATCTATTGGTGGAATGTCCAGAAATGATTTCTATATTTTGGATATCTCATGCATTCTAGCCTCTCCACCAAGTTTTGTGACTAGAACACATACGATGCTACAAAATATAACACTCCCTCTTAGCAAGGACTATGTTCTAGTGCTAATGTCTAGAGTTACTTCCCACCAACCACTGCGCAAATCTGATTATGCATATGTTCTATTGTTGACACTGTTGTACTGCTACCAACTCTACCTTTGCACTACAACTCCCTCTCATTTGTTGTTGCTGCAACTGCAACTACTGCAACTGAGAAGTATCATAAATAATGAATCAAATATGTTTAGTATGATGCATCTATCTCTTGAGTCTTGACTACTACTAGTCACAAGACTATCCACCAAGGAATTTTCACCATTCCAACTCTACATTGAGCCACCTTCTCTATTGTCAACACTCCATTGAAAACCTCAGCACCTGAATGCTACTAGTCTGCAACTGTCACTATGGTATTGATTGCAAAAGGTACCACTGATCCATCCTGCTATTGAATACTATTGGCCCTCGTAGCAAGGTACTGATCCATGAGGACACCTCAATGGATCCTACCCAAAATCTACAACTCTGGGACTATAACTCCATATCACCCCACCTCACTCCATAGCAAAATATGATTTACTCATACTGCTGCTACTACTGCTTTGCTGATGCTTCCACACTACTTCTAAAACTACTGCAATAATGAGTTTGATCTCCTTAGATCCTAAAGCATTATCTTCCTTAGGGTTTCTCCCTCTAAAGCTACACTCCCTCAGAGTCTTGATTCCCCTATGGAAAATCTTTTTTCCCCTTCCTGGAAACTCACACTGTTCTCCTGCATTGGAAACTGGACTGTGAAGCTCTGCACTGGGAATATTCTGGCTGGAACTATGCACCCGCATATTGCAACTGAGCAATTCACACTGCCTGTGTCACTGCAGCTAGTTCTACAACTGTCTCTCGGTTACTGACTGCAACTAGCTATGCAAATGTCATTTGAATGACTAATTGTGTCTGCATACACTGAATCTGCTACTTTGGCACTGTGGTACCCTGTAGCAAATGTGATGGTCCCATTGCACCAATCCATAATTGATCTGATTGATCTCCTTGTTGCAACTACACTGGACCTTGCCCATTTTGCACTCTAGTGTTTCATACTCCTCCTCCTGGATCTAGTGCCCCACTCTCTCCTTTCAAGCCTACTCCCTGGCCCGGACCCTTCCTTTATTTGCAACTCGCACTAGAAAACTCGCACTTCCTCCTGTATCTGCCTCCGGCAAGTGGAAGTTGATGTGCTTCCCATATTTGCATTCTGGCTAACTCACATGACCTCCTCTAGAAATCTCATATGGTCATCCCTGTAGAGCTGCAAAATATGAAAACTCAAAATTTGAAGAAAAAACCTTGAAAATATCCCTCTTTCCCTCTACTCGGCTGTTGAATCTGCTACTCACACTCCCTTATGGAGTAATAAAATCTGCTCACAACAACTGCTAATTTGCAACTTGGAAAGTCAAATTTCTTGGATAGCAACCCTCTGAGAAAAATCTCCCTCTGTGTGTGCAATTTCTCTTCTAGCCGATGCTGATTTTGCTTTTGTAAAACCCTCTCCGTCCAACCAAGGAATCTTCTCAGAAAAAAATATGAACTATTATTGTTCCCTCTGACTACTGGAATCATAATCCCTAGCAGCTCAACTTTTTTGCATCCTTGCAGCTGAAAATCGAATTTTTGCCCCAACAATTCGGCCTGCTTGTCAATGAACTGGCCAACCTCTAGGAATTTCGGCCTACTATTCCCATTAAATAAAAAAATTCATGTCTCCACTTCTAAGCTTCCCGAATGATCACTCACACTCTGATACCATGTGAAAATTTCATCTATCATAACAACTGGAAATTATTTTTCTAATTGTTAATTTATTTAACAATTTATCTACTATTTTCTACAAAAAATACCAAATAATTCACAAAAAATACCAAATAATACCAAATAAACCATGGAAGAAAAATAATGCTCGAATCTAAGAAAATCTAGCACACACACATAAAAATATGACATTGTTATTTTTGGACAAATGTACTCGGAAAAACCCAACTTGGGAAAACCAGTGTAGTAGATGAGGGTTTCGAGTACAATCTGGATGCTTGAAACTGGCAATCCACAACAAGAAAATATGGACGAAATTATCTAAGGGAATTTTCCTTCCTCCAAAATCAACCCCAACACTCACGTGTCTTGCACTTGCATGCATTCTTGTACTCATGCTTTTACCTCTACTCACACTTCTTCCCGTACTCGGGCTTCTGCCTATACTCTGACAACTTCCTGTACTTGAGCTTCTGCTTGCACTCAGGCTGCCCACACTTGAGTTGCCTGTACTGGGAATAACTTGGCCTCTTGCTGTTGCCTCTCAGGATCTAGAAATATTCCTCCAGATCACTTCCCACACCCCTCACTAGCACTGCGTCCCTCTCTGGATCGAACTCTTGCTACTAGCTTGATCTACATAGGGAACTGCTGCTCAAGTGTCTCTGGTTTGTTCTCCAAGTGCCCATCAACTTCTTATAATCTTTTGTTGCAGCACCAACGACCAAGATTAAAGCTTAATCAAGGGCTAGGATAATATTGAAGTCAATATGTGTGAGTTTCAAGATTATTCTCACCTTGAATTAATTAATTAAGATTAATTAAACAATTTTCCTAGGTTTAGACTTAGGAAACAATAAAAAATTGGTTAATAATCTAATTAAGTCATCTCTAGGTGGAATTTCGAGAAACAATTTTTGGGTTTTGGAGATCTAGCACATTCTAGCCTCTTCAACAAGTTTAGTGACTAGAACATATCAATGCTACAAAAAATAACAAGAATGTGGGAGCTCCTTCAAATTTGTGCAAGAAAAGGAGGTCACCTGAGAGGTACAGTGGTTACTCGACTCTAATGACTGAGCTTGTAGAGATTGCACCATCCGCTTTTGAGGAAGCAGTGGATCAACCAATGTGGGTCGATGTGATGGTGGAAGAATATGAATCCATCCTCAAGAACAATGTTCGGGAAGTGGTCCCAAGACCAACAAAAAAATTGGTTGTGGGTTCGAAATGGATCTTCAAGGTGAAGCATGCAATAGATGGAAGCATAGAGAAGTATGAGGCCAAATTTGTGGTCAAAGTATTCTTTTAAGTTGAGGGAATCGACTATGAGGAAACCTTTGCTCTCGTAGCAAGGTATTCATACATTAGATCAATTCTTGCTCTAGTTGCGTAGATGGGGTGGAATATCCACTAGATGGATGTAAAAACAACATTTCTCAATGGTGTTATTGAGGAGGAGGTGTACATCGAGCAACCAAAAGGTTTGAAGACATTTGAGCGGGATTCCCATGTGTGCAGACTCAGGTAAGCTTTGTATGGTCTCAAACAAGAAACCCATGCTTGGTACAATAGGATCGACAATTATCTCACTAGTTTGGGCTTCACCAAAAGTGAAGTAGATGCAAACTTCTATCATATTTTGGTAGAAGGTAAATTTCTTATCATTGTTTTATATGTTGATGATTGAATATTGATAGGTGATGAGAAGTTGATCCGCTCTTGCAAGGAGGAACTTGCAAGGGAATTTTAGATGAAAGACATGGGCCTCATGCACTACTTCCTCAGTTTGTAAGTATGACAAGGAGATGGGGAATTATTTGTGTCTCGAGGCAAGTATGCCACTGAGATATTGCAAATATTTTGCATGGAGAGTTGTAAACCCATGGAGACGCCTTTAGCGACCAATTGGAGGAAAGAGAATTCCACTTTAGGTGAAGAGGTTGATGCTACCATTTACTGACAGCTAGTGGGTTCACTAATGTAACTTGTGAACACACAACTAGATATGTGCTATGCAGTCATCCATTTGAGCCAAGATATGGTTAGGCTGACCAAATTATTCTGGAAGGAAAAAAGCATGTCTTACATACCTTAAAGTCACCACTCATAATGGATTGTGGTACAAACGGATAGAGGGAGTGAAGCTATGTGGCTTCACAGATGTAGATTGTGTAGGGAGTCCATTCAACTGAAAGAGTACATCAGGTGGAATTTTCGGTGTTGGGTCCGCAACCATTTCCTAGTAATCTAGGAAGTAGAGGCATGTGGTGCTCAACTCAACAAAAGCAGAATACATGGCTTCCATTCAAGCAACATGTGAGGTGATATGGATGAAAAAAATACTTGTTGAACTATGAGATGGATCTAATTGTAATATACAGTGATAATTAGAGTTGCATTAAGCTCTCTGAGAATCCTGTGTTTCACACACACACATACACACACACAAATATATATATATATATATATATATATATATATATATATATATATATATATAGATATATATATGGTATCATCATTTACAGGACTGTGTGTAGAAGCAAATAATGTTGCTACAATATATTCCAACAGAGGAACAAGATGTTGATATCTTGAAAAAGGCTTTGTCAAGAAGGAAGTTTGAATTCCACAGGTGCAATACACACACACACACACATATGGTATCATCATTTATGGGACTATGTGTAGAAGCAAATAATGTTGCTACAATACATTCCAACAAAGGAACAAGATGTTGACATCTTGACAAAGGCTTTGTCAAGAGGGAAGTTTGAACTCCACGGGTGCAATATTCGGGTGGTGGTTAATCCATTTCTTGCTAAGAAGGAGTGTTGAAAATTGTAGCAAGAAATACTCAATTTGATTTTGCCTTAGTCAAATTGAGCAAATTCGAAATTTCCACATCAATAGACAACTTTGGAGGACTTAATTGAGGTGACATGGGTTTTGTCACTCAATTATCTTAGTAAAATTCAAGTTAATGAGTTGGATTTTAGTTTGCATGTGTTGATTTCTAATTTATAGCAATCTAATTTAGTTAGTTTCAATTGTACTCAGTTAAACTAGTTTTGATAGTTAATAGAACTAGTGGAAGTTCAGTTGTGTAGTGGGACAACAATGTTGGGAATGTGTTCCCCTAGAGTCAAGTTTTGGGTTAAAAGCCCAAGTTTTGGGGTAGAAATCCCAAGTTTTGTATAAAATAATGTAAAGTCTCCGCATTTTGTGGTCGTGGAGAGCGAAGTTATAAAAGAGTCATTAAGGGTTTCCGCCCTTTGTTTATTTAAGTCATGTCGATTTTAGGAGATCTACCCATGCTTCGCGGACCATGGGATTGTATAAAAAGGAAGCCTTAGAAGAGTCTAAGGCAGTTAGAAGTAGACATCGAAGTAAGAATTGGTGTAATGGGTCTGTGAGGGCTAAGAACGAGAGTCTTAGTGTAGGGAAGAGGCTCTACAGTTGAGTGCACAAAGGCCTAGGGTAGAAGTCTACAGCTGAGTGCGCAGACCCCCATAGCTGTGTGCGCAGGGTAGTTAGAGTCTGTACTGAAGATCTGAATTATCAATAAAGAGAGTTATTATGGAATTACATGTGTATGAGCTATTTTACTTCCGTTATAAATGTATGCGATTATGCTGTGATGAATACTGAGTTTATGATTTAATGTTGTATTGATGCACAAATCTATATGTTGCTCTTATTTATATGAATGCAAGTAGGAATATCTGTTTATGTGAAGATAATCGTAATACATGTTAATGTTGTCCAATACTTAAGCTAATCTAGGTAAATAAAAAAGTAAGAATAATTACAGAGGCGTGTAAGTGCCTGATCTACCTATTTAGGGTACGTGAAGGACAATCGTAGAACTTCGCGGAGGTATAGAGGATGCCGAAGGGAAGTATATCGATAAGCCCTAAAAGGGATTATCAATCTATGTGTATCCAGGTGCATATTGGTGGCCACCCGCCAATTCCATTTGGACCCCCACCATTTTTTCTTTCAGTTTTTCAGTTTCCTTAATTGTAGCACATTTTACTATTTTTAGTAGTTTTTCGGGTCCTGAACTTCCGGAGCTGTTTTGAGGCCCTAAACAACGTTTTTTGGGAAAACATGGAGCAACATGGGTCCGTGGACCCATGGACCCATGTTTCTCTTACCAAATTTGTAGTCCTCAGATAGTTATTTCTAACGAGGTATTGTGCACATCAAACGAAGATCGTATGCCAAAGTTACCACCCTGGGAAGTTGATGAACCAATTTACCCAAAACGAGGCCCATAGTTTGGCGCTTCATCTCCTAGGGTTAGGTTTTTAGATGTTTAGAGTATTCCATTATTTCTAAACAATAAATAGGCCTTCGAGCCTCATTATAAGGCAATTTCGAGGCATGTAGCTGCCACATCTCTTCTCAAAGATAAGCTACCATCGCCTTAGCTAGTTATTTCCATTTCTGTTTGTAAGCATCTCTGTATGTATGATTATATCTGTAATTTTATGTGTTCCTATTTAAATTTGGATCAGTGGTATCAGAGCGGTCTACTCTTTCTCTGTCTTTCTTTGCATGTCCCCAACAAGGTCAGGATATAAGGAGCTAGGGCTTGAATTGGTTGAACCTTTGCAAGACCAGCCTCGTAAATCCCGATGGCCTCCCATGGTAGATGAAAAGAAAGATGAGGGGGCAGGAGATACTATCAAAATTTTGCTCAAAGAGGCCCTCGAGCGACAAAGAAATGCGATGATGGACAACTTTGCCCAGATCCTTCAATGTCTACCTAGGGGCAACACATCTACATCCAATAGCTACTCTGGAAGTGCCACACCTTTTAAGGTACAAGTTAACTTTGACATTCCCATATTTGAGGGTTAGATAGATGTAGACGCTATAGATAAATGGTTAAATCTACTAGAAGGGTATTTTTCTGTTCATGATTTTTCCGGCCAGGAAAAGATTACTTTCGCTCTTCTCAAAGCTGCCCCCCACGTCAAGGATTGGTGGGAAACCTACTACGAGCAGAAGGATGAAAGTACAACCTCACTATTTTCAGCCACACCCACTTGGAATTCATTTTGGGCTGCCATCAAGGAGCAATACCCTTGTCGGAAGTTATGAGGATAAAGTGGACCATGCTGTGACAAGGAAGGGACCAAGACGTGCCAGAGTTTACCAATATTTTCCATACCATTTGCACAAAGTTGGGTATCAAGGATTCAAAGCATCATTTGGTACTCAAATACCATGTCTACCTGCATCAGTACATCCAGGACGAAATAGAATTCCTGAACATCCCCTCGCTCGACACGACCTACTGATATGTTGTCAAGATCGAGAAAAAGTTTAAACAAAAGAAGCGAGACTTTGGATCTATGAATCCAAAGCAAGGGAAATGTGCCCCAAAACTATAGAACAAAGGACAAATCCAGGGCAGGGCGACCCAAGATAACTCGCCAAAGTTGCAAGAAAATAACAACTCCGCGAAGTTGAAAAAGGAGATGGAAAAGTGGTGTGAGTTCCATAAGAGCTCCACTCACAACACAAGTGAGTGTCGGGCCAAGCAGTCACTAGTGGTCGAGCTAAAGGTTTTAGAATTAGATGCATTTCCCGACTCTGAGTCAGAACCTGACAGGAGGAATGAAAAAGGGAAGCAAATTATTGATGCGGAGCCACCGTTGCCACCACGAAGAGCCAAAAGGAGGAACCTGAAGATCCAGAGGAGGAGAAGCGCCTCTTCCACTCCCAGATGTGGGTAAAGGGCTCCCCGATACAGTTCATTGTCGACATCGAGAGCCAAAAGAAGCTGATTTCAGCAGAGGTCATGAAGTGTCTATGCTTACTGACCACAACACATCCACAACCGTACACCATCGGGTGGCTTCACCAAGGACAGGATCTTCGCGTGAGCCAACAGTGTCACCTTCCATACAACATCAAGCCCTTCACGGATGAGGTATTGTGTGACATTTCTCCCCTTGATGTTTGCGATGTATTACTATGGAAACCATACTTGTGGAAGCGACATGTTGTGTATGAATCAAGGCCTCGTTCTGTTATTCTTACTTTGGGAAATAAGTTGTACAGGATACCAAAGGTAGTACCGCCTACCGCCATCTCTTTGGTTACTACAAAACAATGCAGTAAGCTCGTTTCCAAAACCAGGAAATTTGTTTTCATGATGTTACACTCTCAAGGAAAGAAGAAGATGGCGATCATGACCTCTAGATAGAGCCCCTTCGCATGAAAACTATAGATGGACAAGGTCATGGAGGAGTATGAGGGGATATTCGCCTCCCCTGCAGTGGTTCCTCTGCATTGTCAGGTCAAGCACTCCATCGATCTAACCCCAGGTGCGCCGCTGCCCAATGGACCAATCTATCATTGTTCCATTCTGGAGAATGATGAGATCAAGAGGCAGATTTAGGAGTTGTTGCAGAAAGGTCACATCCGAACGAGTTCATCGCCCTATGGGAGCCTGATCGTGTTGGTCTAGAAGAAGGATGGGACTTGGAGACTCAGTATTGACTATCGGGCGCTGAAAAAAAAAACTGCCTAGAATAGGTACCCGATCCCACGGATTGATGACCTTTTGGACCAATTGAAGGGGGAAAAATAGTCCAGCAAGATCGATTTGAAGTCAAGATATCACCAGGTACAAATCGAACCCTCCGATGTGTGGAAGACTGCCTTCAAAGCCAAGGAGGGCCTTTTCAAATGGTTTGTTATGCCTTTCACATTGAAAAATGCTCCTGCAACCTTCATGAGGCTAGTGGATGACATCTTGTGGCCATTCACCAACTCATTTGTAGTGGTATACTTGGATGACATCCTGATATTCAGCTAGAGTTGGGAAGAGCACCTCCACCACATCCGATAGGTTCTCCAAACACTGTGGCAACACAAGTTATGTGCCAATTTGGAGAATGCACTTTTGGCATGACCCAAGTTTAGTATATGGGATACATTATTGATGAAAAGGGGGTGCATGTGGATCCATCCAAGATCCAAGTCATTCCGGATTGGCCATCTCCAACCACTCTGACAGAGCTTCGTAGCTTTCTGGGTCTTGCTGACTTCTACCGCAGGTTTGTGTTGGGATTTTGTCATATCACTTGGCCCTTGAGTCAAGTCACCAAGGGAGGAGAAAAAGCAAAATTCTTTGGTCTGAATCTCAATAGAAGGCATTCACAGAGTTGAAACATCGCCTTTGCTTAGCACCAGTGCTCGCATTACCAAACTTGCAACAACCATTTAAGATTGAGATAGATGCCTCTGACTATGCTATTAGGGCAGTCCTTACTCAACACAGACATCCAGTGGAATTTCATAGTGAGACACTTTCAGACACAGTCTGGAAGTATCCCACTTATGACAAAGAGATGTATTCCATTGTGCAGGCCTGTCGACAATGGAAGCATTACATTTTGGGGAAGGAAATGGTCATCCACACAGACCACTAGCCCCTAAAGTTCATACAGACACAAGGTAATTTGCAGAATGATCATCATCAGAAGTGGTCCACATACCCGCAACAATTCCATCTGAATATCAAGTATAAGAAGGGAAGCATCAATAATGTTGTAGATTGCCTCAGTCGACCACCGATCATGGCATTAACCATCATGCTCAACTCTTGTGGGCACGAGACTTCTAATTGGCCACTTCTATACAAAAGCGACCCAGAATTTGGCCACACATACTAGACACTCTTGGAGGGTCAGCATGTTCCAAATTTTCACCTCCATGATGCCATGTTATGCCACCTAGGTCAACCTTGTGTTCCTTCAAGCGAGCATGCCGATAGGATTTGGGAAGCACACTACAGTTGGGCTGCTGGGCATTTTTGGGTCGAGAAAATGGTGGCAGTACTACAAAATTATTTCTATTAGCCAAATCTTCGACAGGATTTCGGGAAGTACATCAGATCTTGCATTGCCTACGCCATTTCCAAACCGACCATCAAGAAGAAAGGCCTCTATACTCCGCTTCCTACCCCTAGTTGACCTTGGGAATCCATCTCCATGGATTACATATTGGGCCTTCCTTCTATGAAGCATGGAAATGACTGTGCTTTTGTGGTCATCGATAGGTTCTCGAAGATGGCCATTATGGTAGTCTACAAGAAGAATATCACAGTAGAATCCACTGCTAAACTCTTCTTTGAACGAGTGTGGGTACACTTTGGGATCCCACAGTCTATCATCTCAGATCAGGATAACAGGTTCCTTAGTACATTTTGGTCCAGTCTCTGGTCGATGTTGGACACCAAACTCACTAAGTCCACAACCTTCCATCCCCAAATTGATGGCTAGATGGAGGTTGTCAACACGATGATCGTACAAATTCTGTGCATGTACAACTCAAAGCATCCATGCACATGGGATGAGAGCCTTACCTATGTTCAACACAACTATAATCGGGCTCTCCATAGCTTGATTGGCCACAACCCTTTTCAAGTGGGCTTGGGATTCCTGCCACTATGTCCCATTGATGCGGCCAAGCCATTTTCTGCTACTCAGACAGATTCGACTCTTGTCCAGTCTGAAACAGATAAGACAAACAACTTCATTGAGCACCTCCAACATATCCTCTAGCAGGTCCACGACATTCTGGAGAAATCAAATGCCAAGTACAAGCAGTGACATGATCAACATCGGGTGCCACACAAGTTTCAGGTGGGTGACAAAGTCTGGTTGCATTTGCAGAAGGAACACCTTACTGGAGCCTATCAGAACTCAGACCACTTTGATATGGTCCTTACACCATTACCAAGGCTATGGGAGACAATGCATTTGAGCTCAAAATTCCCCCATTCCTTGGCCTGCACCTAGTGTTCAATGTGGACCGCCTTTAGCTATATTTTCCACCATTACTAGACACATCCGACATTGAAGAACAACTCACACCAATAGAGTTAAATCCAGATTACATGGAATATGCTACAAATGATCGGATCATGGACGTAAAGATCAAGCACACTCACCAGCAGAATATCCAACTGTATCGAGTTGTCAAAGAAGGCCAACTCCTTCACCAGGGCAAGTGGCTCACCAAGGACCAAGTTCAGCAGAAGTTTCCTCATCTCATGGAGGAACTCAACGCAATGGGGAGCATTGCTTCCTAAGGGGGGAGGAATGATCCAGGTGGATATTGGTGGAAACCCATCAATTCCACTTGGACCCCCACCATTGTTTCTTTCAGTTTTTCAGTTTCCTTAATTGTAGCACAATTTACTACTTTTAGCAATTTTTCGGGTCCTGAACTTCCAGAGCCATTTCGAGGCCCTAAACGACGTTTTTTGGGAAAGCTGGGATAGATCTTTCTAACGAGGTATTTTTCGCGTCAAACAAAGATCGTATGCCAAAGTTATGACCTAGGGAAGTTGATGTACCAATTTACCCAAAACGAGGCCCATAGTTTGGTGCTTCATCTCCTAGGGTTAGGTTTTTGGATGTTTAGGGTTTTCCATTATTTCTAAACAATAAATAGGCCTTTGAGCCTCATTGTAAGACAGTTCAGAGGCATGTAGCCACCACATCTCTTCTCAAAGATAAGCTACCATTACCCTAGCTAGTTATTTCCATTTTTGTTTGTAAATGTATTTCAGTGTTTTACAGTAATGAAATGAAGTATTATTTCTACTGCATCTCTGTATGTCTGATTATATCTGTAATTTGTTGCATTCCTGTTTAAATTTGGATCAATGCGAAGGAAGAGTTAGGGTATAAAACGACATCACAACCATCTCAGGGTGCAGAAAATTTGTTCCTGCATCCCCCCATATTGCTTTGGGTGAGACTTCAGTCCGTGCTTTGCGAATTGATGCCGGAAGGGCTAGTAGTGTAGGGATTTGCTTGGCTAATTAACGCTGAACCTAGGTCAGGGCCCATCAAGCCAAAAAATGGTTCATTGCCGGGACTGAGATCTGCATGAGAGATGTGTGATGTCGCATCATTTGAATCCAACTAAGAAAGAGATTGAAGACTGGTTGGATAGAAATATCCATGAATTCGCAGTGCAGGAAAACAAGAATCCATGGTTGATGAAAGAACAATGGTTGGACAAATATATGTACACAGAGATACATGAAATATTCTTCTATTCCTTCCTAGTTAAATTATATGAATGGATCGCAAAATTGGCAGACGACCAAGGAAGGTGGAGGTTTGATGGTCCGATAGTCTGGACCCTGGAGCTAGTGCGGAGGTTGGAAGCCTCTGAGGATAATATTGCACATGTTGTCGATCATTGTCTCAATTGTATCATAGGAGGATTGTTGATAGAGTTTGTGATCGATACTTCAGTTAGTTATAGCGAAGCAAAGTGACACTTCTTCAAGGGATCGCGAGGTAAGTATTTAAGGTCTTTAAATACCTAGATTAATATTCTATTGTGTGAAAAGCAGGTTATGTAGCTACCTTGTTGTTTGGGGCTATGCAAAGTGGAATGACCTTAAGGAACAGAGGGAAAACATGCCATGAATATAGCTCGTCGATTGAACCTCCTTTGAGAGACGACGAGGAAGCAGCCTAGGCCTCTTTGTAGAATGTTGTTCAGTTGATAAGACAGGGGTTCCTGGGAATATCCCATCCACCCACACCACCTCCATCTTCACCTCCACCACTTACACCTTCACCCACACCACTGCCACCTCCACCACCATTCAGTATGGCGAATTCAATAAAGCTGCCTGTGTTCAAGGGTTTGGGAAATGAGGATCCAGATGAGTTTTTGTTCATTGTGAAGGCTGTATGGAAAGCTCAAGGTATCATAGATGATCAAATGAAGAAATAAACATTGGTTAGTGCTTTTCAAGAATGCACGCTAACATGGTACATTAAGTACTATACTGATAACCTGATATCTGCGTGGGCAGATATTCAGACTGTGCTAAATAAGGAATTTAGTAGACCTAATTCTAAAGTGCAATTAATTGTGGGATTCAAAGAAATCATGATGAAGTCTGGTGAGACACCCTAGGATCTCGATCAAAGATTGAAGTGTACAATCCACGAAGCTAACATGAATCTGACATATGGGCAACACCGCGAATGGTTTGTGGATTCGATCTTGCCTCATCTAAGGGTTGTGTTATCGCAATAGAAGATTGGGACCCATGCGGAAGCTTTGGAGATTGTGATGAGACTACATGAAACACCGATGCAAGACTCAAATATAGGGGTTCAACAGATTCATGCGCAGTTGCAAAATCTCTACCTAGAATTATAGAGTCTGAAGAATGATAGAAAAACTTGGCCAGAGGTGCGTGAAGAAATTTGGTGCCTAAAGTGAAAAGGTTAGGGGAATGACAAAGATCATTGCCCAATATTTGTGAATTATGTTGCAGTAGGAGGACCAATGCCTTTGAGGCAGGAGGCTCAAGCAGGCCAAGTACAGGGCCCACAGTATGGTGTGCTATCTGTCAGGTAGCTGGAAAACATGTGACTGACAATTTCCATTTACTACAGAAATTTGTACAAACACCGCAACATCTCTTCTGAAACTTTTGTAAATCAGTGGATCTTGATGAGCACAATTGCCATAGCTACGAGTTAACGATGGATAGAACACCCACATATAGTGTTCAGGCAGAAACGCGACCTTTTGATCAAGGCACTGGAGGAGCACAAGGAGGATATTAGGGGCGTGGACGAGGCTGAGGTGGAAGAGGACCTGGCAGAGGTCAGGTACAAGTGATTTTCTATGATTGTGAAGGCCCGTGACACTATGCATGAGAATGCATGAATCTGACCCGTCTCTAATGTCGATATTGTACGCATTTTGACCACATGACTGAAGAGAACCCTTTTACTATTACCAAAGATATGTGAGAAAGAAATGAAACCTCAAAAACCAACTCAGAACCTAGAGATGATGAGGGCTAAGCCTTGTGAAGAGGATCCTAATGTGAATATAGTGTTGTGAAGTGGGGTGATGACCGACGAAGATAAGGGAAAGAAACTTGAAGAAAGTACATGGGTCCACAAAGCTCCATAAAAAGAGGTCGAGTTTGATTTGAAGCACACACTGGAAACCTTTATGGAAGTGAAGAAAAGCTTCGTTGAGGCCTCCACCTCAAGAATCCAGGATAAGCCAGCTAAAGAAATGGATCCTTTTATGCTTGCTACTTTCTTGGAAACATGTATGAAGTTGCTGCGTGAGCAAGGTTGTAAAGGGGTTGCAGGAGCTAATAAATAGGTGTGCCAGAAAAGAAAACACTCCTAATGGACTGTGCATAGACAGAAATATTGGTAAGCATAAGACAAGAACAAGACGTGAGATGAGGCTCACGCACATATAGGAGAATATGAAATGGACCAAGATATTTTGGACCTATGATCAGATCCGAATGTTTTGCCTAAACAAACATGGGAGCGAATGGGGAGACCTATGCTATAGTGGTCTCTAATTCATTTAAGGATGGAAAATCAATAGAAGATCATCCCCATGCGACGATTGCAGGGAGTAATGGTGGATATTGATGGCGCGAATGCGTTGGATGAATTTGAAGTGATAGAAATTATGGATGACAATAACCCTTATCCTATGCTCGGGATTGATTGAGCTACTGACATGAATGGGGTGATCAATCTGAAGAAGTAGAAGTTGGAGTTTGAGAAGAAATCTCTTCACGTAGTATTGCCCCTAGATCCTGCAGAAGGACCACACTATACTGAACCGGTCCGTGATTATGAATGCGATGATGATTTGGACTAGATCTATAAGATAACAACGTAAGATCAAGACTGGGTGAATCTGACCATAGATGGACGTATTGCATGGGACCATGAAAGTTCCTGCACATCAGATTTAGATGAAGAATTGGAAGATTGGTAGAATCAATTACATGAAGTGTCCATGCCGTGTTGTAATATGATGACCAAATCGTTGCTCTGTGTATCATCAGAGGTAAGAAGTCTGCCTTATTATGATGGTTTGAGTAATGTTGATAAATTTTTGGATGCATTTGAAAGGGAAGTGCTAAAGAAGCATCACTTCTAGGCCTTGGATTGGGCGCTGCGTGCTACGCTCCCAAGATGGTGGGGTACACACAAATATAGTTTTGATGATTGGCACGAATATAGAAGGATGATGAGAGTATGCTTTGGTCATCCGAAAGTGCGATTAACAAAGAAATATGATGGGAGGAATGATCTGCATGATCACTTGGCTAAATGGACTAAAGTATATGGAGCGGAGCCTTAGCCTGAATGGGTGCATCTGTTTTGTCATACCTTAGATGTTATACCGATGAATTGGTACTTAGAGATAGAGCTCCGCCTTGACACTGAAGAATGGGATGTTTTGCGCCAAGGATTCTTGATGATGTTCTGCTTTGAGGACAGATTTGAGTGTATTGATGAAGTATTTCAAGAGGTTAGGGAAGTGATCTTCAGAATACCACATGATCCTCTAGATTTGATTCAACCAAATTGGACCACCCAACTGAGCCACACGCCAAAGTGCTATAACATGACTACTGAAGAAGAAGACAAAGATCTAAGGAAGATTAATATTCCAGAGACTGAAGGTCACCGCGAAGTTGAAGGATCACAAATAGAGAATCTAGACATAACTACACTGCTCAAAACTAGATAGGTAAAAATTAGCACGGAAGCGGAGCCAAAATTTTCAAATATTGGGGACTATTGGGATGATGCAATAGTAGATAAGGTAACTGAATTGCTCCGCGAATATCAGGACTTGTTCCCTACGAAGTTTTCAGATTTGAAGGGGATAATAAGGGACTTGGGCATTATGAAGATTACTTTAAAACTGGACACGAAGCCAGTCAAGCGAAGACCTTACCAGCTCAATCCAAAGTATAAAGAAAAGGTCGACTTAGAGTTGGATAAGATGCTAGTGGCAGGAATTATTGAGCTAGTAGAAGAATCTGATTGGGTAAGCTCGATGGTCGTTCAGGAAAAGAAGCAGAAAGATGAGATAAGGATATGCATATATCTCAGGAAGTTGAATGACGTTTGCGTGCATGACCCTTTCCCAACTTCGTTCAACTATGAAGTGCTGGATAATGTTGGTGGTCAGGAAGCATATTCGTTCATTAATGGGTTCTCCAGATACCATCAAATCAAGATCGCGTCCGAGGATAGAAGTAAGATGACATTCACAATGGAATGAGGATTCTTTCAGTATACTCTGATGCCTTTTGGGCTGAAGAATGCACCGATGATATTTTCATGCATAGTCATCGCAACATTCAAGGAATTTATTCACAAGTTTCTGGAGGTATACTTTGATGATTGGACCATATTTGGACTGGTAAAATGCCAGATAGCAAGTCTGCACTTGATGCTGGATACATGCCAAAGGTACCAGATCGCGCTCAATCTGAAGAAATGTTTGTTCTGTATTCCTTTTAGGATCTTGCTAGGTTACATGGTATGTAGACAAGGCTTGATGGTAGACCCTGCGAAGATCGCAGTCATAATCAATTTGGAGGTGCCAAGAAGTGTGAAGCAGCTGCGTGCAATGCTGGGGCATACTGGGTATTATAGAAAGTTCATTAAGAACTATGCCTAGATTACTGCACCGATGGAAAAGATGTTAAAGAAGGATGCTACATTCTATTGGAATGAAGAATGTCAGCAAATCTTGGATGTGCTAAAGGAGAAAATGGTCACCGCGCTGATCTTAGACTTCCTAGATTGGAAGAAGGAATTTCATGTGCATGTGGACGCGTCATGTATTGCACTAGGAGAAGTATTGTCACAGGCCGATGAGGGAGAATTGGATCATCCTATAGCATTTGCAAGTAGGAAGCTGTCCAAAGCTAAGAATAATTATTCAATGACAAAGTGCGAGGGACTGGCTATGGTGTACGCGCTCCAAAAATTTAGGCACTATTTGTTGGGTAGACACTTTAAGATGTATACAGACCATTCTGCATTGAAATACATGGTCAACAAGCTTGTGTTGGGGGGGGGGAGATATGTCGGTGGCAGTTGTTGTTCCAGGAATATGATTTTGAAGTCATTGTGAAACCAGGACGATTGAATGCAGGACTGGATCATTTGTTGCGCATTGAAACAGGAGAGGAGCCTACTAATTTGGAGGAAGGGTTGCCTGATGTGCATCTCTTTGCCCTGCGCATCACAGAAAATCAATTTGAAGATATTATACACTTCTTGATGATGGGAGCGGCCCCAGAAGGATACACTAGCCAAAAAAATAAGGAATTGGTGGTGTGCGCGATAGACTTTTCTGTCATTGCAGGGCACTTGTATAAAATGGGATCAGATGAAATATTGCGATGTTATGTGCCATAATTTGAACGAAACAACATCCTCACTAAGGCTCATGGAGGAGCCGCTGGAGGACATTATGCGGGAAAAACAACAACACAAAATATTTTACGCACTGGTTTGTGGTGGCCAACCCTGCATAAGGATTCAAAAGTGTATTGTAGGGCATGCGATGCATGCCAAAGGACTGGTAGGCCATCGTAGAGGGATGAGCTGCCTTTGAATCCATAGATGTCATTACAACCATTCGAGAAGTGGGTGATTGACTTTGTGGGAATGTTGACACTTAATCATGGGGATTGGGTGAACAACTATAATTAATGTAAATAAATAATAGAAAAGATGGAGAGTCACTGAGAGATGAACTGAACATCCACTCCCTCTTGTATATAATAATGAACAACCTGAATTATTTAAAATGAATTGATTTGAGGAGTTACCTCCTGGTTTGACATGGTATTAGAGCCAGCGCCATTTTTGGCTTCCCTATTTAATTTGTAACTCTGCCTGTGTTCTAAATCCTTTGCAGACTGACATCTCTCTCATATCCCCTGTGACTCACTATTATTCTGCTAATTTTGGCACTCTCCACAACCATCAAGCCTACCAGTGTTGCCTTCTCTGCTACGTTGCTCCTATCACTGCTCGATACTTTCATACAAAATTCTCAGCCTTTTCTGTGCTCTCCCCATCAGTTGCCATATCTGATATATATGGTATCATAACTACGATATATCAACAGTTACAATGCTGCTCCCATATCACTCCACGACCCTCATCTGCAACCCTCCTCCATACACAGTCCTTTGATATAATGGTCCAGGTCGGCATATGTGAATCTGCTCGATTATATTGCTCCAGGTTATATTACGTTGAATGCTGTTGGTATAAAGCTGTTGATATAACGCTCCAGGTTATATTATGTTGAACGTTGTTGGTATATTGATAAAATATCTCACAACAGACGTGGAGGTGAACGCATACGTCATATAACCAGTGGGCCTACAATGTTGAATCTGGAATGGTGCCTACAACGTTGAATATGGAATGGTATGTCAATTTTTTTTGAACACTGTGTGGCATGTGCGTTCATGTTAAATGAGAGTTGAAATCACACGATACTTTTTTTTTTGAAGATTATGTTGTATGATAGAGGTGCAATTTTTTTTTTTTGGAAGATTATATTGTATGAAAGAGGTGTGAATTTTTTTTGAAGACTATATTGTATGACAAAGGTGTGAAATGGTGTGGTGAGCGTACTATAAGATTTATGCATTAAAAATGGTGTGATTAGCAGTTCTTTTTTAATGTCGAGGGCATGAATGCTTGATATATCATATGAAAGAAGGTTGAAAATACGATGGTATGTGGTGGTATGTCATATATTATGAATGGTGAGTGGTAATATAATAATATTATATGAGTGGTGATATTCTATATGGATAGAATATAGCTTTGCTCTTTGTATATTAAATCAATTTCTTACCTAATCAAGAAGGAAGAATAAGGCTGCATTATTTTGAAGCACACATTCCTTCTTTTAAGAATGCATTCAATCATATCTATTATGGGAGTAGTTCTCATTGGCAAGGAGAACTATCCTGAGTGGTCCCAGAAGATAAAACACACCCTCCTTTTCAATGAGTTGTGGAAAGGAGTGTGTGTTGGAGATGGAGACAAATAGTTAGAACAACCTACCTCAGGCAAGGAGTTCGCCATTTGGGAAAATAAGAACAACAAGGCCTATGCATTGATTGCAGCATCAATAAATGAAGAGGTGAGTCACCATATTTCACCATTTTCAAATGCTTTCGAGGCCTTACAAAAACTGAAGGAACTCTATGACTCACACTCTACACTTGAAGTTGTTCAACTCATGATTAAACTCTTCGCCCTTGAATTCCAAAATAATGATCCTCTTGCTCTTGCATCAGAAGTAAAATATATAATGCATGATATCAAAGTCACTAATGTTGAACTGGATATTCCTCTGATAGCTTTTCTCAAGGCACTTTATCCCACTTGCTCAAATTATCTTGAGTCATTGCAAGCAAATGGAAACCTCAAAGATATTACCTTTGACTCCCTCTGTTGGCTTATTGGGGCCTGAACCGAGTTCAAAAGTGATTTAGCCAAATAAATCCCAAAACTACCAGCCCTTTTGGCAACAGTCCGCGGTGTGCAGACTGAGGTCTCACCCGAGGTAGTATGGGAGGGTGCTGGAACCGGGTTTCCGCACCCTAGGGATGTCTTGATGGAGTCTGGGAAGTTCGCAAACCGATCATGTGTGCTTGCGCTACTCTACGCAACCATCTATCCTTCGCAAATCGTGCGATTGCTTCCACCTAGCTCTATAACGAGCGCAGAGAGGAGTTGTCTAGATCCATATTCCTGACTATGCATTTATTATAGATCTTAACTTAATTATGTGGGCCCAATATTCTCATTAATCATTCAACATTTATAACCAGTGCGCACAATCATAAACTGTAAAGAGATGCATAAATATCACATAAGCAATAAAAACATAGTATTTCAGAATCAACTTCTCTTTTATTAATCCTCTGTTCAGATACAATCCCAACTCCGCCCTACGCATTCAGCTGCAGGGGTTCGCGCACATAGCTGTGGACTTTACCAGGCCTCTGTGCACTCAACTGTAGAGCCTCTTCCTACTACTACAACCCAAGACTCGGACTTACAGACTTAGAGCTAATTCAATAGCCAAAACCCATATTACTTCTCCAATTTAAGACTAAGACTTCCTTTTACACTTAGAGCCTCGCTCTATTTATACAATCCCATTGTCCGCGGACCATGGGTAGGCCGACACATTCTATATTAAATTACATTATTTTAGGGCAGACAACCCTAGACTCTCATGCTTTGTGCTCGCATTATGTGGGGTCTTTACATTACATTGACAAAAACTCGGGCTTTAAGCCCCAAAACCTGCTATGGGGGGATCCGCTGCCCAACAGTCCCTGAACACAATAATTGTGACTCGTCCTCGAGTCACCCGGGTGGTATGGCAATCTTTGCACGAAGTCCATCCAACTATGCTTGTGCTGCGCGAAGGTCCACAATGCACCATGTTGCTGTCGTCTAGATCTGCTCCATCTCTGCTTCTAAATCAGCTGCATCAGACTTGATTCTCTACTTTGATGTCGACTTCTAGTACTTGTGTTTATAGTCCCGCATCTCTGTCTAGCTTTTCGGGTCGCGAAGACTATTAGTCAGACAACTGACCCACCCATGTAGGTTTTCAGGTGACTGCCATTTACTCTTCTTGGGAAGAGCTCTCCATTAAGTTTGACTAGCTAGACCGCGCCTCAGTCTGTGACCTCCTTTACCACATATGGTCCCAACCAATGCATTTTGAATTTTCTAGGAAATTTTTCGAACTTGCTGTCATACAACAACACTAAATCGTTTACCTTGAATGTGCACAACTTGATATGGCGATCATGTCAAGCTTTCTCGCACTTTTTTTGTACCTGCTGATGGAATCCCGCTAGAAACTATTCTTCCTTGAGTTCTTCCAATTGCGCGAGTCTCTCTTCCAAGGCTTCGCAGTCTGACTTGCCTGTCATTGCTGCTATCCACAAATTGGGTATGATATATTCCATTGGCATGACTGCTTCTATGCCACAGACTAACTTGAAAGGTGTTTGACCCGTCATGTGGTTCTGTATGCCCATAATATGGAAGGTATTCGTAGGTCCCAGATGTTTTCTGTGCGTTACATACTTTGGTCAGCACAGTCTCCAAAATCTTGTTGAATGCCTCTACCGTCCCATTAGATTGCGGATGGTATGACGTACTTTGTTGATGATACACCTCGAACTCCTCGATCAGTGTGCTAATAGTTTCACTTAGGAAGTGCGCTCCACGGTCACTCATTAAAATTTTTGGGCGTCCAAATTGTGTCAACATGTTGTCGAACAAAAATTTCGTAGCTGTGGTAGCCATCCAGTCCTTAACCAGCTGTGCTTCTGCCCATCGAGTCAGGTACTCTATCACGATGGTGATTTAGCGTGCACCCATCTTCCCCTAAAGTTTGATTGGCCCCATAAAGTCTGCTGCCCATTTTTTGAATGGCTGCAACACCATCTATGGATTGAGTGGAATCTCATCCCTTCGTGATGGTTTCCCAGTACTTTGACATATGTCGCAAGCCCGACAGTATGCTTTCGAATCTTGATGGAGGGTTGGCCACCATAGCCCAGCGTGAAGAATCTTCTATGTCGTCGCCCGTCCTGCATTGTGTCCTCCTGCAGCCCCCCCCATGTGCTTCCATGAGGGTCTATCCTCGTTTGAATTCAGGTACATATCTTCACAATATCTCATCGTTTCACATTTTATAGAGGTGCCTCGCGATTACAGAAAAGTCCACTGCGTGTACCACCAATTCATTCTTCTGCTGGACTGAATATTCCTGCGGCGCAGTCCTTGTGGTTAAGAAATGGATTATATCCTCGAAGTGGCCGTTCGTGACATGCACCGCAAAGAGTTGCGCATCAGGTAGTCCTTCCTCCAAATTTGTTGGCTCCTCGCCGATATCAATTCGTGATAGGTGATCTGGTATTGCATTTAGGTGTCCTGGCTTTACGATGACCTCGAAATCATATTCTAAAAACGGTAACAACCATCTGTATATGTGCCCCCCCAACACTGTCGTGTTCACCAGGTATTTCAATGCGGAATGATCGGTATACATCTTGAAGTACCCACCAAGTAAATAGTGGCAATATTTCTGGAGCGTGTATACCATTGCCAATCCTTTGCACTCTGTAGTAGAATAGTTCTTTTTGGATTTGGACAGCTGCTGACTGGCGAACGTGATCGGGTGATCCACGTCTTCTGTACCTTGCTGCGTAAGGACAGTGGCCAGCGAAATACACTCTGCATCAACATGTACATGAAATTCGATGTCCCGAATGCTATTTTTTCCTTGAGAACATCCAAAATTTTCTTACAATCATCATTCCAACAATATGTAGCGTCCTTCTTCAATAATTGTTCCATTGGCACTGTTATTTGTGCGTAGCCCTTAATAAACTTTCCATAGTAACCAATGTGCCCCAAAGTGGTGCATAGTTTTTTGACACTTCGTGGCACTGTTGTGGTCACCAACAACCCCCCTCTTTGTTTGATATTAGTAATAACATCAAGCAAAGGGGGACCCTTAACCAAAAATCCAAAAAAATATTTTGTTTAAAAAATCTTTTGTATTAACTCCCTAAGAGCTATATCGCGTCGCAAAGGTAGAGAGAAGCGTTTTCCCAAAGCGCATAAATACACTAAAAAAGAGCGACGCGAGAACCCATCGCATCGCATGCATTAAAAGCACTCAAAAAGGGAAAAGCTAAGGAATCGCCGATGGCCTATATGCGACGTCGCACGTCGCAATGTTGCATAAGCAGCACAGAGTGATAAAGCGAAAACCTTGCGATCTTGCGATCTGCGATCATTCAAAATGGCGATCTGCGATATTGGCAATTTGCAATAACACTTAATGACGTCGCAGTCCTCGATACTGCGATTCCAATCGCAGAAAGGACTCATCGCAAGAATTCTCTGACATAAACGGTAAACCCAAAATTGAGCACACACCTTAAGGGAAATTAATGATCGCATGCTTCAGTATCCAAGAATGATTGTATCGCGTTTTTCGAAGATTCAAATCATGATGGGTGTCAGAATTACGCATTCATTAGAACTTAATGCTTTCATGTCAATCTTTTCATCATTTCTCTTCTTCTTTGCGTAAACTGCAAGACATGTAACTGATATAAATCTATATGCAGGAAACATCTAAGGAAAAGAGGAAAGCGCCAATGGGGTAACAGAGAGAAGATGCCTCCGAAAATGGATGCCGCATGCAGCAGGACTGCGGATTGCAGAGTATCGCCCAACATTCGCTGATGAAAATAGACTATCCGGGACTCAGAGTCAAAGGCGCACAAAAGCAGCGTGTTTGCAAAAGATCTTGAAGCTCAGACTGGGTAAAGCAAAAAGAGAAATGCAAAAGGAGGAGGACGCTCCAGAAAAGCCTGGAACAAAGAACGGAAGCAATTCTCAATACAGGGGATTGTCCATACAACGCGACTCTTAACTCATTGAGTCATTCGCACGACCGGAAACCGAAATAGCAACAACAAAATCAGTTCGAAAGGAACCTAGGTTGTACTAAGTATACGCACAGCGAATACACCTAGCTAGAGAAAGGTTTTCGAAAATATCTTCTAGTCTATCAGAAAGAGGTGCCAGCTCTTGTTATTTCTAATTTTCAAGCTCGAACAAAAGGAAAGAACAACCAGCCGACTCTTTCAGGGAAAACATCGCATTGCTTACAGCACTAAGGAGCAGATACAGAAACGGTTAGAAATTAGATTTGATTTTTAGAAATAAATTTGCTTTTAGTAAAAGGGCGGTCATTTGAAGTCATTCCCTAAATTTGTGTAATTAAGATTAAGTAGTTAGTAGTATTTAATCCTTCTCATGGCATTTGGAGAAGGGTCCGGAAATCTGTCAAAAAACTTGTCCTCAGAACATGCACTTTTGCACCCTCGGAGGGGGTTTTTGATGAATGGATGGATCGATATTTATTTATGTTTTCATTTTAATGTCTGTTACTGATGTTGCACTTCTGTACTCTTAACAGATATTAAAACAAGTAGAAATAAATCGTTATTGCTTGAAGTTTATTAGTGAAATCAGTCATAAATGGTACTTTTATCTCTTGACTAATTTTTGCTTGTATTCCTAAAGTGATATGCAGCTGAGTTCTTTATATGTTAATGTATGAATGTGTGTATTACCATTTGGCACTTCTGTACGGTGGAGTCATTTATTTGTGCTTGACATATGAATAACTAATTATGCGATATGCTGTTCACAACTGTTTTGCCTAACTTCTTATGCAGAATGGTTCGTCTTAATTGATTTATATTCTTATTATAGGAATGATCTTTATTACCAACTATTGTTCGAAATCTTTTTAGATCGCATAATGAAAGAATTTTACCCCGGGTTAGCATAGATTAGATGTATTGTTTTTCATTAGATTACAATAGCATAGAGTTAGTTTAGAAGTTAGAATTAAATTAGCTTAAAATACCCCTAAATCAATACCATCAAACTCTACACACACACACACCCCTCATATTGGGAAACTGGTCCCATTATCCCCAGTCGGACCCGCTACTCCAAACGGGCACGGAGCCGCCAACCAGGTTCCCGACCGGGTGGGTATCCCCCTTGTTGTTGACCCGATTTCGGGGCCCTCAACATATTTGGCGCTAGAAGGAGGGCACGAGCTATGAATGGCGCATAAGTCAAAATCTGAATACCATTCTGAGAGCAAATCACCCTCACCAACTCCCCCGACTTCTCCGGTACGATTAAACTCGGAGCTAGAAGTCGCTCGGGCATCCACCGCTGCTACACACTCTAATATATCAGACCAACTTATCATTGATCCCCCTGAACTTCAAACTTTGATTCGTAAACTCCAGGGATTCTCTATTTTTACTCAGAGGTCTGATAAATCTAAAGGCAGCGTGACTTCGCAGTACAATCCTGCTCATCCCCTGACCAGATTGAAGAGTGAAAAGTTTGGCATCCAGCCAACTGAAATCCCTCTCCCCACTAGAAAAAGAGCAAGGAAAGCACTTCCAGAGTCTGACAGAGAGACTCTTTCATCTACCTCGTCCATTTCAACTCCCTCACCGCGAAGTTAGCCACCCACATCTTCACCCCAGATCACTCATCCATCTTCCGCAACCCTTCCTCCACGATCATCGAAGATCATAATATCTCCATCTTCTCAGCATCAGGGATCATCTTATGCACTTCCATTGACTAGCAGCTCAATGATGGCCCAGTCTCCATGGAACAATCTTGGGGCGGTTTTAATGCCTCCACCCCTGAGCCCTATACCGGCCCATCCTGAGAAGTGGTTGCCTAAATTCAATCCAGAAACAGGCATGCTAGCCGAAGAACATATCAATAATTTCATGCTTTCTGTTAATCTCAACGAAGTTACTAAGGAAGACGCTGTTGTTCGGCTTTTCCCTTATATAATGCAAGGAACAGCCGGGTCGTGGTATTTTTCGTTACCTTCCGCATCCATCACAAGCTGGGACATTTTTCAAAGTCAGTTCCTCACCAAGTTTGGTGATGACAGATCCACGACGACATTGATCAATGACCTATCTAATCTTAAGGCTGAGGCTAGAGAACCCATTAAAGATTTTAACTTACGGTTCAATAAGATCCTCAACAAAATCCCCGCTGCTTCACAACCCAGTGAGGAAGTAAGATGTGAATGGTACATCACGGCTTTACCTCCAAACTTGGCTATCTTCGTAGATAGGGCAAACAAGACCACCTTAGTTGACAACTTGAAAGAGGCGTTAGCACTTGAAAAACGCGTAGTAGCCCTTGAAAAGAGATCTGCAATTGAAGAACGTAAATCTAAGAAGATCTCTTTCAAAGAAGACACCAAGAAGAAGCAAACGAAAGATCCTTTCGATATGGAAGGATTATATAGAGTATTGAAAGCCATGTCCAATGAGATGATTGATATTAAAAAATAGGTAGCAGAAACGTCTTCAAGAAATCCTTTCAGGACTTTTAAAAGAAACCCCCCCATGGAGACGAAGCCACCCAATGCTGCCTCAAACGTTGAATCTGAAGAAGAAGAAGAAGAGAATACCACTGAAGGGCAGATTGACGATGAAGAGGTGGTGGAACTACAAGGAATGTGGGATTTCATCCTCCCACAAGAAGAGGATCAAGAAGCATTTCCTGTTAGCACGAGAAGCAGAAATCAACTTGATCCTCCCCAAACTACCCCAAAACAAAAGGGCGCAAGCCCTACAACAAAAGATAAGGTTGCAACAAAAAAGACAACTGCTAAAGCGACCCAGTTTAGCCCAGTCCAATCTGATCAAGCACCTCCATCAAGAACACTGATAGTGTCGGATGAAATGGAGTATAACATCATTGATGACATGAAGAAGACTAGGGCTAACATCACTCTTTATGAATTGAGTAAGTTGAAACACCAACAGAAAATAATGATGAAAGAATTACATGTTGTGCCTACTACATCTTTACCTACAGCTGTAACTTCCCACAATCTGGGAAGGCCTCCAACCAACGCGATCAATAAGATTGATCCAAATGACATCGCCTTGATTGGAGGAAGATCAAGATCTCATACTCCTCCTTTTCTTCTCACATACGAAATCTTCAATAAAAACGTGCACAATTGCTTGGTCGATTCTGGTGCTTCAACGAATATTTTACCCAGGTCAATATGTGCCAAATTGAATGTGCAACCTCAAAAATCCGCAGTACATATAGTTCAACTTGATCGATCCCAAGTCGAAGTGATTGGTGAACTTAATCAGGTGACCATAAGATTGTCGTCTAACCCAAAAGTGTGTCAGGTTATCGACATTCTAGTAGCTGATATCCCTGAGTTATATGGTTTGATTCTTAGCAGGGATTGGTCGGAGAAACTCCACGAATATTTCTCAACCGACTGGTCGCACATGTGGTTACCATACAATGGTAAACCAAATCAGATAAAGGTTGAACGAGAGTTGCACCAAAAATACATAGTGACAGAACTAGAAGGAGAAAATGAAGCCATAACATACAATAGCAGCATTGTAGGCAATTACGCAGTAGATTCTTTTCTCGGCAATTTCAATGCTCATATTTCACCTTACTTAGAGAATTCAGTTTTATCCCAAGTTGAAAATTTCTCCCAAACTGATGACTCAAAATGTTTTAGTTTTTTAGATAATTCTGTAAATACATCTTTATTTTGGAAATTATATTTTGACGGGTCTAAATCCAATGAGGGAGAAGGAGCCGGATGCGTTCTGATCAACCCGGACGGGAACAAGATTATGCTCACATGCAGACTTGAGTTCGATTTCACGAACAACACAGCAGAGTACGAAGCCTTGGTTCAAGGCCTATACAAAGCAATCAGATTGAACGTTAAGTATCTTCAAGTCTTTGGAGATTCTGAGATTGTCGTAAAACAGGTACGTAACACCATACACTGCCTGTCAAGTCATTTAAAGCACTATCAATCGTTAGTTCAAGATCTCATTGCACATTTCATAGCATTCAACATCTCGTCAATTCCAAGAATTCAAAACGCGAGCGCAGACCTGTTAGCTAACGTAGCCTCTAGACTGATTCCTTCCGAAGATTTTAGTCCTGATAGGTTTTCAATAGAATTAATCTTTAGACCGTCCATCCCTGACAACATCACCAACTGGAGAGTATTCAACGACGATCCGGACATCGTAAGTTTCCTCACCTCTGAAGGATCCTACTCAAATAAGATAATCAACGAAGGCCATCATGATCACCAAATACAACAAAGTAGCACTGACAATGCTATACCCAAATCAGTGGTCAAGTTAGAAGACCTATATGATTTGAAAAGTCGGTTCAAAAGGTCAGCTAATGCCAAACTCTACAGTTCAACTCTGAACTATGAATCGGTGAACCTAGGAACCGACAAGAAGCCACAAAACGTTAACCTAGGCCACGGCCTAGCCCCTTAAGAGAAATCAGCGTACATTCGTCTTCTGAGACAGTACAAAAACGTTTTTGCCTGGAATTACGATGAGCTGAAGACTTACAACACTTCTATCATTCAACACACTATCCCTATGATTGACAATGAAAGACTTGTCCAGCAGAAGCTTAGAAAAATACACCCTAACTTAGAAAATCAGATAAAAACTGAGCTTAATAAGTTGTTGAGAGCCAGAATAATTTTCCTCATCAGGCATTCCAAATGGGTGTCCAATATGGTACCCATTAGGAAGAAAAATGGAGACATTAGAATCTGTATCGATTTCCGAAATCTCAACAAAGCCTGTCAGAAAGATAACTTTCCCCTCCCACCCATGGAACAAATATTACAGGCAGTAGCAGGCTCAGAATTAATGTCTTTCCTGGATGGATTTTCAGGATACAATCAAGTACTGGTGCATCTCGATGATCAGTTAAAGACTACATTCCGAACCAAATGGGGCACTTATGCATATCGGAAGATGCCATTTGGTTTGATCAATGCCGGAGCGACCTTTCAAAGAGCCATGGACATCGCGTTTAAAGGGTTAGTCAATAAATCGGTAGTGATTTACCTGGATGATATAACAGTGTACTCCAAAAAACGAAGCAACCATCTCAAAGATTTGAAGCAAATCTTTCAAAGGTGTTTGAGGTATGGGATTTCGCTCAACCCAAAGAAATCTTTCTTTGCATTAAGCGAAGGGAAATTGCTCGGATTCATAGTGTCGAAATCTGGTATTCACATAGAACCCGATAGAATCAAGGAAATTTCCGAGATATCCATGCCCCATAACAAGAAAGCCATGCAATCCTTCCTTGGACAGATCAATTTTGTAAAAAGGTTTGTCCCGGATTTTTCACGTATTATTTCTCCTTTACAAAATATGATAAAAAAGAATTCAAATTTCAAATGGGGTCTAGATGAGCACGAAGCATTCAACTTAATCAAACAAGCTATCATCAACGCTCCATCTCTAGCAACCCCAAATTTTTCAGAACCTTTTATCTTATACATGTTTGCCTCAGAGAAATCCTATGCTGCCATTTTAACTCAAGCGAATCAAGAAAAGGCAGAAGCTCCAATCGCATTTTTTAGCTCGAACTTACAAGGTGCTGAACTTAATTACTCAGACGTAGAGAAACAGGCATATGTCGTTTTCAAAGCGATCAAATATTTCAGACCTTTCTTGCTAAAAGCCCATACCAAAGTCATAGTACTGTTCCCAGTGGTAAGAAACCTCCTGATACATAAGGATGTGGGCGAAAGGAGAGCGAATTGGATCACCGCCTTACAAGAATACGATCTTGAGATCAAGCCAGCACACATCGTGAGAGGTCAAGGATTCTGCAAGATGTTAGCTGGAGCATCGCAAATTCCTGAGAACTCGTCTGAAGAGGTACACACGTATGAGGTAAGCCTAAACGATGCAGAATCATTATATGCTGACACCATTTATTTTCTTAAGAACGGGTATGCTCCATTTCACCTGGATCACACCAAGAAGAGAGCCCTGAGGTTGAAATCTAAACAATACCAGCTCATAAATGATGTTCTGTTTAAAAGAAATTACGATTCTGTGCTTCTTAGATGTCTTGAGAAAACTGAAGCCGAAAAGGTTTTGCAGGAACTTCACGATGGACCAGCAGGTGGACACTATGCTGGAGAAGCCACCTCCCATAAAATCTTGCATGCAGGATATTACTGGCCCACGCTGTTCAAAGACTCATACAACTACGTAAGGAGATGCCAAGTTTTCCAGACTGCTGCAAGGAAACAAAAGAAGTCATCCATGCCACTACAGCCGGTTAACATTGAGCAACCGTTCAGTCAATGGGGCCTGGACATAATAGGTGAGATCGTTCCTCACTCTTCTAAACAGCATAGGTATATCCTCACGGCAACTGACTATTTTACCAAATGGGTAGAAGCGGTTCCTCTCAAGACAACTAATTCTAAAAACATTATTGAATTCATAGATCAGTTTATCATCACTAGGTTTGGATTGCCAACGGCCTTAATGTTTGATAATGCATCATATTTTTCTGGAAATGCAATGACTGAGTTTGCGCTCAAAAGAGGGTTCAAGCTGAAGTATTCTGCCAACTACTATCCGCAAGGTAACGGTTTGGCCGAATCAACAAACAAGAACCTAATAAGGATTATTAAAAAGACAGTTGACCAAAACCAAAAGAATTGGCACAAAGCGCTGGTAAATGCCTTATGGGCAGATAGAATTACAAAGAAAGCTTCTATCAACACTTCTCCCTTTAATTTAGTTTATGGGAGAGAAGTGGTTCTTCCGACTCACCTAGTCATTCCCTCTTTGTCTTTAGTGCAATACATCGATGAAGTACCTACTTCCTCCTTACAATTAAGACAAATGGAAATAACCAAACTAGAAGAACGACGAGAACAAGCTAAGAAAACCCATGCTCACCACCAAGCGCTAATAAAATCCTCTTTTGACTCAAACATAATGACCAGAAAAAATTTTCAGATGGGAGATTTAGTTTTAAAATGGGATAAGGCTCATGAAGAAAAGGGCAAACATACGAAATTCCAGAAGCTGTGGCTTGGTCCTTTTCAGATTGTAGAGGTCATAGGCCCATCGACTTTTGTGTTGCAGGATTTAACAGGCAGGAGAGATTCTCTGCCTGTGAATGGAAAAATTCTCAAAATGTATTTTCCATAGAAGAGAATTCTTCTAATTTTTGTAGAATAGATTTAATTTTTAGTTTTTAGTTTTTATTTTGTTTTGTTTTTCTCTTTTTATGAATAAAACCGGTTGTAAATGATCATTTAAAAGGATTCATGAAAGAGCACGCCAATTCTCTATCAGATTTTGATTTCGCTTGTACAAATAGAATTTTTTTTGAAAAATCTGAATTTTATTATTGACAAATAGAGTTAACTTCACCCTGATTACGATATTAGTTTCAACCTCAAAAAACTTTGACGAAAGCAACCTTTGGTAAAGAATTGTTTTGTATCAGCACAATGAAAGGTATCATCAATAATAAAATAAGTATTCTCTGCAAAACTGTTGTTTTCAAAAACTCTATTATTGTCGTCCAGAGCTTTCTTAAGGAAAAACAATGACTTCCTCCCTGTTAAAAGGAAATTGCAGCATTCAGAGAAACAATCCAAGGAAAACACTATATCTCAAAGAATAAGAGGTCTCATCACGAGCCGGCTTATCATGATCACAGATATTATAACTTGCTGACTTTGCCAATACTGTCTATCAAAACAGGGCAACGACTTAAGATTGTTGCAATCAAAAGACAAGAGGTCTCATCACGAGCCGGCTTGTTCAGCAAAAGTGTAAATCAAGTGAATGACTGTGTCAAAATTTGGCCACCAAACCAAGACATTGTTCTTTAGAGAATTAAAAAAGGAAAAGTGTGTCAAAAAAGATTTTTTTCTCTGGAATGTTGCAAGTAACCTCAAGCAGGAAAAAGGATCATTGCTGGATAACATGGTAACCTTGTCGAGGCTATGGACGCTTGCGGGCAGCAGAGGCTCTACCTATGACAAATGAGCATACTTTTAAGCCAGTACATAGAGAAGACCTTATTTTATCTTTAATCAAGACCAAGTAATGTCTGGTGCGAATGCAAGAAAAAGCCTGAGGAAGCAAGCAATTGGGATATAAAAAGGTTGATACAAAGTATCGTTGACAAGGTGAGGGGTAATCTACTCTATCTGTCCATAACAAAATTTAGACATATAAAAGTTTTGCTGTTTCGGAAGTGAACGATCAATAGAAAAGCAGAGATAACTGGTTCTTCACAGTGAATCGCCATTGTTGTGGTCACCAACAACCCCCCTCTTTGTTTGATATTAGTAATAACATCAAGCAAAGGGGGACCCTTAACCAAAAATCCAAAAAAATATTTTGTTTAAAAAATATTTTGTATTAACTCCCTAAGAGCTATATCGCGTCGCAAAGGTAGAGAGAAGCGTTTTCCCAAAGCGCATAAATACACTAAAAAAGAGCGACGTGAGAACCCATCGCATCGCATGCATTAAAAGCGCTCAAAAAGGGAAAACCTAAGGAATCGCCGACGGCCGATATGCGATGTCGCACGTCGCAATGTCGCATAAGCAACACAGAGTGATAAAGCGAAAACCTTGCGATCTGCGATTTGCGATCATTCAAAACTGCGATCTGTGATATTGGCAATTTGCAATAACACTTAATGACGTCGCAGTCCTCGATACTGCGATTCCAATCACAGAAAGGACTCATCGCAAGAATTCTCCGACATAAACGGTAAACCCAAAATTGAGTGCGCACCTTAAGGGAAATTAATGATCGCATGCTTCAGTATCCAAGAGTGATTGTATCGCGTTTTTCGAAGAGTCAAATCATGATGAGTGTCAGAATTACGCATTCATTAGAACTTAATGCTTTCATGTCAATCTTTTCGTCATTTCTCTTCTTCTTTGCGTAAACTGCAAGACATGTAACTGATATAAATCTATATGCAGGAAACATCTAAGGAAAAGAGGAAAGCGCCAATGGGGTAACAGAGAGAAGATGCCTTCGCAAATGGATGTCGCATGCAGCAAGACTGTGAATTCCAAAGTATCGCCCAACAGGCACTGATGAAAATAGACTATTCGGGACTCAGAGTCAAAGGCACACAAAAGCAACGTGTTTGCAAAAGATCTTGAAGCTCAGACTGGGTAAAGCAAAAAGAGAAACACAAAAGGAGGATGTCTGTCCAGAAAAGCATGGAACAAAGAACGGAAGAAATTCTCGATACAGGAGATTGTCCATACAACGCGACTCCTAACTCATTGAGTCATTCACACGACCGGAAACCGAAATAGCAACAGAAAAATCAGTTCGAAAGGAACCTAGGTTGTACTAAGTATACGCACAGCGAATACACCCAGCTAGAGAAAGGTTTTCGAAAATATCTTCTAGTCTATCAGAAAGAGGTGCCAGCTCTTGTTATTTCTAATTTTCAAGCTCGAACAAAAGGAAAGAACAACCAGCCGACTCTTTCAGGGCAAACATCGCATTGCTTACAGCACTAAGGAGCAGATACAGAAACGGTTAGAAATTAGATTTGATTTTTAGAAATAAATTTGCTTTTAGTAAAAGGGCGGTCATTTGAAGCCGTTCCCTAAATTTGTGTAATTAAGATTAAGTAGTTAGTAGTATTTAACCCTTCTCATGGCATTTGGAGAAGGGTCCGGAAATCTGTGAAAAAACTTGTCCTCAGAACATGCACTTTTGCACCCTCGGAGGGGGTTTTTGATGAATGGATGGATCGAGATTTATTTATGTTTGCATTTTAATGTCTGTTACTGATGTTGCACTTCTGTACTCTTAACAAATATTAGAACAAGTAGAAATAAATCGTTATTGCTTGAAGTTTATTAGTGAAATCAGTCATAAATGGTACTTTTATCTCTTGACTAATTTCTGCTTGTATTCCTAAAGTGATATGCAGCTGAGTTCTTTATATGTTAATGTATGAATGTGTGTATTACCATTTGGCACTTCTGTATGGTGGAGTCATTTATTTGTGCTTGACATATGAATAACTAATTATGCAATATGTTTTTCACAACTGTTTTGCCTAACTTCTTATGCAGAATGGTTCATCTTAATTGATTTATATTCTTATGATAGCTGAATGATCTTTATTACTAGCTATTGTTCGAAATCTTTTTAGATCGCATATTGAAAGAATTTTACCCCGGGTTAGCGTAGATTAGATGTATTGTTTTTCATTAGATTACAATAGCATAGAGTTAGTTTAGAAGTTAGAATTAAATTAGCTTAAAATACCCCTAAATCAATACCATCAAACTCTACACACACACACACCCCTCATATTGGGAAACTGGTCCCATTATCCCCAGTCGGACCCGCTACTCCAAACGGGGACGGAGCCGCCAACCAGGTTCCCAACCGGGTGGGTATCCCCCTTGTTGTTGACCCGATTTCGGGGCCCTCAACAGGCACTTCGAGATTGAGAATAATGACAATCTTCACATGGTCCACCATCAGGCCTTGTTTGCAGACCACATGGTTGAGCAGATTTCCAAAGGGGATGAGGAAGGTGCACTTTTTAAGATTTAGCGCAATCTGGTGTTAGCAGCAAGTATCCAACATCAAACGTAAGCTCGCTATATGGTGTTTAACTAACCCAAATACTATCCAATCATCCAGATAAACCTCCAAGAAATTGTGGATTTATTCCTTGAACGCAGCCACCACTACGCGCAAAAATATCACTCGCACGTTCTTCATTCCAAAGGGCATAACGGTGTATTGAAAACAACCCCATTCGATTGCGAAGGTTGTCTTACTCCTATCTTTCGACGCGATCTTGATCTGATTGTATCCTGAGAAGCCATCCGTGAATGAGTAAGCTTCCTGTCTGCCAACATTCTCCAATACTTCATTTATAAACAGTGTCAGGAATGGATCGTGACACAGGCATCATTAAGCTCCCTGAGGTCCACACAGATTCTAATTTCGCCATTCTATTTTTTCTCTTGTACTACCGTAGGACTCTCCCAGTAGGATTCTTCCACTGGTTCAATAATTTTGGCTGTAAGTATTTTGTCTAATTCTTCGAGGACCTTTTCTTTATACTTCGAATTCAAATGGTAAGGTCGCTGCTTAACTGGCTTCCCATCCGGTTTCAGAGTGATCTTCATCATCCATAAGTTGCCAATGATCCCTTCTAAGTCCATGGTTTTAGTGGGGAACAAATATTGATATTCGCAGAGTAACTTGGCAACCTTATCTACCGTAGCATTGTCCCAATAGTCCCCAAGTGTCACATAATTTGGTTCCACATCCGTACTAATGTTTATCTTATTTGTTTTTAGTGACACAATGATGTTAGGATCCTCAATTGAGGGTCCTCGAACTTTGCGACACCCTTCAGTTTCTGGAATATTAATATTTTGGGGGTCGTCATCATCCTCTTCTACTTGTACGTTATAACATTCTAGGGCACTGCTTAACTGGGTTGCCCATGCTGGTTGAACTACTTCCCATGGTTCCTGTGGTATTTTGAAGATGGCGACTTTTACGGCTTGCAACATGTTGTCAATAGTATCTGACCATCGGTCTTCAAATGTGAATGTTAACAAAAATCCCTCGCGCAAGACATCCCATTCGCCCGTACCATGTCGGAGTTCCATCTCGGTATACCAGTTCATGGGTATGACATCCAGGGTATGGTAGAATAAGTGTACCCATTCAGGCTGAGGTTATTCTCCATAGGCCTTGGTCCATTTTGCGAGGTGTGTGCATGGGTCATCGCATCCATCGTATTTATCTACTATCCGTAGTTGTAGTTTCCCAAATCATAGCCGCATCATCCTCCTACGGCCCGCCAGTTTTCAAAATTTCCTTGATGTGTTCCCCACCAACGCGCAAGTGTCGCATGCAACACCCACTTCAATGCATCGAACCGCTGTTGCTCCAGTACTGCGCTCTCAAACTTGCTCAAGAATTCATCCACCGCTGTCAATCCATCATATGTTGGTAGATCTCGGGCCTGGGTTGTTACACAACGCAATGATCTAGTCATCATGTTGCAATTTAGTGTTGTCACTTCGTTCAACTGATTGTGCCAGCGTTCATCTTCTTTGTTTGAATCTGAGGTGTAGGAACCCGCGCTCTCCCACGAGATCCTTCCATCTAGAGTCGGATTCACCCAATCCTAATCTCGTGTAGTTATCTTGTAGATACAATCCAGCTCATCATCATTTCCATCATCGCGCACTGGTTCAATGTAGTGCGCCCCTTCAGCGGGATCTAGCAGAATTACTACGTGTAGGGAATTTTTCTCGAATATCATCTTCCACTTTTTTCAGGTTGATGGCTCCATTCATATCAGTGGCCTAGTCTATTCCTAGCAACATGGGATAAGGATTGTTGTCATCAACAATCTCTATTACTTCAAAGTTTGTCTATGTGCTCGTGCCTTTGTGTTGTGGGGAAAAGTATCCGATGCGGATGACCCTAACCCTTTCTAGATGTGACAGAATCTAGCAACAACTGAATGATAAAGTTTTCATGTTCTTCTTTATGAGTATACAGACAGAATGGAAAGAAGGTCAACCAACCTGGTGTCTTGCGCTTGATTGATCCTTATCCTTCTTCCTTTGTATCCAGCTCCCAGCTCTTTGCTCTCCAAGCCGATCCAGCTACACAAAAGACCTGCACAACAAGAGAGAGCAAACTAACAGATACAAGCACTCATAATCAAAGCATGGATTAGATTGCAATGAATACACATGTAAACACAAAGCATCTATGTAAAACAAGTGAATAGGAGAACATGCAAACTTTATTGATAGAAAGTAACAGGGTTCCAGAGGAAGTTACAACCAATGATATTGGCTCCAATCCAGCAGCACCTCCTCGGCAGCAAGAACTCTCTTCTTGACCTCTAGTAAAACAATCACCCAAATAATCCTGGCGGTATACCAACAGCACCTCCTTGCTTATACAAAATTTCAGCCTCCCTAGACCTCATAGAAGAGCTCTATATATAGGGAAGAAGAGGAAAGGATGAGTCAGCTAGAGGCTGACATATAGCTGACTAGTGTCCTCTCCATCTTCAGTTAATCTTCAGTTCCTGTGTCCACTTGGAGATCCTTGGTTACACATGGTGATCAAGTACCTCTTACTCATCACAGGGCGAATCTCATGACCCAAGTGTCAGTTTGGAAGCTTCCTGGGCAATTGACACCTTGCAGGATGACTGTGCCACTTGGCCAATCTCGCCCAGCGCAGGTAGCCTTCATAGTTTTTGACTTCCAGCGCAGGTACAGAGTGGGACAGTTGCAATACAGCGCAGAAGCTCAGTTTAGCAGCTGACATGATCCAAAATAAGCCTGTTCTGAAGTGTTTTCAGGTGGGGAACTGATTGGAAGTGCTGTTGATTGATGACCTTGTTCTTTTAGGGGTAAGAACAACATGTTTAGGGACTGAGGATCCCTGTAATTATCGACATTCCTTGCTCCTTGACGCGAGGCACAAAAATGTCTATAACAGTTGCCCCCTAAAGTATGAGGCCGTTACTCGGGTGAAATGCTTTAGCTAGAGGGTCCGAAGTTCGTTCCAGTACCGGAGGAGAGTGCCCTGTAATACAATACAATACAATACATTATCTTTCATTCAATTTCATGGTCTGGCTGAGGCGGGCATTCCCATGCTCAGCTTTTATAAATACATTTTGATACATATGACAGACGATCGTCTGTGGCCAGACTGATAATCTTCTGCTGAAATTATCATCCTTTGATAGGATGATCATCTGCTGCAATGATGTACATGGCAAATGTTTTTATATTTCCTGAATATATATCGCAGCCCGGATGGATGAAACTAGATCCGGGGTCTTCAAACTCGTTCGATCTTTACTCTAAGTACAAGTCGATCCATGTGAGAATTGCGTCGAAGTCGAACATGGAAAGACATCTCTTGATTACCGGTCAATAATGAAAACCGTTAACAAGCGCGAGAGGAATCACCAATAATGACAATGACCCTCAAGGTACTGCAGTACAATTCACGTGGCGTGAATAAAGGACTTGGCGTCGAACACCACGCAAAATCTTCTGGTCGAAGGTCATTGAGGTATACCTGTCGCCGGAAGTGAGAAACTTGCCATTGAGGCATGCAAGCTTCAAAGTACTGATGGGGGTGTTCCTAGATCAACTTCTTGGATAATGAGCTGATGTCGACAAGAAGCGATCCGTCAAAGGAGGGCCTTGATGAATCCCACATCAATGACGCGGAACGGAGCTAATGATTTAGTGGAGGTGGAAACAAACTGTGATATATGAATCAGGGTGGCGATCATGAAAATGGATGAAGGATGATGTATGGTAGTGGATGGGACACGGTTGACACTTTCTGAATGACCCCTCTTGAACATACAACGACACTGATGCGATGGATCGGTAGCATTACCCCAAATGGATGGTGTGGCGAGGACCATGGTGACGAGACCGGTGAATGAGACAACCCAACCCGATGTGATACGGAGGAAAAGTGTCATGTTCAAGAGTGACTTGCTACCTCTAAACTTTGATGTTCTCCCAATTTTTCCCCAGTCATTTCTGACCAGTACCTCTTTATTTTTGTCAAGCTTGAGGAGGATAACATATGCTTGTTCTATAACCTGCCCTTCGGGCAAGCCCATCGCTAAGATTTAACGAGCCTAGCGATAGGGAAACTCGTTCTCGTCTAAAGACAAGTTTGTCGCTATTTAATCATTTTAACGAGTCTAACGACAAAGAAAACTCGGTCCTTTTCATTTTTAGAGAGTCTGAAAAGGTACAGAAAGTTAACTCCATAGTTCCTTTTTCGTCATCTAATCCCTTAAGTCCGAAAAAGTATAAAACAATACAGAAGGGATGGCTGTTCGATACTTTTACGAGCTGAACAAGACAAGCGCTCGATCCTTTTGTGTAATAATCCCTCAGGTCCAAAAAGATTAAAATTTAGAGGAGGGATAGCGTTCCGGTCCTTTAACGAGCGGGAAGGCCAAAACTCGGCAAACTTTTCATATTTTACGAGTCGATGAAAAGAGCTCAAAGTAGACTCGTCTTTCGAGGAACGAGTGATAAACAGGGATAGCTACAGATTCCAGGTACAAATTGGAATTTTCCAATCACGGTAATGTCACGAGGGTGGCTAAGTGAAATCACTCTTTGCAGATGTTCCTCAAAAGGGGCGAACACACATGTGGGGGTGAACGATCGGTCAAATGATAATGGAGGTGATGGATGAAAAACACGACCAAGGCTTTTAAAGGCTACAGTTTCACGATCGCAATGGTTGTTCACCAGTTCATTTTTTAATGAGCTTGGACCCTGCCGGAAACTTTGCTCACACTTTTCTATTTTTTAACGAGCATAAATTCCGTGGTAAAACTGCTCGATTCATGGTCAAATTTACTTAATTAGCTTTTCCTCTTTTCAAATGTAGTACTTCATTATCAATTGCTGCAACAAATTTTGTTAGAAATGGACAATAATTGCATGAAAATGAGTATATAACCCTAATTTTTAACTTCAAACGATGTAAAAAGTCATAAAAAGGGATTTTTACCTCTCATTTACCATTTCATTTGCATTTTGCTTGTTGGAGCTCTGGAGGTGCCTCTTCTTCCTTGATTTTCACCAGCTGATTCCGGGAGATTCTGTGGACGATTTTCGGCGCCGTTTGGACCAGGTAGGAGCTAAACCTTAGCCCTTCACTTTCATGGTTTTCTTTTCCTGTTTTATGCTTGTTTTCCAGTGCTTCTGGGCCCCAGGGGTTTCATCAGGGCGCCCTGGCATCAGCGCAGGTTCCCCTTTCGAAATCTGCGCTGTATCCTAGTCAGCTATGAAGCAGACTGCGTTACAGAGCAGGGGGAACTCTCTCTGCCTGCGCTGGGCCTTTAATGACTGAGTTTGCATGCATTTTTTGATGTTTTTTCGCCAGATTTTCATCAAATTCAGGAACTTACTCATCCTCTTGTTTGTTTGTAGGGAAATTCTACCAAAATGTCCCTTACATGGCGAGAACGAGAACATGAAGGAGAGGACATGGTTGCTCTCCATGATCCAGTCACGGTGAACGCACTTCGGAACTGTGGACTGCTGAAGTTCTTCCGCATCTCTAGTATGAGAGCACAGATATCATTACTGCAGTATATGCTTGATGCTTGGGATCCTGTTAACCAAGTATTCCAGATTAGGGGGAAGACCATTCCCTTGACCATAGAGGACATGTACTTCTTGACTGGATTGTCAAGGCGGGGTGCTCCCATTTCCTTGTCAGGTACGGCCCGAGGGACCACTTCCACCAGGGATTACATTCGCCAGCATTGCAGGGAGGGTTCACAGCCGAGTAAAGACGGCAAGATCAACATCCGAGACATCACTGACAGGTCTCTTAGGTCCATTCTGTTTACCATTGGTAGGATGGCAGGCAGTGCAGCTTTGCATGTTGCCAACAGGTCTTACATGCAGTACGCTTTGGAGTGTCTCCAACCGAAAGTGTTTAACTGGTGTGATGCAGTACTAGTACAGATGAAAAGTCAATTGACCAAGGTAAAGGACGGAGGGCTGAAGAACTTTGGATTTGGTTCTATCTTGACTGCCTTTATCTTGGAGAAAGTCCCATTGATGCAACCTCAGTACATCATGCTTGACTTGCCTTCTCCGACCGAGCCACGTATGCAGAGGTGGGTTGATCACATGTCCCGGCATGCTGGTCAACCACATATTACTTTTACTGAGTCCTTCTTTAGGTGGTTCGAGCGCCAGGAGATGGCATTCTCTGAGTATCCATATGTGGGTATGGACTACCGAGGAGATCCGGACTTGGTGCTTCCGGATGGTGAGCAATGGGGCGCTATTGGTAAAATCTCTGACCATGTCACTGTTTATTGTTTTTCATCATGATGTTTTTGTTCAAAACTGATCGAACCCTTGGGTGCATGCAGATGTTGGTCCTGTTCGTCCAGTAGCTCGTCCAAGGTCGCCAATTGCTGCCCCAGCAGCAGAGCCTGCTAGGAGAGTGGTCATCCGCGACCTTGGTGATTCCGAGATACTTGCAGCTGTGCAGGAGCAGGTGGAGAACCTTACTCGTGGTCTTCCGGATGTACAGATTGACGAGTTACCCTTACAGTTGCAGCGACACACCATTGGTGTGCCTAGACGATGGACTCGTCTCTTGCGCATGATTGCGCAGACCGTGACGCGCTTTCATGAGCACCAGTAGGCTAGGGTGCCCCCTAGCATTTTTCTGAGTTCTAGGTCACATGACCAATTTTGTTTTGACTTCAGCACATTATGTATGAACTATAAACAGTTTTATATATATTTTGATTTTCGGAGTTTATTCTGGTTTATTTGTGATCCATCTGCATAGCACCGATGCATCTCTTTTTATATATGTTGCAGATGTCTATCTAATACATAGTTTGCTAATGAATCTGTTAATGTGTTCAAGTTTCTGGAAATATGTTGGTATTGGATTGAATCAAACTCTCTTTCCAAAATCTTAACCCTTAGAAACATTCGATAGATAGCTGGATTGCGGACTGAGTATATCCCACTGAGTTGTAGTACTACAAGTTGTGAGTCTAGCCTAACAATAAGTTGGCGTATACCATGTGCAATGGTATCAGAGAGGAGTTCAATCAACGCACTATACTCAGCGATATTGTTTGTTGATCGACCAATACACACACCTCTGAAACTCACTAACTCGCCACTTGGATCAAAAATGGCCCAGGCTGCGGAGGACAAACCCCGCGTACTACGACTTGCACCGTCGGCATATCCCACATATGTTTCAGAATAATTCGACATCTGTAACAAACGAGAAGGGCGGATTACTTAACCAAAACAAACATTTTAGCGAAAACAAAAATACAACAAAAGCACTCAGGTTACTATTTAAGCATAGTAACGCTTGAGGTACAACCCGTTACGGGTTGCGCCAGTGGTATTCCGTCATAATCCATTAACTCGTAGGCTCCTTTTGCTAACACCCTTTTAACAATATAAGGACCCATCCATAAGGACTGAAATTTCCCTGCTCCTAATTTATCGGATTCTTGGTCGTAAAGCAAAACCAAGTCACCTTCAGAGAATATGCGCGGTTTGACATTCTTGTCGAACTGTGCTTTGACTCGTTTCTTATGAGCCTCGTTCGCCAAAGCGGCGTCACGACGGTTTTCATCCAACTGGATCAATTCCAGGAAACGAGCCTCTTCTTCTGAGGTTCCGGGGAGGAGGTTAATTGCGAGTTTAAGAGACGAAATTTCGCACTGGATTGGTAAAACTGCCTCCAGACCATACACCAATTGGAATGGTGTGAATCCAGTGGCATTTTTTACCGAGGTTCGGTAAGCCCATAGTGCTGAATACAGGATTAGATGCCATCTTCTTTTGTGAACCACGATCATCCTTTGCAACATACGCTTCAGGACCTTGTTGATTGCTTCAACTTGTCCGTTGGCTTGTGGATAATATGGGGTAGAGCTGTCGTGAGATAGCCCTAGTTTGGCAGTTAATTCAACCATCATGTGATTGCGAAAATGCGATCCATGATCTGTCACTATAGCTTGCGGAACACCGAACCTGGCGACTACATGATTGAAAAAGAAAAGGGCAGCTGTTTCACCAGTGTTATCCAATGTAGGCATCGCCTCGGCCCATTTGGTAAAATAGTCAACAGCGACTATAATATACCCATGCCCCCCGGTCGAGGTGGGGTTACATTGCATGAAATCGATGCCCCACTTGGCGAAGGGCCCTACAGCAACTACCGGCTGCAAAGGTGCGGGTGGTCTTCTGGTTTTGCTATCAAAGATCTGACATGCATGGCAACTTCTGACAGCTATTATGCAATCTTTAAACATAGTTGGCCAGAAATATCCTGCTCGTAAGATTCTTTGTGCTGTTGCATATCCAGATTGATGCCCCCCGCACGCGCCTGAATGACAATCATTCAAGGCTTTTTCGGCCTCCTCATGGGTAAGGCACCTCCTCAGAACTGTATCGACACCTCGACGGTAAAGAGTATCACCGACGATCATGTAGCCTTTCGATTGGTATCGTATACGTTTCCGTTCTGAGTGTGAGGTATTAGACCTAAACTTTTGAGTTTGGAGATAAACAATGATATCTCCATACCACTCATCGCTTACTGATATCAGAAACAAATTTTCATCCACGATTGACTCTTCTGATGTATCATCGTTGGATGATGATGGGAGATCGCATAATAATTCCGCGAAAACTAGGGCTTTCTTTGATTTGGATTTTACAAAATCTAAATCAAACTCTTGAAGGATTGCTATCCATTTTGAATATTTGCCCCCAAGCAACTGTCGCGACAGTATATATGTCATGGGGTTGCAATCTGACAAAACAGTAGTCTTCCTAAAGAGGACATAATGTCGAAACCTTTGAATCGCTTGAACAGCAGCAAGCGCTAGTTTTTCAACATAGGAATATTTACTTTCTGTATCATTTAAGTTCTTACTTAAATAATAAATAGGATGTTCAATTCCATCGACTTCTTGCACTAAGACCATCGCAATGGTCGTATCTGCTGCAGCAAGATACAGGTTAAAATCTCTTTGATAGTCCGGGGCGTACATTAATGATGCTCTTACTAGACTTTCTTTCAGAGCGTCAAAGGAAGCTTGCGCAACCTGGTCCCAGACAAAAGGTACATCCTTTTTCAAAAGACGAGTATAACCCTTGGCAAGTTCTGCGTAATTAGGAATGAACCTCCTCAGAAAGTTTGCTTTCCCTTGGAGTTTCTGAATCTGAAGCAAATTTGAAGGTGGAGGCAAATTAATAATTGCCTGAACCTTACAGGGGTCGAGACGAATCCCGTCCTTAGAAACCACAAATCCAAGTAAACGACCAGAGCCGACACAAAACACACACTTATGTGGATTGAGTCTTATCTTATAATGTCGGCAACGTAGAAATATTGCTCTCAAATGCCGCGGATGATCAGTCCGCTTCCGCGAATGAGCCGGAAGATCGTCGAGGTAAGGTTGAACGATGTTCTTGATGTCATGGAAGGCATAATTCATTGCCCTCTGAAACGTCGCCCCTGCGTTCTTTAAACCAAAGGGTAATTTTCGATAAGCGAATGTGCCCCACGGACAGATGAATGCAGTCTTAGACTGGTCCTGTGGGCGGATATTTATTTGATTATACCCGGAAAATCCATCCATAAAGGAAAAGATTTCACATCCGGCGCATTCATCAATTATCTGGTCGATGAAGGGTGTAGGGTAGTTGTCCTTTGGACAAGCTTTGTTTACATCCCTATAGTCGACGCACACTCTTATCGTCCCTTGCTTTTTCATAACAGGGACAATATTCGATACCCAATCGGTTAGAGGAACCGGGTAGATGAATCCAGCATGGAGAAGTTTTTCAACTTCCGCTTTAATGGCAGCGGCTTTCTTCGGATGTACCTGCCGAAGCCGTTGTCTTACTGGTTTGACATCAGGATACATTTTAATTTCATGTTCAACTATGCTCGAGTCGATGCCTGGCATTTCATCATATGACCATGCAAAGACATCTCTAAATTCGCGAAAGAGAGCACCATATATTTCCAGTTCTGAAGGGGAACAACTTTTGCCGACATGAATATTCTCAACAACATCAGATTTTGTCGAGATATTTATGGCTATGGTCTCTTCAATATTGGATAGGTTTCTTTCTGAATCCACCGTATTTACAGTATTTGTTAGGAATTCAAACACTGAAGGGTGGTATAGGTCGTGATGAGTTTCTTCTTCACATTCTGGAAGAAGGGAGCGATGGTGGTTATCACTCCATGGTGCCTCCTCAATCATCATTGATTGTAAGATCCCTTCGTCAGTCCCATGAACTCTTGACCAAGGATCTAAAGGGGTACCATATTCTTTGGACCTATCTACCCAAACGCTTGACGAGCGTTCATTTGGGCTCGCCTCCCATGCCTGAAACATTGATTGCTACAATATTTCAATAGGGCTAGGTGGCAACACCACTTGATGATCCATGACGACTTTCGATGAAGATACCATGTTGCATGTTGCTACAAACGGGATATTCCCTTCATGGAACGGAGGTGGCAACGCAAAAGTTCCCATCATTGTGGGATCTTTTAGCAAGCCTACTCCTATATCTTGTATAGAATAGTCGTTCCCATGGATCAGGGGAATGCTTCCGGTAACTTGTGAACCATTAGGGAGGAAACTCTGTTGGTCGACGATCGTAATCCCTCCTTCAAACGGGAATGCGATCTTCCTAAAATATGTCGACACTACAGCTGCCATGGCATATATCCATGGTCTTCCCAGTAGAATGTTATAGTCAAGATTGCCATCAATGACTTCAACATCAATTTCCACTGTTTTTCCTCCTAGTTCAACCTTAAAGTTATTTAGGATACCGTACGGAGTGTACGACCTACCGTCAAATGCTTTCAATGTCGTCGAAGATCGCGACAATGTAGGAGATCCAAGAGTTTTCCAGCAAGACATTGACATGATACATGTCGATGCTCCCTCATCAATAATTGTTCTGTGAACAGTTTTGTTGAGGGCTTTCACTTGTATAAGAAAAGCTAATTGCGCTGGTAACTGAGGATCATATCCTTTGTGATCAAAGGATACAAGATTGGAATCTTTAGGATCCACTCCACCAATTGCTGATAACAATGCCTGCCTTTGGGATGGGCAATTTTGTAGTACCTCAAGAGTTGACATAGCAGATGGCGATTGGGCCAAATCCTCCACTATATTATAGTGTTGCGCCGCTCTGGCGCGAGGGTTGAATGTCGACTTGTGGACTACTCCCTTAGGCGGCTTTATTGTTAATTCATGCGTGAGGGGGGGTACCACTTCTGCCGAAGTTGTTGTCGAAGTACTGGGTTGATCTTTCCCTTTGTCATTCGACACCGGTGGATTCCCATAATCTTTATTCCTAGTCGATATCAAAGCATCACTTTTCTTAGAAACCGACAGCATAAGCACTTGAGACGGGGAAGCATTTCCACTATCAACCATATTTTGACCTGGGTTAGGAAACGGATCAGTCAACACAGCTGAAGTTTGAGAACTTTTAAAGAACCTTTTCAACTCAGCTTTGAACGGACAGTTCTTTGTTGAATGATTTTCATCACATATTTGACACGGAGGAAATTGTTTCCTTTGCCCAGGAGGGTTCGGAGAAGTTTTTCGAGGGGATGAACCACCTTGTTTCTTCTTCTTCCCTTTGTTTTGTTTCTTCTTGCTTCCTGGTTGATTGGAGTTTTTGTCTTTATCCGTAGATACAGCATTAACTTCCGAAGCAAGAATCTCTTGATTTGCTTTTTGATTCGAAGTCTTACGGGCTTTCTTATTTGAATCCCTTGTCGACTTAGCGTTTGCAGTTCCAATCACGCCGTCACCGGCATGAGAGTCACTATTCGATCCAGGAGGAGGAGGGATTGAAAATTCCGGTCTGGGGGCATCAGGTATTTTATCATAGAGCGTGCCCGACTGAGTATATACTAAGTCCAAATACTGAGCACGAGCAATAACTTGCTCCTCTGTTACGACACCTCCCTTGGCCACATCTTCTGTAATTGCCGGCAGAAGCGACTTTATAAACCACTCAGCTAATAGCTGATCTGGGACATAGGTCTTTACCATTCTGCGACGACGACGCCACTCATGTATATGATCAGATATATGTGTGGCCGTTATCTGCTTGAAATTGGTTAAGATTTCTGTTCCAGTTTCGTACCTTATAGGTAACTAAAAGTGTGTTAAGAAAGTCGTGGCTAGGGAGCTAAAATTGTCGAAAGAGGCTCTAGGTAATTCAATATACCATTTGGCCGCCGGACCAGTCAATGTCCTCTGGAAGAGGCGAAGCCTTATCGAATCATCATTCAAGGTATTCGACGAACACCACAGATGGAATGTCATCACATGATTCGACGGGTCTTCACCCGGATTTCCATTGAATTTAGGAATGTCCGAAGGAAGTTTGTGAGGAATCGCTGGCCACCAATGGGCATAGGCGATTGGATCGTTCGTTAACCGATGTAAATCTGGTAATTCTAACGTCGCCACGAACGGCAATTGCTGATTCAAGTTTGGCGAGGCATACCCAGGATACGATGGAATCGCTTGAGCAGTAGGTCTTTGCACACCAGTATAATGCAACTGATGTTGATATGACTGATATGGTTGGTGGGCTTGGCCACTGTAAAGTGGTTGGTTTAACCCATTCTGAATATAGGGTTGCCCACTATTTGCAAAAATCTGTTGCTCAGATCCCTGGTACACTTGCTGAAACTGAGGTTGTTGGTATTGCACCATCCATGGTTGTGAAGCCATGTTTTGCTGTGCGACACTAACCGACGGACCAAGATGCGGGGTTATGATCCCCGTTTGTATCTGTGTCGTCCCGGCAGTTGGCGATTGTGGTTGTGTTGCAGGGTCAATTGGCTGTTGCATTACAACTTGTGGTTGACATACAACAGGCATCGATTGAACTTGCGACACGGTTACAATTGCTGGCGTCGTCGGGATGCTAGACATAGGCATACATTGTTGCATAGAATATACAACTCTTGGTTGCTGGGGTAACATAGGCACCCAACTATTCGTCGTTACTTCAGCTAAACTTGAATTTGGTTGAAAACTGCCGTATGGGTATCCTCCCGGAAGAGGAAGTGAAAGGGCATATTGCCCCCCATACGGTAACAATCCGGAACTCATGGGCATAGACTGCCTTTGAGGACTAGATGGTCTAAACTGATTCCCAAAGGGATCAATTTGTCTAGTTTCAACATAAGAATTACCGGGTATTATACCAGCAGAACAAACTGGAACAGACCAAGTTGTCATAATAGTCCCTGGGTGGACTCCTTCTAGTTGATGAGAACTAGATGGGACGGATGGTATGTCGGCAAACATCGTTGGAATGGCAGCAGGAGTTTCTGCTATCGCTGTGTCATTTGGCACAGTCCTAGATGTCGACGGTTGTTCAGACATTTTGAGTCTATCCAATAAACTTCCTAACGATTCTTCAGAAACTTCCGGTGGCGATAGACAAACTTCTGATGCAGGAGGAAAAAGAGGGGTACCAACTCCAAAATGAATTGGAGTATTTGCTTGCTGGTCCTCTACGATTTCTTCTATTGCAATCAGACCAGGAGGAAGAGGCAGACCGTCAGGTCCGTAAAAGATTTCTGGTGCCGAAGAAGGGGTTGTTTCGACAGCGACAGTTGTTTGAACAACAAGACTCTGTGGACCGGTTTCAGATGGAACTGGTTCAGTTAAACAAGTACTTGTTTTCAGACTAGGATCAATACAATTGTCCTTCTGTTGCTGTTGAACTTCTTCAATAGAGGCAGGGTTTCCAGAAATATCGGGAGTGACCAGAATCTCTGATGTTGTCGGAACTTCTGTTCTAACTCTAAAAGGAGATTTTGATCTGGTCCAGCGAGATCGCTTTGCTCGTACTACTTTCGGTTCCGGAGACAAAGATGGTCGACCCGCAAGTCTCCCTGAACGACGGGGTTTTAATTGACTTTCCTCCACGGTTGCGGATTACTTGATCAACTAAAATACAAAAAGGGGAATTATGTTTCCGTATTGAATGAATTTTATTAGACGCTTTTAGACATAACTTTGCTTTTTCATGTTTTAAGAGTCGAGAAAAAGCTAAAGATGACTCTAGTCGCCTTCGATGTATTAACGAGCCCGAAGTGACAAATGCTCGGTTGGACCTTTTCAGTTATAGAGTTTGAAAAGAGCCAAAAGAAACTGCTCTGGAGATCTAGGCAGAGGGTGTGCCAAACCTTTCACGAAACCACAGAATACGTTTTACGGTACGGGTGGTCGATCTTCGTGAATGCTGTGTTCACTGCATCGCGATCAGTAGGGCGGTCGACACGGCTTCCTAAGGATAAAGGATAATTGCCTATAGGGGTCTCCCAATATACGCGACGGTACGCGGGAGCTCAAATCCGTATTAGTGCTATCGTCCCTCAGGAGGAATCACCCACCTTCGTAGAGATCGACAGTCACTACGTTTAACGACGCCGGAACACGTCTCTACCTAGACCTCTATTGTGAGCGTTATGTTACAATGCGTTGTTAGATTCATTCAATATATTTTAAGTTGATCTTGTTTATCAGTTTGTCTTTCAGGATCACCACGAGATGTATTGGTACAAATTCCTAAATGCAGCTAAAATGATAAGCAAGCTTTCACTATCTTTTTAACTTTGAAAATCCTAGCTACTGAAGGGAGAGAAAAAACAATATCTTTCCAAACAGAGCATACAGCACAAACTAATGCACTTTCTCCTAGATCAGACACCCAAACTTATCAAAATGCAAATGCAAGATGCATGTATTTCTTTTCTTTTTCCTTTAATGTTGATGCTTAACAAAAGGAAACTGTTGTATGACTTTCGAATTCAATCTAAAGCATAAACAAACAAGTATTGTCTAAATGAAAAGACGCTTTACAGGTACTTGTTTTATACTTAAAAATATATGAATTCAAACCATACAGTGAAGACAAACCAATCCAAAACAGCTATGAACAGCAATAACACTAACTCATAAGATCGCAATCTAAGAGGTCAAGGCTGTAGGCTTGCTTTTCACTATGGGAAATTGTAACTGAAACAAGAAATACTGAAAGAAAGTTTACAATTTCATCACACAACTGAGGCGAAATGAAGTCAAGGAGATGAGGTATACAGCAAATACATTAACCAGCAAGCAATCAGCCAGAAACAAGTGCAAACAGGGCCAAGACACAGAGGAAGAGTTAAGCTAGCCTAAGGCCAACTGGACCAGCGCAGGTACTGCACTGTCAGTTTCACTCTCAGCGCAGTTCCCGAAAGGGCTACCTGCGCTGTAATGCAGACTGCCTGTGGACAGCCTGCACTGACTTACGAGAGTTACGTCTGCTAACAATTCCGGGTCATAAAAAGCTCAAAAATGTACTGTTTTGACTGAAACAAAATGCTATGGGTTAAGTACAGGTAGAGGGATGATCAAGAGGACTAAGATCTATCACAAAGAGTAAAGATCTACCTGTAGATTAGCTCTTTAAATCTTGAAGTTGCTCAGCAAAGGAGCAAGAGTAGCAAAACCCTCTACTTCGCTTTTGATATAGTCAAAAGCTTTTCGATTCGGTACTCGGTTCTTCAAGATAGAAATAGCAAAATACTACAAATAACAACAACAAGATACTAGGATGTCCCCAGCGGAGTCGCCAGTTTGTTGTGGGGAAAAGTATCCGATGCGGATGACCCTAACCCTTTCTAGATGTGACAGAATCTAGCAACAACTGAATGATAAAGTTTTCATGTTCTTCTTTATGAGTATACAGACAGAATGGAAAGAAGGTCAACCAACCTGGTGTCTTGCGCTTGATTGATCCTTATCCTTCTTCCTTTGTATCCAGCTCCCAGCTCTTTGCTCTCCAAGCCGATCCAGCTACACAAAAGACCTGCACAACAAGAGAGAGCAAACTAACAGATACAAGCACTCATAATCAAAGCATGGATTAGATTGCAATGAATACACATGTAAACACAAAGCATCTATGTAAAACAAGTGAATAGGAGAACATGCAAACTTTATTGATAGAAAGTAACAGGGTTCCAGAGGAAGTTACAACCAATGATATTGGCTCCAATCCAGCAGCACCTCCTCGGCAGCAAGAACTCTCTTCTTGACCTCTAGTAAAACAATCACCCAAATAATCCTGGCGGTATACCAACAGCACCTCCTTGCTTATACAAAATTTCAGCCTCCCTAGACCTCATAGAAGAGCTCTATATATAGGGAAGAAGAGGAAAGGATGAGTCAGCTAGAGGCTGACATATAGCTGACTAGTGTCCTCTCCATCTTCAGTTAATCTTCAGTTCCTGTGTCCACTTGGAGATCCTTGGTTACACATGGTGATCAAGTACCTCTTACTCATCACAGGGCGAATCTCATGACCCAAGTGTCAGTTTGGAAGCTTCCTGGGCAATTGACACCTTGCAGGATGACTGTGCCACTTGGCCAATCTCGCCCAGCGCAGGTAGCCTTCATAGTTTTTGACTTCCAACGCAGGTACAGAGTGGGACAGTTGCAATACAGCGCAGAAGCTCAGTTTAGCAGCTGACATGATCCAAAATAAGCCTGTTCTGAAGTGTTTTCAGGTGGGGAACTGATTGGAAGTGCTGTTGATTGATGACCTTGTTCTTTTAGGGGTAAGAACAACATGTTTAGGGACTGAGGATCCCTGTAATTATCGACATTCCTTGCTCCTTGACGCGAGGCACAAAAATGTCTATAACACTTTGATATCAACTATTACCCCTTGCAACCTTCCCATGGGCAAAATCTTCTGTTGGTTTGCCATTCGCAATTGAATCAAGGACCACTACATCGCGGGCCTGCCCATGCATTCCCATGTCTGCTTTGGTAGCACATTCGCGTCCGAACCTAGATCTAGGATTACCTAATCCATTTCATATTCGCCAATTTGCACCGTCAATCTCATTTCCCTCCCAGTGCGCAATGCATGCTTTCCCAATTTTCGGACTATGCGTGGCTCCCTTGACCTTGTGCACCTGGTGATCAATTCCTATAGTCCTTTGACTGCATTATTGTCATGTAGTAGCTTCATGCATGTCTCTAAAAAGGTAGTAATCATAGAAGGATCCATTCCTATCTCTGGTTGATCCTACTACCTGAAGTAGAGGCCTCCGCAAAGCTCTTCTTAGCTTCCATAAACGTCTCCTTTGCACGTTCCAAGTCAAAATCAGGTTCCTTTGTGCCTTGCGAACCCATGTATCTTCCTCGGGCTGCTTCCCCTTATCTTCCCCTATAGTCGCACTGCTTCTGAGCACTATATTCACATTGGGGTCTTCTTCGCGTGGTTCAGACCTCATCATTTGGATATTTTGAGTTGGAGTAGGTTGTAGTACCCCTTTCTCGCGCATCTGTGTGATCAATGTAGGACAATATATCATTTCATGATCAAATTGAGCACAGTACGAACAATATATTCTCATTGGGTTGGTACAATCGCGAGCGTAGTGCCCTGGTCCTCCAAAATTCTAAGAAATTAACTATCCGCGACCCCTTCCTAGTCCCATTCCTCCTCGTCCCCTACCCCAGCCTTGAAATCCAGTGCGCGCCATCCCTGCGGCTGGGTCGAGGCCACACGTTTCTATCTGCATTCTATAGGCTGGGGTCTGCTCCATCATCAACTCATAGCTACTACAAGTACACTCGTCATGGCCCACCAACCTACAGAAATTACAAAATAGCTGCTGCGGAGTTTGTGTATACTTCTGCAACAGATGACAATTATCCGTCATGTGCTTTCCTCCTATCTGACAGATTTCACGCCAAAGCATGGGTGCCGCACTTGGTCCTACTTGTGCCTCTGGTCTCAACGGCATGGGTCCCCCTCTTGCCAAGTAGTTCGCGAATACTAGACAGTGGTCTTTGTCATGGCCCTGGCCTTTGCATTTTATTCACCACACTTCTTCGCGCACCTCTGGCTGTGGCGCCCTATCCCGCTTCAAACTCTGCATCTCCAAGCATAGATTCTGTATTCGTGTGTGGATTTATTGGACTCCCAATCCTAGATCCTGTATCAGTGTTTCATGCAATCTCATCGCCATTTCCAATGCTTCGACCTGAGTTGAAATCTTCTGCCGTGACAACACCATCCTCAGGTGTGGTGTCAAAGATGCCACAAACCACGCATAGTGATGCGTATTCGTTAGCATCATATTAGCCTCGTGGATCATACTTTTCAACCTCTGATCTAGATCCTAGGGGGTCTCACATGGAAGTATCGAGATTTCTTTAAATCCGATGATTGACTGCGTCTCTGATTTTGGATGGATAAATTCTCTATTCAGTGCATTCTTGATCTCCACTATTCTTGCATTTGGGTGATCATTAGAGTGCTTTATATACCATGTCAGCACGTGATCCTACAGCATGCTCACCAATGTGGCCTTCTTAATGTTGTCGTCCATGACCCCTTGTGCTTCCCACACTACTCTTACCACAAACCAGAACTGATTTAGATCTTCATTTCCTACTCCTCTGAATATGGGTAACTTGATCACGCTCGCCATGTTGAACTGCAGTTTTGGTGGAGGTTGGGTAGGTGAAGATGGAGGTGAAGTAGGTGAAGTGGGTGATGGCATGAGTGGAGGTGATAACTATGGAATGCATTGCCTTATCAAACTGACTGCACTTCTCGGAGAAACCCGAGCGAGCTCTTCTTCGCTCTCTCGCGAAGGTGAAATTAAGGGATTGTTTCCTAATCCCTTGGTACCTTTGTAGATCTTTCCGCTCCGCGTTGTTCCAACCATTAATGTATTCACATCACCCATTTATCACATAACAACATCTTAATCCAGGTATTCAGGGATTTCATGTACCTACCTCGCGGTCCCTTGAGAAAATGTCACTCTGCCTCACTATAGCTCAGTCGTGTCTACCGCGAACTCAGTGATCAATCCCCATATTATCTGGTCGAGCCAATGGTCCACAACTCGCACGATCTTATCTTCTGATGCCTCTAGTCAGTGCACTAACTCCGGAGTCCACACTATTGGTTGATCAAGCTTGTACCTTCCCTGGCTATTGGCTAACCTCGCGATCCAATCGTATAGCTCTGATGGAAATGATGCAAAGAAGATCTCATGTATTTCCATATACACGTAGTAATCCAACCACCTTTTCTCACATAGTTGCGGAGTTCTGTTTTCTTGTATCACGAACTCGTGAATCTTCTGATCCAACCACTCTTCAATTTCCTTCTTCATGGGATTCTAGTGTTCCGACATTAGACATCCCTTAGGCAGATCTCGGTCCCGACAACGGAACCATTTGTTGGCTTATTGGGGCCTGACCCAGGTTTAGAAGTGATTTATCGAAACAAATCCCTAAACTACCACCCTTTTAGCAACAATCCACGGTGCGCGAACTAGGGTCTCACCTGAGGTAGTATGGGAGGGTGATGGAACTAGGTTTCCGTACCCTAGGGATGTCTTGATGGAGTCTGGAAAGTTCGTGAACTGATCCTGCGTGCTTGTGCTGCTCCACACAACCATCTATCCTTCGCAACTCATGCGACTGCTTCGTGTAGCTCTATAATGAGCATGAAGAGGAGTTGTCTAGATCCTTATTCCTGACTATGCATTTATTATAGATCTTAATTTAATTATGTGGGCCCAATATTCTCATTAATGATTCAACATTTATAAATAGTGCACGCAATCATAAATTGTAAGGAGATGCATAAATATCACAGAAACAATAAACACATAGTATTTCAGAATCAACTTCTCATTTATTAATCCTTTATTCAAATATAGTCCCAGCTCCTTCCTACGCACTTAGCTGCAGGGGTATATGCACAAAGCTGCGGACTTTACGAGGCCTTTGCGCACTCAGCTGTAGAGCCTCTTCCTACTACTACAACCCAAGACTCAGACTTACAGACTCAGAGCTAATTCAGCATCCAAAACCCATATTACTTCTCCAAGCTAAGACTAAGATTTCCTTCTACAGTTAGAGCGTCGCTCTATTTATACAATCCCATGGTTTGCGAACCATGGGTAGGCTGATAGATTCTATATTAAATTACATTATTTTAGGGAATAAAACCCTAGAATCTCATGCTCCATGCCCGCATTTTGTGGGATCTTTACATTACATGGACAAAAACTTGGTCTTAGAGCCCCAAAACCTACTATGGGGGGATCCGCTGCCCAACACCCTTGTGAAAAAAATTGCTGAAAGAGAGAAAGTTTTTGGCAAGAAGAAAACTCCTAAATATTTTGAAAAGGATGTGTGCCTTGCTCATAGAGAAAATAATATTGCTCAAGATTCTTCCATAGGAAGAGGTGGTCAAAGAGGAAGAGGAAGAAATTTCAGATGCAGGGGGGTAGACACTCTCAAGGAGAAAAGTCAGATTTACATTGCATACGCTGTACAAGAGATGGATCACATGATGCATCCACATACAAGTTGCCTCGGGATAGAATTGAGCAGGAAAGAAACCAACCCAAAGGTAAAACTAATGACAAAGATAAAGGTAAAGCACCTGAATCTACTCACTATGTTGTGGCACACTGTAATATTGGAGTAAATGAAAGCTTATTTAATGCTTCACTTGCTTCTTGGAAAAATGATTGGTTGCTTGATTCAGAAGCAACTTGCCACATGATCTTTAGAAGAGATTTGTTTGAATAATTTACTGACAATGTTGATGGAGCAGTATACTTTGCAGACAAATCAAAACTCAAGCCATCAGGGCTTGGCACAATCAGGCTTAAATTGCCTGGTATTCCAAACTTTCTTCTGGATCATGTTCTATTTCTCCCACAACTGAGGAGAAACTTGTTGTCCTTGGTCCACATCTGCAAGCAAGGACACTCCATTCATATGTTTGATGGCAAGTTTGAGGTGAGAAAATCTTCAGACCACTCACTTGTCATGACAGGGATAGAAGAAGAAAGGCTTCTCAAGCTGCAGGGTACCTCTGTTTGTGCACAAAATTTCTCATACAATTCTCATTATGAAGAAGGTACATTTCCATCAAGTTTATTATGGCATGCTAGATTTGGACACTTGAACTACGATAGCCTACGCTTGTTGAATAAAAATGGTGTTACTGGTTTGCCTACAATTCCTAGGAAACTTAAGCAATGTGATGCTTGCATTCTAGGAAAGCATAACAAACAGTGTTTTCATGATTCACATTCAAGAGCACATGGAAAACTTGAACTCATTCATTTAGAATTATGTGGTCCAATGCCTGTTCCTTCTACAAATGGAAATAAATATATGATGACATTTATTGATGAATACACCAGAATGTGTTGGGTTTATTTATTGAAGAACAAATATGATGCTTTTCAAACATTCAAGAACTTTCATACATGGATTTAAAATGATGCACAATCTCATATTGGCTCTATTCACACTGATAATGGAAAAGAATACACTTAAAATGAATTTAAAAACTATATTTTCCAAGATGGGATCAAACATCAAACAACTGTGCCTTATAATCCCCAACAAAACGGAGTAGCTGAAAGAATGAATAGGACAATCTTAAATATGGTATGCTCCATGATGTTTTTCAAAAATGTAATATTGATGTTTTGGGTTGATGCAGTTCTATGTGCTGTATATGTAAAGAATAGATGTCCATCTAATGCTATTAGTAACAAGACTCCTTATGAAATGTGGTATGGGCACATTCCTTCGGTAAAGCATCTCAGAGTCTTTGGTTCCACATGTTATGCCTTGATACCAAAGGTACATAGAAACAAACTTGGTGCAAGAAGTCGTAAGTGTATCTTCCTGGGGTATTCAAACACCTCCAAAGCATACTGTCTCTATGATGAAGTCAATAAAAAGTTTGTTGTATCTAGAGATGTAATATTTCTTGAATCATCCAAGACTGACAATTTTGTTGAGCGACAACTTGATTGCTTGGATAGATTAAAAAATGCAAAATCATTTCAAGAATTTGATAGTCAGATTCCACATCTTTAAGGGGGGATTCCTATACTAGATCAACTCGTGGAATCTTCTTCTAAAGCACTCTCTCCCCCGCATGAAACTCCAACAACGGATGATACTTTGAGTGATATGATTGACAGAATTGGGAGACTCAATCTTGATTCAGTCCCAACTCAATCAATGGAGCAGCCTGGACCATCTGAGAAAGGTCCCCTAAAGTGGCTAACAAAGACACTTGAAAGTGTTCATCCCGATGAGGTTGGAAAGGCAGGAACTAGAAATTCAAATAGGAAAAATGGAGGTGATGTAGATGACTCTAATTCCCCTATTGATATGGATGTTTCTTATGATTGTGAATTGAATTTGTCTACAGATTTTGAACCAACTTCCTTCAAAGAAGCTTCTTCTCATGATGAATGGAAAGAAGTGATGCAAAAGGAGTATGATTCCCTGATAAAGAATGGAACTTGGAAGCTGGTTGATCCTCCATTGGGAACCAAACCAATTGGCTGCAAGTGGGTCTACAAGAACAAGTATAAAGCTGATGGCTCGCTTGGCAAGCAAAAATCCAGGCTTGTGAAAAAAGGTTTTTCACAGAAGGAAGGGGTCAATTATGAGGATACTTTTGCCCTCATAGCAAAATGGGCTACCATCCGAACACTCTTTGCCCTAGCAGCGCAGAACGGTTGGAAAGTCCATCAGATGGATGTAAAAACTGCTTTCTTGAATGGAGATCTAAAAGAGAATGTTTTGATGTCCCAGCCTAAAGGATTTTCTGTGAAAGGACATGCACATAAAGTATGCAAACTTGTGAAATCCTTGTATGGACTTAAACAAGCACCACGAGCCTAGTATGAAAAACTAACTGAGCATCTTCTGGAACTCAATTTCAAACATTCTGATCTTGATGATGCAACTTTGTTTGTCAAGAAGGATGGAAAAATAGTTGTATATCTTGTGGCATATGTAGATGATATTTTGATGACAGGGAGCAATGAAAGCTACATTGCATCCATAAAGAAGGAATTGAGGAAAGGTTTTGAAATGACTGATTTGTGCTATGTTCATTACTATCTTGGTATTGAAGTAACTCAACATCCGATGTCCATATTCCTTTCTCAAAAGAAGTACATTGGAGATCTGTTGAATAGGTTTGGCATAACTGAATGCAATCCTCTGACTAATCCAATGGAACAAAACTTAAAGCTCACATCCATTGAAGGAAAAGAATTTGAGGATGCAACAAAGTATAGACAACTTGTAGGAAGTCTCAACTACCTAACTACTACCAAACCAGAAATTTCATTTGCTATTAGAATCCTCTCCATGTTTATGCAAAAGCCTTGTGAGGGACATTGGTTTGCTAAAAAAAGAGTTCTAAAGTACTTGAAGGGAACTCAAGACTTTGGAATCAAATATACACAGGTGGGCAACTTCAGCGTGATTGGATACTCTGATTCAGACTTCGATGGAGACAAAGAAACTGCGATATCTACTTCAGGTTATGCTATGAGTCTTGGATCGACAGCTATCTCCTTGAGATCACAAAAACAATTAGTTCCAACATATTCAACAATAGAGGCAGAATATGTGGTAGCAGCTGAGGCAACAAAAGAAACTGTGTGGCTCAGGAAAATTCTTGAAGATTTGCAGGTAAAACAAGTAAAATCAACTCCACTCATGATTGACAATACCTCGACAATAAACTTGGCCAAGAACCCAAAGTTCCATGATCAAACTATGCACATTAATACTAAATATCATCTGATTCGACATCATGTTGAGGCCAAAATAATCCATCTCCGCCATTGTTCCACTAATGAGAAAATTGTAGACATCTTCACCAAAGCTCTTGGAAGAGAAAAGCTTGAAAGATTCAGAACGATGCTTGGACTCACCAACATCCCTTCATATTAAGGGGGGGAATGTTGACACCTAATCATATGGATTGGGTGAACAACTGTAATTAATGTAAATAAATAATAGAAAAGATGGAGATTCACCGAGAGATGAACTGAACAATCTCTCCCTCTTGTATATAATAATAAACAACCTGAATGAATAATATGAATTGATTTGAGGAGTTACCTCCTAGTCTGACAGGGAACAATTCAGCCTCCACGAAAGAATATTACTGCACGGTACATCATCACCATGACTGAGTATTTGACTAGATGGGCGGAGGTGCAGCTTGTGAAGGACTGCAAAAGTGCAACAGAAGCAAAATTCATCTTTGAGTATGTGTTGACAAGGTTTGGTTGTTCGAGAATTTTGATGAGCAATTGCGATAAGCATTTTCTTAATGAAATGATTAGCGCGTTGACAGAGGAATTTCAGGTTTACCATTAGAAGAGTATGCCATATCACCCGCAGGCTAATGGGACGGTAGAAGCGTTTAATAAGATGTGTGCATACCCGCGGTGCTATTGGATTACAAAATGACTTGTAAGAAGCTGTCTGGAAAAACAACTTTCAGGTTGGTTTATGGCGTAGAAGTTGTGATGCCAATGGAATATATTATACCTAGTCTACGCATAGCAGCATGCACAGGAATGGAGGACCGTGAAGCCCTGGAGGAGAGGCTCACGCAGCTGACAGAGCTTGAAGAGGATAGGTTTCTGGCTGGATTCCATCAGCAAGTTCAAAAGGAGCGCGGAAAGGCATGGAACGATCGACACATCAAACTGAACACCTTCAAGGTAAATGATTTAGTTTTAGTTTGATAAATTTCTAGGAAAATTTAGGATGCATTGGCTAGGGCCATATGTCATCAAGGAGATTATCGATGGTGGAGTACTTCAGTTGGTAAAGTTGAATGGAGAACCCTTCCCAGGAAAGCTGAATGGCAGCTGATTGAAGCCATACACCAGTGATCCTGCTAGATGATTATATGGGGGACGCACAGTCTTAGTGCTCCAGGTAGCTGAAAGGAGGCATGGGACTATAAACTACAATGCCCGGGTTGTGGAGCTGTGTGATTTTGGAACTCTAGGGAAAGGAGGAATGCCACAGCATCAGTAGGAGCGCATGGGGAGCTACGCTATTGAAGGAGAGAACGCGTAGGGCAGCCAGAAAGTGACAATTATAGTCATTGTTCATGATTTGACAATGGAAAAACGACTAAATGGAGCAAGGGGGCGGAATTTAAGTTGGAATTTAAGAGAAATATCTTTGAAAATATGCTGCCAATATCGCATTTATTAATTAATTTTGGGGGGAATGGTCAGATTTGAATTTGAATTTGCCTATAAATTACAGATGGCTGCCCAACGAAAAACACTTGGCATTTTGAGAATTGAGGTGTTGAGCTCTCAGGCATGCATGAACCTTGAGAGTTTTGAGGCTTTAGTAATGAGTTCAGTGTTTGAGAATTTGCCAAGGAAACTTAGGAGCTCTTAACTAGCATCATGTTGGCACCTGTGGAGACCACAAATGTTCGAGAAGTGATGATAGCTAAGGGAGATGCCTCGAAGGTCATGAGTGTAGAAGTACTTGTAGAAGTACCCAAATCTCCACGGTCGCCCAGGCCAAGGCCTACACTGACCAAAGAGGGTCCAAAACTAAAGAAGGATAAGCAATAAGTGGTACAGTGAGTGTGCGCTTTGCCCATAAAACACCCACATAAAGAAACGCCCACCACGTAGGAGAAGGGCAAGGTAGTAGACCTAGAACTTGACGACGGCATAGAATAAATCGATATGGGTGTGGAAGATGTGATGTGAGTAGAAGATATTGACGTTGAGGGGGCAGACCCTATCTCCAAGTTGCCAGAATACGTCCCTCCAGGCCAAAGCAAGGTGAAGGTCCTAAAGGACCTCGATGAGAGAAAAATCACACATCACACACCGTTGCTACCAGAAAAGATCACATTTGAAGGTCTGCGCTTGGTGTGCATCCCCCATTTAAATCTGGAGTTTTGGGATTTGGCAGATATGGAGCGCTTTCCCCACTTGGCAATCAATACATTCATGCACTACGTCTTCTATAAAGACTCTGGTGTGACCGTGTTGGAGCCGAGACAATGAGTAAAAGGGGTGGACAAGACAGGACTGTTGAACCTGCTATGGGTGCCACATTACAATCGTGCACCCATAACATTGATAGTGATCAAACAACTGTTATTATTGGTGCATGATGGGTACCTATGGTTAGGAGAACCAATACCGATCACCGACATGCTGATCCATATGATCACCTTGCTCCCGCATTCAGGATTGAATCTGGCCATGGCATTTGGGGGAAAGACGGGTGAGTGCAACCTCGCCGAATGAATTAAGGACAAGTTCAAGCTCACCAAGAAGCCGCGTGGCTACTCCATTTATAGCATAACCAACCCCGCTTTAAGGTAGCCACCTAGATCCTGGCTGGGAAAATAATGAGGAAGTGTCGCGCAGTTGAAGTGTTGGCACTGGTTGTATCATTAGTGGCCCAGTGCACAGAGGGCATACAATTTAGTTGGGTGTGCTATCTCTGCAACGAGTTCCTCGCGAACTGCAGAGAAGCATAAGACCAAAGAAAGAACTTTCATTATACATGGCTACTTTTTTCAATAGTACTGGTTGCATGGGACTTATCGGAGGACAGTTAGTTTCCTCCAATTGCATGAGATCTTCCAGAAGCAATGAAGTTTGCTTTGCTATGGGCCATAAAGGACCCCCAAAGGGTAAAAGACAACACAATCTTTTGGGTTCTGATGGAGGCAAGCATCTGTGCTGCAATCAACTGCAAATTGAGGCTCTCACCAATTGTTTTTGAGAAATTGTCAAAATATGTGGAGTTCAAGGTGAACTTCCACTACGTTTCCATTAGAGTACGAAAGGACCCTGAGAAAAAATGGTATGATCTTCCATACCTGGTGTCAGATGACACAATCACCGTGGTCCTTGAGAGTTGGCCAATAGAGTGGCATACGGACTCAGATGAGTCAGCTAGGTCTTGTAATGCTGCAACGAAGCGAAAGAAGGAAGAGGCCAGGTTAAATATGGAGCAGTTGGGCTAAAGGAGGAAGAAGGAGGCCAAGGAAAAATCCAAAGTAGAGCACGTTGTGACAAAGCAGATAGAAGGGGAGGAAGGACAAGAAGAACGTGACTATGATAGAAGTCAGAGGTCTCCTACACCTTAGATAGAGGAGGAAGAGCAACGATTAGAATAAGGAGGAGCAGACCTAGAGACTACTCCATTCTAGGTTAAGTGCACAAGGGAGCAGGAGAAAGTAGGGCCATAGAAGAAGTCCAAGGCCAGAAAATCATCCCTTGACCCAATCACCTTGACAGAGGGTGATTTGAATGACATTGGCGATACAGTGAGGGACACGACCATGGAACTGCTGCAGTAGTTTGAGCAGCAGAAGAAATAGGCCTTGGTTGCCATTCAAATAGGTTTATGCAAGCTAAAGATCCAGGCTTTATAATTGCAGACCAATGTGGGGTAGAGCAGCGCGACGTTAACTAGTTTGGCACCTGAAACCTTAGAGGTGAGAGAAATGGTTTGCAAAATGGATCCCCGGGCCATCACATTGCTAGATGGAGCTTTGACCACAGAAGCAAAAGCTGAGAGGGTCACTGTAAGCGCCCTCAATAAGGTTGGGCTAAAATTGGTTGCGCTTCCAAGTGAATCCCTTCACACCCTGAAAGATGGTGTGATTATGGAACTTCGGGCTCGGGAACAACATGCACTGAATGTTATCAACGAGAAAAAGGTGAAAAATGCCTAGATGGATGTACAGAAGACATTTGCGATTGATCTCCTTAAGAATATCATGAAGAAGAATGCAAGTACAACAGCTGTAGTGGCTGAGGCATGCAAGACTATTCTAGAGCTGGATATCCTTGAAGATGCGCCAGTTGATGTTAGAATTTAGAAGCTCATTGTAGCTGTACGTGAAGTAAGAACAGAGCTAGCTAAGGTTAAGTTTGAGGTGAACCTAAAGATTATAGAAATTGGGTTGATGGCCCAGCCTTCGACTCCACTAGAGGTCAAAGAGAAGCGTGAGGCCGTTGTCAAAGATGTCGTTGCAGTCGTCGATGCCGCGGTAAAGGGTTGCACTGTGCTCTTTGAGAAATTGCTCGAAGTAGTCACTAGCCTACAGGAGGATCCCAATGTACAGAGGTTGGAAACAGAGGCACGGGAACTGCAACAGAGATATGACGAGGTTAAAGAAACGATGCACACCCTTGCCATCACATAAAGGTTGGGGAAGCTGTAGGAAGAAAAGGCACTTATGGAACAGGTGGACGTAACACAACACAAGGAGGAAGTACTGAAGGCCTGACTAAACGAAGCATATGTGATCACGACCACCATTGAAGGAAAACTGGCTAGTCTGCAGGAAACACAACAAAAAATGTAGGCAAATAGCGCAGGACATACAACAGAGAATTTGGTTGAGTAGGTAAAGCAGGGGGTGCCACAGTGCATCACCAAATTTGCAATGGTACAGGTGGAGCTAGGAGGTATTTGTGACAAGATCTCCATGCTAGCAGAGTGTCTTGAGGGTGAGTCACCATGTTTATGTTGGGGGCCTGTTGGGAACGGGTTCCCCTAAAGTCAATTTTGGGATTAAAAGGGAAAGTTTTGGGGAAGAAAGCCCAAGTTTTGTATAAAAGAATGTAAAGTCTCTGAATTTTGTGGTCGCGGACTATGAAGTTGTAAAAGAGTCATTAAGGGTTTCCACCCTTTGTTTATGTAAGTCATGTCAGTTTTAGGAGATCTACCCATGGTCCACGGACCACAGGATTATATAAAAAGGAAGTCTTAGAATAGTCTAAGGCAGTTTGAAGTAGAGATTGAAGTAAGAATTGGTGTAATGGGTCTATGAGGGCTAAGAGCGAGAGTCTTAGTGTAGGGAAGAGGCTCTACAGCTGAGTGTACAGAGGCTTAGGGTAGAAGTCCACAACTGAGTGCGCGGACCCCTGTAGCTGTGTGTGGAGGTAGTTAGTGTATGTATTGAAGATCTGAATGATAAATAAAGAGAGTTATTCTGGAATTACATGTGTATGAGATAATTTACTTCTGTTATAAATGTATGCGATTATGCTGTGAGGAATACAGGGTTTATGCTTTAATTTTGTATTGATGCGTGAATCTATATGTTTCTCTTTGTTATATGAACACAAGTAGGAATATCTGTTTATGCAAAGATAAACGTAATAAATGTTAAGGTTGTCCAATACTTAAGATAATATGGGTAAATACAGAAGTAAGAATAATTATAGAGGTGTGTAAGTGCCTGATCTACCTATTTAGGGTACGTGAAGGACAAACATAGACCTTCGCGGGGTCTAGAGGACGACTAAGGGAAGTATATTGATAAGCCCTAAAAGGTCTTATCAATATATGCGAAGGAAGAGTTAGTGTATAAAATGACATGACAACCATCTTAGGGTGCAGAAATTTGGTTCCTACATCCCCCCATACTGCTTTGGGTGAGACTTCAGTTTGCGCTCCGCAGATTGATGTTGAAAGGGACAGTAGTGTAGGGATTTGCTTGGTTAATTAACGCTGAACCTAGGTCAGGGCCCATCAAGCCAACAAATAGTCTAAATCAAAGATTTCCAATTAACTGATCATGCAACCAAAATTAACTCATGCGTGCAATGAATTCAAATTGCTTAGTTGTGATGGAGATTCCAAAGCAGTGTAACATCAATGTAAACTAGTTATGAGTGTAAAAGTGTGGCATGCAATCAAGGACTAGTCCTTGGGAATTTCGTAAGAATTTTGGAGGAATTTCCTAAATAATAGGGGCTTAATTCCTCAATATTTGCGCAAGAAAATAGGAGCTCGGGGTGGAGGGGGGGGGCGCGGCAGCAATTGACTAAGTCTGGGTCAGAGGTTCTCACTTGGCAGAGAGAACAAGTTGTTAGGATATTTCGACACATAGGAAATAGTTAAGTATAACTTGTTCTAGTGTAGAGTTAGGTAAAGTGTGTTTCTTTACTATGTACTTTTGTAACTTACAATCTGACAGCCATGATATGTAGTGATCTGACAGTTCATTCTCGCCTCGGTATTACCGACACTTGATCCGTGGCTTAACACCCGATTGGTCCATGATCTCTATTTAAAGAGCATGGAGGGTCATTTGTAGGGTAACAGTTCATGAGAGAATCATATGTAAATTTTCATTCTTTTATTAATAAATTGCTTGAAGTGGCCGCATTGGCTCGGGCCGTGGACTGTTTTCCTCTTTGAGGATTTTAACCATGTCAACAACACTGGTGTATTGATCTGTGATCTGTTTGTGAACGGTGTCCTTTGGTGCTCTATCTAAGGACCTCACCCAGTAAATTCCTACATGGTATCGGAGCCAAGTTGAGGGCCGCATCTATTGGTGATCCAAATATGAAGCCGGTAGAACTGCATTCGATTGTTGTTTCCTAGATCTACTATTTAGGACTGCTTTATTATGTTAGGAGCATATGTTCCAGTGAGGAACCCCTTTCATTTCACGCGAAAAGGTTTCCGGTAGCCCTAGCTACATCATTTTTAAGATCTGGAGGTATATAGTGTTTATTTGCAGTTTTTATTTATTTTCTCTTTGTTTATTTCGGTTTATTCAGCTCTTTGTTTTTTTATTACTAGATATATACCTTTCATTTATGCATATTCTCTTTGCCCCACGACTCTGTGCGATCTAGGCAAATCAGAAACATAAGGGAAGGATTTTTTTCATGCATATGCTCTTTTCTGCCACACCTTAGTGTGATCTCGGAAAATCAGAAACATTGAGGAAAATAATTAGTTTTTGGCTAAAGCTAACTTCAAGCCATAAGGTTTGTTTTTTTTTTGTATGTCCGTGTTGGGTTTTGTGTTTTTCGTTTTGTAGGCAAAAAAGAGCTTTCTCAAGTAAGCATGCATTCCAAAGCTTCAGTGACTAGAAAAACAAGAAAAAAAAAACCCTTCCCCTTTTCCAAAAATTACTAACCTTTTAATCTAGCTCACTTGGTCCAAAGCTACTTTATGAGAATAGAGGTATTGAGTTCAATTCTTTCTTTTCGTTGAGCTAATTAGATTAAGTTTGGAAAGGGGGCATAATTTATTTTTTTTAAATATAACACTAACATTCATTTCCGCACATTCCCGCACTTTGTCTGCATCTTTAACAACTTTTCTTCAAAAATCCATAACTTCTTCATCCGGAAGCCGTTATTTTTTAATCGGCTTATTTTTTCGAGATCTTTCCATTGGAACTCTTATTTTTAGCATCTATAGCTTTAGTTTATGTTAAAATGGAAATTCTATGCCAAGTTATTCTTGACAACACCAACTACTTCCAATGGTGGTCCTACATTGTGGATTTACTTAGAAGTAAAGGTCTTTACAGAATAGCCTCAGGCAAAAAAACCAAACCAAAAGATGAAGATAAGGCAGCCAAATGGGAAAATAGGGAAGATCAAGCACGTGGGTTGATAGGTATGTCTATTTCTCTAGACCTTAGATTCCATATCGCAGAACTTGATACTCCTAATGAAGCAATGAAACTGATCACTAAAGTTTTTTGGAATTAAAAATGAACTTAGAGCCCATCAACTCGAAAATGAGTTGCTTACATTGGACCCCAATAATTTTTCTTCCATTGAAGATTTTCTGTCCAAGTTCAAGACCCTTAGACTTCTCTTGGAAGGCATTAAGGTTAATAAAGAAGATGGTAACCTTATCTATTCCATTCTTACTAAGTTGGGACTAGCCTACTCTGTGTTTGTTTTCAGCTTCCATTCTACAAGAGAAGCCTTCATTTCTCAAGGACAAGACTACAAGTTCCCTTCCTTTGATTCCTTTTGTGATTCTTTCATAAGAGAACAAGAAAAACTCTTACACCTTGGTCTTCTTAATCTTGGAAACTCCTCTAATAAAGCCTTAGCCACCCAGTAGCAACCAAATTCAAAGAATCCTAAGAAGTCATATCCTAAAAATAATGGTCCTAAACCAAACAAGGGTCCTAAGCAATTTTAGCCTCAAAATGAAAAATCATTTCAACAAAATGACGAGGAAAATAAAAACAAAGGGAAGAAGACTGATAGACATTGCCACTTTTGTAATCGAGATGGCCACTTAGAATCCAAATGCTTTAAGAAGATGGAAGCCTTGGAAGCATCAATGAAGAAGCATAACATCCATTTGGAGCACTCTTCAAATTCAACTTCATCTTCAAGAATAACACTTTCTGCACGTGGTTGTCAAACATCTTGGTCTGGATATGCACTAAATGTATCTTCTTCTTCTAATTCTCATGAGTGGCTCATTGATTCTGGAGCTTCTTATCACATGACCAAAAACAAAGCCATGTTTTCTTCTTTAAATAATTGTAACACCAAAAATATATATGTTGGTGATGATAGATCTCTTAGTGTTGTAGGGACTGGAACTGTTCATACAGACAATGGTCAATTGAATGATGTATTATGTGTTCCAACCTTATCCTGCAACCTTCTATCTGTATATTAGATAACTCATTCAGGTGAGGGTAAAATCACTGAATTTTCACCTCACAATGTTGTAATTAAGGACATAAGAGATTCTAGACAGATTTTAGCTACTAGCATTGCTGATGATTCTACAAGGTTGTATAAGTTTAACAAATTTGGGTCATCAAATATTCCCTCGGTATTTATTGCTCATAATGATGAAGTGAGCAAACTTTGGAATGAGCGATTTGGTCACTTAAACTATCGCTCCCTTCAAAATCTATGTAAAGAAAATATGGTGACAGGTCTTCCAATGGTATCTTGCAGAGATGGTGTTTGTTCCAAATGTGTACTCAAAAAACATCATTGGGACAGTTTTGAGAAACGTGCCTCTTGGCACGCCTCAGACCCTTTACAACTTGTGCATAGTGATTTATGTGGTCCAATTCCAGTTGTTTCATTCTCTGGCTACAATTATTTCTTAACTTTCATTGATGATTTCTCCAGACGCACTTGGGTATACTTCTTAAAACTCAAGAGTGGAGTATTTAACATGTTCTTGGCCTTTAAGGCCTTTGTTGAAAAACAATCTGGACATCAAATTATTAAGCTAAGATCTGATAATGGCGGAGAATATTTTAACAACAAATTCATCAACTTTTGCACTAAGAATGGAATTCAAATGCAACATACTGTTCCATATACTCCACAACAAAATGGTGTAACTGAAAGGAAGAATCACACCTTAAAGGAAATGGCTAAGTGTATGCTTCAACCTAAAGGAATTAGTCTTAATTTTTGGGCAGAAGCAATTAACTGTGCAAATTACATAATAAATCACACTCCTACTAAGGTTTTAAAGAATATCACTCCAAAAGAAGCATGGAGCTCAATTAAACTAGATGTAAGTCACTTTTGTGTTTTTGGAAGTGAAGCATGGGCCCATATTCCAGATGAGAAACATAAATCTTTAGAACCTAAGAGTGAAAAATGTATTTTTGGTAGATATTCTAAAGATGTCAAAGGATATAGACTTATTCCACTTAAGTCCAAAATGTTATCATTAGAAAAGATGTAAAGTTTGCTGAAAATATATTGGCCTACGAGCCTAGTTCTGCATATGTGCCACCTCTCTGTATCTCTTCTACTTTTGAAAATATTTCTTCTTCAGATGATGAAAGCGAGGATGACAATCCTCACACACCTTCTTGGGATCCTCCTTCAGCTCCTCAGCTTCCAAAATGGGTCTGTGCTACTCGGGATGCAGCAGGGACTCTTGTCGGTGATCCTACAGATCAGTGATGTACACGTTCTCAGTTTGATAGAGCCTCTTCTTTATTGGCTCAAGCTTCAGCAAATTATGATCCTAACACCTTTGTAGAAGCTTCAGGCCATCGAGATTGGGATGCAGCTATGAATGAAGAATATCGTTCATTATTGGAAAATGATACATGGGATCTTGTTCCTCTACCAAAGGGACGAAAACTTGTTAGATGCCAATGGGTTCACAGAACCAAGTATGGACCAGATGGAAAAGTTGATAAACATAAAGATCGTCTTGTTGCTAAGGGTTTTTCACAAGTTGAAGGCATTGACTATACTAAAACCTTCTCCCTTGTTTCCAAAATAAACTCTATCCGTCTTGTTCTTTCCCTTGCTACCTCTTTCAAATGGGAAGTCCATAAGATGGATGTTAAATATGCCTTCTTGCATGGGGACTTGCATGAAGAAATCTATATGGAACAACCTACTGGCTTTATACAAACAAAATCCAGCCTTGTATGTTGGCTTAAGAAATCCCTTTATGGTCTCAAGCAAGCTCCTCGGGCTTGGTATGCCAAAATGGATAGCTTTCTTTTAGAAACTGGGTTTTCTAGGTGTCATTCTGACAATACTGTCTACACCAAGAAAGTGGGAAAGTCTCTTATCATTCTTGTTCTTTATGTTGGTGATCTTATCCTTACTGGTAGTGATCCCAACCTTATAAACCATGTGAAGTCCAACCTTAAAAAGAATTTTGAAATGACAGACTTAGGACACTTGCATTATTTTCTTGGTCTTCAAGTCTTGCAATACAAGGAAGGTATTTACCTTTCCCAGTCCAAGTATGCCTGTGATCTTCTACGCCATTTTCACATGGAATATTGTAAACCAACCCCTTCTCCCTTTCAGTCTGGACCCAAACTTTCAGTCACTTGTACTTCCCCTGAAGTTGATGCTACCTTATGCCGTCAACTTGTAGGAAATTTTTGTATCTGACCCATACTCTTCCTGACCTTTCCTTTGCTGTTGGCCTTATTTCTCGGTTTATGAAAAACCAACATGAAAGTCATTGGAAAGTGGCTAAAAGAATACTTCGTTATGTTCAAGGTATAGTTTAGTTTGGGATTAATTATAGTGCAGAAGCATCTCCTCTATTGGTTAGTTTCACTGATTTTGATTGGACTGGTGACCCTGATGATCAGAAGTCTTCTGCAGGTTATGTGTTCACTCTTGGTTCAAGACCTATTACATGGGCTTGCAAGAAAAAAAGTGCCATTTCTCTTTCTTCAGCAGAAGCAGAGTATCGTGGTGCCATAGAAGCTAGTAAGGAAGCCCTGTGGCTTTGTCAGATCTCGTCAGAGTTTGGCTTTCAGCAGCAACATCCGACTACACTTTGGTGTGATAATCAAAGTGCCATTCAACTAAGAAAAGATCTAGTCCAACATCAGCGCAAAAAACACATTGAATTGCACAGGCACTTCATCAGAAAGCTCATTCACAACCATGTTTTTGAAGTGCAATATTGTTCAACAGATGATCAAGTTGCAGAAATATTTACAAAGGCTCTCACAAAGGGGAAGTTTACTAAACGTCGATTTATGGTTGGAGTTCAGGAAGTTGTCACTAAGGGGGGATAGGATCTAATGCCTCCTTCCTTCTCCTATTGTGTCATATTTGTACATCCTTCAATCCTATACCAAGTTTTTCTTAAGGGGGGATGTTAGGATATTCCGACACATAGGAAATAGTTAAGTATAACTTGGTCTAGTGTAGAGTTAGGTAAAGTGTGTTTCTTTACTATGTACTTTTGTAACTTACAATCTGACGGTCACGATATGTAGTGATCCAACGGTTCATTCTCTCCTCAGTATTACGAACACTTAATCCGTGGCTTAACACCCGATTAGTCCATGATCTCTATTTAAAGAGCATGGAGGGTCATTTGAAGTGGCCGCGTTGGCTTAGGCCGTGGACTATTTCTCTCTTTGATGGTTTTAACCACGTCAACAGTACTGGTGTATTGATATGTGATCTCTTTGTGAGAGGTGTCCTTTGGTGTTCTATCCGAGGAACTTACCCTGTAAATCCCTACACAAGTATTCACTTGCAAGTTGTGGTAGAGAGAGCAAGGCAATTGTAATTAGTTTCTCTATCAATGATTAATGCAAACAAGGATTAAGGGTTCTAGTAGTTGCTTTCCCCTAGATACATCTGCGTTCTTGTGTATGTGATTGATGCATGTTTGCAATTATTGTTCTAAATTGTGAATTAATTTTTGCAGAGCAGTAGAGTAGGATTGTGTTTCATGAATCAGAGATAGAGCCTAGAAAAATCTTGAATATTAATCCCAATTTATCCCCTACATAAACTGAGAAATTGGTACAATTGTTGAGAAATTATAAATAGGCTATTGCATGGGACTATAAGGACATGAAGAGTATCCATCTAGGTTTATGCACTCATCACATTTATTTAAAAGAAGGATCCCTACGTGTTTGACATCCTAAAAGAAGAATGAATACTACCTTGGGGGATGTTTTCAAGGAGGAGCTTAAAAAATTCTTGAAGGCAAATTTTATATGCCAAATTTATGACAATCAATGAGTATCTCCACTTGTGGTTTGTGAAAATTCCACAACTGGAATCCTATTGCAGCAACTGGAATTAATTCTCATAATTGTTAATTTATTTAACAAATTATTTGCTACGACAAATACTAAATTAATCATAGTACAACCTTCAAAAACAAAATACTATGGAAATAATAGCGATGGAAACTGAGAAAATTCTAGCACACACACGAAATAAAATTGACACCGTTATTTTTTGACAATTGACCCTGGAAAAACCCAATGCAAGAAAACCGTTGCAACAGATGAGGGTTTTATTTATTATGCAAAAATGATATCTAAGTACAATCTATGGATGCCCAATTTGTAATCCAATCAACATGTATATGACATAAATAATTAGAGAGAAAAATTCTCTTATCACACAAGCAGTCTCGACACTGGCTTCTACAAAAAATCTAGTCATCCAAACCCCAATGTAGGCTCTCTACAAACCCCAACGTAGGTCCTCTGTGATGCCTATGATATGTGTGGTTCAAATCTACCTCTGAGCAAGTCGTCTAGCCAGGCTCTGCTGCTGGAAGTGACTCTCCAATAGTATGGAAGACTTTCCCAACATTTGGAAACAAAATCAACCTCCTACTCAGCTAAATCAAACTACTCTGCGTTAAATTTTGTGTAGTCTCTGCGCTGCTTCTCTGTGGATCACTTCTGTCACTTTTTGTTACGTCTCCGGATCTGGAAAAATTCCTCTGGGTCAGGAAATTGTACAATAATTGATGGGCAAAAAAAGAGTTTTCAGTGTAAAGAAATACCAACAGTTAAGAAGGTAGGCTTACAACTATATACTAGAAGCACAATCAACTTATGTTAGGAATCATATAGCTACCAAATTCTCTATCTATACATTGACTAGAAAGCTAAAATAAAACAACATTATTTTCATCAATTGCTATTGCTTTGTAACTTATTTTAGATAGAGTCCACATATATAGAGATTTCATTTGATTTTCGCCCTTTTATTGAGTTTGTGTATTGTGATCACGAGCACCAGGTTATTGTCATGGGGTCTCAGAGGACAACCCAATGAGAACAATCAATGTGCAAGTAACTTGCAAATATTTATCTAAAATCTAGCTTTGTAAAGACTCTCTGCAATGACTATGAAATTTCATTGCTTGTTGTTAGTTCACAAATCTCAATGTCTGCAGCAAACACATAAAAGCTTCTTCTTCCTTCCAATGTCGTCGGGCATCAAATATCCCTAAGTCTTCTATGCTGGAATAATAATCAAATGTCTGTACTTGATGGCATCTTGGACGAAGATGAAGCCCCCCAAACCATCGACGAGGTCTACAACAATGTAGAATGAAGGGATGAGCTTGTTCTTCACTGGCTTGAAATGACCTGAGCACCCGACATTGGCCATCTTCCTACACCATTCGATGAAGTTGGATTTGGTTTTCAGCCACTGAAACTGCTTCAACGACGGGCGAGATACTGCAACCAATGAGAGAGAGTTGAAGCAATCCCGTGAGGTTCAATTGTTGGAAGTAAGAGGAGCCAAAACACAAATTACACACAAAACACACGAGTTGCGGCTCTTCTAGTGATCACACAAAAACTTGATTCTTACAATGAACCCGATGAAGGGTATTTAAACCTTTTCGACTAACGACTCGCCTAAAATAACTTGACATGCATACACACTTAACTCATTTAACTCACACTCTAAATATGGACTGCACTTAAGTCTTTATCCCTCACTCGACTTGACTTAACACTCCGTTAACTGACTCTCTAATTTTAACCAACTCTTCATGCGGGAGTAATTACAATTTCTAACACTCCCCCTTAATTACGACCATATGAATCAACATGACTCAACTATACCCGCTAGGATTTACAATAGAAATTGACTCAATTATCACTGAAGCATTCCTGTTAGTCTATGCCTCAGCTAGGCTTACAATGACTCAAGACTTTCACAAATTTTCATTTTCTTTTTCTCTTCTTCCAAATTTTAAATCCTCAAAATTGCTTCATTCTTTGTTGCATGTTCTTGTTGTAGGCTCCATATTTCATTACTTGCTGATGCTGCAATTTTTCTTTGAATTTTCTTGAATGTGTGCTAAAACATAATATCATATTGTCTTCTACACCTTCCTATTCAAATATTCGTTCAACCATGGAATGCTGCCACAACATTGCGTCTTCACACTGTCTTCTTTTCTCTACTTCTTGCACTTCATATTCATGACTTTCTTCTGCCATATTTCTTGATAGCATAATCTTATCTCTTCTTGACTCCATTTTTAAAAAATGTTTTCAATAAAATCATATTTTTCTTTCATATCATTCTTTTCACTTTCATCATCAAGTGCTGCTGCTTTTTTCCTGTAATTTGCACACTCAAGATCATTATTCACCATTTCATTCAATTTTTTTATTCCAGTTGCTACTTTAAGACTCACATCAATTAGTTCTATATTGGTTTCTGAATCCATTCTTCAATGAGCTTCAAATCTGCATCAAATTTATTAACAACCTTGTTTTCAAATTTTTCGCCCATGCTATTCTGAACACCTGCATATTCAAAAACAATGTTAAAAACATATTTATTATGCTCTTCAGTGAGAGCTTCATGCTCTACCTCTTCCTTCTCTACCTTCTTTTCAACTTCATTGAAACTATCTTCCACTATTATGTGGTCAGTGCATATTCTCATAAAAAAATCTTCAATCACTTTATCCTTTTCTTAATCATTGACTTCTGCTAGATGACATATTGTTTCATGAGCAGTCCCAACCGCTTCATATCTTATTGCTACAATGGTAGCTTCAACCTTCAATTCTTCATCAAACATTGTGCTTACCATATTTCCACAACCAATCCCTATTTCAAAAAATAAACCACACATATCATCAACATAATGTTCATCCACACTATGGTGGGATATCTGAACATGCATGTGCTCATTGCCAATTTCAGTGACAATTTCAACTTCACCAAATCCATTAGTTGTGGATGGATTCACCAATTCACATCTAACTTTGCAGTGATCATCCAAATGTGTTTCATCACAATGGGATTCACCATCATTTGCATCATCCACGTTACAGTGGATTCCTTGAGCATTTATATGCTCTTGCTCTGCTCCACACACAAAGGCTTCAAGTTCTCTCTTTGCAATTTTTGTTGCATCTTCTTCATCCATATGCATGCTTGCATAATGGGTTTCACTTTTATGGCCTTGAAAACCATCATCCACTTTTGAGTGGGATTCTCTAAGCTCTGTTTTCCTCATAGAGTCTTGTTCATCTACTCTCAGTTCTGCCGCTGACTTCTTTGCTTGTGACATAACCTGCTGATGCATGTCATTCTCCCTTGCACTGAATTCTTCTTCCAAGATCTTCCATGCTTCCATGGAAGTTGTAGCTTTTGCCACCTTGCACAACACTTCTCATCCAATGTGTTATCACAAAATTTGACCTTGATAGGCTGCTGATCAAGTAGACTCTGAGTAACTCTTTCAAACCAATCTTTTGGTTGAGGCTTAGCCTCCTCAACCTAAGAGGACTCTCTCACTAGGTTTAGGGTTTTTGATTAATGATTAGATGGCTAACTCTAGGAACAAAATGAACAAAGTATAATTGGTTGACTGGTTGAAACTATGATTAGTAAATATCTATTGGGCTATGGAGTCAAAATAGTCTTCAACAAAACAACATGATCAGCAAAACATGGAAGTCAAGGCACTTAGAGTTTAGGTTTATGAATAGAACAGTAACACAATAAATCAACACAATTTACAAGCATGTGAAGGAAGTAATAACATTTTCCAATGAATTCTAAGTAACACAAGCCTATACCACTGCAAATAAGTAATTGAACAGAGCCATAAGAACATCAAACACATAAACTCTTTGTGAATCTTGAGTAGTCAAATTGATCTCTGTATTAAGTATGAAAACCACAGTTTCTTACAATAACACAATCTTTCCTCTACTAATGAAATTTCCAACCCTGAGGAATTCAATTTTCAAGCTTAATATACAACTTTACATCATTGGATACTATCATCTACCTTTGGAGGAATTCGAATTCCTAACTTAGACACCTATCTATTTAAAAACAAACTATTTAATTACAACTCAATGAGCTGTCTTTTAAGAGTCCTAATACAAATAGGAGTAAAACTCATAAAACAAGCCTTCAACACCCTTATCTGAGTCTTTAATACATTCTTTAATCAGCTTCCAACCCAGTCCTCGAGTTTGATGATGACCATGATGTTGTTGCAAAACTTGTTATATTATGCCTTAACTGCCCTAAAAATTGGGAAATAGAGTTCCCCTTTTTTAGGCCCTTAACCCTTTGTGTTTATCTTCAAAAAGTTTTCTACTAGTGTATAGGTGTCATGCACCAATAATTTGTTGAAACATCATTTTCCACCTGTGCAAAAGGGAACTTGAGCATGTGGATGAAAACATGATTGTGCTTATGAAAATACTCTGTTTTCATAGCACAACCTTCATTTTACCTATGGAGTACTCCTTGAAGCTTTTCTACCTACACCCCTGCCATGTGAGAGTTCACACATGAGCCCATAGCCATTAGAAACTTCAAAATTTGGAACTGATCTAACATTCCCTCCACAATGCATCTATAAGAGCCAAATCATCATTTTCAGCAGTTTCGCAACACGCTACGAAAATGTTGTGTGTGTTCATTTTCAACACGACCTTCAAAAATCAGTGGTTTGGGAGCTTTTTCAAAATTCCATGAAGACTGATTTGATCATCAATATCAAAACAACTTAACCTTATAAGATGTTCTTCTTCAAAAATTTGGTCTTCACCTTAATGAAAGACTGACCTATAACTTTATCATTTCCTGCACTGTTTTTATCTGAAAAATAGGTGTTGAGATAGAGCTTATAGATTTTGATCCCTGATAGTTGTTGCAAAAATGGAAGAGGTTTTTGTAGGTAAGAATGTTTATAAGAAAAACCGCTTTCAGTTTTCAAAAATGAGTTTTCAATTACTCAGGAACCCCCTTGGAAGTTGACTACTAAAAACAGAAAAATAAGGGTTTTTGTCTCATGGTGCGCTATGAAAAGAGCAGCGTTTTTGTAGTGCAAAACATACATTTTACACTGTCGCTGCTATGAAAACGTGGTTTTGGGGCTAATTCCATTATTTTTTTTTAAAATGGTTTTAAGATATGAGTTTCTAAACCGAAAGTGAGACTTATGAGACATGGAATAAGGTTGATAGATTTTATTTGGATATGAAAATGAGACCTATGAGACTCCTAACCTATCACCTACCCATTAAAAGATAGGATGACTTGACACTTATCTAAGACCATGATTAGGAAAAATGTAAACTTTTATTTCGGTGATAACAGTGGCTCCACTTGGGATAGTGTACCCTTGTGGCACACTAAGAACTCGTAGCTCTAGTGCTATCTATTTTTTGGTAAAACAGATATACTTTTATTTGATTTGACAAGCATCTTATTCAAACTGTTGGGCCTTCAACTCCGGCTTAAGCTTGATGATCACTACAGAAAAAACAAATCTGTATCTACTGAAAAATGCTCAGTTAACCTACCCTGAGCTTATTTGCACATTCCTACCTACCCTATCAGCTGTAACCTCCATTTGTAGCTCAAGGAACATGAAACTTCCAATGAAGCCAGTCATTGATCTGATCTAACACTTGAATCTCTTGATTGTGATTGAAGGAACAATAAACATGATATTAAAATAACCGAGGCAGTCTTAGATGTAACTGATCTTCAAGATGAAAAAATAACTGAAAATCTGAATAATAAATCTTTTCCATGTAGTTAGCTACATCGTCAAAAAGACATGATTAGTTTGATGATCATCATAACATTCTATATCTTCATACCATTGATTCTCAGCCACAAAAGATTCCATTGATATGCTATCCAACTGATTTTTTGAATGATTCCCACAAACACTGTAATTCTACTCATTATTATGATCATTCTTTGATGTAAGCTGCTGTAAAGTATGACATAAAAATCAACCTTTTCCTCTGCCTGAGGGTTATAAAAGCTATCTTCCAGTATTTCTTCTTGGTGTTTGCGATGATTTTCATACTCTTTATGATCAAACGACTGGCAAGTTTGCTACATATTTACATTAATCTTAGAGGATGTAACATGGTTTTCATAAGTAAAACCCTGTTGATTTTCATGTTGCATTTCATGGGATGTTATCCATTCTTCCTGATGTTGAAATGTATTCTTATGAAGAACCTCTAAAATTTCTTCATCCATGAATTCATCATCATCATAACAATCCTCCAAATATTGAATAAAACTCACAGAATGTTTACAACAATCTTTGACCAGCAATAAGGAGGGATGACACTCTTTATACATCTCATAGAATACATCATGGAAATCAACAAGAGAATATAATGAACCATTTTCCAAACTTTTATACCAAGACCATGCTTTTCCTTCTAAAGTGGTCATAAACATCTTCATGAGACAATCTTCAGGGAATTGAACCTTAAGATTGTGTACATGCATATGGAACCTAACCAAATGAAGAGCAGCATTGTCTTTATTTTCATCTTTGAATATTGGAAGATCATCTAACCATTCTACCTTTGGCATAGGATTTGGAAAACTAGGGATATGGGACCGATTCATAGGGGCATACTTGGCATTCAGTCTTGCAATGGCATTCATATTAAAACTTTATTAAGCTACTGATCTTATAGCAGTGGAGTCACCTTCCAATTTGTTATTTGATGAGTGGAGTCGCCAAGGTAGATGCAGCCTCAAACAACTTCCTGAGCTCCTGCTACCTTCAGAAGTTTAGCTTCTTGATTTCGAGAATGAGTAATCTTCAGGCTCCCGGCAGACACACCAAAATGTTATCACAAAATCTGACCTTGATAGGCTGCTGATCAAGTAGACTTTGAGTAACTCTTTCAAACCAATATTTTGGTTGAGGCTTAGCCTCCTCAACCTGAGAGGGCTCTCTCACTAGGTTTAGGGTTTTTGATTAATGATTAGATGGCTAACTCTAGGAAAACACTGAACAAAGTATAATTGGTTGACTGGTTGAAACTATGATTAGAAAATATCTATTGGGCTATGGGGTCAAAATAGTCTTCAACAAAACAACATGATCAACAAAACATGGAAGTCAAGGCACTTAGAGTTTAGGTTTATGAATAGAACAGTAACACAGTGAATCAACACAGTTTACAAGCATGTGAAGGAAGTTAGAGCATTTTCCAATGAATTCTAAGTAACACAAGCTTATACCACTGCAAATAAGTAATTGAATAGAGCCATAAGAACATCAAACACATAAACTCTTTGTGAATCTTGAGTAGTCAAACTGATCTCTGTATTAAGTATGAAAACCACAGTTTCTTACAATAACACAATCTTTCCTCTACTAATGAAATTTCCAACCCTGAGGAATTTGATTTTCAAGCTTAATATAGAACTTTACATCATTGGATACTATCATCCACCTTTGGAGGAATTCGAATTCCTAACTTAGACACCTATCTATTCAAAAACAAACTATTTAATTACAACTTGACAATGAGCTGTCTTTTAAGAGTCCTAATACAAATAGGAGTAAAACTCATAAAACAAGCCTTCAACACCCTTATTTGAGTCTTTAATACATTCTTTAATCAGCTTCCAACCCTGTCCTTGAGTTTGATGATGACCATGATGTTGTTGCAAAACTTGTTATATTATGCGTTAATTTCCCTAAAAATTAGGAAACAAAGTTCCCCTTTTTTAGGCCCTTAACCCTTTGTGTTTATCTTCAAAAAGTTTTCTGCTGGTGTATAGGTTTCATGCACTAATAATTTGTTGAAACATCATTGTCCACCTGTGCAAAAGGGAGCTCGAGCATGTGGATGAAAACATGACTGTGCTTACGAAAATACTCTGTTTTTGTAGCACAACCTTCATTTTACCTATGGAGTACTCCTTGAAGCTTTGCTACCTGCACCCCTGCCATCTGAGAGTTCACACATGAGCCCATATCCATTAGAAACTTCAAAATTTGGAACTGATCCAGCATTCCCTCCACAATGCATCTATAAGAGCCAAATGATCATCTTCAGCAATTTCGTAGCGCGCTACGAAACTGTTGTGTGTGTTCTTTTTCAACATGGCCTTCAAAAATCAGTGGTTTGGGAGTTTTTTCAAAATTCCATGAAGACTGATCTGATCACCAAAATCAAAACAACTTAACCTTATAATATGTTCTTCTTCACAAATTTGGTCTTCACCTTAATGAAAGACTGACCTATAACTTTATCATTTTCTGCACTGTTTTTATCTGAAAAATAGGTGTTGAGACAGAGCTTATATCTTTTGATCCCTGATAGCTGTTACAAAAATGAAGGAGGTTTTTGTAGGTCAGAATGTTTATAAGGAAAACCTCTTTCAGTTTTCAAAAATGAGTTTTCAATTAGTCAGGAACCCCCTTGGAAGTTGACTACTAAAAACAGAAAAAAAAAGGTTTTTGTTTCATAGTGCGCTATAAAAAGAGCAGCGTTTTCGTAGCGCAAAACAGAGATTTTACACTATATGTGCTATGAAAACGTGGCTTTGGGGCTAATTCCATTTTTTTTTCAAAGTGGTTTTAAGATATGAGTTTCTAAACCAAAAGTGAGACTTATGAGACATGGAATAAGGTTGTTAGATTTTATTTGGATATGAAAATGAGACCTATGAGACTCCTAACCTATCACCTACCCATTAAAACATAGGATGACTTGACACTTATCTAAGACCATGATTAGGAAAAATGTAAACTTTTATTTTAGTGATAACACAATGTCTGTTTTATAAAATTCAATGCTAAAACATCACATACTTCATCATATGTGTTATTAGACTCGTACTCAATTAACTATTTAGCTCGAAGAAAAGTTAATATCTTAATAACCCAATAATCAAAACATTTACTTGTAAACATATGAGGTGGTAGAAAATCAAAGCTACACCAATCATCCTCAATTTCTTCTTTGTTTTCTGGTAAACTTCTCAGTTCCTCGCCTGTGGCTTGAACCTCTCTAACCATGGCAATGATCTTTACCTCCTCTTTCCGATTTCTTTTCTTAATATGCTTCAGTCGCGCTTTACAACCCATGACTACGGTCTTTCCTTTGTTTTATAGTTTCTTTCTTGATTACATGAGGCTATCTTCTATATCACCCCCGAAAGAAAATATGATTTTCAATATGCACCCCCATAAGGTACAATCTTCACTAAAAAATTGTCATACTTAACAAAACAAACAAAATATTTTTATAGACAAACTTTTCAAAACCCTAAATTCTCTTATTCAATAAAATCCTTTTCTTTTAATTCTCTTCCCCTATAAAAATTTCCTTTATAATTTATTTATTTATTTATTTTTCCCGTAAAAATAACCACCTATAAAATCCTAAAAGTCCTTTCCTTTTTATTTCGTATAATACTAAACTCTTAAAAACAAACCTCATACATTTAAAAAAAAAAAAAAAACTCCATAAATCTTTACCTTATATTAAACCTTTTTATACCATAACCTTACGAAAGCCCTTTTCAAAACTAAAGCATTTTTTAACACCACGTGCTTTTAAAAGTATGTCCTGGTTCATGAATTCCTTAACAACGCATGAAATATTAAACCTTTTTATACCATAACCTTACGAAAGCCCTTTTCAAAACTAAAGCATTTTTTAACACCACGTGCTTTTAAAAGTATGTCCTGGTTCATGAATTCCTTAACAACGCATGAAATTTAAAGAAACCTTCCAACATTAAAAACCTAAGTTTTGCGGCGGTTGCGGCTACGGCCTTTTTCTCTAGTTTTGACTGCCGCTTGACTTTCAACAAATACCACGCTTCTATTACGCTCTTCGCGGCTCACGACGACAGTCCATGATAGCTTTACAGACTGCGGCTGTAGGCTGTAGATAACAGTAACCGCTGGCTTCTCCTGCGCGCGGGCAGCAGTGGCTTTACGACCGAGCTACCGAAACCCTTCAAAAACATTATAAATAACCTTTGAATACCGAAAGGATATTTATTTATACTTGCTCCACGTATGGGCAATATTTTTAACTTTTTAGATGTGCGTTCCACAAAGGTTGAATTGAATATTTGAAAGGATATTTATTTATATTTACTCTACGTGATCATTAATATTTATAAGAGTTGTTTATAATACGATTTTATTCAACGGAAAAAATTGAGGTTAAATCTTGATTTGTTGCAATTAAATTGGTTTTTTAATTATATATTTGGATTCATCATGAAAAAATCCTTGAGACGGTTTGATTGTGCAGAAACTAGTTATCAAACTTGAGATCCAATAAATTGCCACCAAATTTTGACCAAAAAAACTTCTAAAAAAATCACATTATAGACATCTACATATTTTTAACTCTTATTCCATAGAGATTGAATTGAATCTTTGAAAACAATTTTTTTTTACGGCTTTTAATTTTTTTTAATGCCAATTTTTCATTTGTTTGAGTAACGCGGCTCGTTTTATGATGCGCTGCGTGCTAACCCCATCCACGATATAGAAGTCCCCACGTTGGTCCTTTAACGCTACCAAAACCAAAGGTAATCTGTGTGCTTTGAAAAAGTGACAAGACTATCAACTGTAATGCGGTTTTTTGCTAAGCCCACGAGTGTTATAACACATTGAATATTACTATATGGTATGTTATATCTCTTCTCTCTCATGGATTAGTGCATATCCGTGTTCTTTGGCTCTTTGTAACTTAGTTCCGATACTAATTTGTTAGAAAAGTAAAAGAGCCAAAATACAAATTACACACGAATCGGGATTATTGTTCATCTGTGTTTTTTTGGCTTTTTATATCCTAGCTCCCATACTAATTTGTTAGAAAAGTAGAAAAGTCAAAACACAAATTACACACACAACACGAATTGTAATGCTTTTATTGATCACACAAAAACTTGATTCTTACAATGGATCCTGTGAAGCTTTTATTGATTATACAAAAACTTGATTCTTACAATGGACTCTGTGAAGGGTATTTAAACATTTAAATTTTTTGACTAAAGACTCTTCTAAAATAACTTGACATGCACATACAATTGACTCAGTTAACTCACACTCTAAATATGGACTGCACTTAATTCTTTATCCATCACTCGACTTGACTCGACACTAAATTAAAATAGTCTCTAATTTTATCCAACTCTTCATGCGGGAGTAATTCCAATTTCTAACATCTATATCACTATGGACACACTATCAAACTTGAAATTATGGAATGTAATATCAAAGTCTTGTAGAAAAGAAATCTTTGATAATTCCTTCCAAAGGCTCCCAAAGAGATAGTTGTGTGATATGTGGCCATGTAGTTGTATTTTTGTGCGATTTTGTTGCTGCGTTGGTGCATCAAACAGTGCATTCAATCAACTTTGAAAATTGTGGAGATCGTGGGAGTTTCTCCTGATATGCAATAAATTGAACTACATATGAATCAAATGTCATACGCTTGTTGTTGGAATCATGATTGTCATTACACTAAAACCCGCAAGTGTTATTAAACAGACGCATTGCCACAGACCCACAAGAGGTAGTGAAGCACATGTCATGAAACACAGGGAGCACTGGTTTATCCAATATCCAACAATCTCCCCAGCATAATCCAGATGTGATTCAAACTTGAGACCTTTGCAACTATTACCACTTGTTGGAATCATAATTCCATCAAAATTGCTAGAGCTAACGGATCCACCAGAGGTGGTTAAGCACATGTCACAAAACACATGGAGCGTTGGTTTATCCAATGTCTAAAAGTTGTTGTCGCCGACTTAGACATGAAAGAAGCACTGAGTTGATAGTGTGGGAAAATTGTAAAGTAAGATGTGAAATTTCTGTAAAACTTATTGATGTATAGTAGAAGCCTCAAACAAAATTAAGAGCTATGTGAAAGTTGTGTGAGCTGCTATGGGGAGCTTTACTTAATGAGCTAAGTTCATTATGCAAAAGTGGAGAGCTACATAATGGATAAATTCATTTTATCCATTATGGCCAAGTGAGGAGCTACACAATGAATAATAAAATAAGTTTGCTTTACACAATGAACTATAACTCTATTAATGTATTAGGACAATATATATTAACCATTAAATTTTTTACTTGCCAAAATACTATTTAATGAAACTATATCTCTGACCATATTAATAATTAAAAGAAACCACTAAAATCCACACTCACAACCTTATTAGCCGATCATTATGTTAATCGATGTATTCCGCATATTGACAACTCACGTCAACTTCAAGGTTTTTGACGAGGCAGATCCTATAAAGGTTTCTTTTGCCAAGCCGCTTTATCAATAAACCAATAAATTTTTAGAATAAATAGGTTGAGATCATGCAACATGGTCAACTAGGGCTATTGGTGCGCTTGCTCATGGCAACTTTAGTGCCATATAAGTTATGGTCTGCTAGTGATTCTGACTATAGAGCATGCTGGATAGATTTGAGCTCACATATATGACTAGCCCAGATTACAACCAACATACTGCAGCTTGGAGCCGGTCTTGTGCCTTATTTCATGGATATCCACCACTAAAAGACAAATAAAAGTCAACCAAAAATATCGAGAATGACGTAACAATAAATTAAATTGGATATAATGTTAAATAAAAATATGTGACATATTTGTGCACAACTCAAGTCTCTGTTGGCACTTCGTCCAAAATTTTAAAATCAGGTCGTACACGTAAAAGTAGGCGAGTGATTTTAGAATGGAAAATAGTTGTGAAAGGTGTAGTATTTTCAAGTTATGGAAATTTTGGTTATATTTAGAGAAAATTTGGTAAGGATTTTTGTAAATCTAAGTTATAGTTGTTAAACTACAAAATTTTAGGTGTTGTACAAGTTTTTAATGGTGCTGAATCTATTTTTACCATAAAAACACGATTTAAATATTGTCTCTTTTGACAGTCCAGACTATTCTTCCACCTTGAGATTGTGAAAAGTAAATAATGGAATGTTAACTACATTGTTAGCTTCATTTAAGGGCAGCATCGACATACAGTAGAAAGTAAAATAAATCCAACTTAGGCCCTAAAAATGGATTTCAGATGGTAAATGACGCAAGCGGGCCGAATATGATGCCCTAGACACTGCAATTTATACATGTGAATTAAGTGTGGAAATTTATACTTTACCGGATTAATCGTAAAAGCTGGCGAAATTGATCGTAAAACTGCTCAAAATGGAGATGAAAGAATGACCAAGCTGATAGTAACAATTGCTCTACACCAATGCAACTTCCTCACTATTATTTCGCCGCTCTTTGGTGCGCCAGGCTGCTTCTTCCCTCACAGTACCTGAAGCTTTTGTAGAGCTCGCTGGTTTGACTGTTCAAACCTCAAATGAAATGAAATGCACAGAGATTCATCCGATTTCAAAAGATAATTTAATATTAAGAATAGTTGTGAAATCGGTTCTCAATAATGTGTCAACTAAAAACTATATTGTAATCCAGCAACACTCATTATTATTAAATAATGTGTCAACAAAAAACTATATTTTAATCAAGCAACACTCATTATTATAAAATGATGTAAATAATGTGGGGAAGAAGTTCATTATGTGGATGTGTGGAAAAGAATCAATAAAAACAGATTGGACAATGAAGTTATAAACATAAAAAGTTAATACAGTGTGGAGTGCGAGCATCTTTAAGAGTGGGGTTTTTCTTCTTCGGCACTCTACTTAATGTATTAACTCTCACTCTTTTTTTTTCTAATTTTTTTTTGTTCTTCTAAGGCCTTGAAACATTGGATTTTTTATTTTATTTTAAAAGTATTTATTAGGTATTCACAAATATTGAAAATATTGGGAATTATGTCTTTCGCAATATAAAATTAAGAATAAGATTTTCAGAAAATTTAAAAATTGTTTTTAAATTTAATTAAAATAATAATATTTAGTGAAATTTTGGTTAAAATTACAAAAACACAACAAAAAATTACAAAGTCAATACACTTTGATCACAAAGCTAATGCTATAGTCCTTAATAAAAGAAATTTTGATTTTTTTAGATTTGAGAAATATCAACGAGATTCTAAAAATAATGGTCTTGTTTGTGAAGAGAAAGTTATCATAGACTATTTTTTCGAGGCATTGAAAGACAAGGTAGCAAAACATAGTGTCTAGGTAGGGAATCAGAGAATCCCACTATCTTAACGTGCCAACTTTGTTGAGCCTCTAACTTTCGACATATAGTTTCCAAGATTGATCAAATAATACTCTTTGCTTTGATGTGTTGTGGTTTGATGTAAGTTGATATTTCATCTGGTTTCATATCGTGTTCTGAAACGAGTTGTTTTTAGTGCGACTTTTTGGAAGCTTTTCTAGTGGGTTTTTTGGGTCTAATTTATCTAAAATCTAGTAGGAATTTATTGAAATAACAAGTTTGATGGGTAACCCTCGCACAATCGAAGTGCCCTATGGGTTTTTCAGGGTGTTGAATCCATATTTGTAGTAAAAAATCCAATTTAAATAACACAAATCAAGATTTCACCTCAATTTTTTTCGCTAGATTCCGGCACCGGAAAGTCTAAAAAAATCGCACTAAAGACAACTTTGTTATGAAATGGTTGAATTGTCACAGTGTTTTTAATGGCGCCATTTGTTCCTTTTGTGGCACTATTTTTTGGGAACGACATTTGTTCAAATATAGTGTAACAATATCATAAAGTGAGATTTCTAAGGTGATTTGTTGAATATAGCCATTAACAGGATGGTCAGCTCCTCTTTGATTCGGTGGTTATGACAATGATATTTACAGAGTGCATATTTATTTATCTCTATAAAAAAATAAAATGTCCCCTTCAAATTGTGATCCATTATGTTTTCTTTTTTAAGTTTATTTGAAGGAAGGACAAAAGTGTTTAAAAAGGAATTCCAATGAAATGATTTTGTTTTGTTTGTTTTTGTTTTCTAACTTTATATAGCAAGCAAAAATTAAAATTAAAATTTATTTGAAGTTATACCAAATTAATTGGTTGTGGCATGTGATATGCACTTCTCATAGAAGGTGGTCTTAAATTATTGACTACTCCTTTTTAGGTCCATTTTTCAACTTGGTGTTATCAAGAAGAGCTTCATGAAAAGTTGTGGAGAATCAACTTCACAAAAATATCTTTCATTTACAATTAGTTGTTGCTATATTGCACACAAAGAATGTGACACTTAAACATTGGTTCCAATTTTCTATTACTGAAAATATCAGGAAGATTGACAATCTAGAGTTAACCATGGTCAAGTATTTCCAGAATCTTGTAGATGAGTTTTAGGAAAAGATAGACCTCCTTGATGATTTATATAGGAGCAAGTCGAGCCCCTTACTCAGAAAATCAAATTTTTATGAATAAAATTTGCAAGTTGGAGGAATAAAATAACTAGCAGGTTATGGAGATATTCTATTTAAAAGCATAAATTGTACTAATTCGTGAAGAAGAAATCCATATTTGTGTAGAGAAAAATACATTGTTGGGTCAATATCAAACTCCGAAACACGATTATGATGCTTTGTCACAACAATTGATTAATAAGGATGAGGCCACTTGGAACTTGCAATAATGTAAGAAGCACCTTGAATTGGAAGTGAGACACCTTCAGAATGCTCAAAAGGAGAATATCATTGTTAAGTTGTCAAGCTCACCTATTGATGTTCAGATAATGGTTCTTTTGTTTCACTTAGCTTTGGAAAATACACCATCAGTATTGGGCACTGATTGCTTAGCAAAATGGGATATAAGAGGAGGAATTGCAAATAATGAACAAGGCAACATTATTCCTATTAACCCTATAGTGTTGATGTCAAGATTAGGCCTTGGATACAACGTTGTTGCTACCTTATTCCCTACATCTAGCTTTTTTGAGGCTAGAGAGGCGTGGTTTGTTGTTGGAGGAATTCAAACTAAGGTGATGGAAGAACATGCTCCTGTTGATTGTGATAAAAAAATCGAAAACTTGGTTGCTAACGTCATTCCAGATCATAGTGTTGCTACACCCAGCCTTGAGTTTGTAAAACCAAAAACTTAGCCATGTCAACCTTCTCAAAAGGATAAGAGGAAGTCACCTAAGAATCAACATTCATTGTCATAGAGTAACCTTGCATTTAATTCATTGCAGAAGAGATGTGAAAGTATGAATTGTGGTCAAGGCGGGGGAGGGGGGCGGGGTAGGTGGATGGGGGGGGCGGGGGGGGGGGGGGCGGGGGGGGGGGGTGGGGAAGGGTGGACAAGATAGTTAGATGATGGCAAATACCATTGTTGTTTCTTTATTGTTATTGAATATTTTTATTTCTTATGTTTGATTAGTGTGATGGTGACCATTTTTAGAAAACTTCATGAGTATTTTTGCACCATGTTTGAGTTGATTTTTCCATGCTTTCAAGCCTCATATTTGTTTGTTGGTTGATGGTGTTGCTTCTGTTTGAAGCATTTTTCCTAGTTATTTACCAACATCTTTTCCTATGAATAATTTTTGGGGAAGTTTACAATGTTTTCTACCGTTGTGCCTTTACAACATTTCTACTTCAGAGACCAAGCAACCTCTTAGAGGTTTCATGGTTGTCATCTTCATAGTTTTGGTACATCAAATTTTTGTACTTCTTAATTGGAGCAGACCTTTGTTCTTTCTATTTAGTGGGTCTTTCTGAGATCTACAATTTTAGCTCCATGCTGATAGTGAGTCATAAGCTCACATTTGAATTTGTATCTTCCTAGTTGTCATAGTTATCTTTAACCAACATTGGGCCTAATCCATTGCTATATAATGGAGGTTTTCTATGTACTTTTGTAATAGTGAGTGATAGAAAAATTTCACAACGTTCAATTGGGGAAAGGCTTGCTTCAATTAGAAGGATATGGTAGGGATGTTTTCCTTTAATCTTGAGATTATATGTTATAAATTGATTTTGGATCTATTTAATCTTCCTCCATGAATCTGTGGAGATATTGCAACCCAAACTGTTACATCCATATAAAATAATAGGAGTGACGAGAGCCTTAAAGAGTTTTTTTTATCCCATATACAATGATCGATTGGCTTACAATTGTTTTCAAACCCATAATAAAATTTCCATCCTCCATTTATCATTTTCGCGATTCTATAATTCCAATTGAGCCTGTGATATATGTTGATTCGTATGAAGTAACTTCCTCCATGTAGTTCTTGCCATATATGAAAGTATCATATGTGATCTTTTTTTAATTATCATGACTTTAGTTTTGTCAATATTAATAGTTATACCCATCATGAAGTAGAAATATCGGAGGATTCTTAATTACTTTCCAAGATTGTAATGTCCTTACTAAAATAAAGATATCGTTACCATAAAGGAGATGTAACAAATTTGCTACTTGTAGGTGGTGAGTCTGTAATTATAATGGAAGCATGATTTTTTGTCTCCTTTTCAACATCTGTCCTAGGAGTCACTTTTTCTCTTTCCCTATAACTGATCCTGAAATCTTTGGCCTCACTATCTGTTATTGATGATGATCCCTCCCCTATGTGTCTTTTACTTGTTTTCTCCTGAGAAGTGGGAGTCTGTAAACTTGAAGTAGAATTTTTTTTTTCTTCATCTTCCTACAAAGTATTCTCTTCCCACTCTAACTAATTTGCATAATTTTCTATCTCAAGCCTTGAGGTATGGATATAGGGAGTGTTTTTTTTCTACTCTGAGCTTTGAAATAATACCCCAAGGGTCATGAGACCATGTAAAACTGAGGCCAAACTTCATTTCTTTAAGAAATTTTTCTGCTTCTTCTCCTGTTGTCATGGTATTGCATATGAACGAGCCCACTTGTGTCTTTATGTGAAATTGGGACTTCTTCTTTGCCACCACGAAGTGAATATCATCTGAATTCAACATTTCTCTGATGTACTGTAGGGAAAAAATCCTCATGGGGAGGTATTTTTGGAGTTTATATGGTGCTAATTCGCATCGATAAACTCTGATTTCTATATAGTTTTGGTATAAATACCTATCTCCAGTCTTGGATTGATCTATTATATGTAAAATCCTTTTGATATATTCACTGGTTCTAGGCTATATGGAACTGTTAAGGATGTTCATAGCTGGGTGAACAAACTCCTCAATAAACTGCTTGTATGATAATTTCTGCTGCTCTTTCATGACCAATGAAGTCCAAAAAATCACAGGCTACTGGTTTCCCTCATCATCTAGCTTCTACATTGTAAAACTGAACTTGTATGCTTGATAATAAAGAAACATGTAGATTAAAATGGAAATGTAATTAAACACTTGCTCTGTTGGAAATTTTAGAAACTTCTCATGAATGTTATTAGCCAAGAATTGACTGAAGTTAAACAAAATAGATGGTTTGTTGTTTGTGGAAAAGATAGAAAGGAAGCCTAGAATGGGTTCATCTACCCACTGATCAGAATAATAACCCAAAATATATGAAATTATGGTTATAATCTGTTTAGCTTGATCAAGGAAGATTGAGGAAGGGTATGGAGGGTTCTTCTTTGGTAATTGGGCATTTTATGGTAAGAAGATCTCAAAGATTTTGGCTCTAGTAGTGAAATTAAGCTTCTGATAGAGCTGGGTGAGGGCTTCTAAGGAAAATGGAACATTGTTTCCACAGGGGGCGCTAGCATCATCTGGTTTATGGATTGGGCAATAATCGTAAACAGGATGTCACCAGATTGCCATAATAGCTCTTTGGCCAGGGACATAACAAGCTTGACATTTTCTGGAGAATTCAGGGGCATGGAAGGTTATAAGAAAAATATAATGATAAAGATTTGACTCTTAGAGTCCAATTTTATCAGTTTTGTCGGCATGTTTGTCCTCTATCCAACAATAGAGCTCCCAAAAGTCATAGTCACACTGTGTTTCACTGATCTTATAATCCCTATCAACTAAAAGAATGTGATCTAAGTCTATGGAGGGAGGGATTAATGGATTGACATGTTTCTCCTAGATTTTTCTCTTTGGAGGCATGATTAGATCAATGAAAAATAACAGTAATTAACAGGATAACTTACCAATAACAGTTGAGGTAATGAGTTTTTAGGGGAAGGAGACAAAGGGTTGTCAATTTCGATCTAGTTTGGTTCAACAACTAATTTGAAAATGATCACTTTGTAGAAAATGTGAATTTATAGGGAAGGGGTAGTGAAAGGGAGAAAGAAGATGGTTCGAAATATTTTAAAGGTAGAGAAGTAATTTCCGTTGAAGGATTGGCGCGGGCCATTAAAAGTTTAACGGTTACGTAGGAAGGAAAACTGAATGCCCAACTGTAATTCTTTTGGGAGAGCATTTAATTGGGCAACGACTCTGCAATGTGGCGGGACATGAGTGGCGGAGGTGTTGGGGTAGGGACATGATTGCGCAGATGAGGGGAAGGTGGTTTCAGAGGGGGTAGAGGGTGGTAAGTGGTATCGCAAGGGGGGGAGTGTGAAATAAGGATAGGGTGCCACGTATGGTTTGGGCCCGGTGTGAAAAAATGCCTTTTGAGAACCCCCCTTGGCGGTAAAGGTAGGATGAAGAGGGGGGGCCGAAAACAAATGAGGGTCATGGAATGTGAGGGGTGGAGGATCCTGATGTACTGAAAAAATTGTCCATTAACTAAATAGGACAAAACAAACCTTTATCCATATGTGACTTTATTTCTTGCTTTTAAACTTAGGATAAAGTTTTAAATATGAAATATATATAAAAAAATTATCCCATCGTGCATATTTGCTTTTTACAATGTCTTTGAAACTTAGGGAAAAAAGACATATACATATATATAAAATCAACTATTTCTACCTACCCTTTAACTAAGCTAACATTTTAATTCTAAAGAGGGTGAATTTAGACTAGCAAACCCATACTATTTTCTTTTATGAAAAATGAAACACTATCTAAATCCTATAACTTATTTCTCCTATTGATTCAGATTAAACAATTGAATCAATGTCATTTTCTACCTACTTACTAATTTACCAAGATTAAATTGTTTGGCAAATCTTTATTCTCTAGTCTAATTTATAGAAATTTAAACATGTTTAACCATGATTATACTATATGATTAAACAAATAACTAGTCATTATGGCATTTTAAACAAGCTACACACAACCTTTATTTATCAATGATAAGAGAACTAGCTATCAGTAGTGGCATTTAGATTTGTAAAACTTTTAGTATTATTTCTTTTGTTTTTCTTTCTTTTGATGGTGTTCAATCTTTTATTCCTTTTGTCCATGTTTTTGTTTTCCTCTTTTTTATTTATACCCTTTTTTCATTTTTATTATATTTTTCTTTTATTTGGAAATCATTTGCAGATTGACAATTATTTACAATATAAGATTTCTGAGATAAAATACTCAATCACCTTGAGATCCTATAAATTTTAGGATCCTAACAGGACCATGTGTTGTGACCGATAGCTTGATTCTCTTTTGTACAACAGTATCTAGGCTGCCTATATCCTAACTTGTATTAAAAAGGTGTTACAAGGTCTCGAGGTTCTGTGCTCCTTTTTTTGGCCCTTTCTTGTTTTACACCATGGAATCAGGAGTTGTGGCCAACGACTTAGAATTTAGGTGCTAAAGCCTTTTTTTTTCATGTTGTGGGCCTATCTCCATGTGTTATCACTCTTTGCCCTTGGCAGGGAAAATTTTAAGAACCCCCCCAAATTTACATGTATAATAAATGGGCGAATCTTCATGGTATATAGGAAAAATGGAAGGCGATTTTATCAATAATATGATATGTATATATAATATTTTTGTGAATCTATCACGAGGCATGGCGAATATTTTACTCAATTATAAAATATTGTGTTTATTGAATACAAAAATGAAATCATTTCATTTCTCTAAAATATCTTTTGAGATCAAAATTACCGAAATTACATATCGATAACCTAGTGGGTGTAGGATAAAATTCACCCGTGCCATTCACAGAAAGCATGAGAAAAAACCTAATACTATATATAAAACCAAGAAAAATTCAAATTCATCACTTCTAAGGACCTCGTAACCACCCTACCAATACAAGTATGTTCCTGATTGCAATTAGAAAAATTACCCAAATTACAATCTGTTTACTCCAGCATATGTTGGAAAGTTATAGAAGGATGACTAGTGCAATCAATCCATTCCTTTTAGCCCAGGATTTGTTTCAGTTTAAAACAGAAGTATATAAATATACTTGTCCAATGTCTATGCTTTAACCATTCACATTAAGATGTTTTTACAATATAATTTCCTAAGTCTATTTAATATCATGATTATCATAAAAGCCAACCTATATCCATCTTAACTCCACATCTACCACTCTTAGGGGGATGAAATCTATTTATCCCTCTGAGCACTTGGTAGACCCAGAATTAAGATGGATCTAAGATGATAGAATTTCCCTTTTAAATAGTCTATGCTCACATGAATACCATGGTATTACCATGGGTCAATACCATGGGTTATCATAAACCTGGAGCTTAAAAATTACTATTAGTAATTTATAAACATGAATAAAATTAATAGCTGATTTTTATTTTATTTTTTATTTTAACCAGGCTAAAATGTTTAACATACATTAAAATACAACATCCATTTTTACTCTTGATCGGATCAAATATTTTTTCACTCTATGGTAGTTTGCATATCACGATATTTGATACCTCTTGGGGGTTAGTAGATCCAGAGTAAAGATGGATCTATGTTGGTTTAATTCCCCCATTTAAATAGGCTACATTCTAGGTGAAAACCATGGGTCAATACTAGGTGCCATTTTGGTGAATACCATGGGTCAATCCCATGTGCCTTTTTTATTTTTATTAATACTAATATTAGGGTTAATAATGTTTTTTTGCATGGTATTAATAACAATCTAGTCTATGGTATTTGTCCCATAGTATTTTTCCCATAGGTTTCACCTAAATATAACGCATTTTTTGAGTGTTCGTAAATATAAGGTGACTTATGGAGTAAATATAAAAAAATGTTTTATTTGTTTACCATACCTCTAATTTATTTATATTTTTATTAATTTACCATACCTCTTTTACAAATATGGTATTTGGCCAATAGGATTCACTTAAATAAAACCTCTTTCTTGAGCCTTCATAAATAGAACGAGGGTTATGGACTAAATATAAAAAGACGTTTTATTTATTTACCATACCTCCACTTTACTTATATTTTCATTTGTTTACACCCTTGCATGTATATAACTTGACTTATGGAGTAAATATAAAAAACTTTTTATTTATTTACTATACCTCTCATTTATTTATATTTTTATTAATTTACCATACCTCTTTTATAAATATGGTATTTGGGCCTTTGGCCCATAGGATTCACTTAAATAAAACCTATTCTTGAAAATGGGCGAATGGAAGGTTGTAACTCCTAATTTCAAGGGTTAAATTTACCTTTTTTACCCTCTCCCTTAAAATAAGGTGGGCTATTTGAGGTGATTTGTAAAAATGTACTATGATACAAAATATTCGCCCACTAAAAATTTAAAACCCATTAATTTCGCCAAAGGGCGAACATTCGCCCCTAAAATTTTCTATGGGGCCCCTTGGTTCTTTTTACTTCAAGACCAAACGCCAACACATACATCGGACCTCACAAGACATCATAATTTTTTCAGATATGAATTTACACAGGAGTTACGAGATCTCCATCCTTCTATGTATTCCATAGCACTTAGGTGCTAGCCCAACTCTGGGCCATTGATTCTCTAGGCTTCATGACCATGTTCTAGTCTCATTAAAACCCCTTTCATTGGAAATTTTCTAAATCGATGGCATATGATTTATGAGAACTTCGACTTCCAATATACAACCTCTAAGATGACATCATGCTTTCATCATCTCTCCATGGGACGCCTCCATAGTGGTGACACATGTCCTCTGTTCAACCACACAATGATGACATCATTTGCTATCGCATCTCCTTAGATCCAATCACCTGTCACCATGTGTCCTACCAGAGGAGAGAGAAATGAGCTCCTCGGTCCTTTAGTTTTGCATTGAATCTCTTCGTTAATTCCTCCCCTTTGCAGAACTCGATTCCTCCAAGAAAATGAAATTTATAAAGAATTACGAGATTCTAACTTTCTGATGTACCCAAACTTCCTGTTGGAATATAATCCTAACATCTACATTTATTTTTTAGCCTAAGTATCCTTGGCTTAGCCACATGCACTAAAAATCATGTTCACACTTGCTTTTTGGTAAACTTGCTTGGTGGACCAACTTTCTCTTGTTTTTTTTCCTCTAAAGGCTTAATATTATGGAAATATTGGTCCAACCACTTTCCTAAACCCTTTAGACATCTAAGTGCATGTTAACACCTAACCACACCTCATCCACTTGAGTTATTTGAGGATTGGCACCCCACATGAAGATTCCCCCTTAAATCAAGGGATTTGGTCCCCCGGACCATTTTAGCATGTTTAAAGTTGCCTTCCTTGGGAAATGCACCCCTCCTCATGCTTTCCTTGTGGCGGATATTTAGCATAGGTTTTCTTGAGTCATTTTTGCTATTTTAGCCTCCCTTTAGCTTTTCTTAGCCTTTTCTAGTTTTTTACTAGTTTTTTCCTAGTTTTCTAAATTTGGCAATTTCTATATAACCACCTTCCTTTGGGATTAGAGGTTTTGTTTCTCATGTATTACTATTTTTCATTAATTTAATACATTGATTTTATGGAGAAAATTCTTTCTCACCTCTCTTGAATATGAACAAATTACTTGTGTTTAATTTAATTAGAATTCTAGATCTATTGGAGTTTTTGCAGGAATCCTACATGGTATCGAAGCTAGTTCGAATCTAGTGGATTGTACATGTTTTATTTGCAGGTATAGATCATCAGGAGATAAAACAAGAAGCAATGGATCATCTCTCTCAGCCCATGAAACTCATTCTAAATCCTTTCAATTACTTCGAATGGAAGACAAAGATTACTCTGCTCCTTTGAAGCAAAGGGCTTTACAAGGTAAAAATGGGAACATAGACTGAACCAAATTCTGTAGCAAAGAAGATCAAGTATTTAAATAAACTAGATGATGCAATTTGGATGATATGCCTATCAATTTCCAGAGAACTCCTCTTTCATGTGAGTGGAGTCACAGCTCCCAATGCGGTCTAGAACACATTGGAAGGACTATTTGGCAAGCTTGATGAAATAAGAGTGCATCAACTGGTGAATGAATTCATATCCCTCAGTCCAACTCATTTCAACAACTTGCAAGAATACTTCACCAATTTTAAATCTCTCCTTGTTGAACTTGATGCATGTGGAGTCAAGAAAGAGGAAGATTAACTCATCCTTTCGATTCTCTTGAAATTAGGCCCTGAATATTCTGTATTTGTATCATCCTTTCAAGCATCTAAATTGACTCAGGAAAAATGAAAAATGCCTCCATTGAATGAATTCATTGCAGCATTGACTCAAGAGCAAGCCAAGTTAGTCCAAATGGGTGCCATCAAGTGTTCAAAGAACCAAGCACTTGTGACTACTGATGCTCCAAAGAGCAGTGGAAGAGACAAGCAAAAAAGGAAGGGTAAATTTAATGAATCGAAGAAGGAGAGGCTTGTACAATATTTAGAGAGATCTTCTTTGCCTAAGGGTAAGAAGAAGAAGGAAAGAACACTTCACAGCTATTGTTCCAAAGGTTTTGATCTCAAATAAAATTTCATGAGGAAAACAATCGATGAGATGGATAAGCAATTGCAGCAGCACAATATCACCATGCCCGAGAATGCAAAGAAGAAGGATGGTAACATAACGAGAGATGGGAGAGGGAGAGCATAAGATGGTCATGATTTAATGGCTATCACATCCACTCCATTAGCTTGGATCCTTGATTTAGGTGCATTGAACCATATGGTTGCATCAAAAGATGAATTTTCCTCCATTGAAGAAAGCACCAGATCCCCAATTTACTTTGGAGATGCCACACCCGCAAAGGTGTGCGGAGAAGGAATTGTATACCTTGAAGGGGGCTGATTCACAAATGTGCTTCATGTTCCCTCGCTGTCCACAATCTTCTCTCGATATATCAGATCACTCATTCCGTCTCCGGAAGGAAGGTGGAGTTCACTCTGGACTCCATAGTGATTATCGACATTTCCACGGGCTCACAACTTGCACATGGAATTGTAGATCACTGTTCTTATTTGTATTTCTTCTCCCACTTTATTCCTAAATCTATTAGCACAATATTTCTGTCACAATCTAACGATATCAGCAGGTTATGGCATGAAGTATTTGTCCATCTAAACTATAAGTACTTGCATAAACTCAGCAAGGAAAACATTGTAGAAGGATTACCCACTATAAAATTCACAAGCAATGTATGTCAAGGATGCATTCTTGGAAAGCATCTGGAGAAAAAGTTTGACAAAGGGAAGGCATAGAGAGCTTCTTCACCTCTTGGACTGATTCACAATGACATCATGGACCCATTCCCACAACCTTCAATCAGTAAGGCTCGATATGTACTCACCTTCATAGATGATTTCTCTCTCTTTACTTGGGTATTTTTTTTGAAATTAAAATCAGAATTATTTGAATTCCTTATAGAATTCAAAGCACTTGCTGAGAATGAGTCTGGGTGTAAGATTAAGATACTCTATATTGATAATGGGGGGGACTATGTCAACAAATATGTACAACAAATTTGTATTGATGCAGGTATACAACTACAACACACATTTCCATATACACCATAGTAGAATGGTGTTGCAGAGAGGAAAAATCGGTCGTTAATAGAGATGGAAAATTGTATGCTAAAGTCCAAATCATTAGCTCCTAAGCTATGGGTTGAAGCTATTAATTGTGCAACATACATTCAGAACCGCATTCCTCACAAAGCACTCAAAGGCACCACTCCATTTGAATGTCGGACTGGTAAGAAACCGAAAGTGTTGCACTTTCGCATTTTTGGTTCATGAGCATGGGCTCACATTCCGATAGATGAGGAAGGCTTTGGAGCCTCAAAGTGTTGAATGTATCTTTGTTGGATATCCTAACAGTGTCAAAGGATATAGATTGCTAGACTCTCACATTGAAAAGTTCCTTGTAGCTTGAAGTGTGAAGTTTGAAGAAGAATCACTGCATGAGTTTTTAGCAAACCTTGCCGAGGAATCACTTGTTGCCACTGATGAGGAGGAGTTTGAAAATTCTTGGAGCAGTTCAGAGCAACCATCAGAGAAGCCTCTTGGGTTTGATTCAGAGGATGAGGAGCAGGTCATGGCTGCTCTAACTCAACTGCCAACTTGGGTAGAGAAAACCCTGCAAGATGTGGGTGAACTAGTTGGTGATCTTGTGGATGTGAGAAGGACTAGATCACAGTTTTTTGGGGCTCCTCAAGCCTTGGCTTCCACCAAACAATTTATTCCCATACATTGATATATGAAACTTGGTTCAGATCCACAGTCACACTCTGAGGCTGTTGGAAACCCGCTTTGGGAGGCTGTCATGGATGAAGAGTACTCTTCTCTCATGGAAAACAACACATGGGACTTGGTTCCACTTCCGAAAGGAAGAAAACTTGTTCAATGTCGATGGATCTATCGAACAAACATTGCTGTAGATGGTGAGATCAGAAAGTACAAAGCTCGACTTGTTGCAAAGTGATACTCACAGGTACATGGCATAGACTACACAGAGACATTTGCACCTGCTGCAAAAATGGACTTCATTCAACTAATTCTAGCCATTGCTGCTTCTCGAAGATGGGAAGTTCATCACATGGATGTGAAGAGTGAATTTATTCATGGAGATCTCAAGGAGGAGATATATATGTAGCATACACAGGGACACATTCAGAACTCTTCCCTTATTTGTATATTAAAGAAATCTTTGTATGGCCTAAAACAAGCTGCCAGAGCCTGGTATGCAAAGATGGATTCTTTCTTGCTTTCCATTGGATTCATTCGATGAAAATCTAATCCGAATGTTTATTTGCTGCAACATGATGATTCCATTTTGCTGATAGTAATTTATGTAGATGATTTACTGATGATAGGGAACCTTACCTCAACTATTGATTTGGAAAAATCAACATTACACGATCGATTTTCCATGACAGATTTGGGACTGTTGCACTACTTTCTCGATCTTGAAGTTTCTCAGTCTACTTCAAGGATCAAGATGGAACAGTCTAAGTATGCAGCAGATCTACTTGTCTAATTTCAGATGATATAATGCAAGGCAACAACATTTCCCTTTCTTTCGGGGATCAAATTTGAGGATGTGGGTACTACACCTTTGGTGGACAGTACACTGTGTTGACAATTGGTTGGGAGTTTGTTGTATCTTACTCACACCCGACCTGATATATCTTTTACAGTAGGAGTTTGTTTCATATATATGTAGGAGCCCCATGAGCTTCACTAGAACGTTGCAGAGAGAATCCTTAGATATGTGAAAGGTATTTCCAGTTTTGGTATCTTTTATGCTGCAGAGTACCAACTTTCACTGATTGGGCACATAGATTCTGATTGGGATGGCGATGGTACAGACCACAAGTCCACATATAGTTATGTTTTAAGCTTTGGTTTAGATAATTTTTGCTGGTCTAACAAGAAGCAATCCATGATTGCTTTATCTACAGCTGAGGCAGAGTATAGAGGTGTAGTGAATGCAACTACACAGGCTGTTTGGTTACAGGGGCTTCTCTCCGAGTTTGGTATTCAATATCCACTTCCTGTTGTCATATTTTGTGACAATCAGGGTTCCATTCAGATATTGATTGATCTAGTTCAGAGGCAAAGAACCAAGCACATCGAGATTCACATGCATTACATCCGTGAGCTGATCCGTGACTGAGTCATATCACTGTAGTACTGCCCCATCGAGTAGCAGGTTGCAGACATCTTCACCAAGTCTTTCACTGAAAGTAATTTTTTAGAACTGAGAACTATGCTTGGGGTGGTGGAGACAACTGAGTAGGCCCTTCTAGCCACTTAGCCCTTTTTTCCTATTTTTTTTTTTGGAGGGGGGGGGGGTTCCCACGAGGTTTTCCCTCTTTCTTCATTTTATGAGGATCTTTTGTTTATTGTACCTGAGTAACTAACATGGCATCTTGGTCGAGACTCAATTTGGATAAGTGAGTTAGGATGAAGGGGGGGTTTTGGAATATAATCCTAACATCTACATTTATTTTTTAGCCTAAGTATCCTTGACTTAGCCACATGCACTAAAAATCATGTTCATACTTGGTTTTTGGTGAAGTAGCTTGACGGACCAAATTTCCCTTGTTTTTTTCCTTTAAAGGCTTAATATTATGGAAATATTGGTCCAACCAATTTCCTAAACCATTTAGACATCTAAGTGCATATTCACACCTAGCCACACCTCATCCACTTGAGTTATTTGAGGATTGGTGCTCCACATGAAGATTCCCCCTTAAATCAAGGGATTTGGTCCACCAGACCATTTCAACATGTTTAAAGTTGCCTTCCTTGGGAAATTATCCCCTCCTCATGATTTCCTCGTGGTTGATAATTGGAATAGGCTGTCTTGAATCATTATTGCTAGTTTAGGCTTCCCTTTAGCTTTTCTTAGCCTTTTCTAGTTTTTTACTAGTTTTTTCCTAGTTTTCTAGATTCGGAAATTTCTATATAACCACCTCCCTTTGGGATTAGAGGTTTGGTTTCTCATGTATTAATATTGTTCATTAATTTAATACATTGATTTTATGGAGCAAATTCTTTCTCTCCTCTCTTGAATATCAACAAATTTAATTGTGTTTAATTTAACTAGAATTCTAGATCTATCGGAGTTTCTGCAGGAATTCTACACTTCCGATATTGTGATGCCCTCTGCTCTAAGGTTTTGATATGACCTGCTCATTCCTTCTGATATCTGGTCACGATGCCTTGAGCCTTCCAGTATCTAGCATTATGAAATTCATTTGTCGATGTCTTTTGGTCCCAAGGTTATAAAACTTTGAGGTTCAGATTTGCCGACCTTTGATATTTCTCCTTTTGAAATTAGCCTGCTTTCAATATTCTCTTTCTGATATTGGGTTCTGAAATTTGGCCTCCTCCTAAGGACTTCAAGATCCTGACTTTGGCAGTCCATAACTTTTGATATAGGAGGCCATTTGCAAACATTGACACACCATTAGAAATCTCTTTCAGATCACTTTCTAATGGAGAGGGTATGATGTAGGCTTTGAGCTCATATGATACCTGGAAAATGGCTACAAACTCTTTGCCATTCTTTGCTCCTTGACTCTTCTTATTGTGCCTATAATCATGGACTCCCAACCACCATAGTCATCATTTTATGGCTTCTCCAATAAGCCTTCTACTATAATGATTCTCTATAGGTAAATGGAGAAACCATGGGACTCCTCCTGCGCTTGGCACATCAAGAATATCAATGCTAGCCCAATTACCATCATAGTTAGGCTAGGGAGAATTGAAGACAATATTTTTTGTGACAAGAATCCATGCTAGTCTAGTTTTCATCAATGCCAACAAATTTTCCAACAGTAAGACAATGGCTATTGCTCAACACATCTCCCAGCATGATTGTTGACATCAATTCCAACACACTTGCAACCACTAGCCATCGAGACAATACCAACTTTCTAACATTATCCTTTGTTTCTTGGACATATAAAGTGTTACTTGTGTGACAACATTGGCCATAAGGCCAAATACTACAAAATCCCCATATGTTACAAGAGATTCACTAAAAAGGAAAATATTAATCAAAATATATCAAACAAGAGATCAAACAATGGAGCACATGTCAAGGATCAACCTAACAAAATATGCATGTAGGAGAAAATTGTTGAAATCCTAATGATGGCATGGCAACATGGTCTTAGTAATGTTCTCATGTCATTGAAGTCAACATTCACGGTCTATGGGCATATCATTAGTTATTTTTTAGATACAAAGGAGGTTGATTGGTGCAATGATCTTGATCCATGTAGAGGTGGTTGGGTAACTTCGTCTCCATGTTTATGATGCTTGAGGTGTTGGCCTTGAGATGTACTTAATGCTCATGAGTTTGTGGATTGGAATCCTGAAGAGGTCTAGAGGTGTTGTAGACGTTGTCATGATGTATCATGTTCCCTTCTATAGCTGAGCTACATGGTTGGTGCCACTTGATATAGTTTCTACCCTTGTGAGTTGGTTCCTGCACTTATGAAGACTACATATTATAGGAGCTCAATAGGAGGTTATAGAGTTATTTTTGAGACTTGTCATTGCTTGGAAAAGCCTTATAGACACTAGAGATGTTGATCAAGAAGTGTGGGAAGGTTTTTGTTACACAGTAATTTGTCACCATTTGTCACCATCCCTATTACTCCTCTTCCGCACTTTGGAGGACTCATTCCAGGACCTGTGAGAAGAGACAAAGCTTGAAAACACTTGTATTATGTTCCCCTAAGTATGGACTTCATATGCCTTGAAGACATCTCCTGCAAAATATCCTTTAAAAATCCCATTTTTCCATTAGCGCGGGTCCACAAGGTATTATCCGCGCCAATGGGGAAAATCCTCCAAAGAGGGCGCGCCAGTTGGCGCTCTGTCTCAGAGCATTACCCACGCCAACCAAGTTTGGGAAAGCTTTTTAAAAAACGCGCGCTCGAGAGTTGTTTCCTTCATTTCATGAAGCTTTTTTAGGATAATGTCAATCTTATGGATGTCAAGATTCATCTTATCTCTATCCATAATGGCTTTTGAGGATAATGCCAATCCATAATAGATGTCTTGATTCATTGTATCTCCTCCTCCTCCTCCATCTATATAAACTTGTCTTCATGCCTTTGACAAGCTAGTTTTTGAGTCTTGGAGGTTTTTGGAGTTGATAGTGAGAAGTCTTTGAGTCTTTAAGCCTTGGAGTTATACTGTCAGCAGTCTGAGCTTTTGCATTCATAATCAAAGAGAGAGAGACTTGGTGCAAGACATATGTAGCTGTTTGCCCCAGTCAAAAGAGAAGTTCGACGTCAAAACCTTGGTTGTACTCTTCTTTGTTTATTATCATTAATAAACGACTATAATTATGGTTCCGTTCTCATTATTCATTGTGATAATGTTTGATCTATATCTTTTCTGACCGATATATAGTTGTATTTCGTGGATTTTATGCTGGTATTCATATTGTTCTTTGCATTTGCAGGTATCTGTTCACGGGGATCGTGAGGATTGTGACCGGTTGGAGCAAGGGAACGGGAGTATCAACTCTTTTACAACTCTAAGCGTTGGAACCCAGGTAGGTTCCTATAATCCACTTTCAATTTACAGCTAGGAACTTGCATGATAGCGTGATTGATTGTTGCTAGACCCCTTTTGGGCTAGTGGGATCGCCTCTGTCCCTAGAGGGGATTTACCTCGCCAACAATTTGGCGACTCCACTGGGGAAGCTATTTGTTGTTTGACTCGTAAACTTTGGATGGAGCCTGAAGTAAGGCCAGGCAACCTTCGAAACGCTATTGCTTTGCATTAGCGGAGTAGATCAACGCCGCTTCAGTCAATCTCCGGTTTGGTTTACGATCCAAACAGTGTGGAGTTTGTCCTGCACCTCGATTTCTCTTGTTTGCTTGCTTAGACAAGTTTTCTAAGTTGAATTTTTATACTTGGTCAGTCTGTCTGTATATCCAGTCTGTTGGTACACTGTGGACCCAACTGTGGACTGTTCATTTTTATTTTTGACTAAGAAAGCTTGATTGGCGCGTTTTTACGCCTGACAGTCGCGCCAGTTGGCGCAGTCTGCACACAGACAACTCGCGCCAATGCTTAATTAGCGCGATTTTCAGCTTGACAGTCGCGCCAAGCCTATCAACCTTTATGGTTTGCTTGCTTGCAAGCCCTCTGAACTTGGATTTGTGTCCTGCTGCATTTTTTCCAATTGTTAGAGTGTTATTGATCCTTGTTTGACTGGTTTCCAACCTCCATCCCTCGGGTGTTTGCCTATTTCCATCGATTTCACATCCCAGCCCTAGAGCATCTAGTGGCTGTGTGTGTCGAGCCTTCCGTTGGAGTCTTGGGTTCCGTGTTCATCCAGTCAGCTTTGTGATTACCTTTTACACTTGCTCAACGACTGTCAAAATCCTTTTGATTGACTTTCGAGTGAATTGCTTCTTTTTTGCTTGGATTTCGTTTGGCTTTGTTTGAGCTTAGACTACATAGCTCGTAGAAATCTTTGTTTCCTTTTTTGATTGGAAAAACTGCTTTGGTGTCTTTAGAGATTTGGTTGTGTTCCCATTGAGTGAAATTCATTGTTTTTACTCTCTGCTATCATTTCTCAAAGATTTATTTATTGCATTTTTCCATAATAAAAAGGGAAAAGAAACAAAATGATCTCTTTTGCTTTTGATTAGTTAATGAAATCAAAAATTTTCTTTGTTATTAACAATTGATGACGTTGAAAAAGTATTGTTAATTATCATTAGCTGCATTAGAGTATTATTGTTTGTTTCTGGTCGTTTTGTTTGTATGAAAGCTCTCAACCCTTGTGTAGCTAGCGTTCATCGAATGAAATGATGAATTTTTGCATATAGCTTGCATTTAGGAATTTATGAAAATTACATATGGTAAGGCCTGAAAACTGAGACTTAATTCAAGATCAACTCTAAAATAAACTGAATGAACCTAACAACGCATTGGAACTTAACGCAAACATTTAGAGGTCTAGGTTAGAGACGTGTTCCGGCGTCGTTAAACCTAGTCACTGTTGTTTCACATTATGGTTGGGTGATTCCTCCTTTTGTGACTCGATAGTGGTCTAACACGGATTGTGCTCCCACGTACCGTCGAGTATTTGGGGAGACCCCACTAGGTTATCATCCTTTATCCACAGCAAGCCGTGTCGACCGCCTTACAAGACGTAATGCACTGAACACAACATTCGGGAAGATTGACCGTTGTACGGGAAGTCCTTGGTTTTCATATGATTGCCAAGGTGTATAAGCAATTTTACGGATTGTTTGGTAAACCCTTTGCCTAGTTCTCCAGAGTAGTGACCTTTGATCCTTTTCGGACTCCCTAAAAGAAAAGGCTCACCTGAGCATTTTGTCACTTCGGTCTCACTAAATATTCGAAGGAGACTAGAGTGACCTTTTTTGTCCTTTTCTTGACTCTTAAAATATGAAAAGGTCAAGTTCAATTCCTGTGTTTTAAAATTTATTCAGCCACGTTCACATTACCCAGTTAGATTTTGCGTTAGCTTGAGTAGGATTCTTTTTCTTGTTCTCGATGGCAACTTTTCCGGGGTTCACCAACCCAAGTTCCCCTCCTGATGGGAATTATGGTCGTTTCCCTCGTTTTGGGAATGTTGGAGCCCCTTATATGGCCACGTTATCCCTCCCAGGGATAACCGTTGGGTTGCCTATTTGGTTGTTCTCAACTTCCGTGGTCACTACTGTATCGGCTATTAGTCCATCAGTCCCTCCACCTGAACAACATCATGTTGATTCTAGAGTGAATCCCTCCCCTTCGACACCTACTTCTACGTCTTCCTCTTCCACTTCGCCTGGTGAAAGTCCCGATTCGAGTAACCAGGTGGCTAAGAAGAAGAAGAAGAATACCAAGAAGATGAAGTCTCCTAAGGGAGAGACCGCAAGCATAACTCTTACTCCTTCGAGTCCCCCCGAAGTCGGGCCACCTTCTGCTCTTCCGCGGAAGGTTAAGTTTCCTTGTCGATTATGCAAGGAGGACCATCTTCTTCGCGATTGTCCTAGCATTCCCAGGGTCCTAGCGGTATGGTCTTGAGATCTGGCTCGCCCTTCCTCGTCCTCTGACCCTCATGACGATGCTACCCTATCACTAGGGAAGGGTAAGGGAAAAGGGAAGGTCCGATTCCCCTGTCGACTTTGTGAAGGCAATCATCCCCTTCACCTTTGTCCGCTCATGGATAAAGCTTCCAGTGTTTTGGAAAGTCTCACAGCTCCCTCACCCCCACTACCCGTTGGATATCAATGTCTCTCTGTAGCTGCAGATCATTCGCCTGGGGAAAAAGATATCAACCAAGATTCCTCTCTTGTCCAGGCCTCTCTTCCCGAATTTGGCTGTCTTCAGCCTGTTCCAGACCAACCATTGGTCGGAAAGAGTGACGATTCGAGTTCACCACCCATCGCCCACTCTGTTTCGGAAGAACATCACTGTCAAGTTCTTCTTGTCTCCTCAGATTCTTCTGCGCCCGGTAATGACTCTCCTATCCCAGCCATTCCCGAGAGTCCTGCTTCGATCCTTTTAGAGCAGGGGGGAAATCATATGATTCCCCCACCAAGTAGCTCAGTCATTTCCTTCGACTGGAGTCGTTTGACTACTCCCCCTCTTTCATCCCATGTGCCTTTCTGGGTTACGATACACGCCTATAATAAGGCGATACCTGGGTCTGTTTTGGATGAGGGAGCATCTGTCAGTCTTATGCCTGTTACTACTTGGTAAGCTTTGGGTTCCCCACAGCTTGTGCCCGTCGCACTGAATCTAACGTCTTTTGACGGAGGAACTAGTCAACCATTAGGGATCCTCCCAAAGCTCCCTATCACTTTGGGAGGCAAAACCGTCTATATAGACGTATCGGTTACCCAAGGTGCTTTAGATTTCAGTCTTCTCCTTAGCCGTGACTATATTTATGCCATGGGGGCTCTTGTTTCTTCACTTTTCCATGTGGTTTTCTTTTCGCCCGATGGAATAATTGTGACCATCGATCAATTATCGTTCGTTCGTCCACAGGTCCCTCCTGCGCAGTCATCGTCCCCTCTTGGTTTTCATCCACCAGTTGCATCTGTCCCACCACAGATCAACTACGTGGCCACCTATCCCGTGCCTGGATCTAGTTATGCCACCGTCGTGCATAGTGTCCTGGGGGCATTGGGCCCTAAATTCCAAGATGTGGGCCTTCCATCAGGAGCAGTGCTCTTGGGAGCCTCAACTTCCCATTCATTATGATGAAGTCGAGATTGAGCATAGTTCTTGGTCTTGTGTCAAGCTCATTAAACAATGTAACAAAGGCTATGGAGCACAGTTCCTTGTCTTGTGTCAAGCTCGTTAAACAATGAAACAAGGAGTTTCGAGCATAGTTCCTGGTCTTGTGTCAAGCTCGTTAAACAATGAAACAAGGAGTCTCGAGGATAGTTCTTTTACCTGTGTCAACCTCAATAATAGAGTTTAGGCTTCTGTGATCCATATTAAGTTAGAGAAATATTTCGGCGTAAATCACATGGAAAGTCATTTGTCGACACGTTTCGAACCAACCAGTGTGGTTCATCTTGTCCTGACGATGAACCACACTGGTTGGTTTGAAACGCGTCGACAAATGACTTTCCATGTGATTTACGCCGAAATATTTCTCTAACTGTGTCAACCTCGTTAAAATAATGAAACAAGAGCTCGTGCAATTCGAGCGCAATAACTATATTGTCAACCTTCACTCCATTTTCAATGGACTAAAGCTTGGGGGGCATGTACCTCGAATTGAGACACCACGCTGGGGGGTATGCCCGTTCATTCATTTCCAAAGCATAGTTTACATACGTGATTATCATATGTGTTTTAAGCTTTTATAAAAATAAAATATATACGTGCGTGTGAATACATTTCACAATGGGTCATTTGTTATGTAATGGATACATTAGATTACATGTGTGTCAAACATTTGCATAACATATATAAAAACATCATTACATGAAGACAAGATCCATCTAGAAAATAGGCATATGTATGTATATATATATATATATATATATATATATATATATATATATATATATATATATATATGTCATAACGTTTGCACCACGTGCTCCACATAAGTCAAAAAAATAATACATGTTCATCCTGGTACAGCCGGAGACGACATGTCTCTCAAAAAATATGCATAAATGAAACCTAGGAGTCTAATCGCGGTGGTGCTCATGGTAGCACGTCACCGCTCGCACCAAACGTCTCAGTAGACGATGAATACGAGTAGGCACCCCTACGATGTGCCTCTGGTAGGCAAAGGGCACGTCCACCAATCTGGCATAGTCTGGGATCCCTCGAGTGAGTCCCTTGAGGTTCTGTACGAGCTCTTCCCCCACGACACCCTCTATCTGAGGGTCGACTGCGGGTTGTACCCTCCGTGCTATGGGAGACAAACCAGCTGGTTTCTCTGGGCCAACGTCTGCATATGCATACAACGGTCATTAGAACATACATGTATTAACGCAAAATATATATAATATATAAAAACATTAAAACAAAAGAGTTCTTACCCAACTCCTCATCCCAGTCTTCTCCCTCAGGCAATGGGAGATCCGGGTCTCCAGTAAAGTCGGTGCCCGCATAGGGCCAATCCTCCACAACGATCAACTGGCGCCGGAGCCATATGAAGAACTCGGGCCTCCAAGCCATCTGTTGGCCCCCTCCTCCTCTGGGCATCAATGCTACCCATCGAGCCATCCTAGGCTCCCGTGGTAAGGGATCTTCCACTATCGCTCCCTGAATCTGGAAGATGGGTAGTCGTTCCAAGAATAACGATACTATAATGGAGCCATATCCGAACTATTTGACTCCTCCGCGCTTACACTTTGTAAGCTGTCTCTTTATGTTGGTGGTCACAGCTGTGGCCCAGTCAAATAGTGTGGGGTTGAGGCATTCCGTTGCTAGCAATAAATGGTTCTTGCTTGCCTTGTGAGGTGCCTGTACCCTTGCTGTACGCGTAATGGTGAATAATATTACTTTGAGGACTACGTCTGGAATGGTGGCAATATCCACCTTGGCGCTGTTCTTCCCAAATTGTGCCCCCGGACATACTCGGTCCATCACCTCACCCATCTTGTCTCCAGAAGGGTTGCTTCCGGATAAGATAGGCCTTACCCCTCTCCGCGAAAATCCAGTGATGAAGTATACGTCAGACACATCCAGCTCTAAGGTCTGATCTCGTAGGCGGAATACTTGGTCATCAATGTCCCAAGCATCCACTATAAACTATAACAGCTCAGGCTGAGCTCGTAGGTATGAGGTAAGGAAAAATTTCTTGAGGCCAAAATCCCTCAAGGCATCCATGCAGGCCTCATCCTCAAGTGCCAAGGCATCAACGGCATCGTGTTCTCTTCCCTTCCACTCCACAACCATTTTGACGGTCTCCCTGCACCCATAAGGTTGAAAAACATCATTGTTAGATCAGTGGTGAAATCATAATCCAGATGAATTTGAATAGCAATGGAAAAATCCAAGGAAAAATTTAGGTCGCGCGGTTGGCGCGACCCCTTTAGGGAAATCATCCCATTGGCACGGTCCCAAGCAGGAAACCCGCGCCAATGGGCGCAACCCTAGATTTTGAAAGACCCCTTGCAGAGGATCAATCTATTGATGAAATACAAAAAAAAAAGTATGAAAATGGAGAAAAAGGAGAGGCCTCTTACCTGGTACAGACGACACTTCGAATGGCTTCCCGGATCTGTCGCAATCAACGTCCAAGGATCGCACACCAAAAACCCTAAATGTCACTCTCAAAGGTAAAATGTAAAAAGTAATTTTTATTTTTACTATTTCACCCATTTTATAACATTTTTTACCCACCATAGGTCAAAAATGTCATTTCATGAATGTTTTTATGAATATATTCGGGTCGAAAGTGGATTTTACCCCGTTTTCTTTGCAGCGACAGGTGTTTGTGTGACTTGGGCAACGAGACGAGTCGCCTTTACGCTCTTTTCTGACTCGTAAAATATGAAAAGATTGTTGAGTATTTTTCCTTTTTAACTCGTTAAAGAAAATAAAAATGGAGGTCTACTTTCAGCTCTTTTCCGACCATTTAAAGACGAAAAGATTTCCGAGTTATCCCTCTTGACTCGTTAAATGTAAATAAGAGGTGGTCGTCTTTAAGCTCTTTTTTTGACCGTTTAAACTTAAAAAGATTGCCGGGTTTTTGTCATTTCAAACTCGTTATTGGCTATAAAACGACGTGCTTCTAACCGCTTTTTACTTTTTCGGGTCGAAGTCACTATTTACGAAAAGTACTCCTCGATCATACTGATCAGGCGGTTCTTTCAAGCATTGTTTTACACTTTTTCGGGCTCGTAGACACAACTTTACGAAAAAGGACACCCCTGGAGTTTCCTTTTTAGTTGTCTTTTCAAACTCTCTAAACATGAAAAGACGTTGAGTTCTTCCTCTATCAGGCTCGTTAAAATTTGATGACATTGGAGTCTGTTAAGATAACACTTTACAAGCATATGCTATCCCCATCATGCTTGTCGATAAAAATAATCGGGGTACTCACCAGAGATGGTGGGGAAAAATGGAACCATAATTACCGTCGTGTCGGCAGTATGTCGCTCTTGAACATGGCACCTATCTGCTTTCGTGTCTGGGTGGGGATATCTCATCTTGTTTTTCACTTGCTTCCATGGGTTTGGGTAATCCTTTTGACCTCTCATCTGCTCATTGCCACGTCACCATGACCTTTGATCCATTGATGTCAAATACTACCAAGTCTATTGTTGTGCCGCCGATATGTTCAAGAGAAGTTGACTTCTGCAGAATAACAACCTTCCTTTGATAGTTAACATAATTTTGATTCACCACAATATTTTTCCTCTGTCTTGTGTCGATGATGTGGAAAACACTATGGTCCACCTTCGATGAAGGTCACTTCCTGTCGACTTCAGCTCATTATCCAGGAAGCTGATCTAGAGACTCCCTTTCGGTGCCTTGGAGCCTGCATGCCTCAATGGCAGGTTCTTCGTGTTCGACGTAAGGTTTTCATCATTGGCCTCCGACCGGATGATTCTATGGGTGTTCGACGCCAGCTCACTGATTTGCACGTAGTATATTGTACCTATAGTACCTTGAGGGCCATTGTCATTATTGGTGGTTCCTCTTGCGTCTGTTAACAATTTTCATTATTGACTGGTAATCAGACGATGTTCATGCATGTTCGAGTTCAACTCATGTATTCGCATGCTTGAACTTGTACTTTTGTTCGGGTCGAGATGGAGCGCAAGACCCTAAATTTTGTCTATTGGAATCCAGGCTGCTATTTATTACATGACTCATTTACTGGATGGCTGCGACCATACCTGAGTCTATTCATCGATCCTTACCGGATGGCTGCGTCCATACCTTGGATCTAGATCATTATGTACTCTGTTATGGATGGCTGTGCCCATACCACATATATATCATGTATTTGAGCTATCAGTTGTACTTCTCTGTACAGATTCTCCACGGCGGCTGCATGTGTTCTTGTAAAGAATTTCACCCCTCTCTCTCGAGCCTCATGCTTTAGGGGGCATCTGTTACACAGTAATTTGTCACCATCCCTGTTACTCCTCTTCTTCACTTTGGAGGACTCATTCCGGGACCTGTGAGAAGTGACAAAGCTTGAAAACACCTGCATTATGTTCCCCTAAGTATGAACTTCATATGCCTTGAAGACATCTCCTGCAAAATGTCCTTAGAAAGTCTCATTTCCCATTAGCGCGAGTCCACAGAGTATTACCCGTGCCAATGGGGAAAATCCTCCAAAGAGGGCGCGCCAGTTGGCGCTCTGTCTCAGAGCATTACCCGCGCCAACCAAGTTTTGGAAAGCTTTTTAACAAACGCGCGCCCGAGAGTTGTTTCCTTCATTCCATGAAGCTTTTTGGGGATAATGTCAATCTTATGGATGTCGAGATTCATCTTATCTCTATCCATAATGGCTTTTGAGGATAATGCCAATCCATAATAGATGTCCTGGTTCATTGTATCTCCGCCTCCTCCTCCATCTATATAAGCTTGCCTTCATGCATTTGACAAGCTAGTTTTTGAGTCCTAGAGGTTTTTGGAGTTGATAGTGAGAAGTCTTTGAGTTTTTAAGCCTTGGAGTTATACTGTCAGCTGTCTGAGCTTTTGCATTCATAATCAAAGAGAGAGAGACTTGGTGCAAGACATATGTAGCTGTTCGCCCCAGTCAAAGGAGAAGTTCGACGTCAGAAACTTGGTTTTACTCTTCTTTGTTTATTATCATTAATAAACGACTATCATTATGGTTCTGTTCTCATTATTCATTGTGATAATGTTTGATCTATATCCTTTCTGACTGATATATAGTTGTATTTCGTGGATTTTATGCTGGTATTCGTATCGTTCTTTGCATGTGCAGGTATCCGTTCACAGGGATCGTGAGGATTGTGACCGGCTGGAGCAAGGGAACAGGAGTATCAACTCTTCTACAACTCTAAGCGTTGGAACCTAGGAAGGTTCCTATAATCCACTTTCAATTTACAACTAGGAACTTGCATAATAGCGTGATTGATCGTTGCTAGACCCCTTTTGGGCTAGCGGGATCGCCTCTGTCCGCATAGGGGATTTACCTCGCCAACAATTTTGATCTAAGGAAGTTTTCATTTTCCTATCCTTTTCCTCAATCGCATGGAGACATGATCATGCATGTGGTCGGACGATTTCAACTGAAATTGGGCAAGGCTATGCGCCTGGTTGCAAATGAGATTCACAATTTTGTGGGTTCAGATGTGACTGTAAGTAAAAAATTCTCTAGATTCCTCACACAACTTAGTAATTCTATGTGATTGAATTAATTTAGAGATTTGGAAGTTGATTTGGTGTGTATACATTGATGATGTGAGTAGCAGAAAAGGTGGATCAACATGTTTAGATAGAAGAGAAATAGAACCTTTTGGTGTTAGACAGTGGGCCCAATGACTAGCATAGTTTTATGTATAGTCTACAACTTGATCTCCTATAGAAAATGAATAAATGAATATTAAGAGATGTTTATGTTGTGACGAGGAAGGAGAATAGAGATTCAAATTTTGAGTTACATGCTTGAGAGAGAATATGTAGTCCTTGTAGAAGAGATCAATGAGTTTAAGAAATCCTTGGGTCAAATTTTAGAGGAGATATTTATGTATGTGCTTCTGTAGATGTTCATGCATGTCATGAAGACAAATCATGGAGGATATTACTGCTATTGTGGAGACTATATGTTAGCATGATCTCTATGGAACTATTCTTATGCTAAAATTATGTTTGTACAATATAATAGTTGAGGAGATAATAATTATATTGCAGAAGTTTGATTTGTATGGCTGTAGCATTACATTGTATAACTACTCCATTGATTTCTTGTGTGATATTGTGTATTCAAATTTGCTATGCTATGGATGGAGGTATTTTGGAGTGTGTGCATGTAGGATTTTGGATGTATGGTTGTGCTTTAGGAGTTTTTTGGGTTTTGGTTACTCAATGAGTAGAGTTTGAACAAAGACTCCCTTGGAGGATTGTTACATGTCATTGAGATCATTTATTGTTGTTGTGTAGTGTTTGTACTTTGCAGTGAGACTTTGTTTTGGTCATATGGTAATTTCTTGAGAGCGACATAGATTATATTTAGTTGAGTTGTTGAGATTTGATATGATGTTGATGTATTAGGGGTTTGTTGGTTGAGTTGGTGTTTATGTATTGAGAATTTATCAGAGAAAGAAAGTTGTTGTTTTGTGCGAGGTCTAGTTTGAATTTTTTTGAAATGTAGCCCTGGAGGATCAATAGATCGTGATAGCATGGTGAAGAAGGTGTGGGTGCTCCTTGCCGATGGTGGTCGGTAGATTCCGTAGAGAATGTGATCATATGATAGTCCAATGGTATTTGGGAAAGGCCTTTTGGGGGCAGGGGCCTCCAGTGGACCGATTTTCACAAAGTTGAATTAGTGAGAAAGACTTCCTTGTTGTTCATAGGTAGCTTGATGATGTAAATATGATTTTTTTATTAATGAATTTTGAAATAGAGCAGAAGTAACAGGAAAGGGTGGCTTTTGATCTAAAGAGAGTTTTGCACTATAGATCCTTGTGTTCATTGAGTGTGAATGTGTGATTGTTTTGATTTATTTTTTGTTGAAAATATATGTTTATTTACGGATGAATTGATAGATGAGTGCATGCCATAGAATTGTGAAAAATATATAAGAATTTGTCATTATTGATTCACCCCCCCGATCAATAGTGATCTAATATCCAAAAAATGGTCGAGGTCATAGAGTGAGAAATCTCCATAGTTATTTAGATATTTTAGAAGGGAAAGAGTCTAGGTTTAGATGACTTTTTGATTGAATTTTATTTTGCATGTTTAAAATTAATTACGGATGATCTCCTTGTTGTCATAGAACACTCTAGATCCACTGGTTAGATTCTAGCTCCTTTCAATGCCATATTTATCACTCTATTTCCTAAATCAAACTCTTATTACTCCTTTAGTATATTCGCCTAATACCATTGTGTAATTCCATATACAAAATCATTAAAAAAATTATCACCTTGGGACTAAAGGAGATTGTGTCAAACCACATTTCATGTGAGAAATTTTGATTTGTCAAGGACTGAAAATTTCATGAAGTTATTGGCCTCACACAGGAAGATTTCACTCTATACACAAAATGAAACAAAAACAAATCATATACAAAGTGGACCTTTGGAAATCATTTGATAGAGTAAACTGGCTCTATCTTAGACTCTTGCTAATACATCTCAATTTTTGTCATGATTTTGTTACTAGGTCATGAACTACATTAGTTCTTCCTTTTTCACCATCTTGATTAGTAGATCATCATCCCCCAATTTTCATGCAAAAGGAGAACTAAGATAGGTCTTACCTCTATCTTCACTCCTCTTTCTCCTAGTAGTGGAAGGCCTCAACTAGAAAATTTCGGATGCTAAAATAAGAGGAGGCTTTATGGGGATCCTAATTTCTCCATGTTGCTACCTCACACATCAACTTTTTGAGATGACATTCTAATTTTATTTGAATGGAACCTTCACAATCTTCTTTCCCTATAAGAATTACTAATGATTTTTTCTGAGGCCTCTGGAAATAAATTAATATGGAAATTTCTTCTTTATATCACTAGAGGATCCTAAATGGTCTCAAGTTCATTATAGAAAACATATACTCAACCTCTCTTTTCTCTTTGTCTACAAGATTGAAATATTTGTGGTTTCTTATAACTTTGGTTAGTTATCTCAAATATTACTCAAGATGGATGTTGGAAAATATTGAAAAAACACATTAAAATCTAGTACAACCATTGGCTATCAATGACAAGCCTCCTGGTTCTATATAAGGTTGTCCTAGAAGCTATCCTAGTTTTGTGGGCCTCCTTATCATAGATTGGGAAAGGATACCTTCAGAAAATTTAGAATTTTATCAGAGGTTTCCTTTAGGGTGGAAGGGAAGATAAAATAGAATTTTATCTCACCGCATGGAAACAATCACCACACTAAAAGACTATAAGGGATGGGGTTTGAAAAACTTATTTTGTTCCTCCCAATCCTTGACCACAAAAGGAGTATAAAAGATCATACAAGGGGGGATCCCAATCACACAAAACTATCTAAGGAATGGGTCAATCATATGGAAAGAAAAAATTAAAACTTTCCATGTTGTTAGTGAAAGCCTCTGTTGGAAAGCTTGAAATGGCACAAAAGTGAAGATATGGATGGATCCATGGATATGTAGTCAAAACAAGTTCAAACTATTGATAACATTAATAAATAGGTTTAATGGGGGACAATGGTAAATAATACTAAATCAGGTTGTTATTGGCCTGGATCAAAGGGGAAGTCCTAATTGGGCTACAATGAAGGATATTGTCCTTATTTGGTCTCTCAACCCAAGGGGATATGATCATTAGTGTTTGGGTTGCTAACACTTATGTGCCTTTTTTACTCCAACGACCTTTCTTGGTGAAGGGAAAACTATGGAAATGAAATTTCCCTCGAAAATACATTCTTTTAATGTGGCCTTTTCTTAAAAAATTGTTGTTATCAGCCTTTTTTACCCCTCTAGGTTATTGACCCTCATTACTTGAGTCTAATTGACTTTTTCCATACCTATGACTCTTTTTCTTCTAGTTTGACCCAAAGTCGCTCACACAATAGCCTATGGGAGTGACTATAGGCTCACAGTTGCTCTCAGGCCTCCTCTATGGGAGAAACCAAGGACTTCTTTCCCCTTTCAGTGCCAATGACCAGGGATGTCTTCTATAGTTCCTTAGTCCCTAGGAGATTAGTTTGATTTCTCATCTTTTCAAGCTGGCCAAGACTTATCTCTTAGAAGTTTCTATGACTTTTCGTTGTCTTGAGCGTCTATATACATCCTTCCATGACCTCTCTTCTACCTACTTATACTGGACCATCTGAGAGGGTTAGCTAGTTTTGGTGAGCTATGATTGAGACTTAGATCTTGAGATTATGCTGCTATAGCTTGTGAGGTATTTTTCCATTGGTCTACTACTCTTCATGCTCATTTCTTGTACATAGTGGGGAAACTCTTCTGGATTGTGAAGAAGAGGCTTGGAAGTGAAAGTTTAGAATTGTATTGTTTCCTTTCATAATTAATGGAAATCTATGTTCCCTTATTTACATGAATTTGTGTTCAATATGTTATATGTTGCTATATATTGTTTTTTATCTAATGATATTTCAAGGAAAATAACTTGTTGTCTTCATTTAGTCGTGATTGTGTGCAGGGATAAAGATCTAGTGTGGACGTGTTGGATCGCTTGAGTGGAGTGCAAGATCTGCATCAAATTCAAAATCCTTCCCCAACATGTGAGGATTCCACGTGTGATCTCTTATCTTTATAGCATAGATCTGACTTCTTGCTACACAATTTGGCTTTGGGATTTGAATTGGCTTATTTTTCCATTGATTCTATTCTGCTTTGTCTGGTGATCTGATTTGGACACAAGATCATATAGAAAAAACTCATTTTAGATTTAACTGCAATAGAAATGACACTTTCTGTTATGAAACCAGCTCAAGAAAAGATAGAAAAGATAGATCAATTCCTTAGAATTCAGCCTCTTCGAGGGGGAAACTTCCTTTACATTACATAAATGAACAATTCTTCGATGATTTAAATGACAAAACCTCCTTTCTATATATAGGAGTCTAAGGAGTCACAATATAACCCAACCGACCTAACAATAATTATATAAAGCCACAAAAATAACGATAGAGGGATTCTATGGGGCACAATAATAACAATATGGGGGAAATAGGGGCACAACAATAGTAATAAGGGGTATAACTACAATAGTAATGGGCTAATCACTAGTATTATAGGGACCCAACATGCCCCTCTCCTTCAAAAAAGTGTTGTCCTCAACACTTGAGTAGTTTTGGATACTTCTGTATAAAATTCTCATCCTTCCATGTGGAATCTTCAACAGTTAAAATACTCCGAAATTGATCGATTTCATAGCTGTCAAGTTCTTGTTTCTGTGACTTCTTCCGGTTCCAATATAATTTTTCCTTCCTTGTCAAGTTCTGGCAATATTGTTTGAACTGGGAGATTGTCACCTATAACCTTCTTTAAACATGAAACATGGAAAACTGGGTGCAATCGAGAAGTTGTAGGGAGCTCCAATTTGTATGACATAGTACCACTCTTTTGCAACACCTTGTATGGACCATAATAATTTGGTGATAATTTATTATCCTTCTTAGCTTGCTTGAGGGACATTTGCTTATATGGTTATAGCCGTAGGAATACCCAATCACCTACATCAAAACTTCTTTCACTGTGATGTTGATCTGCCTGTTATTTCATTCTATTTTGTAACAACACGAGGTTATCCTTTAAGAGTTGGAGGACTTGTTGTTGATGTTCGATGTGATGTTCCATTGCCTGAACCTTAGAATTTTCTCTTAAATATGATGTGATGGATGGTGGTTGATACCCATAAAGTGCCATAAATGGGGTCATTTTTTTTGCTGTATGGAAGGAAGTGTTATACCACCATTCAACCAGAGGCGACCATTTGACCCATTGTGTCTGTTTATCAAATACAAAGCAACAAAGATATCATTCCAAACATTTTTTTACTATCTCAGTTTTCCCATCACATTGAGGATGATAAGATGAGCTATGAGCTAACTGAGTACCAAGACAAGAAAATAATTATGTCCAAAATTTTCCAGTGAAAATGGGATCTTTGTCACTTACAATAATCTTTGTGTTTCCATGTAGCTTTTGAATTGTTTCCATAAATGCAGTAGAAACTGTACTGGCTTTAAAAGGATGTGATAATGCACAAAAGTGTGCATACTTGGTAAGTCTATCAACTACCACCATGATGACACTCTTTCCCTTAGACTTGGGTAAACCTGTGATAAAATCCATTGAAACCTCCTCCACCATTGGCTTGGAATGGATAAAGGTTGTAATAGACTTAGTGTCTTAATTGTTTCAACTTTATTTTGTTGGAAAACCAAACATTCCGCCACAAACTTTTGAATATTTGATTTAAGGCAATCCCAAAAAAATTCCTTCTTAACCTTGTGCTAAGTTTTTAAAAATCCCAAGTGCCCTACTAAGGGAGAAGTGTGCAATTCCATAAGAATCTTTTGTTTTAGCTGGGAATTCTTACAGAGGTATAAGTGATCTTTGTACCATAAGGAATCATTTTGCCAGCTAAATGTATCAGATGTACTAGAATCTTGTTGTAACTTTCGAATAAGTGAACACACTTCTTTGCCATTCTTCCATTCCTCCCTTGCTTCGTTTATCCAATCTGGTTGGATAATAGAAATGGCACACAATAATGCTTCCACATCCTCATCCTTTCTTGAGAGTGCATCTGCCAACACATTTTGCTTCCCTTTTTGTAGATGATTTTAAAGTCATAACCCAACATCTTTGTGACCCACTTTCGTTTCTCTTCAGAGGATAATATTTGTTCTAAAAAGTATTTAACACTATCATGATCCGTTTTTACCTTGAAGTGTCTTCCCATTAGGTAGGGTCACCATTTCTTAAGTGCATGGAGTATTGCCAACATTTCCTTCTCATAAATAGCTTTTCTTGAAAACTTTCCCTTGATTGGATGACTTTCAAAAGAAATGGGTCTTTCATCTTGCATTAGAACAACACCAATTCCATTTCCTGAAGCATCACATTCCACAATAAAGGTTTTTGTGAAGTCCGGTGTAGCTAATATCAGTGCTTGGCACATTGCTTCTTTAAGATGTTCAAAGGCCTTTGTTGCTTCTAGAGTCCATGAAAATGCATCTTTCTTCAATAATGTTGTTAGAGGTGCTGCTAATCTCCCATAATTCTTAACAAACTTGTGATATTACCCTGTCAACCCGAGAAATCCTCGTAGATGCTTTATGGATGTGGGGATTTTCCATTCCTTAATGGCTTTAATTTTGCTAGGGTCTACCTTAACTCCTTCATGAGATACAATATGACCCAGATATTCCACCTCTTGGACTCCAAAGAAACATTTGGATCTTTTTGCATATAATTGTTTCTCCTCCAATAGTTGTAGAACCTTGTCAACATGTTCAACATGATCCTTCTAGGACTTGCTGTAGATTAATATATCATCAAAAAATACTAACACAAATTTTCTAAGGAATGGTTTGAAAATCTAATTCATCAAACCTTGAAATGTTGAAGGTGCATTGGTAAGGCCAAAATGCATGACCAAAAATTCATAATGACCCTCATGAGTTTAAATGCTATTTTCGGAATGTCTTTAGTCTTCATTCTAATTTGATGATATCCTGAATGAAGATCCAACTTGGTGAAGTAAATTGATCCATGCAATTCACCCAGTAATTCATCAATGACAAGAATGGGGTACTTATCTTTAATAGTGAGCTTGTTGAGCTCCCTATAATCTGGACACATGCGCCATGATCCATCCTTCTTTTGCACCAATGCTACTAGAGCAGAGAAAGAACTTTGACTCGGTTGAATTATACCAGCGTCTAGCATTTCTGCAACCATATGGTCAATTTCACTCTTTTGGACATAGCGATATCTGTATGGCCTGATGTTTGGAGGAACACTTGCTGGAATCATATGAATAACATGATCATGATGACGCATAGGTGGGAGACATTTGGGAGTCTCAAATACCTTGGAATGATTGTCTAGGACTTTTTGGAGATCTGGAGAAATAGATGATTCCGATGTGGAAACATCTAGCGAACATAATTGTGCAATTACACCTCTTTGTTCCTTTTTTAGAAGCTTTGCCATACTATTAGAGCTGATTATCTTTCTTGGTTTCCCAGCAATATCTGAGCTAGATAAAAAATTTGAAAGAGGTTATTGTAGATAAGAATGATTTTTAGATAAAAATCTCCCATTTTCCAAAAATTCAGCTCCAGCTGTTCACAATATTCTCTGCAAAACGATGTCAAAAATAGGACGTTGCGCAAACTGAAAAATAGGTTGTGAAGACATGCACTTATCTCACTTTTGGTAATACCTATGTAAACAATGAGATAGTTTTTTGTAGCTTGTCTTGTTAAGAACAAAAACCTTGTCCAGTTTCTCAAAATACTTCTTGTATTGGCCACAATCATTTGTGCAAAACTATGACTTAAATAGGAAATTTCTGAAGAATGTACCATTTCTGCTATGATTTCATCTTTTAACCTTAAATTTCTTTTAATTGTTTTTCACTTTTACTTTGGATAAGCTTCATTGTTTCTGGTGAAAGTGTTTTCATCTCTATTTAACCCTTACTGCCTCCATGTTTACTTTTACTCTTTTACTTTTATCGCTCTGTTTTTTCATCTGTCTTCACTTTGACATGAATCTGTATGCTCTGTAACTGTCTTCCTTGTTGCTTATCTTCATGCTATCTGATTTACTTGACTTGGTTTTCAATCTGATACTCTTTAACCCTGATACACTTTGATTGTTCTTTACTGTGTCCTTTAACCTTCACTGTATATTTTAGGTTTTTATTGTTTGTTTCAACAGTGAATCATTTAATATCCTTTTTCCTCTACTTGTCTTTTAACTGTACATTTATTTTCCATCTCTGTTTGAATAGAATTGATAACAATCTCAGAGTAAATAGATCTTATGAGTAGTATTAAGACTATTTATCCAAGGTTGCGGTATTTTGATTGCCTGTAAAACAAAACAAACTATCAGGAAAACGTTGGGTTGACAGGGAGGGTCATTAATGGATTTATCGAGCTTTATAGTTCTATGGAGTGAGTCTAAAGTGATTTCGGGAGGTAAACTATGCTTGAATTGGTTAGAAAAATCTTCAAGTGGAGCAGAAGGGTTTCATAAGTTTACACAGTAGAATGGGTGAAGGGCGAGAAAACCTAGGTTCTTGGGGTTTGAACTTTAATGGGCAAACTTTTAAAATATGGCGCGAACTGAACAATAGACGCTTTGTCACGTTGCAGGCAGGCGGTAAGTAGTTTGTTTCCCACAACTTTTGGGTTCTTGGGAGTATTGGTGGGAGGTCACCCAATGCCATTCATCGGGTGCCACATAGCGGCGGGGTGAACAATGAAACCACTTACATCGGGTAGGGTAAAGGCTGACCTTTGGAGGTCGCCCAATATGAGTGTTGATTGTTGGATCTAAAGGGGTTAGATCGCACGCTGATCAGGGGGATGATTTGATCGGAGATTTAATGGAGGGGCCTAACGGGATTTTAATGAGCAGAAGGATTTAATTAACTATGAAATAGGGAGGCTTAATAATGTCGGGGGTGATTTGATTGGTGGGGACAAATTATTAATTAATCACTAATTGATTAATTAAAATCTTTAATTAGGCAATGGGTCATGGTTATTAATTAGTCTTTGATTGACATAATTAATCCCTTCAATAAGTTCATTAATAAGGTTTATATTTCAAACCTTGGGGTAGGATATTAACATATGGGCTTTAATAAAATATATGGGGAAGGGTTTATTTTTGAGAGTTAATAAACATAATTAAAATTAGTTGTTAATATGAAATGAAAGCGGAACCATGGATTTTGCGCTAAGTATAATGTGTTTGAAATTTATTTACACTTTCTCCTTTAAACATTATAACTTAGGCTAAACGCATATTTGTGGGTTCTTATGAAAAAAGGGTTTTGTATGGGGGTAATTACTTTCTCTAAGAAAATAGTGATTTTACCTTAGGAAAAGGGATTTTTTAGATGAAATGAATGAATTATGGAGGGGTGAATGTTGGTAAGGGGGTTTTAGTGCTTAGACCCTATAAGTTATTTGGCTGAGAGTCTGATCCCTCCAGAAGTCAGAGAAATTCTCTTAGCCCCTTTAACTTGAGGTTTTAGGTACTTTTGACATTACTTATGGGAAATTAGTGAAATTAAAAGGTAAAATGAATGGGGAAATTAATCACTTGACTTTGTAAATGTTCATTTATCATCCTTACTTTTAGCAACTTAATGATGAAAGTAAATGATATGATTTTATCCAATCAATCACCATAATTCTGTAACCATACAACTACTTACCCATTTACTCATACTATCATTTTTTCTACTCTTTATTAGGGTGCACTTAAGCTGAAAAACCCTTATCAAAACATTTTTCTTTTCTTTTACAATAGAAATCTATCTAAGTCTATCTTTATTACATCCAAGGGCTCAAATTAAACTGTTGAGCTCCTTTTATTTCCTCTACCTATCTACTTATCTGCCAAGATTAAACAACTTGGTCAGATTTTATTCTCTATCTATCAACATGAAATTTAAAACATGAACTGGCCATGTTTAAACACTTTGAGTGTCATGGATTGTGGCATAAAGAACAAGCTACACACAATCTGTTTTATGTGAAAAGTAAATAGTAGTGGCATTTGGACTTGCACACTTTCATGGTCTTTTTGTTTTTTGGGGTTCATATTTTTCATATTTTTTGACCTTTTTTATTCATTTTGTCCTTTGATTTTCTTTTAGGACATACCCTCTTTACATTTTTTTTTTTTTTTTTGAGAATATGGAAAACATTTGCAGAAAGCAAAAGTATGTACATATTATAGATTTAATCTTAGTCATTCAAAAATTATGACTCCTATTGGTATAGGAACCTAACAATGGCTCCACCGGGGATGGCATTTCCTTGTGAAATGTCAAGAACACCATCGATTAGTAGCTGACCCATTGGGCCAATCCCACACATGTATATGCCTTGTTGTATAATCTTTGTGACTAAAAACTTTGAACTAAAACTATACCCTTTTCTGCAAACTAAAATCTGATCTAACATAAACTTGCTGTTGAAAACTGAATTTATTCAAATTAAAATCCCACCTACTTACGCTAATCATCTTTCTGACTGCTGGGTAGATAAAATGAAACAACCAATGCAACCACTCAAGCATCATATACATTGGTGACTTTTGTTTCTTGTGCTTGTTTGTGGTTAAAATTGAGATTCTTAAATCAAATATAACTTTGTTAACCTTTAAGAAGATAAGGAAATTTCTGATTTCCTTTGTTGAATCTACAAACTGTACAAAAGGATCTTGTAAAATATATACACTATTCTTGAATTGATTCAAACAACTATACATATGTTGTGTATGGCCTGCATGCCATGAAACTGAAATAGTTCCTTCATCTTTATCATCCTGCATGTTTTCAAATGAGCTTTGTGATGATGTTTCTTTTGAAAATGGCAAGAAAACTAATTGCCTAGCCAAGTCTGTATCAATACCTTTTTCAAAGTCATAGTTAGCTAATGGAGAAGGACTTTGACTACAAATTCCATCCAACACATCAACTATTAGATCATGAAAGACTTGAAGAGACTGTTTCCATCTATTTTCTATTGGTTCCAATGAAATTGCATGATTTTCTAAAAACTACTCATCCTTTTTTACAGATAGATTATGCAAATTTCCTTTCAAAAACTGAACTGCTTTAGAACAAAATGTTAGGGAATTATCTTTGATCATTTGATCATATGTTCCAGCTTCCAATTCTTTCTCTACAACCTAACATTCAATAGCATTTTGGGGTTGCAAATCTAGACATGAGAAGTCTTAAACAAGGATTTTATTGCCCTCTACATTGTTAATATCAAAACTTGTTGACATTTGATTTCTAATTGCATGAAAGTTATCTTTGATAAACTGAAACAAAGCAAAACACAATGGTAAAGTTCCTTCACTGATTTCAAAATGTTCTGCACTTTCCTTCTCATTCTCATAGCTGAAATGAACAAGCTGATTACTATTTTCAAGTTGTTGAACTTGAACTTCCTTATTCCTCAAATTAGCTTATGATTCCTCTACAAGGTTAATTTGGATTTGAGGAACATAATTATTATTATAGTGATCAAACTTAGGCACATCATCATAAGAAGTAACGTCACCAAATGTACATATTAGATGAACATATTGCCTCTAAACATATGGTTCTATAACTCTATCTTCAGATTTATGGTAGTTGGAATTAACAGGAATTTGTTCGTGGATGTCAACCCCTTCTTTTCGTGAAACAAATGTGTCATGGTGATTTTTAACAAAAAGTTCATCTTTCATGTGATATTTTGTATCCTCTCCTCTATCTTCTTTACCAAAATGTTGAGTTTTTCCTCTTTTTCTACTTTCAACTTTCCTCTTCTATTTGCATATTAACTTCTACATCTACTGCCATGTTTTGCATCTGTTCCAGTGTTGAGGGGTTTCTTTCTTTTATTTGAAATTCTATCTCTGGATCAAATTCTCACGGGGAATGCAAGAGCTGAATCAGGTGAAGGTCTTATATTTGATGGCATTGAATAATAGGCTTGATTAAATATGTCTGGAAATTGTTGCATTGTTTCATCTAGCTGTATTTTTAATTTATTATATTCTTCTATGATTACAAGAATATTGACTTTGATTATCCATATATGAAGGAAAATTTTGAAAAACTGTTGGAAATTTGAGATGCTTGCATTTGGTAAATTGTTGAACCAAATCTTTACTCTGCTTTGCAAAGAAAGAGTAAAAACCTGATAATAACATCATCTTCATCAATTTCAAATAAGTCTAGATAATTCTCAAAACCTTGAATATTTTTTTGTGCAGTGATACCATTCTCTCCATCAAACCTAGGGAGATACTTGTAATAATTGTTAGGGAAAGCATGGAGTGTAGGAGGTAAGATGAGTGGCTTATATCTAACAGGAACTTTACAAGTTATAGGAACATGTACAGGGATTATATGGTTAGTCTTGATTGTTTCAGTTTCCTTGATTGGAATATGATCATCATTAGATTTAGAAGAAAGTTGTTCAAATATGTAAGGAGATTTTACTTTTAAAGGAAAATAATAAAAAATTGATCCGGTTTTAAACAGGAACGCAACAAATTACAGAGATAACCATATACACGAAGATGCAGCGGAAATAATACTTCATTTCATTAATGGAAAATACTGAAATATGCTTACAACCAGAAATGGAAATAAACCAGCTAGGGCGATGGTAGCTTATCTCTGAGAAGAGATGTGGTGGCTACATGCCTCTGAACTGTGTTACAATGAGGCTCGAAGGCCTATTTATTGTTGAGAAACAATGGAAAACCCTTCACATCCCGAAACCTAACCCTAGAAGATGAAACGCCAAATTGTGGGCCCCGTTTGGGTAAATTGGTACATCAATTCCCGGGGTCGTAACTTTGGCATACGATCTCCGTTTGACGCGTACGATAGCTCGTTAGAAAGATCTATCCGAGCACTACCACTTTGGGAGGGAACATCGATCCATGGACCCATGTTGCCCTAGATTCCAAAAAAAATGTCGTTTAGGGCCTCAAAACGGCTCCGGAAGTTCAGGACCCGAAAAACTGCTAAAAATAGTAAACTGCGCTACAATTTAGGAAACTGAAAAGACTGAAAGAGACAGTTTTGGGGGTCCAAATGGGATAGGTGGGTGGCCACCAACATCCACCTGGATCATTCCTCCCCCCTTAGGAAGCAATGGTCCCCATTGCGTTGAGTTCCTCCATATGCTGAACTTGTCCTGCAATCTCTGATGTGTCTAGTAATGGTGGGAAGCATGGTCGACGATGGTCCATATTGAACACTTGGTGCATGCAGAGGAATGGAGGAATGCTGTGCTTCAAAGCATTGTTTCCCGTAGCCTTGGTACTGGTGTAAGGACCATGTCGGAGTGGTCGGAGCTTCTAATGGGCTCTTGTAAGGCGTTCTCCTTGTATATACAACCAGAATTTGTATCCCACCTGAAACTTGTGTGGTATCTCTGTTGGTGGGGAGAAGTTGTTCCTGTGTTTTGTCATGACCGTATCCCTTTGCTGCTGCTGCTGCATGGAGGAACCCTTTGCAGGGGTCATGGAGGTAGCAACGATCTTCCCCTTACTTTGGGAGTGAACCAGACAGATAAATTTCCTGGTCTGTGAGATGAGCTTGCTGCCTTTCTTAGCAGTGATCAAAGATGTGGCAGTAGGTGGGGCTACCTCTGGTATCCTATATAATGAATTACTCAAAGAAATAATGACAGCACGAGGCCTCGACTCATACACAGCATGTCTCCTCCACAAGTATGGCTGGCCTAATAATACGTCACAAACATCCAAAGGTGTAACATCACACAATACCTCGTCTATGAAGGGTTTGATGCTATAGGGAAGGCGACACTGCTGGCGAACTTTCAGATCTCGTCCTTCGTGAAGCCACCCTATACTGTACGGCTGCGGGTGTGGTATAGTCGGTAGGCCCAACCACTTCACGACCTCTGCTGAAATGAGGTTCTTTTGGCTGCCACTGTCGACAATGAATTGTAGCGGCGAACCCTTCACCCACATCTGTGAGTGGAAAAGACGCTCCCCTTCCTCTGGATTTTCGGGCTCATCTTTCTGGATCTTGGCGGTGGCAACAGTGGCGCTGGGATCCACATCAATGATCTGCTTCCCTTTACCATTCCCCTTGTCGGGTTCTGGCTCAGGGTTGGAATATGCATATGATTCGGAAGCCTTCAACTCAGCCACCAGCGACTGCTTGGTCCGACACTCACTTGTGTTATGAGTGGGACTCTTGTGGAACTCACACCACTTTCCTGTGTCCTTCTTCGGCTTCGTGGTATTGTTCTTTTCTTGCAGCCTCGACAGGTTGTCTTGGGTCACCCCGCCTTGGCTTTGTCCTTTGGGCTTCGGATTTGCAGATCCAAAGTCTCGCTTCTTCTGTTTGAACTTTTGCTCGATTTTGACAGCGTATCGGTATGCTGTGCCGAGTGAGGGGATGTTCAAAAACACCATCTCTTCCTGGATGTATCTGTGCAGGCAGCCACGGTATTTGAGTACCAGATGCAGCTCAGAATCTTTGATACCCAACTGTGTGCGAAGGGTATGAAAAATGTTTGTGAACTCCGGCACATCTTGGTCTCGTCCCTGTCGCAGTGTGGTCCATTTGATGTATTTGTCCTCATAGCTTCCGACAGGGTAGTACTGCTCCTTGATGGCATCCCGGAAGTCATTCCAAGTGGGTGTGGCTAAAAATAGTGAGCCTGTGCTTTCATCCTTCTGCTCGCAGTAGGTTTCCCACCAGTCCTTGACGTGGGGGGCTGCTTTGAGAAGAGCGAAAACAATCTTTTCCCGACATGAAAATTCGTGAATAGAAAAATACCCATCTAGCAGATTTAGCCATTTATTTATGGCATCTGCGTCTATTTGACCCTCGAAGATGGGGATTTCAAAATTAACTTGTACCTTAAATGGTGTGGCGTTTCTAGAGTCGCTGTTGGAAGCCGATGCGTCGCCTCTGGGTAGCCGCTGAAGGATCTGCGCAAATCTATCCATCATCGCGTTCCTTTGCCGCTCGAGCGCTTCTTCGAGCAAGATTTTGATAGTATCTCCTGCCCCCTCGTCTTTCTTCTCATACGCCATGGGAGGCTGTCAGGATTTGCGAAGCTGGTCTTGCAAAGGTTCGACCAGTTCAAGCCCTAACTCCTTATATCCCGACCTCGTTGGGGACATGCAAAGAAAAACAGAGAAAAAGCAGACCGCTCTGATACCACTGATCCAGATTTAAACAGGAACGCAACAAATTACAGAGATAACCATATACACGAAGATGCAGCGGAAATAATACTTCATTTCATTAATGGAAAATACTGAAATATGCTTACAACCAAAAATGGAAATAAACCAGCTAGGGTGATGGTAGCTTATCTCTGAGAAGAGATGTGGTGGCTACATGCCTCTGAACTGTTCTGAACTGTGTTACAATGAGGCTCGAAGGCCTATTTATTATTCAGAAACAATGGAAAACCCTTCACATCCCGAAACCTAACCCTAGAAGATGAAACGCCAAATTGTGGGCCCCATTTGGGTAAATTGGTACATCAATTTCCCGGGGTCGTAACTTTGGCATACGATCTCCGTTTGACGCGTATGATAGCTCATTAGAAATATCTATCCGAGCACTACCACTTTGGGAGGCAACATCGGTCCATGGACCCATGTTGCCCCAGATTCCCAAAAAAACGTCGTTTAGGGCCTCAAAATGGCTCCGGAAGTTCAGGACCTGAAAAATTGCTAAAAATAGTAAACTGCGCTACAATTTAGGAAACTGAAAAGACTAAAAAAGACAGTTGTGGGGGTCCAAATGGGATAGGTGGGTGGCCACCAACATCCACCTGGATCTGATCTAAAATATTCTCTAAAATACAATAGACATTGAAAAACTTTATCAACAAGAAAGAACATAATGTCTTGGATAACAATCCAAGTTAAAAGCTTGATATTTTCACAAATTTATTTCAAGTTCACTTCTCCATTGGAGCCTTGATTGTGAAATTGATTTGGAGTTTCCAGGTGGATGATTTTAACCTTTTTGTGTCTGATCATTATCCACCATCATAGATTAGATCTAAACCTGTAACACAAATCTTAAGAAAATGTTATTTCTCCCCAGTATGGTCGCCACTTTGTTATCACTCATAATTTTCTCAAGGTTAAAGAGAGAAATTTCTGACGTAGCCACAAATCTATCTTTTAGACTTGGGTTCTAGCCAAGCTAAACCCAGAGAGGGCTCTCTCTTTATAATTTAACTTTGTTTTGGGTGGGATTTTAGGCTATTCCTTAATGCTCATGAGGTTTTGTTTTTGATTGGGTAGTGGAATTAAGAAAATAGATGGGCAGAGAAAATATTCACGCCATTGGACTATGGAGTCAATCAAGAGTGGATGAACTGGATCTGATCAATCACTAAGGTAAGTGTGCATAGGGCAGGCTAGTACAACAAAAGCAAATCTACAGGTTCAAATGCATGGAGTAGTTCTAACCAGGGCCAAGGGCAGTGAAGGATCCTTAATGGGATTAAGATGAAGGAAGGAAGGATGATCAGTAGCAAAGGGCAATGAAGAATCCTTTACTATGGACCAAAGGGGAGTAAACTATGGAAGTAAGGGAGCAATTAAGAATTCCCAAACCAAGACAGTTTAGTAGAAAACATATAGAAAACAAACAATTAAAATAGAGAGAACTTAAGCTAATTCTAAGATATTGTTCCCTGTTTACTTTCATATTTTGTAAGAGACACATATGAATATTTATAACATGAAGAGAAAACAATATTTAAACATGAAGAGATAATACTTATTTGTTCCAACTATGCACAAGAATCCAGTGAAATGTCCTTAGCTTTATTTCATATCTAGAAAAACCAGTCCAGTCTTGAGTACAATAGCTCCTTGGCTCAATGTAAAATGTCTACAAAAATGTGTTTTAATCCACCCAAAATACTTCAAATGAAGAAGTATTTATACTAATTCTAAACTGAAATATCTTAAAGAAATATCAAGATTGGTTTTACAAATATCTCAAACTATTTTACATTAACAGAACTTAAATAAAGGACACTAAAAACTAATGAATCTATTTGGAACTATGTTTATGGATTTATGGTGACAAAGAAGAGTAATTCGAATTTGATAGCAACTCTTAAGTGATGATGGGGCTTCCAAGTCACTAACTACCTCTTTCCTTTGTGCATTCTGCCCCAGAAATTCGACAAACTTAGGGTCTAATGATACGATTTTATATCTCTATCTAAGCTATATATGTAAACATTGAAAGATTTTATTGTAGATAAGAATTTTTTTTGAGATAAACCTCTCTGTTTCCCAAAATTCAGCTCCAGCTATTCACAATAGGCTCTGCAAAAAGATGTTGAAAATAGGATGTTGCACAAAATGAAAACTAGGCTGTGAAGACATGCACATATATCACTTTTGGTAATACCTATGTAAAATGTAAGATAGGTTTTTGTATCCTGTCCTATGAGGAACAAAAACCTCGTCCCATTTCTCAAAATACTTCTCGAATTGGCCACAATCTTTTTTTCAAAACTATGACTTAAACAGGAAATTTCTGAAGAATGTACCATTTCTGCTATGATTTCATCTTTTAACCTTAAATTTCTTTTAACTGTTTTTCACTTTTACTTTGGATAAAATTCATTGTTTCCGCTGAATTTTTTTTCATATCTATTTAACCCTTACTTCCTCCATGTTTACTTTTACTGTTTTACTTTTACCGCTCTGTTTTTTCATCTGTCTTCACTTTGACATGAATCTGTATGCTTTGTAACTATCTTCCCTATTGTTTATCTTCATGCTATCTGATTTACTTGACTTGGTATTCAATCTTATACTCTTTAACCCTGATAAACTTTAACTTTTCTTTACTGTGTCCTTTTAACTTCACTGTATATTTTAGGTTTGTATTGTCTGTTTCAACAGTAAATCATTTAATTTCCTATTTCCTCTGCTTGTCTTTTAACTGTACATTTATTTTCCATCTCTAATTGAATAGAATTGATAACAATATTTGAGTAAACAGATCTTATGACTAGTATTAAGACTGTTTATCCAAGGCTGCAATCTTTTGATCGCCTGTAAAACAAAACAAACTAGTAGGAAAAAATTGGGTTGATAATGAGGGTCATTAATGGATTTATTGAGATTTATAGTTCTATGGAGTGAGTCCAAAGTGATTTCAGGAGGTAAAACATGCTTGAATTGGTTATTAGAGGCTTCAGGTGGAGAAAAAGGGTTTTATAAGTTTACACAGTAGAATGGATGAAGGGCGAGAAAACCTGGGTTCTTGGGGTTTGAACTTTAACAAGCAAACTTTTAAAATATAGCGCGAACTGAATAGTAGATGCTTTGTCACATAGCAGGTGGGTGGTAAGAAGTTTGTTTCACATAGAGTTTGGGTAGTTGGTGGTATTGGGGGGAGGCCGCTTGATGTCATTCATTGGGCGCCACATAGCGGTGGGGTGAACAGTGAAACCACTTACATCGGGCGGGTAAAGGTTGGCCTTCAGAGGCTGCCCGATATGAGTGTTGATCATTGTATCTGAAGGGGTCAAATCGCACAGTGGTTAGGGGGATGATTTGATCAGAGATTTGATGTAGGGGCCTGATGGGGTTTTAATGAGTGGAAGGATTTAATTAACTATGAATTAGGGAGGCTTAATGACACCGGGAGTGATTTGATTGGTGGGGACAAATTATTAATTAATCATTGATTGATTAATTAACCTCTTTAATTAGGTGGTGGGTCATGGTTATTAATTAGCCACTGATCGACTTAATTAATCCCTTTAATAAGTTCATTAATAAGGTTTATATTTCAAACCTTGGGGTGGGATATTAACATATGGGTTTTAATAAAATATACGAGGAAGGGTTTATTTTTGGGAGTTAATAAATATAATTAGAATTAGTATTTAATATGAAACAAAAGCAGAACCATGGATTTTGCACTAAGTATAATGTGTTTGAAATTTATTTACACTTTCGCCTTTAAACATTATAACATAGGCTAAATTCATATTTGTGGGTTTTTTTGAAAAAAGAGTTTTGTATGGTGGTAATTACGTTCCATAAACAAATGGTGATTTTACCTTAGGAAAAGTGATTTTTTAGATGAAATGACTAAATTATGGAGGGGGTGAATGTTGGTAAGGGGGTTTTAGTACTTATACCCTATAAATTATTGGGCCGAGGGTCCGGTCACTCCAAAAGTCAGAGAAATGCTCTGAGCCCCTTTAACTTAATGTTTTAGGTACTTTTGACATTGCTTATGGGAAATTAATGAAATTAAAAGGTAAAATGAATGGTGAAATTAATCACTTGAATTTATAAATGTTCATTTATCATTCTTACTTTTAGCAAGTTGACGATGAAAGTAAATGACATGATTTTATCCAATCAATCACCATAATTCTGCAACCATACAACTACTTATGCATCTACTCATCCTATAATTTTTTCTACTGTTTATTAGGGTCCACTTAAGCTGGAAAACCCTTATCAAAACATTTTTCTTTTCCTTTACAATAGAAATCTATCTATTTCTATCCTTATTACATCCAAGGGCTCATATTAAACTATTGAGCTCCTTTTATTTTCTCTACCTATCTACTTATCTGCCAAGATTAAACAATTTGGTCAGATTTTATTTTCTATCTATCAACATGAAATTTAAAACATGAACTGGCCAAGTTTGAAAACTTTGAGTGTCATGGATTGTGGCATAAAATACAAGCTACACACAATCTATTTTATGTGAAAAGTAAATAGTAATGGCATTTGGACTTGCACATTTTGATGGTCTTTTTGTTTTTTGGGGTTCATATTTTTCATATTTTTTGACCTTTTTTATTCTTTTTGTCCTTTGACTTTTCTTTTAGGACATACCCTCTTTACATTTTTTAATTTTATGGAGAATATGGAAAACATTTACAGAAATCAAAAGTATGTACATATTACAGATTTAATCTTAGGCATTCAAAAATTATAACTCCTATTGGTATAGGAACCTAATATGTGGCATGCGCGTCACAACGTCGATGTTATCAAAAATCATCAACCAAACACTACAGAGCTCATTCCTCACATCGACCTTGTAGCTCTAACATCCCACATCACATTTAGGAGTAGTCAACACATTCATCGCAACTACTTTTGGGTTAGCTTGCTTCGCATGCCTTGTGCTGCATTTCTATCGATTTTTGTGTATTCACTTGTGTGAGTGTTGTTTGCTTGATTTATTTTCACGTCTATTATTGTTTACATGTATTCTAGCTTGTCCTAGCTTTGTTTCAATTTTTTTTGCTATCTCATTGTTGTCACATGCATGAAACTATTTTTCACAGACGTTCAACCAACCTTCGAATTGCCTTGCCCACATGCATGTTGAGCTGTTTGATCAATCTTCCATTCATGTTTTGCATGAACCTTTTATCACTTCTGCTATCACTTACGATCGCCATGCATTTCGTCGAGTTACTTGCTTTCAGTTTCCCGTTGGCAAGTCAGGTGATTTGGAATTGATCCAAGACAATTCATTAAGGTATTACAAACTCATGTGCATGGATGTGCCTATGTTATTTTATGCAACATATCAGTAAGATTGCGAAATACACAAGCACTGAAGCAGTTACAGAAAAACATAACAGGCAAACATGTAAACACAACAAGTTTAATAAGGAGTTCACACAACACTCCTAGGCTATGTCTCCTAGTCCAGCCTTCAATGGTGGCCTCTCTATTATGATTTCAACGAAGATTTTTTACAACAGTGAGCTCAATTTGACTCTCACACAACAGATATAGATCAGTAAGACTGTACTTGGATCCCCCAAGTCGATGAAGTACACCAACTCTCCTTACTAAAACTAGACCTCTATTGGTCACAGTAGTATGAGCCCAATCTGAGACTCATACATGATAGGCATATACAAAGGAGTTTGCTTGAACCTCTCAAGCCTTCTCTGGAGTACACAGACTCTCTCTGGCTCTATCTTGCTTGATGTTTCCTTTTTCTTTTGCAGGTTAGCTCGGCTCCTTCTTTCTGTGTCTAACTAACTCTCCTAACTTGCTTGCCTCTCTCTCTCTATCAGTTTGTGGCTTTAAAGCCAATCCATTTTCTAACTGTTCGTTTCCACTTCCCGAATTTGCGGTTCCCCTACCTCTGTTCGTTTGAATCCCTTTGTTCTGTGTAATAAACACTATGTAATGCCTCACAGGGAGGTGGCCACTTGTTTCATTACAAATTGAGTGTCAGTTCTCTTGGACGTCTTTGAAACAATCCTTTTTACCGTTAACTCCAAGAATTCCCATGAAACACCAATATTTGCCAACTCATCGTCCATGTTAGACTTGGGATTTGCTCCAGCCTTCAGTGGTGGCCTCTCTCTTCTTCAAATCCCATGTGAACTTGCTCTATAACCTTGGTCCAACCTTCAGTGGTGGCCTCTCTATTATGTTTTCAAAGCAGAGTTTTTACAACAGTGAGCTCAATTTGAGTCTCACACAATAGATATAAATCAGTAAGATTGTACCTGGATCCCCCAAGTCTCTAGAGTACACAAACTCTCCTTACTTAAACTCGACCTCTATTGGTCACAGTAGTATGAGCCCAATTCGAGACTCATATATGACAGGCATATACAAAGGAGTTCGCTTGAACCTCTCAAGCCTTCTCTAGAGTACACAGACTCTCTCTAACTCTGTCTGGCTCTATTTGGCTCGATGCTGCCTTTTGCTTCTGTAGGTCAGCTCATCTCCTTCTTTCTGCTCTTACCTTTCTACGTCTAACTGACTCTCCTAACTTGCTTGCCTCTCTCTCTATCATTTCATGGCTTTAAATGCAATCTGCTTTCGGATTTCTTGTTTCTGCTTCCCGACTTTTCAATTCACCTACCTCTGTCCATTTGAATCCCTCTGTTCTATGTAATAAACACTGTGTAATGCCTCATAGGGAGGTGGCCACTTGTTTCATAACGAACTGAGCGTTAGTTCTCTTGGACATCTCTGAACCATTTTTACCATTAACTTCAAGAATGCCCACGAAACACAAATCTTTGCCAACTCATCGTCCATGTCGGACTTCAAATCCCATGTGGTCTTGCTATATAACCTTGTCAAATTCAGTCATTTATCAGGACGTGTCTCCGCCATTAATTTGGGGCCCAAATCCTATGATTGCTATTCATATCAGGCAACTAAGTAACATGATGTTTACCCATCCAATGTGAGCAGTTTTCTCTCTCTTTCGCCAGATGCGTGGCACCCATTATGTGGCATTGAGCAGAACTTGGTTGAAACAACTTATTTCCTCGAGCCCTTCCGATATGCTACCAGTTTTGTGGAACCCCGCTTTGACGGAACCAAAACGGTACTTTTCTACATTTTATTTTCATTTCGGGTCTAGGCACTCGGGGCTTTTCCTTTTTTGAGGTCTTTTCCCAACGATATGCGATTAGTGATTAAGTGGTTTCTTTTTTGAGAAACCACCCTCTTTTCTTAAAAATACCTCTCATTTTGCCAATTCATGACAGTGCACATTACCATGGGCTAATGGTCTGTGTGCTTGACCAAGGGTCCTTGTTTCTCTGCATTGTTCACAAATTACAACTGTTTCGAGGTTATTTATGATAATATCGATATTTATAAGACTTTGAAACTTTGTCATGAATTTTATAGAGTTCATGAAAACTTAGAGAGTGTTTTAGGATCCAATTTGGATCATCGGGCCAACCTTAGCCCAGTGTCTACCTTCACCAAGGCTGAATTGCACAATATGGAGAAGGAAGGCTCACCTTCCTCTCTGTATTTGTGCATTTTGGCCCAGTATTGGCCTCCTGGACTAAATTGCACATTTCTGGATGTCAGTGGCTGCTTGGCCCAAAAAAATGTAGAAATTTGTTCCTAGGCCAGTAGTCTTTCCCAGTTGGAATTGCGCATTACACAATCCCAACAGCCAACTGCCCAGCTGGACTGTGCATTGCATAGTTCCAATAGTCAGTTAGTCTCTTAGCAGCCTGGATTGTGCCTTGTGTAGTCTTGGCAGTCAGTATCTCAACCTCCGGGCCGAAATTCTACAACCTTCATGATAATTCACCCAGGTATGTTGCAAGTAAGTTCCCATGTTCATTTTGGTTTTTGACTGAAAAAATTATTGTTATCAGTGTTTTCATGTCTTCACATATCACAAGTGTTCATCTGCCTCTAAAAATTATTGTTCAGTCAATTTAGTGTCCTAAATTGCTACATAAATTATCAATCCGGGTATCGTAAACAGATGAAGTGTAGTGCACTATATGTGCTAGATGACCCTTCTTACCTCACTACTTTTGAGTTTATGTTTGTTTTGGCGTTTTTATCTTTTGATTCCTGATGTTCTGCAATGTAATCTACAAAATATTAATCTACTGCTACGAAGAATCCAGAGAAACAAATGAGACCTAAAAGTGCTTTAAGCCAGATTTGGAAGTAAAGTTTTTAAACAAGAAAATGAAAACAAAGCTTCTCTTCTTGTTATTATGATTGTTTCCAAAACATGAATTGAAAGGACTTAAAACTACTATATACTCAATTACAAAATCAAAGCTTAAATGATGAAATGAGATTGCAACTATCTATGATAAACCAAAAATGAAATACTGGAAATAAGATTACCTCTACTGTCTAAGATATTGTAGAATCAAAGCTTAATGAACAACTGAAGATGGAATGGCAGCTAAACTAAGTGAAAAACTATAATTGAAAATGAAGTTGCAACTATTCTATTATGAAATCAAGGCTAAATGAAGTATTTTTGTCACTCTGCTACACAATTTAGGGAGAACTACCTCCTTATGATAGCAATTTGAGATATTTCATTCTTTATTATTCTAAGAAAAATAAGTGTAAAAATGTAGAGAATGACTCATTCTTAAATAAAACATTTCATCACTTATTGTTAGGATTAACCATCAACTAAAAGGGCTTTTGGAAATATTCATTTATATCATGAGTTACTAAACTAATAAGAAAATGGCATTGAATAGATTAATTCAGAAACTGAAGAACACCAAATGGAATGAATCAATTTATGCTACTACCATCAACATAAAACTACTGGTAAGAAACTAGAAAGCAATGAAAACCAAAGAACTATTCTGCACTAGAATGAAATTACTCTAAGTTAGTGAACACATGACACAAGCTGCATTATAAACAGAGTTAGAAAACGATTATAAACATTATGGAAAAAACACAAATGAATTTACAATTGTATTATGAAAGACAAAAACAGAAATAAAATGTACCCTTGACCACGTAGGGGCCCTCTGCAAGGTGTCGGATTATGAGCACTCAATCAATACACCAACAAAACTTTAGGTATTCATTGAAAATAGAGTCTTCGTATTAAAATAGAGAACTGATTATTCACACTACAAAGCGGAAATCTGAACTATTACATAAGAAAAAACTTGAACTTGTTATGAATTCTACACACTGGTATTTATAGAAAAATATACAACTATTTTGAAGAGAGAAATCAGCTATAGCAAAACACGTAGATAGGCCAGTATGCAGAATTCTTGTCCCTGGTTGCTTGGAAACATAAATCTATGGTAGTGGCTTGTTAGATTCTATTTGCACAGGTGGCATATGAAGTTCGTGGCTTTAGGGGACTGCCTCAGATCCCATCACTGAGATGCGTGTGCAAAACAGAGTCCTACTTAACATAGGTTTCTATAGCTGACTTCCCTTTGACCAGAGTCCTCCTCATCGATCTAGGCCAGATGGATAGGATACGATCCATGCTCTGATGTTTTCCAAGCTACCCATGTGGTCCATTTCCTCTCTTGACACCTGTAACCTACAAAAGCATGGAGATGGCTGCAGAATGTGGCTTCGTTCCGTAGTTGAAAGACAAAAACTATTAAAATAGCAAACATAACAGTATAACTTGTAAATCACTAAAATATACTCCTTGAGGCAATGTGTAATGGTTTTTTATGATTAAAGATGCATTTTTCATGGAAAAGCAAAGAAAGAAGGATGAGAAAGTTTCTTAAAGAAAAGGCAGTTTTGAAACTCAGCATACCCCCACTGCGAGACTATTTCATGTCCCCATGCAATCAAAATTATGAACTCCCTCTTCCTATTGCATTTTCTCTAAGACTTCAGCCAAAACATCCAACCTCTTCTTCCTCTTCTTTGCTGCAACTACCATCCTAGGTTTCCTCATAAGAAATTTATACTTGAGGTTAATGAGAGCCTTGTTTAGCTTCTTGTTTTTCCTTTTTAGTTTTCTATTCTTCTTGTGCCATACACCGAAATGAAGCATAGTGTTATCATGGATAACCTTATCCAACTTGTTTTTTTCTTTTAAGGCTTCATTTTCCCTCTAAAAGTGCCTATTTAGAACCTCTAGCTCATAGATTTCCAGCTTAAGTGAGCTAGTCAAAGTCTCTTGTGATGTGGCTGGCTACTCAGGGTTGGATGAAGTACCTTGATCCACTGATGTATCCTTTTTCTCCAATGACTCAATGTAATCATAAATATGCTATTGGATTGGATCAATCCCTGGAGAGACTCTCTTTGGGCTGATTTCAAAGTTTTGTTGAGGAGAGTGCTATGGGATCTGCTCAAATGAGATATTGTCTTGGGACTGAGTTGGATTTTCTTCTCCCAAAGTTTGAGGATAAGTTCTAGAATCAAGATAAAAGTGAAGAATAGGAATAGTTGCAGAACATGAGTACAATTGTGGAATGTAAAATAGAGAATAAAATGTGACTTTATGAATGAATGAAATGGAGATGACTGTGTGGATGAAAATATGACAAAATGGAAAATGAAAAATGGAGATGGAAGAAATGTTGGAGAAGAAAAATTTATTGGTGGAATATGGTGGTGGAGTGAAGTGAAACTTGCAGAAGTAAAACAGAATGAAATGAAATAAAACAATGAATTTTCAAAATGCATAATGAGTCACCATTTTTTTGGAAAATATAGGGTGTCAGAGTCTTCTGATTTTCACCCTGTATTTTCTGTATAAGCATGCCAATCAGTGATTGGTTTTCAACCTTATACATTTTTTTTAGATATGATGAAAAGAACAAAGACTAAGTTGGTGGAGAAGAAGGATTCTTCTTCACCAACTTCATTTCAGAATTATTTTGAAAGATCTTGATGAACTCCTCCTTTGAGATTGTTTTTGATAAATTTTCAACCGATGACCATTCACAAGGAGAGTTTGATTCTCATATATTGTTCTGATTCTTACTGCTCCATTACTGAAAAAAATTTCAATCTCATATGGCCCAAGCCAATGAGTTTGAAACTTTCCTTGAAAATCCTTAAACTTTGAATCAAATTATAGTGCCTAATCTCCCTCTTGAAACCTTTTATCCTTGATGTACTTTTCATGCCACTTAGCCCACTACTGCTGAACTAGACCAATCCTTTGAAAAACCTCTTGTCTAATTTCATCAAGTTCATTTAACTGCTCCAGTCTATGCTTTTCAGCTTCTAATAAATCCATCCCCAACTAGACTGCCAACTGCACTGCGTAAACCCCCATACTTAAATTCAAAAAAGAGTCAAGGGATCTCTACTTGAATGGTTCATGAGGCACAATACTTGCTAAGGTTTTGCAAATGGGGTAGCAATCTAAGTGGGCTTGGTTGTGGGGAAAACTCCACAGTTAAGCGCGCTTGAGCCAGAGCAGTTCTGGGATGGGTGACCTCCTGGGAAGTCCTGGTTACCGGGTGCAAGCCCCGGAAGTGATGATTGATGCTATGTGATTCATTTCACTAGTTTCAATCCCACTTCTTCACCCCTGTGAGCATCACCCGATGCAATGAGTGCTAAGTGAACTATTCAAAAAATCATGAGAAATTAGTCAGTTACGACTACCTCTCATGAAAATGGTCATACGTGAATGACTTACTTAACGTAGTTGAATCCCAAAATGATATCTAATATAATGCACTGTGTAAACCCCAATACTTAAATTCAAAAAAGAGTCAAGGGATCTCTACTTGAATGGTTCATGAGGCACAATACTTGCTAAGGTTTTGCAAATGGGGTAGCAAGCTAAGTGGGCTTGATTGTGGGGAAAAATCCACAGTTAAGCGCGCTTGAGCCAGAGGAGTTCTGGAATGGGTGACCTCCTGGGAAGTCCTGGTTACTGGGTGCAAGCCCTGGAAGTGATGATTGATGCTATGTGATTCATTTCACTAGTTTCAATCCCACTTCTTCAGCCCTGTGAGCATCACCCGATGCAATGAGTGCTAAGTGAGCTATTAAAAAAAAATCATGAGAAATTAGTCAGTTACGACTACCTCTCATGGAAATAGTCATACATGAATGACTTACTTAACGTAGTTGAATCCCAAAATGATATCTAATATAATGCACTGCGTAAACCCCCATACTTAAATTCAAAAAAGAGTCAAGGGATCTCTACTTGAATGGTTCATGAGGCACAATACTTGCTAAGGTTTTGCAAATGGGGTAGCAAGCTAAGTGGGCTTGATTGTGGGGAAAACTCCACAGTTAAGCGCGCTTGAGCCAGAGGAGTTCTGGGATGGGTGACCTCCTGGGAAGTCCTGGTTACCGGGTGCAAGCCCCGGAAGTGATGATTGATGCTATGTGATTCATTTCACTAGTTTCAATCCCACTTCTTCACCCCTGTGAGCATCACCCGATGCAATGAGTGCTAAGTGAACTATTCAAAAAATCATGAGAAATTAGTCAGTTACGACTACCTCTCATGGAAATGGTCATACGTGAATGACTTAACGCAGTTGAATCCCAAAATGATATCTAATATAATGCATTGCGTAAACCCCCATACTTAAAAAAAAAAAGAACAAAACTTGCTTTCCATAAACAAGTTCATAAGGTGTATGTCACGTTGTGTTCCTCCATGTAGTTCTGTAGGCCCACAAGGCTTCAGGAAGCCTTTCTACCCAATCTCTTCTATGTATATGCACAGTCTTGGTGAGGATTCCTTCAATCACTTTATTTGTAGACTCCACTTGACCATTTTCTTGGGGATGATAGGGAGTGGATTTCCTATGCTTTATCTTGTACTCTTCCATAAGCCTCTGCATCATGTTGGATGTGAATTGAATTCCCTGATCTGTCACAATTTCTCTTGGAACATCAAAGCAAGTAAAAATATCCTCAAAAAGAAAACTAACTACAGATTTTTCGTTAGCAAAAAGTAATGCTTTTGCTTCTACCCATTTGGTGACATAATCACTGCATACCAATATATAATTTTCAAGGATAATTTTAGGGGCGAAGGTTCGCCCTTTGGCGAAATTAAGGGGTTTTAAATTTTTAGTAGGCGAATATTTTGTATCATAGTACATTTTTACAAATCACCTCAAATAGCCCACCTTATTTTAAGGGAGAGGGTAAAAAAGGTAAATTTAGCCCTTGAAATTAGGACTTACAACCTTCCATTCGCCCATTTTCAAGAATAGGTTTTATTTAAGTGAACCCATTCGCCCATTTTCAAGAATAGGTTTTATTTAAGTGAATCCTATCGGCCAAATATCATATTTATAAAAGAGGTATGGTAAATTAATAAAAATATAAATAAATGAGAGATATGGTAAATAAATAAAACATTTTTTATATTTACTCCATAACTCACCTTATATACATGTAAACGTGTAAACAAATAAAAATATAAGTAAAGTGGAGGTATGGTAAATAAATAAAACGTCTTTTTATACTTACTCAAAAGGTATGGTAAATAAATAAAAATATAAATAAACTAGACGTATCGTAAATAAATAAAACCTGTTTTTATATTTAGTCCATAACCCTCGTTTTATTTATGAAGTCTCAAGAAAGAGGCTTTATTTAAGTGAATCCTATGGGCCAAATACCATATTTGTAAAAGAGGTATGGTAAATTAATAAAAATATAAATAAATGAGAGGTATGGTAAACAAATAAAACATTTTTTTATATTTACTCCATAAGTCACCTTATATTTACAAACACTCAAAAAATGAGTTATATTTAGGTGAAACCTATGGCCAAAATACTATGGGACAAATACCATGGACTAGATTGTTATTAATACCATGCAAAAAACCATTATTAACACTAATATTAGAATTAATAAAAATAAAAATGGCACATGGTATTGACCCATGGTATTCACCAAAATGGCACATGGTATTGACCATGGTATTCACCTGGAATGTAGCCTATTTAAATGGGGGAATTAAACCAGCATGTAGCCTATGCTAAGATTCACTAGGACTTTACAAAGTTTTACTATTTAGTGAAAGACTCTCCAAGATCTTACAAGATTTTATAATTGAGTAAAATATTCGCCATGCCTAGTGAGAGATTCGCCAAAAAATTATATATACATATTATATTATTGATAAAATCGCCTTCCATTTTTCCTATATACCATGGAGATTTTCCCATTTATTATATTTATAAATTTAGAGGGGGTTCTTAAAATTTTCCCTGATAATTTTTCTACTTGGATGGAGGATTAATAGGTCCAATAAAGTCTAAAGCCCATTTTTCAAAGGGTTTGATAAGTACATGAGGTTGTAATGGCATTTCATTTGAGGGGGCAGGTTTCCCTACCCTTTGGCAGCTATCACACCTTTTGACATATTCTTTAACATCTTTGAAGATGGATGGCCAATAATATCCTAAAGAAATGACTTTATAGGTTGTCCTCCTGTCAGCAAAGTTTCCACCACACGGTGTGTCATGACATGCTTTGAGAATATCAAGCATTTCATCTTCCCTGACACACCTTCTGATCATAAGATCCGGCTCTATTTTATACAATTCGTTAGTGATCCATGAATATCTTGCACTATCTCGAATCATATTTCTTTTTCTCTCTAGGAAATAAATGTGAAGGTAACTTCCCTGTAACCAAGTAGTTAGCAACATCTGCAAACCAAGGAGTTTTAGTAGTTACTGCAAATAGATATTCATCAGGAAACTTATCCTCAACCAGAGAGTCTTTTTTGATATTTTGAATCCTGGACAAGAAATCAACAACTGTGTTTTGTTTTCCAGGTCTATCTAGCACAGTAATGTTGAATTCTTGCAAAAGTAAAAGCCATCTTGTAACTCTGACATTAGTAATAGGTTTATTCATCAAATATATAATTGTAGAGTGATATGTATGAAAAAAAGTTTCATAGCCTATTATATAGTGTCTAAACTTGTTAATTGCATGAACAATAGCTAAGAATTCTTTTTCAGTCACAGTGTAATTCAACTCATTGGGAGTCAAATTTTTACTTGTGTAGTAAATGGCATAAGGAATCAAATATTTTTATCCCAATATAGCTCCTATAGTTGTATCTGAAGTATCTGTAGAAATATGGAAATGAAGTTTCCAATTTGGTCCTCTTAAGATAGGTGCTCCAGATATTTTTTGCTTTCAAGGTTTCAAATGCTAGTTGGCAATCAGGATTCCACTTGAATTCACAATATTTTGTAAGCAATTTGAAGAGTGGAGATGCTACTTTTGTATAGTTTTCTATAAACCTTCTATAATATCCTGTAAATCATAGACAACTTCTAACATACTTTTGGAAATTTGGAACTGGTAACTTAGAGATGACTTCGACTTTTGATTTATCCACTTTAATCCCATCTCCTGAAATGTGATGTCCTAAAACAATACCTTCTGTAAACATCATAAAGAATTTTTCATGGCTTAGTGAAAGGTTTGTTTCTTTACATCTTTTAAGGACTTTTTCCAAACTTTCCAAAGCTTCTTCAAATGTGTTACCATAGAGTGTAAAATCATCCATATATACCTCTACACAATAATGTATTAGATCATAAAAAATTCCTAGTACTACTATTTGGAATGTTGCTAGTGCATTACATAACCCAAAAGGAAGAACTCAGTAGGAAAAAGTTCCCCATGGAAAAGTAAATGTGGTTTTATCCTGAACCTCAGGTGCTACATGAATTTGATTATAACCACTAAAACAATCCAAGAATGAGAAATACTTTTACCTGCTAATGTATCTAATACCTGATCTATAAAGGGAAAATGAAAGTGATCTTTCAAGGTTGCTTTATTCAATTATCTGTAATCAATGCACACCCTCCATTTACCATTATTTTAGGCACAACTACCAGAGGAGAAATCCATTGGCTATCTGAGATTGGGCAAATGAAGTTTACATTGAGTAATTTTTGGAGCTCTTCTTTCACAATTTCCCTAAGATTTGGATTCTTTCTCCTTTGAGGTTGTCTGATTGGTCTACTGTTTTCCTCAATATAGATATGATGGATAAAAGTCTTAGGATCAATACCTTTCATGTCAGTATACTCCCATGCAAATGTAGCAGAATGTTTTTGTAATATTTTGGTTAGCTCTTCTTGTTGTAGTTTCTCCAAGTTTTTGTTTATATTCAATGTTCTACCTAGAAAAATTTCAATTATAAAGCTACCAAACTCTTCCATAGAATAGAGAGACATCTGCCTAGATGACAAGTATTCAACATTTGATTTTTCATGGAATTATGCATGATCATATTCTGAAGATGTTTCAAAATTTTCCAATGTGTTCAAAATCTGACTATCTTCACTAATTTCTGATATTGTAAAGATAGGTTGAATAACATCTTCATCATCAATCCATTCATTGCCATCTATTTCTGTGTTTTCTTTTTCTGGAGGATACAAAGTAAATTTATTTGTTGAATTACCATCAGAAATGTACATGTCACTAGATCTACAACTAATAAAAATATCAGCTGCGGCCAGCCAAAGTCTTCCTAATATGAGTGGTTGTCCTCCTAGATTATTCCAGGGAGTTAAATCATGAAATCAACAGGATATTCCCAAGAATCTAAGGAGACTGAAATGTCTTCTAGCACACCATCTGGTTTGATTACTGATCTATCTGCAAGTTGTAGTAAGGTAGGTGTGTAAAGAAGGTTAGAAAGTTTAAGCTGCTCCATAGTTTGTCTACTCATAATGTTTATTGTTTCCCCTAAGTCAATCAATGTGTTTGGAATTTCAATCCCATTTATACGTGTCTTGACAATTGGACTTCCTAGATCCACATATTTATACATGGAAATCTTTCCCATCATGATATCTTTTATCTTTCCTACTAGGTGAATTCTTTTTGTTTCTCTTGGTTTTCTTCCTAATCTTTTGATGCTCAACTCCTTTATTGTCATAGCTAGAATTGGAATTTCTCTAATGGCTTGTAATAAAGGAATTTTCATACAAAAATTCTTCAATTCAACTAGGAAGTCATAATTGGGCAGCAAGATCTATTTTTATACTCCTCTATCAATTTGGAATCTCTCAAGAAAGGGAGGTGTAGAAGTAGATGCTGGTTGCTCAATGATAGGAGTTGTGTTTGTTGATTCTTTTTGCTTTCCTTTTTCAATGTTTTGGTTTTGGAGGGATGTCCCGTCAAAACTTTTATTGACTTTCAGAGAATCCTCCTTAGAAGTTTCTTGTTCTTGAATATCTATAGAAGGTTTTTCCTTTTCTAATATCCTACCGGATCTAAGTTGAACATCATTAAGATCTAGAAGAGCAATCATGTAAGTAGGAAATGTTTGTCCTTCTACCATGTAAAAATTCTTAGGGTTTTTATTATTGGGGTTTGGTAATGGTTGGGTTGTTAGTTTATTTGGTTTTGTTGAAATGGAACTAAGAGTTGAGTATTTTGACTTTGTTGTGGAAATGGCAATGAAAGGTGAGGGCTTTGATTTGGAATTTGTGGTTACTGATTTTGCTGCTGATTTTGTGGGGGAGGACAGCTCTAATAAGATGGAGGACATTGATAATATTGAGAAAATCTCCCATAAGGATTTTGTACCCCTTTTGTCCATGGTTGAGATTGATACTAAGTTTAAGGTTGAGGCCAAGGTTGCTGCCAAGAATTCCAGTTTGGTGGGGACTGAAAATACATTGGATTGTTAAATCCTTGATTTTGTTGCCCCTGCCAAGGTCTTGTTGGAACAAAGCAAAGAGGTCCTATAGAATTTGGGACTATTTCCTCTTGAAAGACAACCTTAAGGCTTGGGATTGAAGGACAACCCTTGGTCTCATGACTTTCTGAACAAATCATATAAATTGCTACAATTTTTGCATCTAAAGGGCATTCCCTTAGAGCATGCTTCTTTCTGCATTTTGGAAAAAAGATGGCTAAAGCATCAGCCTCTATTTTCTTCTTGTTTTGGATTTTTAGGGTGTCTAGCTACTCACTAAGGCTTCCTAAAATATCATTTTTAAACTTATCAAGCATATTGCCAATTTATGCCCTACTTACAGATCTGATTGCAAATTTGTTTACTCTAACAAGAGAAGGATCTCTCGGTCCTTTCCCAGTTTTAGATTTCCCTTTTGAGAGATGAACACATAGTTCTTATATGTCACTCAATGGAAGTTGAGAGATGTCTCCCTTCCCCATCATTTTAAGGATATCTATCCATTCATCTCTAATGGCCTTTAACAAAAGAGCCTTCAAAGTTTCTTCATCTACATTGTTCATTTTTTTCTCTTTTCAAATTGTAGTTGAATCTTTCAAGAAAATCCTCTAAGTTCTCATCTTCATTTTGTATCATTTTGAACACTTCACCCTTATGATTGGTAGGCATACAATAATCCAGGTATCTATCCAAAAATTCTTGTTTCATGCCATTCCATGTTCTAATGGATTGAGTGACTAACCCCATAAACCATTTTAAAGCAACCCCTTTTAGTGTTGAAGGGAAAAATTTGAGTTTTTGAGAGTCTTCTAGATAGTCATAGGTTCTACACAAGACTTCAAACTAAAACAAAAATGTTTCAGGGTCCTCACTTCTCAACCCATAAAAGTTTGGGAGGACAAATGGTGAGATGTTTTTCATTGTGGTATGTGTTTCCTCATCTACTATAGGGAATCCAAATGAGTTATCTATTTCCCTATTTCCTCTACCTCCTCCATTATTACCTCTACCTCCTCCATTGTTTCCTCTACCTCTCCCTCTACCCCCTCCTCCAAATAGTGAGAATTCTCCATCTTGTTCTTCTTCTGCCATTATAGTTTCTTCAGAGTCCTCTGGTTCTTTTATTATGGATTATAGGAGAGAGTTTCTACTTCCTCCTCTTCACTAGGTGTTCCTACTTCCTCAACTACAATAGGCTCCCATGTAGAGGCGAAAAAGGTCTTCTCTCCTAGGTCTGTTTTAGTAGATGAAGTGGGAGAATATTCTAGCTGAGTTGCTGCCCCTTGAATTCCAGGAATCCTATGGATGGGAGTATGAGTCTAGGATGGAGTTGTGTCTTTTCTAACTCCTGGTGGAGTAGGTGGAGTTATGGAAATTGAACTTCTGCCCCTAGCTATAAATCTACCCCTAGAGTCTCTTTCTCTATGCATGTCATTGTTTTGATTTGTTGTTGTTGTTTTTTTTTTTTTTTTTTTTTGGTATGAATGTAAGAGATAAGGCTACCTAGTTACACTTCCCTAGCAATGATGCCAAAAAGTTCAGTCAATTTAGTGTCCTAAATTGCTACATAAATTACCAATCCAGGTATCATAAAATGATGAAGTGTAGTGCACTATATGTGCTAGATGACCCTTCTTACTTCACTATTTTTGAGTTTATGTTTGTTTTGGGGTTTTTCACTTTTGATTCCTAGTGTTCTGTAATGTAATCTATGAAATCTTAATCTACTGCTGCTATGAATCTAGAGAAATGAAATGAGAGCTAAAAGTGCTATAGGCCAGATTTGGAAGTAAAGTTTTTAAACAAGAAAACCAAAAAAGAGCTTATCTTCTTGCTATTATGATTGTTTCCAAAACATGAACTGAAATGACTTAAAACTACTATCTACTCAATTACAAAACTAAAGCTTAAATGAGAAAATGAGATTGCAACTATCTATGATAAACCAAAAATGAAATACTAGAAATAAAATTACTTCTATTGTCTAATCTATTACAGAATCAAAGCTTAATGAACAACTGAAGATGGAATTGCAGCTAAACTATGTAAAAAACTATAATTGAAAATGAAGTTGCAACTATTCTATTATGAAAGCAAAGATAAATGAAGTATTTTTGTCACTCTGCTACACAATTTAGGGAGAACTACCTCCTTGTGATAGCAATTTGAGAGATTTCATTCTTCATTATTCTAAGAAAAACAAACATAAAAATGCAGAGAAGGACTCATTCATAAATAAAACATTTCACCACTTAGTGTTAGGATTAACCATCAACTGAAAGGGATTTTGGAAACATTCATTTATATCATGAGTTACTAAACTAATAAAAAAATGGTATTGAACAACTTAATTCGAAACTAATGAACAAAAAATGGAATGAATCAATTTATGCTACTAACATCAACTTAAAACTACTGGTAAGAAACTAGAAAGCAGTGAAAACCAAAGAACTATTCTGCACTGGAATGAAATTACTTTGAGTTAGTGAAAATATGACACAGGTTGCATTATAAATAGAGTTAGAAAACAATTATAATCATTATAGAAAAAACAAAGTGAATTTACAATTAAATTATGAAAGGAAAAACAGAAATAAAATGTACCCTTGACCATGTAGGGGCCCTCTACAAGGTCTCAGATTATGAGCACTCAATCAATACACCAACAATGCTCCAGGTATCCATTGAAAACAGAGTCTTCATACTAAAACAGAGAACTGCTTCTTCACACTACAAAGCGGAAATCTGAACTATTACATAAACAAAAACTTGAACTTGTTCTGTGTTCTACATGCTGGTATTTATAGAAAAATATAAAATTGTTTTGAAGAGAGAAATCAGCTACAACAAAACACGTAGACAGGCCAGTATGTAGAATTATTCTCCCTGGTTGCTTAGAAACATAAATATATGGTAGTGGCTTGTTAGATTCTATTTGTGCAGGTGGCATATGAAGTCCGTGGCTTCAGGAGACTACCTCGAATCCCGTCACTGAGAAGCGTGTGCAAAATAGAGTCCTACTTGCCATAGGTTTCTATAGTTGACTTCCCTTTGACCGGAGTCCTCCTCATCGATATAGGCCATATGGATAGGATGCAATCCATGCTCTGATGTTTTCCAAGCTACCCATATGGTCCTTTTCCTCTCTTCACACCTATAACCTACAAAAGCATGGAGATGGCTGTGGAATAGCCGATTAGCTGCACAATGTGGCTGTGTTTTGTAGCTGAAAGACAAAATCCTATTCAAATAGCAAACATAATAGTATAACTTGAAAATCACTGAAATATACTCCTTGATGCAATGTGTAATGGTTTTTGATGATTAAGGATACATTCTTCATGGAAAAGAAAAGAAAGAAGGATGAGAAAGTTTCTTAAGGGAAAGGAAGTTTTGAAACTCAACAATTATAGTTACAATGGTTGCCAAGAGATGGGACACGAAGACACCATTCAAAGCACACTTGGGGATGTGGTCGATCAAGTTTCCATGGGCTTACCTACTCACGAAGACATCAAGTTGTTCATAGGCAAGGACATCAAGCAACAACATCACAATGAGTAGGATCATGAACAACAGTTGAAGGTAGCATACCGAATTCAGCGAATGAAAGGTGAAGGTTGTTAACAACAAAGAGGCAAAGCAAAGTTGCTAGATCAAGCAAATCAACTGATAATGAAAGCAACTTTGGAGACTCAGGCTATGAATTGATGGCGTGACATGAAGATTGTGCGAAGGCAGAATATGGAACAAAGGAATAGTTGCATGTGTTTAATCAATGACTCAGGAAGAACATGAAGCTGCATAAAGAATCCAATGAGTTGCAGTAGGAACGGAAACGACAATGGCCACAACATACTCGCGGATGAAACTGTGCCAGTATGAATTAAAGATCTATCCCAACAGATGATACAAAGAAAACATGGTGAGAAATGTTGTTGATCGCATGCAAGGGATCCAATAGTATGCATGTCATTGAGTGCATGAATGCAGTCCAACCCATTCAACACACTCACCAAGGTGAAAACAAGAAGCAAGTCCAACTGGGGCTGAACATGTACTTCGAAAAGTTGATGCGCAGGACTACCATCACACACTTGAAGATTAGCACAGACACTATGCATTAGTGTGTTTGCAGTTCAACCATACCAAATAAGAACATGTGTATGTTTGCAGGCAAGTTGGATTATGGGGCTGAACCAATGCACTGATTGCAACAGAGGCAAATGTTCACTTCAGCAAGATGTCACCATGGGGTTCATGCACATCATCACGGAAGACCAAGCTTGGAATCAGCTAACACCTTCACCATCGCATGCATGTCAAATATTTGGTATCATCATAACGAACCAAGTGTTAGTGATATCTTACAAGGCTTTCACGAGCCATGTTGTCTCACATGAGTACATGTGCATTGTAATGTTGAGTCATGTCAAGTGTAAGTCGAGTGTCAACAGTTGGATGTAATAGTCATAGAGTAGTTGAAGAGTCATGAGGGTAGTCGAACTATCACAAAGGGGAATGTCAAGGGTCACCCCACCCTTTTCTATAAATAGTCCCTCATAACTCATTGTATAGGCTTTTTTTCAGCTAAGCTTCTACTAAGACTATCTAGAAGAAGGTTTGGACAGTATTGTAATGCACCTTGGATTCTCCATTACACGAAGTTAGTACATCTCTTTGGAGGAGCAGGCGGATGTGGCTGTAATGTTCCACTAATGGGGATAGCAGGTTTACATGGTGTATTGTATGATTGTGACTTACACTTCTTTATTTAATAAAGCCAACACATTTTCATGCATATCTTGTTATTGTAGTTGGACTTCTCCGGTTGCCTTAATGATATATGTTGTTTAACTTATGTACTTGTATATGAACTTATTTGCATGCAATTATATGAATCTTGTTGTTAACGTGTTACATATGTTGTTAATGTTGTCACCGTCATGTCGACTGCTCTGCTAGACATCAGACAAACCTTTATTTCAACCTTGTTATATCAACCATCACACTCATCTTGGACTGATCCATGAGTGTTCTTTGTGTTATCTTACCTTGTATGTTGTCATTGCCACATCCATGTCGACTGCTCTGCCGGATGTTGTGCAAGTCCTTTGTGTTGTGTGTTCCTAACCGACCTGGGACTGATCCCTTTCAACCTGGAACTCAACTTCACCTTCCTCTCCCTTTGAAGTGTTGGAACCTCTCATACTCATTCCTTGATTCATTGCATCAGTCACACCCTTGCTACTGATAGAGTTATCTTACTTGCCTCTGTGCGACATCATGGTCAAGGAATTACCTTATGACCCACTGCTATGACTCCTACACCAAACGGTCTAAGGTCTAATTGGGACTTTTTACCTGGGAGATCCTCTTGACATGTTCCCGGGTCTAGCAACATCAGTAGAAAATTAAATACAAATGGGTTTAGAATTTGGAAATCCACAGAACCAAAAGGGATCAATGCGGGAATGGATAAAGATGTTAAAAGGACTACCAAGCTACAAAGACAAGTATATAAACTAGAAGTTGAGAATATCCAACCTTGATTATTAGTGGAGAATACACTTAGTTGCATAGCCCTCTCTCGTATGTAGAATATGTATTTGCAGAAGAAGTAATTCGTGTTCATAAGAAAAGTTCTCATGACCTCCAAGCGCTACGAAATCACCTCTTCAAGGTCATTCTTGGAGGCTTATTGTGCATACACCAATGAAGAGAGGCTTGTTATATAGCATTAGTAACACCCATGGATGTTATTATCACTTAGACTTAGACTAAATGGTGTTTGCATATGGACATGTAACAATTTTGGCTAAGGAGAGATGATGAGCTCCCAATTTGGAATCTTTCCAAAACCCATCTAAGACCCTTTTGCATATATTTTTCCCATTTTCACCTCATTCCAACAACATTTGTTTCCCATATGAATGCATTTTGGCCATGGTACAATTATTCTCTTAGTATTACATTTTAATGCTTATTCGTATACATTTACAGATATAATAACATTTCTATGTTAACTAGTGATATTGAGGAGGTAAAGTTACTCAAGTACATTCAGACAAGAGTAGGATACAAGTGCTACAACTTGCCATGGATAATTGCTAGAATTCCCTATTTACAAGTGTTACAAGTCCATGTTTCTAATTATTACAACTCATATTTCTAGCGCAATGTTGCAATTCCGAGTCTTATGAATATGAGCTACTAACACTTGTGGTACACCTCTAAGCTGTGCACACTCATGTTATATGTCCAAGATGCTGACACTGTGTTGAAATTTCAAGGTGCTAACTCTCATGCTATAAGTCCAAGATGATGACACTTACATTGTGACTCCTTGTTGCCACAACTCTCCTCAACATTGTTGTTGCAACTCACTCCAGAAGCAATTGCTATAATTCCCATGAGCCAATTGATCATTTGGAAATTTGTTGCAAATTTGTATAACAAATACACCACATCATCTTATCTGCGTATTTTTTCCGACAAATCACCTAGATTGGTAAACCAACCAATATCCTAACATAAGAAAGTGGCAAGGTTAATTGGATGCTCCATGAGGAAAGTGTGTCTTAGATGCCACTTGTCACACAACTAATCAAGACAACATTTTCATGATTTTCTATCTTCTGAAGGAATTCGTTGTAAATTGATGGAACGATAATATTTTCATTAATTTATATTAAACTCTTAATATAGTTTGAATATTTGTATAAGTTAAACAACCATAGATGAACATAATAATCACTCAAAATTTGAAATCTAGAATTTGGAGAGACTCTATTAGTTTGTAGTTGTAATTTAACTTCTGTAATATAAGTTCTTATTATGTTCTACTTTGAATTGATGGTGTTTTTATTGGTTAGTGAATTTTTGTTCCTTTAACCAGTAGCTAATTTAAGGAGGTAGGTGCCCCCCTTAGCTAGGTACTATCTATACATTGTAGTGTAGCTATAATTTTATTTGCATTTATTTATTTTCAATCATTCCTCTGTTGCAACTACGATTATGTTATTTGCATATTGTTGCAACTCTAATTCTATTATTTACACAATGTTGTAGTTTTAATATTTGATATAGTTATTTACATATTGTTGCAACTCTTGAATGCATATACAACTACGTCTCTTACATATCCAACACGTGATTTGGTTATTGGTACAATTCATATGAAAATATAGTTGTAGCTTTCATTTTAGTTTAATGATACAAGTCACACTATAACAAATTTTCAATTAACATTACAATGCTTATTTTGTAGGTTTAACTAATTACTTTATTTTCAGATTTACCTTTCACTTTATCCCACTTTCCAGAAATTCTGATTGCCTCTATGGTGTGTTGTTTATAACACAACTTGATTTGAATCTCTTATAATTTTTTATTTTTTTAGCTACTACATTTCATGTGCATCTTTGTTACATAATTCAAGATTATCTAAAACACTTGAACAAGTCACCTTTTATTGCTAGTCTGTTTACTTTTTAGCAAGTGTGTTTAATTTCATGCAAAGTGGTCTTTTCACTTTCCTTCGAGATTGGTTTTGATTGCTAGTGTCATATGGATTTCTTTTGGTGCCTTATGAAATAATATCAATATCTTACCCTATGACAGCCATTTAGAATACTATAACTACCAATTTTACTAGCATAGATAGTGCACAATAGTTTCTATGTTCTCTTTGAATGTCAGTTGATAATTAAATGCACTAAGTTTTGGTTGTCTTTCTAAACAATTAGAAAGGTAATTAAAAGGACCTATATTATACACAATGGAAAAGTGAGTGCAAAGTGAATCAAGAGATACATTGGTGCAGGTAGAAACCTGAAGGAAAAGAACACTAATTGCAAAACGAAATAAGGTAAATATGATCATGTTATGACTTATGACAACTTTAGAAAATTAATGACATGCTTTAAAGAAGGAGCAGTTGAGGAACAACACCTTCAAGAGCAACTACAACATAGTAAGTGTTGTAAATTTATTATTGATAGGAATAATATAGATAATATGGTAGTTGCATAAATGATAAAGAATTTAATTTATCATATCAGAAACACCCATAACCATATAGATGGTTTGATTTTCAAAAAGGTTATTAGGTCATGCATTCAAATACGTTTAGGGTGTTGTTTCATGTAGGAGAGTATTGATATTTATACTTTTGTGATGGTTTAACCATGGTTTCTTACAAGTTGTCATTGTGAACGTTGTGGCCTTATGTTGAGTGTGATAGATTATAGAAGAAAGAACAACTACACCACCTTGAAAGTGGGAAGAAATTCCAATGACTACCAAGATGAATGAAGATCCTAAAGAGATGTTTCTACTACACGAAAGAAGTTTTTATGTGTGATGAAACAAAACAAAGGATCGCTATGACTTGTTGAAGGAAGTGGAAGCCTATAGGTTGTAATTTTACATGAAAGTTAGAAATTTTTTTATGAGTATACTAATATATTGTGTAATATTTTATCTATGTACTTCTTCCAAAGAGGGAAATAGTGTCATTGATAGACTTGGTTCAAAATGCAAGATTTTTCAACTAAGTAGCACACAAAAAGACTCTCATGGAGAGCACAATATTAAAGAGGAAAGTTGACGATTTTTTCAAAAGGTGCATTTTTTATGTTGTTCACATCAGTGAAAGATGGATCATGAAAGACATGTACAAAGTTTAAAGTGACAAATACAATCATAATAAGTATAAATTTTCACTACCAAGATTGGATGATGTGATAAATGATTTAGTGATACTAAATAGTTTTCCAAAGAAATATGCTCTAAAAATAGTAATTAGAGAACATCGCTTATCACCCAAGTAGATATTATGACTCTAACCATATCCAAAATAACCAAAAACTGAAAGCAATGAACTAAATTATCATGAACTTGTTGGTTGTTTCCTTTAATTGGCATGAAATAGATTAGGGATTACTGATCCAATTACCATAAATGTGATGTCCCTTCCTAAATTAAATTGTTACAATTTTATCTATTCTATAATTTTGACAATTTTGGAGGCCATGGAACCCATGTGATTTTTGGAAAATACTTAGGAAGGAAAAAGGGGCTGAAATTATTTTGTTGGCATAATGTAGGGGCCACCCACATGAGGAACTACACACCACCTTAGAGGGAAGCTTGAATGGCTAAGGAGGGAAAGTCGAATTTCTAGTTGGAGTGGGCCCACATGGGAAAAGAGGCCCATGAATTATAAATAGAGGAGGCTTAGTTTCATTTGCATCATTTGACATATTGAACTCAACCTTAGTTTCTTGAGCTACTTAGTCGGGTTAATTTTTGTTTAGCACTGAGTTTTCCAAGCAAAGAACTCAACTTTCATCGGGGGACTTCGAGTGCCACCTTAGGAAGGAAAATCATACCACCTTGGAGTAGAGTTGGAGGGATTTCATAGCTCGTCTTTTAGCCTTTGGCTTAGCTAGTGTGTGCTTCTAGAGGACGCAGGAAGGGAGCATGCAAGGGTTGTTTTAGGAATCCTCTACGTAGCATTTTCTGGGAGAATTTTGGAATTGGAGCTTCAGTGGAGAATCATCATTTTGGAGGAGTTTTAGAGAAGGAAATTGTTGCTAGTCGGTAGCATGATTTGCAGCTTCATGGGCCTATGCATAGGGATTTCATTGGGTACATGTGGGAGCTTGACGGATGAGTTAAAGAGATGGAGATTGTTGGGAGAAAAAGAGAAACCTTGGAGGGGAGTACCTCATCCTTTGGGAGTGATTTATGGGGATTTTCTAATGAGGTACATGCAGGTCACATTTCCTAGCACTTGGAGGTGGACGTGGTATTTGAGGGCTGAATTTATGGGGTCATAACTATGCCAAACTGTTTCTAGGTTTTGGTGGGTTTTAGTTGAGGAGCTTGGGGCTAATTTTACAGAATTTTATGGAAGATATGAGGGGTCAAATAGGGGTCCTAGCTCATCCAATAGTTAGAGGAGCTAGGGGAATTTGGGCTGAAATTCTAAGGCCAACATTTGGCCAATTACTTCGTGGGTTATTTTGGGTATTTGGTGGAAAGGTCGGGGTTAATTTCCTAAAATTTTCTGAGCACTGGAGGTGGGGTTTCCAACAACATCTTTGCAACATACAACAAAGTTTCACAAAGGCAACACAGGGAATCATTGTAGGATCTATTTTTTCCTTCTCGGCTTGACATATTACCACATGGGCTTTATCATTTTTGCCATTGAGGCAAGCTTGGGTATGAGTGCCTAGTCAAGGGTGAAACTGGAGACAAACCCATGGTTCAAGGGAAATCAAGTATGAAGAAATTCTAGGATTGAATATGTTGGGATGATGAAAGGTTAGTCCAATTGAGGAGGGTGATAGACCAAACCCATCCTCACCCTTGCAATAGAAACACTAGAGGTGAGCAGGTCATGGGGGTTCAACCATCTACATCACATGGGAAAAGTTGATAGAATTAGGGCACTAGATCTCTTGAAAAGGAGCAGGTAGGACAAGGACAGTTACAGGGTGAGACTAGGAGGCACTTTTACTAATGAAGACTTGGCTTTAGATATTAGGAGCTTAAGGAGGAGGTTGAGCATGATACTGAGAGCCCAGAGGATGGTAACAAGCACATTGATCTACCCGGTCTGGCATGTGAGACACCATTATTCAAGACCTCTTTGATATCCCTAGTTGACACCTTGGTGGAGAGGATAGAACCTACACACATAGATCCATATATTTAGGAGGTTCCACCCATGGATGAGATGTTGATAGTTGCTAAGGTATCGAGAGCTTTGACCAAGTTTATAGATGATACATACCCATGGTAGTTTCATCAGTTCTAGGACAACTTTCTAGCATTAAGAGAGAAGGCCACGATAGTATGAGAGGCCATTCTATAGATAAACGAGGAGCTAGAGGACATGAGATTGGTTTGTGCCAAGTTAGTGGAAAAAATCACTCTTATTGGGGAATCATTGGAATCCCTAATGGTACAACTAGAGTGCACTTTAGAGCATCGGAGCATCCCTCTTCAAACATACTTGGATGGGGCTTGTAGCATGAGTAGTTTACCTTTGCACCTAAGAGAGAGAGAGAGGCAAAGTCACCTCGACATATTTTATGTGTTGACCTGGCTGATGAGATGAGGTGACATGAGCAATGCGGGATGAAACATTCACATGATGGAGGAATTATCCTACGTACGAGAGTTCATACATTCAATCCCTCTCTTGGGGTTGCATGGCAAGATGTTCTGAGTTGGTACCAAGTGGAGTGGGCTATGGATATGGTAATGGACTGAAATTAAGCTCAACAGGAGCTTTCAGGCATTGGGGATATCGAAAGCCCAGACTAGCATTGGGATCCATGTGGGACTACCTATCATTCCCTAGGTATATTGGTTCACTACGACCGTGGTGGTGTAGTTGGCCTAGTGGTTGAGCACACATATTCTATGTGGGAGTCTTGGTCAGCACCAATGGCTAACCAGTTTATGTAAAAGATCCCTAGGTTGTTTTGGTATGATGGTCATACATAGGATCACAGGATGAGTAGTATACTCTAGCAGGATTTTGTCGGAGTATGTGGGATTGGTAGACCACTAGATTGTGCTTGGTATGGAGCTATGGATTCCTCAAACTTATGTACACATATGGAGCTAGATTGTGCTTGGTATAGGCCAACACATATGGACACAAATTTAGGCCATCACATCTAGGGATGGGTAGGAGAATCTAGCGTGGAGCAGTGGTCTGTAGATGGGAATGGAGATGCATGGGGGTGTGTCGTAGTATGCAGAGTTTTTTTGTGGAGTGGAAGTGCCTCACATCACATTGAGTACATGCGAGGAGTGACAGGTGTAGTGACATAAGATAGTATAGGATGGTATAGTCACAGCGGGGAGTATCCAATGGCGTATAAGGATAGGTTGCAGTGTACAGTTCCATGTCAAGGAATGCGACAATATTGGATGGTATGCAGTCGGAAATGATGCAGCACATCAGGCGCTTGGAGCATTTCCTCCAAGGAGACTTATGGACATGGGAATTACATGTACCATTGGGTGAAGCCCACCTGGGATCGATGAGGACACTATTGAGAATCTAGGGACACCATGTTTAGTGGACATAGGGCTTCGAGGGGGTTATCATCAGATCCGAGATAGAGAGATGGTCATCCAGAGGATTACTCTTAAGAATTCTGACAAACTCTTGATCATACCCATCCTCGTCCAGTGTTGCTTAAAAACGCAGAGCGGCTCATTGACACTTTCCATTTAGGCAACAGGGCAAGGGATTCTCACCCTAAGAAGTTGGATGAGACACCTCATGTCATGAGCTAGTAAGAGACTCTCTAGTTGAGACACTTGGCAGGTGGACGAGTTAATGTGCTGGGTTGTGTTATATTCTTTCCATGACTACCCCATGCATGGGGGGATCACAAGGAGGTAGAAGGGGGGGGGGGGGGTGTAAGCCCCCCTACATAGGGTCTGGGGAAGCTCCTCGGGAAATTGTTTTTTGGACCCTATATTAGGTGGCTAGACCTACCTATGGTTTTGTGCATGGATTTCGCACATGGTTTTGGGCATGATGGTTTTTTGTCCATGGTATTTTGTAGATCTAGCCAAGGGAACTAAGGTTATGTTCTAATCTAGGGTTTATGGATGCTTCTACATGTATATATATGTGTTGTAACATTGAAAGGAACATAATGAAAAATCTATCTGGTAATCACATTTTGGGATCGAGGGGAAAATCTTTGTGTATATCTATTTTATGTTTTATTCTCTTGCCATTTTTTATTTTTGTTTCTAGAATTTTTATGTAGGTAATTTCTATATGGGGTTAAAACCTACATTTGGTATCATAGTTGTTTTGGCTTCAAGGGAACGCCTTTGTTGTTGAGGGGTTTTTTCTTGGGCCTGTGGTAGACCCTCTTTAGTGGGAAATCTGGGGATCGATTCTGGTGGTGAAAGAAGATGGTGAACAGTGGAAAGATAGAGATCAAGAAATTTAATGGCCAGAGTTTTGATTTGTGGAAACACAATATGGAGGATCTACTGGTGGATAAAGATAAGTGGATTGTGGTAGATCCGAGTACTAAACCAACATAAATGTCATATAAAGACTGGGTGAAGTTGGATCCGAAGGCAAAGAGCATAATACAATTGTGTGTCTAAGATTCAATATTGTTGAATGTATCAGGGGAAGCTTCGATGAAGGCTTTCTAGGACAAGTTAGTTACTTTGTACCAATCTAAGTCTCTAGTGAATAAACTGTTCCTGTAGAAAAAGCCATATAACCTGAGGATGAAATATGGAGACTCGATGACAGATCATTTGAGCACATTTGATACTATGGTAAGTAAGTTATTATCTATTGATATTAAAATTTCAAATGAAGATAAGTGCATCAGTTTGTTGCGTTCTCTACCAAATTTGTGGGATAGTTTGTTTATTGCAATAGGTAGTAATGAAAATGCCTTGCAATTTGATGAAATAGTCTCATCCTTGATGTCGGAAGAGATGAGACAAAAAAATATGGAGGGCCAGAATGGTGATGCCTTGTCTGTATGAGGATGGTCCTAGAACATAAACAAAAATAAGTCTTCAAGCGGGAGATCTAAATCTAAAGGGATATATAAATCTCCAGGAAAACTTGTAAAGGTGTGCTGGAAATGCGGAAAGGAAGGGCACTATAAAAGGGTCTATAAATCTAAAGATCCTAAGAAAGGAAATGGATTTGATGATTCTCCTTTTGCAGAGGAAAAAAAACCTTAGATGAAGGTGGGGATATGTACTTGGCTTCTTCTTCAAGTGCACATGTAGATCACGAGGCATGGCTGATTGAATCAGGTGCATCCTTTCACTTCACTCCCCATAGAGAGTGGTTCTATGAGTATGAGAAATATGATGGTGGTGACATCTTCTTAGGGGACGACAGAAAGGCGATAATCGTTGGTCATGAAAAATTAATGTTGAAGTTGTAAGGTGGAAGGATTAGAACACTTTCAAGTTTTCTTCATATTCTTGCATTGGCCAAAACTATGATTTCTGCAAGCAAGATGGATGATGCAAGTGTAAAAACAATGTTCAAGAAAGACACGTGAAAGATGGTTCGGGGAGCACTGGTATTGATGCACATAGTTCAGATTGGAACTCTATACAAGCTTCAAGGTAGCATTGCTATTGATGGGTGCAACAATTTTTTGGTTCCTAAAAATGGAGCAGAAAATATAGTGGTCTTTCGAGAAAAGACCATGCTATGGCATCAAAGACTTGGACATATTGGAGAGAAGGGTCTTTGAATGCTTCATCATAATGGTATGGTAGAAGGTATGTCTAATTTCTCTCTAGATTTTGATTTATGTGAATATTGTGTATTTGGGAAGCAAAATTGGGTGAGTTTCCCCTCTGGTGCTAAGAGGGAGAAACAAATATTAGAGGTTGTGCACAGTGATGTGTTTGGACCTGTGAAGGTTCCATCACTGGGTAAGTCTGCGTAATATGTATCATTTATAGATTACTTCTCAAGGAATACATGGATATATTTCCTCAGGAAGAAATATGAAGTCTTTGATAGGTTCAAAGAATTTAAGGTTTTGGTGGAAGACAGAGAATAATATAAAGGCCTTGAGGATAGATAACGATGGAGAATTTTGTAAGAAGGAATTTGAAGAGTTCTGTAAGAGGTGTGGTATGTCACAGCAGAATACTAATCCATACACACTTGAGAAAAATGGAGTTATAGAAAGAATGAACAAGACATTGATGGAAAGGGCTAGAAGCATGCTCAATGGTGCCTAGTTAGGACAAGAATTTTGGGTAGAGGCAGTGAAGACTGCATGTTACCTGGTCAACAGAACACCTTCATCAATGTTGGAGGATAAGACACCACAAGATGTACGAACTAGTAAGAAACCTTCCCTTTCACATATGAGGTATTTAAATGTGATGCATATGTACATGTTCCAAAAGAGAAAAGAAAAGTTGGATAGTAAATATGAAAAGTGCATCTTTATTGAGTTAAGGATCGTTTAAAAGGTTATAAGCTTTGGAACCCATAAACAAGGAAGGTTGTGTACAACCGAGATGTGGTGTTTAGAGAGGTCAAAGATGTTATTAAATATGAACTCCTACCAAAAGAACTTGAGAAGATAAAGTTTGAGCTAAAAGAGGAACAATCATACTCTACAACAGAAGAGGAATCAGAAGACGAAGAGGCACAAACTCCAGTGAGAATATCAGTTCAAGAAAGAAGGTATCCAGAAAGATATAGTCCATATGCTTTCTCTTCAAAATTTTCTTTATCTATTACTGATGATAATCCCATAAATATGAGGGAAGTAGTACATTCAAGGGATGGAAAAATTTGGAAAGAGGCCATGACTGATGAAATGGCATCTTTGCACAAAAATGAGGCTTGGGATTTGATGGAGTTGTCGTCTGGAAGGAAACCATTGGAAGAAAATTGGTGTTTAAGAAGAAGATTAATGCAGAAGGAAAGGTGGAGAAATACAAAGCTTGGTTGGTAGAAAAAGGTTATTCCCAGGTGTCAGGAATTGATTTTGGTGATACTTTTTCTCCTATTGCCAAGGTAGCTTCTATTAATTTACTTTTATTTGTTGTTGTTGCTTTTTGATTTTGACGTAGAATGGAAAGATGCAAAGACAACATTTTTTAATGGGGATCTGGAAGAAGAGATCTACATGAGGAAACTTGAAGGATTTACGTTGAATGGTAAGAAAGAACTGGTATGCAAGTTGAAAAAGTCTCTGTAGGGGTTAAATAGTCACCAAGGATGTCATATAAAAAATTTGATACATTTATACGGGGACTTGGCTTCATTAGAAGCTAAGAAGATCACTATGTGTATTTTAAATTAATTGGTGATCGTGTTATTTATCTACCCTTGTATGTGGATTATATGTTGCTGGTTGGAAATGACAAAGAAATCATCTAGGATTTGAAGACCCAATTGTCCTCCAAATTCAACATGAAATATCATGGTGCTGCAAACTATATTTTGGGCATGAAAATTAAACAAGATCAGGCAAAGAGGAAGCTCTGGTTAAACCAAAGGAAGTATGTCGAGATAATACTGCGGAGTTTTAATATGCAGAGTAAATCGGTGAAGGTTCCTATTCATGTAGGTGTAAACTTATCTATTGAACAATGTACCAGGACACAAGAAGAGGAAGAGGAAATGTCCCATGTTCCATATGCAAGTGCAATCGGTAGCTTGATGTATGCAATGGTCTGTACTAGATTAGACATTGCACATGCAGTGGGAGTATTGAGCAGGTTTGTGTCAAAACTAGGGAAGGAGCATTGGACCGTAGTGAAGCAGGTTTTCAAGTATTTGCATGGAATTAGTGATTATGGTTTGTGCTAGTAAGGAAGACTAGGATTGGACAAATTTTTGGACATCCATGGCTTTGTTGATGCAGATTGGGATGGAGATCTAAACTAGAGAAGATCTACAAGTGGTATGTGTTTAACCTATTTGGAGGTGCAATCAGCTGGATGAGTAAGAGACAGTCTGTAGTGGCACTTTTAGCTATAAAGGAAGAATACATGGCAACCACTCATGCAAGAAATGAAGCAGTTTGAGTGCAGAGATTGTGTTCAAGTATGGGGTTAGTACAACAAGCTATAAGGATATATTTTGATAGGAAAAGTGCAATTTTCTTGGCAAAGAACCCTTCTTTTCATTCAAAGACAAAACACATTTATATTCAATATCACTTTGTGAGGGCTATGGTTGAGGACAAAAAGGTGTTGCTGGTAAAGGTGGACACTTTGAAGAATACTACAAATGCATTGACAAAGTCTGTGAGCACTAAAAAGTTCTCTTGGTGTAGAAAAACAATGGGTGTTGTAGGACTAGATCAATGACTAAGATCTCTTGCGGAAAGAAAAAAACAAGTGGGAGAATGTTGGTTGTGTTATATTATTTCCATGACTTCTCCACGTGCAAGGGGGGTGGGCATGTAGGGGAGCAGTAGCCCCCTTGCATGAGGTCCAGGGAAGTGCCCGAGAAATATTTTTTTGGACTCTATATTAGGTGGGTGGACCTACATATGGTTTTGCGCATGGATTTCACACATGGTTTTGGGCATGATGGTTTTTTGTAGATCCGATCAAGGGAACTATGGTTATGTTCTAATCCAACATTAATGGATTGGGGTTTATGGATGCTTCGACATGTATATATATGTATTGTAACATATATATACAGGGGAAATATTTGTGTATATATGTTTTATGTTTTATTCTCTTGCCATTGTTTATTTTCTATCTCTAGAATTCATATACAGGTAATTTCTGTACGGGTTTAAAATCTCCATGACGGGTATATGATTAGGGATGGCATGGTTGATTGTCAAGGTAGCATATGTTCCACCCTTGGGCTCACACTTGGGGAGGCAACTGAGAGGGAGATTCATGTTTCTTTTTCAGCTTGATAGCTTGAGGCATTGGGTGAGCATGAGTTACAGGAGATGGTAGTCCTTGTTGGGAGGATGATGCCTAGGCTTCCGGCTATACCCGAGCATATCATCAAGGGATGGAATAACATATCTTGTTGTGTGATTTGGCAGGTGCAAAGTAATTGGTAATTTGTGACTTAGGTTCTTGATGCTCGGTGTCTACCTATTGGATACCTACAGGAGACAGAGACGGGGTGCAAAGGGGTCCTAAAAACTAGTAGCATATCACAATATGAAGAGGGTTGGGGGTTTTGGACCTCTAGTATGGTTAGGGATCCAGGGACCTAGTGGATTGGTGGGGCACTCCACTCCTCAGTAAGTTTGGTCAGAACAAAAACCAAACTAATTCATTCAGAGACAGACACATGGGAAGTCACCAAAGCCCTCACTATAGGGTGAGGTAGATTGTTTCTTAGGATTGGGGCTAGCCATGGAGTGATAGGCATTGGAACTATTGAAGCGCTTTGGCCGGTTGGGCCTAACCTAGATCATCACATAGATTGTAGCCGAAATTTATGTGAGAGGAGGCTCTGGTACAAGCATGCTAGACAATTAATGATGACCAAGGTGTCGTGGGATCAACATGATAGTTTCTTGCTACACTGGCATGGGGCCCTAATAGTTTCTTGCTACGCTAGCATGGGGACCTAATGTCACATTTCTTAGCGGTTCAGCTACCCATAGGGGTGATTTGGTCTCTACAATAGAGGGTAATCTAGATTTTCCACCGGGTTTCAGTGATTCAGTGATGGTGTGGGAGACTTCATCAGCATGGTAGGATGACCAACAAGAGGATTTCAGGAGGAGATCATGTAGGAGGGGCTTAATTCGCATAATGATTGAGTTGTACCTTCAAGGGCCCACAATCAGAGTGCATGGGGGGGAATATTCGATAGGGAAACTTCATGAGGATTTGGACAAAGTTGTACATCATCAAGATGCTCTAATTATTGGAGGTAGATAGAGGGGTTCTAACACCCATATCTAGCATTGCAGTGAGTGGAGCAAGGAGTGCTTCACGTTGATCAGGTTGGCATGGGATCCTGGTATCAAGAGAGTCCCTCACTTTAGGATAGTACAACAATCGGGAACAATCCAATGGCACATTTGGGACCCTATTGAAGTTTACAGTGACAGTGTGGATCCCTATACTGAGAGGGCACTTGTTAAGTCCACTGCTTGAGAACAAACAATTTTTGGTGCATTGGAGGAACTTGTAGGATGAGGATTCCACCTGGGAGGGTGAACACATATGTGAGCATCCAATGCTGAAGTTGCTTGGGGAAAAGAAATATTTGGGAGGGGAGGATTGTAATGTCCCTTCCTAAATTGAATTTTTATAGGTTTATCTATTCTACAATTTTGACAATTTTGGAGACCATGGAACCCATGTGATTTTTGGAAAAGACTTCGGAAGGAAAAAGGGGTCGAAATGTTTTGTTGGCATAGCATGGGGGCCACCCACATAAGGAAATACACACCACCTTAGTGGGAAGTTTGAATGGCTAAGGAGGGAAATTCAAATTTCTACTTGGAGGGGGCCCACATGGGAAAAGAGGCCCACAAATTATAAATAGAGGAGGCTCAGCCTCATTTGCAGCTTTTGACATATTGAACTCAACCTTAGTTGCTCAAGCTGCTTAGCTAGGTTAATTGTTGTTTAGAACCGAGTTTTTCAAGCAGATAACTCAACCTTTCTTTGGGGGACTTCGAGGTCCACCTTATGAAGGAAAATTGTACTACCTTGGAGGAGGGCTGGAGGGATTTCATAGCTCAATTTTCAGCCTTTGGCTCAGCTAGTGCATGTTTTAAGAGGATGCAAGAAGGGAGCACACAGGGGTTGTTTTGGGAATCTTCCAGGAAACATTTTCCAAGAGAATTTTGGCAGTGGAGCTTCAGTGGAGGATTAACATTTTGGAGTTTCAAAGTAGGAAATTGTTGTTAGTGGGCAACATGATTTGTAGCTTCCTAGCCCTGTGCAGAGGGCTTTCACTTAGCACATGTGGGAGCTTAAGGGATGAGTTGAAGAGCGGGAGATTGCCGAGAGAAACAAGAGAAACCTTGGAGGGGAGTATCTCAGCGTTTGAGAGTGATTTGCAGGGCTTTTCTAGCGAGCTATGGGCAAGCTGTATTTCCGAGCACCTGGAGGAGAATGTTGTTTTTGGGGCCCGAATTTCGAGGTTCAGAACTAGGCCAAACCATTTCTAGGTTTTGGTTGAGGAGCTTGGGGATAATTTTGTAGAATTTTTTGGGAAGATCTGGTAGGTCAAATAGGGGTCCCAACTCAGCTAGCAATTAGACGAGATAGAGGAATTTGGGTCGAAATTCCAAGGTCAACATTTGGCCAATTCCTTCATGGGTTATTTTGAGTATTTGGTGGAATGGTCAAGATAAATTTCCTGAACTTTTCTGAGCACCGAAGGTGGGGTTTCTAGCAAAATCTTTGTAGCAGGCAACATAGTTTCACAAGCGTAGCGCAGGGTGTCATTTTAGCAACTATTTGTGCCATTTAGGCTTGACATATTACCACTCAGGCTTGATCACGCTTGCCATTGAGGCAAGCTCAGGTGCACCTCTTTCACATTATTATAATTTGCTCCCATATTATAATAAAATGGCTCCGTTGATGGTTATTCCTAGACTTTTTTATGGGCGTGCAATGAATGTTTCAATTTTATGGCATTGTTTTCATTGTTTTCTTTGCATATCACCACCTTTCCCAAGTTTGGAACATTACAATGAACTTGGTGTTTTTTCCTTTAATTACTATCTACGTATGTTAATCATTATTGATTCAATTAGCATTAGTTTCATGGTTACTTTCTTGAATTATCATTGACTTGGTTAAGCATCATTGATTCCATTACCATCAATTGAGTTGTTGTTTCCTTGAATTACCATCAAAATGGTTATTTCCTTCAATTACAAGGATAGAGGCTAGGCATTACTAATCCAATTACCATCAATGGTTATTTCACATCTTACCACTAAAGAGTTGGTTTCCATGAAGTAGCATCAAGAAGGTTAATTATTACTAATACAATTACATCAACTTGATGGTTGTTTCATGTTTTATAATCAAAGAGATTGTCTTCTTCAATTATCATCAACTAGGTCATAAATTATTGATCGAGTTACCATTAACTTGATCATTATTTACTTGAGTTACTATCAAAGAAGTTAGTCATTAGTGATGCAATTAACACCAACTTGGTGGTTGGTAATTTATTTGAAAATTAGGTATTAGTAATCTCTTTGATAATATTTAATTAAATTACCATCAACTTTAAGTTAAACATTATTAATGAAATTATCATCGGAATAAAAATATAAACATTATTAATCTCTCAATCAATTATTATTAATCTAAAAATATAAACATTATTAATCTATCCATCCATTATTATTAATCTAATTAACTTCAACTTGATAATTATTTATTCACAATTCCTAATATATTTTCTAAATTAATGATTTTTTTCTAACTACCCACCCCCCATATATATGAGTTTTGAACCTCATTAGCTTAATGGTTCCCTTCAATCACCATCATGGAGGTGTAACACCCAATTTTGCTTCCTTAAATGACATCAAGAAAGTTAGGCATCTAATTACCGTCAACATGGTGGTTGTTTCTTTGTATTAAGTTAGGCATCTAATTACCATCAACATGGTGGTTATTTCTTTGAATTTGTTGCTGAACATCATTTTTATTATAATTTATTAAAGAAATGGTTGTTGATCATGATGGAGTTTTCACAATGACAACCAAGAGGTTGAGCTACTCGATGACATCGGCTGTTTTGAGAGTGAAACCCAAAATGGCTATGGTAAAGCACAATGCCATTACATTTGGTTGCATCACCGTTCATGCCTTCAGGATCCAATATTCGCAGAAAAGGAAAGAAGTCAACCAAGTTCGGCTTCCCTGCAATTCCCATTAATTTGGTGACCATTTCTCTGAATTATTTGGAACATGTTGTGGGAAATCAAGTTGCCCAACAGATTCAAACTCGTAACGAACACAGTGTGCCCGATATTCACTGTCTTCCCTTTCCTAGAATCCTTAAAAATGGATTGAATGGTGGAAAATACCTGATCTCTTGCTGCAAGGCCTCCAGTCTCTTGACACTGAACTGCTCGGTGTTGCAGAATTTTCGGCGCATACGTCAACGAGGCCCGCGTTCGAGCCTTACCAACGAAAAGTCACTGTAGGAGAGGACCTTGGCTGCTTCTAGGATTGTGCGTCCTCCAAAACTTGATCATGGGTCTGCAAAACCTCCTTGGCCATTGCCAGGAATGAAGCCACAACTGTTGTTTGCATTCGGAGACGAAGGGTCATTGGAGGACCGTATTTCGCAGCAAGGTGATAGAGACTCTCATGGGGCTTCTTCGCAAGCTGGAGGAGCTTCCCAACAATGGGCCAAGGTCCCGGAGGCAGTAGCATGGCTGCGCCCCATGAGATGATTAGCTTTAAATTCAACAATAATATTATAATAAAAATCGTAACACAATACCAAAAACGAATAAGTCCAATAATAAGTCCAATATCCATTGCTTTAGAATAATCCAAAGACACAACACTTTGGGAGTAGTAGTTGGATTATGTAATTTCTAGCGTAATTATATAATTTTAGTTAGTATTAGGAGTTATTTTAGGAAAAGGAATTTATCTAACTTTCCTATGAGGTTGTGAGGTTTACTTAGATGTTAAGTGTTTATGGGTCCGTGAGGTTTACTTAGATGGTAAGTCACATGGTTTGGGTTCAATCATTGAATTTATATATATAGATATATATTTTTTGTTATTAAATTTGTTTATATTTTTAAGAGGTTAAAGATTTAAAATTTTAAAGTTAGTTAAAATTTGAATTTCAAGGGTGTAGTTCACTCACATTGTGGCATAGTTTAGATGTGAGAAATTCTCTCCATCTATTTATCTTCCTAAAGTAGCTTGTAGTAGAACTACTTTTTCCATCCACCTAATGTTATATGTTCAAGATGGTTTGCCTATTTTTTCATTTATTTTTGTTTGTATTATTACATTGTTTAATTAAACATAATTTTAATAGTGTAATAAGTATTTACTCTCTTATTTTAATGAATAGAGATTACAAAAATTACAAAAATATATATAATATTACAAAAATTACAAAAATATATATAATATTGGGACCTTTTGTTTGTAAAATGAGAAACTGACTTCCACAGAGATTTGATTGCTAAAATTTATAGAGATGTACATATTTTTCTCTCTTATTTGAGCTTATAAATTTTTATTAAAAAACCTGCATTTTTAACTATTAAACCTATTGAAATTTAATAAAACCCATAAAAATATAATAAAAATAAAATAAAATATATCAATTTTACTAAATATAATGTAGAAATTTACATATCAAAAAAATATATAATCATTAAAAAAACCTTTTAATTGAAAATAAATCAGATATTAAATATGTAAAATATGATGAAATTAACAAGAGTACAATAAAAATGGAAGAAAATGCATCATTGTTGTTACAGGGAAACGTGTATATTTAAAACTGCTCTATCCCACTAAGGTGTGACAGCTGCCTTAGAAACAAACAGAGAAAAGCTACTTTTGTTTTTCCTTTATGAATTATAGATAGAGTGGAACAGAAAGACCAACCTCTGTCTTGCGCCAATCTCCTAATTTGATCCCTCTCCTCTCTGATAGTCTTCAGCTACCTGCTCCCTTGCACGCCCAGCTTCACAAAGTACCTGTAAGATCACAGAAGCATAGCACTATAAAAAGACATGGATCTATAATCATAAACAATCTAGGGTCAGATGTAAATTGACCATACAAATGTAACAAGCATCAATGACACAAAAGCATGGAGGAAAACTCAAATAGCTTTTATTGATAAACAAGAAAAGAGCCAAGAGGAGTTACAACCGGTTGTTCTGACCCAGCATCAACTTCCCAGCAAAAAAGCCCCTCTTGACCTCAAACAAAGCTTAGATCACCCAACAATCTGATGTTTGTCTCAGGAAACCAACAACAATTCCTTACAATACGCAAAATTCAAGCCTCTCGATCTCTGGGATGAGGGATCCATATATAGATATATGTAAGGGGGATGAGTCAGCTTGTGATTTGATTAGTGTCTTCTCTCTGATAGTTCTTGCTTCCACTTGGAGACTGATGGCCTCTTACTCATCCTTGGTCGAATTCAGTGAGGCAAGTGTCACAGGATAAAATTCTGGAAGCTTCCATTGCCTCTCCACCTCGCGGAATGACACTGCCATTTGTCATTTCTCTCCCATCGCACCCCACAGAAGGGACTTTTGAAATGCAATGCACCCTCACAGTGTATTTGGGTGAGATGCAACGCACTTAGCCAGTGGAGTAGCTGCAATGATCCTGTTTTGACCAATTCTGAACAGTTTCTCATGGAGAACTTCTGGGAGAAGCTGTAATCTGTTGACCTTGTTCCTTTAGGGTTTAGAACAACACTTTTAGGGACTTAGGAGCCCTTGGTTTATGGAAATTTCATGCTTGGGGTTGTAGGGCCCAAAAATGTCTATAACAGTTGCCCCCTAAAGTATGAGGCCGTTAACCTTTTGGTGTTGGGTGAAATGCTTTATTATGAGGATCTGAAGTTCTTTCAATGCTGGGAGGAGACCTGTAATAAGATACAGTACAATACATTATCTTCATACTATTTTCATGTTCTAGCTGAGGCGGGCATTCCCATGCTCAACTTTATAAATTCATTTTCATGTACATAGGACAGACAATCGTTTGAGTGTAGATTGATGATTCTGATAGAGCCATCATCCTTTTGAGTGGATGATTATCTGTGCAGCAATGATGTACATTTAATTTCTTTATTTCCCTGAATATATATTGCAGCCCGGATGGATGAAACTAAATCCGGGGTCTTCAATCTCGTCCGATCTTCACTCAAATTACAAGTCGATCCATGTGAGAAATGTTCTGAAGTCGAACATGGAAAGACATTGCTTGATTACCAGTCAATGATGTAAACTGTTAACAAGAACGAGAGGAATCACAGATAATGATAATGACCCTCAAGGTATTGCAGTACAATTTACGTGGTGTGAATAAAGGACTTGGCGTCGAACACCACGCAAAATCTTTCGGTCGAAGGCCATTGATGTATCCTTGTCGCCGGAAGTGAGAAACTTGCCATTGAGGCATGCAAGCTTCAAAGTATTGAATGGGGTGTTCCTAGATCAACTTCTTGGATAATGAGCTGATGTCGACAAGAAGTGATCTGTCACAAGAGGGCCTTAATGGATCCCACATCAATGACACGGAACTGAGCAAATGATTTTAATGGAGGTGAAAACGATTTGGTGATATAAGGTTCAGGGTGGCGGTCATGAAAGAATGGAGTATAATGTATGGCAGTGGGTGAGACACAGGTGAATTCTCTGAATGACTTCTCTTGAACATATCGGTGACACTGATGTGATGGACTGGTAGCATTAACCCCAAATGCGGATGGTATGGCGTGACCATGGTGATGTGATCAGTGAATGAAACAACCCAACGCGACTCGGACACAGAGTGGAAGTGTCATGTTCAAGAGCGACTTGCTACCAACAAAGTTTCTTCAAGTATTCTTCCCAATTTTCCCCAATAATTGCTGACCAGTACCTCTTTATTTTTTTCAAGCTTGAGGAGGATAACATATGCTTGTTCTATAATTTGCCCTTCGGGCAAACCCATCGCTATGTTTTAACAAGCCTAGCGATAGTGAAACTCGTTCTCGTCTATAGACAAGTTTGTCGCTATTAATCTTTTTAACGAGTTTAACGACAAAGATAACATGGTCCTTTTCAATTTTAGAGAGTCTGAAAACGAACATAAAGGTAACTCCAAAATTCCTTTTTCGTCATCTAATCCCTTAAGTCTGAAAAAGTATAAAAAAATACAAAAGGGATAGATTTTCGATACTTTTAACGAGCTGAACAAAACAAGCGCTCGATCTTTTTATGTAATAATCCCTCAGGTCCAAAAAGATTAAAATCTAGAGGAGGGATAGCACTTCCTGTCCCTTTAACGAGCTGGAGAGGCCAATGGCTCGGCAATCTTTTCATATTTTATGAGTCAGTTGAAAAGAGCTTAAAGGAGACTCGTCTTTTGAGGAACAAGTGATAAAACGGGTAGCAGCTGATTCCAGGTAAGGTTTGGAATTTTCCAATCACGGCAATGTCACAAGGATGGCTAGTGAAATCACTCTTCGCAGCTGTTCCTCAAAATGGGTAAACAATCAAATGGAGGTGAATGATCGGCCAATGAAAAAGTGGAGGTGACGGTGCAAACACGACCAAGGCTTTAATGGCTGAAGTACTACATTCACGATGGTTATTTACCGGGGAATATTTCATTTTTTAATGAGCTTAAACGCGGGGGGAAACATTTTCTCATGGATTATGTTTATTTTTTAACGAGCTTGAACTATGTGCTAAAACTGCTCGATTAATCCAGTCGTGTGTTAAGAATGTCTCATATAAAAACGGCAACTTTTAGAGTTTTGCCCCACATCCTTTCTTTATGCAAGTTAGGAAACGACCAATCCTACGAGTTTAAAGGGTTAGAGGTCCTACAAATTAAAAAAAAAAAATAGTCGCTCTTCGCTTGCACGCCAAAAGGATTGCATGCCCCCAGGTATAAAACAGAGTTTCAAGGTCACCTTCTATTCGAGCTGACAAAACATTTGTTTTATCAGGAAAGGTATACCTCTTTTAGGCTACCCAAAGAATGCTCTATTCACAACGCAAACAAAACACTTCTTCGGCGATGTCTATCGAAATAGCCAAGGGTGAGTGGAGGAAGTTACTCTACTCACGTAACTTTGACAAGAGAATCTTGTTCTAGAATAACCCCCTCTTCCAATCACGGATGAGAGTACAGATTAGTCATATTTTCTCGCGGAAACCTACCCTATACCCGAATTTTTCCTGCCGAAGCAGACCAGGGTGCATGCCCCCTGGGTTTCAGTCATGTCCCCTCGAATCACTCGCGCTCATCGGGTGGACGGACTGGAGATTGAGACATTTCTTGCGTGAAAAGACCATTTAGGGATGGTATATGACTATTTGCTATGCGTGATCCGAGAAATGAAATCTGGTCTACGAGCTTGACCACTCTTCCTTCGTGCGGAAAACACATCACTCTAAAGAGTGATGAGACAATGGCTCTCATGCAATAAATATATTCTCGTCCAAGGAGTAGATTGTAATCCAGAGGTCCTTGAACTACCATCACATTCATGTGAATGGTTTTCCCTCTCAATGTTATGGGCACATTGGGAAGGATCCCTAACGGTCGACTGGTTCCTTTATCAAAGCCTGTTAGATTTCTCATCTCAGGCAAAAGCGATGGCGAACCGAGCGCTTTCCAAGCAGTCGAGGAAAGGATACTCACAGAAGCCCCCTCATCTATGATGGTACCAGCCATAACCATTCTATATATTTGAACAATAATTCGGATTGGTATGCTAGCTGGTAAACGGGGTCTACCTAGTTGATTCCAGTCGAAGGAGACAATTAGGTTACTTTGAGGTGGGACCGAATAGATGGCCGGGTATGACTCTGACGAACTTCCTTCCTGTGGTAAAGGAATGGGTAAATTGCCCCCATGTTCATTGGAGTCTGTGCTTATGAAAAGAATTTGGACGGTGTCATCCTTGTTCTCTTCAGTGACTGTATCATCTGAAGATGGAACCTCTGAACGCAAGACCGGGTCAACTGCCACCTCGACCTTTTGACTTTCGTCTGGTATGGATTCAGATGGTTTATCTTCAATAATAGATGCTTTGGCCGACCACCTAAGCAGGCCAGCCGGATTTTCAACTAGTGACGGACTCGACAAGAGTTTTTTATATCCAGGAGGAAGTCATAACGGTGAAACCGTACGATCATCCAAAACTATTTTAGCTTCGTCTAAGAAGGGACAACGGTGGACAGCATGATCACCTTCACACAGTTTACAAAGAAATCTATATTTTCCTTTTTGTCCTGGGGCTTCACTTTCACTAGTTGACGGTGTGTTTTCAACATGATCATCAGAGGTTGACGACACCGGGTTGTGCAAACGAGGAGACCAGTCCCTTAAGATCTGGGGGATGCAAGGACAATCTCTGTGATAATGGTCTCCTTTGCAAATGACAGATGGCGATTTAGGCCTGGTCGGTGCTGTGTGTGGATTTTCGCTAGACGACACTCGTTTTCCCCCATTCGCTTTTGGCTCCTTCTTCTTCTTCTCTTTCTTCTTCTTTTCTTTCTTCTCCTTAGCTACTTGACTTTTGGCTTTACCAGCCCCATCAAGCGAAGAGGAAGGAGGAGAGGAAGAATTAGAAGAAGTAGAAGCTTGGTGGGTAACTCTGGACTCGTCTAATTGCTGATTCGATTGTTCAGGAATTGTGGTGTTCTGAACGACATAGGTTGAGAAGATCCATACAGGAAAACCAATTGTCAGTCCTGGAAGCGACAATGTGGCCATATGGGGTGCACCAACATCTCCCCAAGAGGAGAAGGGACTAGGATTTCCTCCAAGGGGAATTCCTTGGTTGGTGGACTCCATTTTCTCAACCGAAGATCAACGTAGGAAAGGGTAATGAATATTCCGTTTAAAATAAATTTTAGACGCTTTGACACAACTTGCTTTTTCAATTTTTAAGAGCCGAGAAAAAACAAAAGATGACTCTAGTCTCCTTCGATTTTTAATGAGCCTGAAGTGACAAGTGCTCAAATGGACCTTTTCCGTTAAGGAGTCTGAAAAGGAACGAAAGGGACTGCTCTGGAAATCTAGATAGAGGGATTACCAAACCAATCGCAAAACTGCAGAATACTTTTTATGGTACGGCAGTAAATCTTCTCGAATGTTGTGTTCAGTCCATTGCGATCGATAGGGCGGCAGACACGGCTTCCTATGGATAAAGGATTAAGCCTATTGGGGTCTCCCAAAATATACTCGACGGTACGTGCGAGCACAAGTCCGTACTGGCACTTATCATCTCAAAGTGGAGGAATTACCCAACCATCAGTGAGAACAACAGTTACCAGGCTTTACGACACCGGAATACGTCTCTAGCCTAGACTTCTAAATGTTGTGCGCTAAGTTCCAAAGCATTGTTAGATTCATTGAATTTATTTTAAGTTGATCTTGTTTATGAAGTTTTCCTTTCAGGTTCACCACGAGATGTAGATGTAATTCCTAAAATGCTATCTAAGATGATAAACAAACTTTTTATCTCCTTTATGCAATGAAAATCCTAGCTACTAGGGAAAAGAAAGACAAAATATTTTCACAAAGAGCAAAGAGCACACTCTAAATTCACTTTCCTAAATCAAGCCAATCAGACTGTCTATATGCAAATGCACATGCATGTATTTTTTTTCGACTTTCTTAGTATATGAATGCTAAAAAGAAAGTTGATGCACAAATCTAAATTTCTTTTCAAGCGACAAATATCAACAAGCTTCTTTCCGAAATAAAAAAATGGAGACGATTACAACACCTTACGATTTTGAAATGAATACTTGTTCTTGACAATAGAAAATTACAAATTCTGACCAAAAGCAATAGTAACAGGATAATCGACCATCAACAGCAATTAAACTTTTTCCTACGATTGAAATCGACACTTGCGACAGTTTCAAATCAAAGGGCAATAGTACGATTACACTACTTTTGCAAAGGAGAACTGTAAATGACTCAACAAACACACAAAAACATCTACAGTTCTTTTGTACAAAGGAGGCGGAATAACAACAAGGAAAAGGGGTTTCAAACAGACATATACTGATCACAGGCAGCAAAATTCAAGAATAGAACTGGAAAGAAAGAACCACAGAAGCCACAACTGCACAGAGCTAGTCTGATCAGCGCACCTATAACACAGAGAATCTGAAATGCAGCGCAGGTTGTCCACTTGGGAAGTGCGCTGAAATTCAGAATCTCTGAATAGTACCTGCGCTGGGCCAGAAATGAGACTCTGTTCAGATTCTGGGTCACAGTTTGGAGTTCAGTTCTTGGGTTTTGGCCGAGCAAAAAGCAATCAGTAATGAAACAATCAGGGGTAGATCTAAGGAGGATCTAAGAGCTATCACAAGGGAAATCAGATAGTTTGTGAATCAGTTGTTTAAATCATAAACAGATACAGTAGTGGATTGAAGTAGCAGTTGTCTACTTTGCATTTGTTATGGCAAATGCAGTTTGAATGCTACTTGTAAGTTTATGAAACAAACAACAAAGAATGATAAACAAACAAACTAATTAGGTCCCCAGTGGAGTCGCCATTTTGTTACAGGGAAAAGTGTCTATTTAGAACTGCTCTATCCCACTAAGGTGTGACAGCTACCTTAGAAACAAACAGAAAAAAGCTACTTTTGTTTTTCCTTTATGAATAATAGATAGAGAGGAACATAAAGACCAACCTCTGTCTTGCGCCAATCTCCTAATTTGATCCCTCTCCTCTTTGATAGTCCTCAGCTACCTGCTCCCTTGCACGCCTAGCTTCACAAAGTACCTGTAAGATCACAGCAGCATAGCACTATACAAAGACATGGATCTATAATCATAAACAATCTAGGGTCAGATGTAAATTGACCATACAAATGTAACAAGCATCAACGACACAAAAGCATGGAGGAAAACTCAAATAGCTTTTATTGATAAACAAGAAAAGAGCCAAGAGGAGTTACAACCGGTTGTTCTGACCTAGCATCAACCTCCCAGCAAAGAAGCCCCTCTTCACCTCAAACAAAGCTTAGATCACCCAACAATCTGATGTTTGTCTCAGGAAACCAACAACAATTCCTTACAATACGCAAAATTCCAGCCTCTGGATCTCTGGGATGAGGGATCCATATATAGATATCTGTAAGGGGGATGAGTCCGCTTCTGATTTGATTAATGTCTTCTCTCTAATATTTCTTACTTCCACTTGGAGACTGATGGCCTCTTGCTCATCCTTGGTCGAATTCAGTGAGGCAAGTGTCACAGGAGAAGATTCTGGAAGCTTCCATTGCCTCTCCACCTCGCGGAATGACACTGCCATTTGTCATTTCTCACCCATCGCACCCCACAGAAGGGACTTTTTAAATGCAACGCACCCTCACAGTGTATTTGGGTGAGATGCAACGCACTTAGCCAGTGGAGCAGTTGCAATGATCCTGTTTTGACCAATTCTGAGCAGTTTCTCATGGAGAACTTCTGGGAGAAGCTGTAATCTGTTGACCTTGTTCCTTTAGGGGTTAGAAAAACACTTTTAGGGACTTAGGAGCCCTTGGTATATGGAGATTTCATGCTTGGGGTTGTAGGGACCAAAAATGTCGATAACAATTTTCAATAAATATATTGGAATATTGCATAACTTAGATGTTAAGAAAGTACATATTCATTAAAGAACATTATTATTGAAGATGTATGTGATATCAAAAAATAAATATATAAAAGATGATGAAATTAATAAGAATATGATAAAAGTAAAAGAAAACATAAGTGTAGTTTAAGCGAGTGATGATTTTTCTCATAAAAAAATGGTTTCTTTAGTATGATTATGATGAAATCGTACATAGTTTTTTTATAAATTTTAATTAAAACTATTAAGTTTTAGAATTTTAGGTATTTTAGGGATTATTGAGGGTGCTAAATCCATTTTTACCACTAAAAAAATTATTCAAACACTCCTAGTTTCATTTTTTTGAAAAAAAATTATTGCATTCCAACGAATAAATCCTTATCCAAACAAAATTACATACATTCTCCAATAATAATAATAATAATAATAATAATAATGCCAAAAAATAATAATAAATAACAACATAACATTAATAAATATACATACATAATGATTATTATTAAAATATTTTAGTTAATTACTTATAAATAAGATGTAATATAATTAAATTTTTCAAATGCCTTTAGATTGAAGTAGTAGATAGTAGTTATTATTGTTTGTTAGTTAGTCATTTAAAAAGAATCATCTTATCATAAAAATAAGAAAATAAAAAAGCAATGTGAATTATGTTGATAATTGTTTGTGCAGAAGTTTTCTTTGGAAAATGAGTTGTTGCTTTGGATATCTTTCCCTTATATTTATCAAATAATGAAGTAAATAACATATGATATTTTTCTAAATCTACCACATAACATGTTTTGTATCAAAGAAAAGAGAGAAATAGGAAGTGCATACCTTTGGTTTTTCACTTACTGATGTGAGATCTAAACAAGCTAGATTCATAAAATCCCACCCTAGCTCCTAGAGATCCCTTTTCCATCATTCACTTTAGTATCCTACACACATCAAAGACAAGACAGGAATATTCCTCTTTCCAAGCAAATATATGTCAGTGTTAAAGATAGATATAATAAGAAAATATTCACATCCTATTAAATAATATATTAAAACATAAGAATTAGGGAGAAATATTCATAGAAATTTCATTTACCTTAGTGTTGTAGGAGGCCTTTCTAAATTCCTTGGCTCCTCATCCACCTTGACATACTTGCTATGATTATGCTTACCACATAAATACAGGGAAGTGTCCCTAAGAATTCAATTAGCATAAGGGTAATACCTTCCATTCTTTTTCTATCTCCCTCCCCCCTCAAAGGGGCCTCATTATGGAGGATTCTTAAATATATGGGATGATGAATCTAGACACATAGGTCCAAGAGAATTCAGGATAAAGACTTCAATTATTGACCTATTTCTAGGTCATTTTATCCTAGTTCAAGTTGATCATATTGGGAAACCTAATTCTAGAAGATATGGCCCTTCATTTCCCCTTTGTTGAAGAAAACTTGTTATGGGAAGAGTTTCATTATGACATTGTAACTAGTAGAGAGAAATGCAATACTAGTTTGCTAAGGACAAGGAACAATGAGGCTTGAAAGTGAAACTTTCTAGGGATATGTGTTAAAATTCTAGTGTTACAATGACTAGAGCATTTTTTCATAATTGATAACTACTTTTGTTAATATAAATTGTTCCTTATTTATACTTTAGTCAACAATTATTTATACATGAAAAACCTCAACCATTAATTCTTCAACAATAGCAGTAAATAGAGATCACAATAGACAATGAACAATAGACAATATGCAACAGACACCAAGATTAGGCTCACAACCAAGGAAAAAATCCACAAGGGTAAAACTAATTCATTCCTTATGCGAGATAGGTTATGTTCATCAATAGTACATCACAATGTTCCAAAAAATCCAAATAAGTCATTAATAATCAAAGTTTTCTAATAGAAGGAGAGATAAACCACTTCTATCTACTAAATAAGGCCTACATAAGGAGGTTGAAACTTAGGCATATAGTGACTATCACAATAGGCCAAAAATTGTCCTGAAGTAACCCTAGAAGTGCCAGCGAACTGTTTACAAACTAAACCAAATAGTTGCAATCAAAACCATATGTCAGCTTCAGGTCAATGTCAACTTAAAGGAGAAAAGTTGCAATCAGCAAAAGTATCCACATCTCTGAAATTTTTTAGCTTTCTAGTTAACACAAGATAATAACTAAAACAAATGTAAAATGCCCAAGACAAAAGTTCACAAATTAAGAGAATGTTTCTTCTTCCTCACACATGTGGAGTCTTTTCCCTATAATTTCAAAACGAATTGTTTAATTAATCGATGGGATGAACGAGGATCAACGAGAGCTAATATATAGGCATTATATAAGGTCTAGTTATCCCTAATCGGGTCGACATGTAATCCTTCTTGAAGTTGAATTATAGGGTTATTTGAACCGACTTGTAGGAGACCAAAAAAAGTATTTCTTATTTATGTTTGCATTGAAAAATGTCAACCATAGCTACATTATTTTTCAACACTCCCTCTAAACTAGGGAGGTAGTTTTTCATTCTCTCTCAAGATCAATCTTCCCAACCAATCCATAGGTCTCATGGCCCACAACCTAAGGAAGAGAAAACAATCCAAGTTTCTCTCTCTCAAACTCATCATAAGGAATGATGCATAACATATGTCTCAAAGCATCTCGAATTCCATCTATATCAAAGAATCTCCAAGAGAGAATAGATTTCGATGGATCACAAGTAAGTCATCTTTCCATTCTCTAATTCTTCTAAGGAAAAATTTATAGTCTTTTATTTCTGTTGTTCTACACCATGCCACTAGGTCTAGGGAAGATACTTATGTTCGCAGTCACAGATTCCGTATAAAAGGAGTAGTGAATGCAAAAGAGGTTATTTGAATGGCAACATGAAAAGATGAATTATAACTATCTTAAGAAAAATTATACACTAGACATGTAGAGAAAGGACCCATATCTTTAGAGGGAGTTGAAGGAAAAATATTATGCATGAAGTATAGATGGGTAGAAATTCAATAGCATAGCATAATATTTTTGGTTAAGACACATCTCACATAGAAAGTTGGAAGGAAATCGAAGAATCATCTTGATGGTTTATTGTTAGTTCTATGACAACATTAATATCCTTTGTTTAATAGTTGAACACAACATTGACAGAACTTGTATACGGAGGAATTATTATTGACTTCAGAGGGAGATAACAACAAAAATTGACATGAAAGATTATACATCTTGAATAGAGGTCACTTTGATTAATTTTGTAACTATGATAATGATATTAATAATTTTCGGGATATGGTATGACTTCTAGAAGGAATATACATAAGTGTGTACACTCTAGAGGCAAGAAAGGAAATGAATTGATACAAGAAGCCATAGGACAGTTTATTGATCACTAGATGATATGTTGTATTCAATATTGATCTAGAATAAGTTCACCAATCTAATTTTGAAAGAGGGAGCTATTGGTTTGACATGTACTATTGCTAATAAAGAAACTACTGATCATTATTGGAAGTTGAGATATTTTCTTGGAAAAGGCATGAAAGCATAACCGAGTCATGAAGAAATAATATGTGAAGGCTTGTGTGATCAACAATGAAGAAGTTTGGCTCCATAAAGCTCATTTGATGAACTACCTATTGACATGTTGAAATCAAATCTATATGAAGATTGTCAGAAAACTAAGAAGCTCGAAGTATCTTAGGATGCAAATGTGTGATGCAAATGGGAGCCAACTAGCTACAACATATCTTCATAGAAGAACGTGTAGCCAATGCATTGATGATTATTTTATGACACAAGCTTAGGCATGTGGCTGTTCTTCCTTTGTTGAGAGGGAGTGAGAATGGACACCATATTCTCCAGCTATGATGCATTATGGCTAGGACTAACAACCGTAATACTAGTGAGGAACTGGTAGGGAGAATGGTGGATTGGATAAGCATCTAGGACTGATACTTCTTGAGGAAATGTATCCAAGATAAGATTAGTTTCAAGGACCGATACTCTTTGAGGATAGGGTATCAAAGATAAGATTAGTCTTGAGGGTCGATATTCTTTGAGGGTGGGTAATACCAAAAATAAGAATAGTCATGTAATGACATACCTGGTTAACATCCAGATGGGGTATGTTCCTCGAGAGGTGGTTCTAGTGTCCAAATGCATGCCTCCGAACATTGTGCTCTAATCTAATGGGGAGATAGGGCTTATTAGTCAAGCCCTTGCTATGTTTGACATTGTTGGTTATGATGATGATGATGCTTATCAATCTAAATCCCTTATTATGAAAATATTTTAGTTTGAGAGTGTCATGTTGTGTCATTATGAATACCTCTATAGTTAAGAGGGAGTGATAAAAATGTAACTAGTGTCGGTCTTCATAATGTAACTCAAACATACTATTAAAATATTTATTATATTCATTTATTACATTCATTATTATTATTTTATTTTCTAGTCAAACCATGTTCTTCATGCTTGTAGGGTTATTTGAGTCAAAATTAATTTTTTCATAAGTCAAATAAGTCCCATTTGGACTATTTGTATGAAAAAGAAAAATATTTATTTTCAGTAAAAAAAAGTGAATTTATTATCCACAGACCAAGTCAACCCTCCTCGACAAGTGAGCTTAGAAAGTAACCTATTCAACCTCCTGGAAAACTATAAATGAAATGCAATTCGACCTCATTTTTACATCAAATCATCATGTTAAGCCCCTATACTACTAGTATAACCCCTTATTGTTATTAGTACAACCCACTTATTATATTGATGTACCCATGTAGTGCCCATATTGTTACTATTGTGCCCCATAGAAGCCCACTATTGTTATTATTGTGCCCTTACATTAGTATTGTTATGTCGGCTATGATTATGTTATGACCCCTTAGACTCCTACATATAGAAAGGAGGTATTTTCATTTGTATCATCGAAGAATTGTTCATTTATGTAATGTAAAGGAGGTTTCCCCCTCGAAGATGCTGAATTCTAAGGCGTTGATATATCTTTTCTATCTTTTCTTGAGCTGGTTTCATAACATTTGGTATTGGAGCTTTGGATTCTAGGATTTTGCTGCTCCAAACAGGTCATCATGGAATTTTCGCTATAACTTTTTTTCTGTGATGTTTCAGAAGCTAAAAGCAAAACCCATTTGATAAGAAATTGCGATGAATATTGGGTCCGCATTTCAGAGATTTTTGATCTATATTTGCAGAGATATGATTTGAGGAAGTTGGTCTTTTTGCAGACTCCTGAATTAGATACCAAACAGGTGACCTGGGAAAATCGTCATAACTTTGTCTCTGAGCATCTGATTGAAATTTCGTAACAAGGTACAAAAATAAGACAGACTTTAGTTTCTTGTGTATATTTTTCAGAGCCAAAGGTAAAAACAGTGACTCGTGGCATGTCGTACAAGTTCGCTCTACTGAACTAGTCTATAATCAGGTCATCTTGGGAGATTGTGCATAACTCTTCCTTGGAGAATCCAGTTTGGATCAGACTGGTGGCATTGGAAAGAGGACACAGAGGGCTACTACTGGTCACAATTTTAGAACTTAAAGATCTGAAAGTATAGAGTTACAGTCGTTTCAAGATCGAACTCCTAAAATCAAGAAAAAGCAAGATGAATAAGTTTGATGGCAAGGATCCGGTAAATTGGATACTTCAGATGGAGCAATATTTTGATCTACATGGTGTACCACTGTTACAAAAGGTATGTATTTCATCTTCATATTTAGAACCAGATCAATTTTTATGGTATGAAGGGCTTTGTTCTCATAAACAACTTGTTACGTGGTCAATTTTCACGGAGGAAATGATAACACATTATGAGGATACAAAGAGCAACACCTTATTTAGAGCAACACCACAACAATTGGAAAGAGTAAAAGGGCGTTGTGACATAGTGGAAAGAAAAATTATGGAAACCAAGAAGCATACCCCTCACAACTATAAAGATGGAAGTGTTGTTTCTCCTAGCCTTCCACAACCTACAATGGTTACACCACAAAAATTGGAAGAAAAAAGAAAAAAAGGGCTTTGTTACAATTGTGATAGAAAATGCACTAAAGGTCATAAGTGTGCTGAGAAGAAATTATTTTACATAGAATATGAAGAGGAGGAAGAAAATGATCAAGAAACATCAAAGGAAGAAGATATACGCCAGGACCCCACCCCAGAGAAAGAATAAATGAATCAGACCATATCTTGTAAAACATTGGCAAGAATTACCACTCCTAAAACTCTCAGGATAGAAGGACATATCAAGAAGAAAAAGGTGAAAGAAGTGAAAGATCACATCGAGAAAGAAGAAATGAAGCCAACCATATCTTGTAATTCATTGGTCGAAATTACCACTCCTCAAACTATCAAGATAGAAGGACATATCAAGAAGAAAAATGTTCAAGAAGTGAAAGATCACATCTAGCATCAAGAAATGAATCCGACCATATCTTGTAAAGGATTGGAAGAAATTACCACTCCTCAAACTCTAGAGATAGAAGGACATATCAAGAAGAAAAAGGTTCAAGCAGTGAAAGATCACATCGAGCATCAACAACAACTTCTCCAACTTTTAAAGGATAACACCGCTTCGATTCAAAATCAAATGAAACAACATGTAGATCAACATAGTAGTGAAAAATGTTTTGATGTAGGTGATTGGCTATTTTTACTGCTACATCTCAAGCAAGCTATTTATGAGAAGGAAATGTTGGCAATACTATATGCACTTAAAAAATGGCGACCTTACCGAATGGGAAGACTCTTCAAGGATGAGGATGTGGAAGCATTGTTTTGTGCTATTTCTATTATCCAACCAGATTGGATAAACGAAGAAAGGGATGAATGGAAGAAGGACGAAGAAGTATGGCCACTTATTCAAAAGTTGTAAAAGATCCTAATTCAAACAATATTGCCAGAAATTGAAGAGGAAGGAAAAATCATATTGGAACCTGGAGCAGTCACAGAAACAAGAACCCGACAGCTACGAAATTGATCAATTTTAGAGTATCTCATCAAGTGGAAGAACTTACCCGCTGAAGATTCCACATGGGAGGACAAGAATTTTATACAGAAGCATCAAGAACTACTCAAGCATTGAGGACAACGCTTTTTGAAGGAGAGGGGCATGTTAGGCCCCTATACTACTAGTGTAACCCTTTATTGTTATTAGTACAACCCACTTATTATATTGATGTACCCATGTAGTGTCCATATTGTTACTATTGTGCCCCATAGAAGCCCACTATTGTTATTATTGTGCCCTTACATTATTATTGTCATGTCAGCTATGATTATGTTATGACCCCTTAGACTCCTACATATAGAAAGGAGGTATTTTCATTTGTATCATCGAAGAATTGTTCATTTGTGTAATGTAAAGGAGGTTGCCCCCTCGAAGAGGCTGAATTCTAAGGCGTTGATCTATATTTTCTATCTTTTCTTGAGCTGGTTTCATAACACATCACTTCAATTTTTGTGCCAAGAAGAGAAGGAAAAACCAATGAAAGTCAAGGAAGAAGGAGAAAAATTCAAGGGAGAGAGATCAGAGGTCAAAAGAGAGAGAAAATCAATATTTCTAACCTACTTCTATTCACACATTTTAGAGATGTCGTGGGGGAAAAAATTCAGGGATATTACAAGTCTAAAATTTTCAAAATTTGACCAAATTTTGAGAGTGTTAACCAATGTTGACTTTGTAGACTTTGACTTGGTTGAGAAAGACTTGAAGGATGGATAACTTGGGGCTTTTGTGGTAGTATTGGTCTTGGTTTTTTGGCCTTCGATATCTCACTTTAATATGATTCTATAAGAAGATGATTTTTTTGGGTTTTCCCCCTTGTGGGGGTTTTGCCCTGGATTGGAGCCTATATGTTTATGTTATTTGTCTCTTGTGATCTTCAAGTTTTGTAATTTTTGATCATTTCTTGATGAAGGGAAGATAATATAATAGATAAAAAGGAAACAAAATTCACAAGTAATTATCAAGTAAGAGGAATCAACCCTAATCTACTAGCATATTTCTTTATCAACATACTTAATGTAGGAAATCCCTGGGAAATGTAGACTACCCAGAATGGTGGTTTCCTGGGCTTGGATAGTTGAGTAGCTGATGGGGGCCCATATAGAAAAGCCTGGGTCAAGAATATTACCCTGGATGGGGGTTTCTCAACCCATAAAGGTGAGTAGATGGTGGGAGAAGAAATATGTCCATGCTCGCTAGGATGTGAGCATAAGAAAGCATTTTTGGGGTTGTACGAAAAGACTGTGTGGAGTAGTATAACCACCATTGAGTGATTTCCTTAGGGGATGAGAACCACTTAGTGATATGTACTTAACAACATAGGTAAAAATTGCATGGAGCTATGGAGCATACACACGATTGATGGTTTTCCAAGTCTGACAAACTATTTAGTTCTTGCAAGGTCAAGGAAGTAAACAATAGCTAAAGAGATAAGTATTAATTACTAGTTGATGAATTTCCTTGTTAAAGTTGTGATTTGAATTAAATTATTTTTTTTTGGTTAACTTCATAAATGAATTTTCTAATGAAATTATGTTCTAAATTGATTTAAAATTGTTGTGATGAATCTCATTAGAATCATATGCTTATGATGTAGGAGAACTACTGAATCAACCAACACAAATATATGAAGTTGTTTAAAAACAAATAAAGTAGTATCAACTTAAATCAGAGTGCACAACAACAACATGATGCAGCTGAAGACCTTTGGGCTAGGCCATTGTGGTGACACCAAAACCTTTTGATATGCACTAATCTCCATGAGTATATTGACACATGCATGGTGTTCTTATAAAAAAGAAAAAGAATCCCTTGGTTATGAAATCTCTTTCTATGTGAGGAATCCTTGCCAAGGAAAGGATTTCCTGAGGGACTAAAGAAGCATAGAAGGGAATGCTTGAACTTGGAAGGTGTTTAACTATACAGAAGAGGAAAAATATGAGTGAATTGGTTTTCAAAAGGTCATGAGAATATGCATTAGGGTCATAAGTGAATTGGGCATGTCCGAGAACTAATGAGCTAAATTTTATTCCCTCGGGAAGGCCTGAGCACAGTGAACTGCATGGTTGAACATGATAGAACAAGGGCATGGGAAATAATTGATCATATGAGGATATCATACCCATTTTTGTTTACTATCTAAGAAAATGTAAATCTAAAAAGATATGTGAATATAAAAATCACTATTGAATTTGTGTTCAAGTATAGAACATTGAGGACAATGTTCCTCTAAGGGGGTGGCATTTGTAACAACCCTTTTGGTTCCCCCCTCATATAATTATTATTATGTAAAATTGTCATTGTAAATCATTATGAAAAATATAGAAATGACTGGGCAGGAAGGACATAGTTCAGAGCTGTGAGGAGGAGGCATTTCTTAAGAAATTGTCAAACTCATAGATCTGCATTTATTTTTTCACCTATATTCATGTTCAATTATTGGAAATAATGGTACAAGCATTTAACATGTGTATGGGCATCCTAAGCACAATATGAGCCCATACCATCCGATGCTCTTGAGGAGCATGTTGGTGTGGTCAACGTGTAAGAGGAAGTGATGTGTGTGAGAAGAACAAAACAAAAAAGTATACACAAGGCACTTGGGGGATGGGAGGGGGACAAGTGTGGAAAGGAGAGAAAAAAGGTATGTGTATTAATCTTGGGATAACATAGGCACAAGGAGAAGGATATACAAAATAGGATGGTTTGTGAGTATGCTTTGCATAGATCATATGTTCAAGTTCAAAGACAACATATACCCACAAGAAAACAAATTAGACACACGCGGGGGAGATTCACTCAGTGACATAAGAAATAGTCAACGAATTATATTCTAAAATCAAGGAAAATACTTAGGAGAACTTAAGAAAACAAGTAGGTAGATAATGAAAAATAAAAACACTAGATTAAAGGGAATGCATGCATGTGTGGCTGAGGGAAGGACAAGTGTGCGCATGTGAACCCATAGTGGGTTCAAGAACTCCTACTAGGTTTGAAGGTGGAACCACTATGTGATTTGGACTCATATGGTGTTTTATTGTAGGTGGAGACATTAGGTTATGGACTCCTTATAGGTTTAGCAGGTGGAACCACAATACTCCTTGGATTCTTAGGAGGTTTCATTGACTGATTGGTGTGCATTTCCCTTAATAAATTTATAACAAAGGCTCTAAATCTCACTCACGAGTGGTCAATGGTAAGAATTAGGTGTAGTGCATTTAGTCTACTATTGGGTGGATAGTTGAAGTCCCTCCCTCAGTTTCCAATCATTCCAATATTAATAAGAAAAGTATATTTATTTGCATACCAACATATACATATTTGCATTCTCAATGATGAATGTTGTTTTGTATTATAACAGTTGTTGAGTCAACATTTTGGATGAAGAATAGGTCAAGGGATAATAATGAAATCATGTTGATATCCATTCTATGGAGGATCTGGTGCTGTTATAATTGCAATTACAAAGTGTTGTTAGCCATGAATTGGTTGGTTATAATTTCTATTGGTAGGAAATTTGACAATTACTTGAATGTATTTTGTCTATGAAAATCAATTGAATTAGTTATGTTTGAATAAGGGAAATTTTCATTTGAGCACTGATGTTTTTGGAAATCTAGGTTTCATGGGGAAACCTTGGAAAGTCCCTGAACTGCTTGAAAGTATTTCAAATTTCTAATAAGTCAAAGCAATTCCATTTATCTAGGCTCTGGTAAAAAGTCACAAAATGTGCATCCAAGATGGATGTATTATAGAAAATTCAGACCTATACTAGAATCTAGATATTTGGGACCCTTACCATTGTGTGAGATCACAGAGGAACCATATTCAAATGAATCCAAATACAAATGTAGGGGAGTTAAGTTGAGGCCATCTAGGGTGGGGCAGTCTTGGGCTAATTCCAGAGAGGCTAGGACTAACATGCTGCATCAAAGGACATTCAAGATGGTAAAAATAAACTAAGTTCCACAGTTATCAAATATGGAGACAAATAGATAATAGGGTTTAATGGTACATTAAAATACACACAAATATGCTTAAAATAGTAAATTAAATGAAGGGAATCCAAAGATCCAAGACTTGTAGTAGATGAACCTTTGTGGACGATCCAAATTCAATCAATTCTTGGATACATTCATTTAAAGCCTTAAGTGGAAGCCATCTAGGGTGGGGCCCAGTTTTAGGCTAACTATAGAGAGGCCCGGATGAATATGTATACTTAGTGGGTATTCGAGAGTGGCATAAACATTTTAGGCATTGGATACACTATGTTTCTAGATGTTGTTGTTGGTGCAAATGAAATATGAGAATCTATGAGGTTGTAATGTGATAAAAATTTGGGAATCAAATTTTCTCAAAGAGATAGATATAACATAAAATGAAGGTTTAACACGTTAGGGCTAAATTCATGGGATATCCTAGGATTCATGGATTAACTCAAGTGGCAAGTGCCATGTGAACTTAGCCATAACCATGTTGGTGCCAGGATTAACATGGAACCACTTGGGTGCATTGGGGGTACTGTGTGGGTGTCATGTGGTAGACCCTTTACTATGTGGCAGGGATTAAATGACCAAACTTTAAATGGGCATAAATTTTGATTAAGGAGTTGGATTGAGATAAATTTATATTGTCGGAAAGCTCTCAATGACCTTGATCTAGTGATAATATCATAAATGAATATGTGAACTTTTGAGTTAAGGATTTTTATAACCCCATTCCATAATAAACCCTGGTGATTAGGCCAAATTTTAAGTAACACCTTCCACGATCCTATATTGTGAAGGGAGGGTGGGAGGGAGTGTTACAGTTTTTATCCTAGAACACATAGTCTCCTGAAAAAAAAAAAAAAATATTAGGATTTTTTCTCATAATGAGCCTTTTGAGGGCTATTTGTTTATGGGCTCCCTGAAAACGCCTTTTGTTAAAGGAGAGAAAGATCATATCGATCATTTGGAGAGGGAATTGCTAACTCTAAGGGCCCACAAATTTCAGACTCACTTTTCTCTCTTGATCTCCATTAATGCTTTTTCTTGAGCTTTGTGACGATTGGATTTGCATCGTACTAGATTGGTGGGGAGAAGATCCAATGCAATACCTCCACTCGATGGAGGTGCTTCCTTCAATTTAACATAAAAGTGAAGATCATAACTCTTCTCTTCAAGAACAAAAATAGCATAGATAAGAGCATGGGAAGGGACTAGATTCTGAACAAAGGTAAAAGTGGTCTCGAGCATCTTTGGTTGAAGATTAGAAGAGTAAAGGAGGGGAGATGACCCTATGGGGACTATGGTAAACATAAGCATGGGAGAGGAGAAATGGGAGGACCCAATAGAAGAGGAAGTAGTAGAATAGGGAAAGATATAGCCATAAACTTTACCAAATGAGAGCATACAATCCTTTGAGATCCATGCAGAGGAAGGATATGGTTGGGAAATCAACACAATTGGAGTTGAAGGAGGCCCTTGAAAGGAACCTTTAGAGATCAAAGTGGCTTTATTATTCAAAACTTTTACTCATGCATATTGAAAAGAAACAAGGCCAAATCTTATAAAATCAGCCTATGTATTCCTAACCTCATTGCAAAGGAAAAACCAGAAGGGAATCTTCTAGTAATCCAATTTTTTATTCCATATACGGCCATTTAGGTTCAAATTCAACTCAACAAGAAGTCCATCCTTCAATTTCACCTCAATTTGGGTTTAATCCAACCTGTGATCCTTCTTTGATTCCCATTCATTCTTTAAGTTAATAAAAGAACCCAATTAGTTCCAAACTTCCCTCAAAACTTCAACATTTCAAAAGAGAAAACGTAGTCCATGGAGGATCACCCATACCTTCATAACACCAATCGACTACTAAGCTGAATCAAACTCAACTATCCATTTGCAAAGTGACAACAATGCATGGCCCCAACTCTAATTCATACCTAGAATTCACAAATAATTAGCCTCACTATGAAAAAAAGGTCAACCAACTCCTTATTAGGATATGGAAGGAGGGCATATATCTTATCAAGGGTTGCCAAAACTATGTTATCCAAGAACCCAAAGCAGGAGCTTGCAGCAATTTCCCACTAAAGTGACCAACCTAAATTTTTACCCATGTAATCCATGATATCGAAAATCACAATTTAGTTTTATACAACCAAGCTGGCAAAGATGCTTTCCCATTGTATGCACCTCTTGTTCCTGCTCAGATATTTTGACTTAGTAGGAAGACTCAAAGCTTCATTTGAGGTCCAAACTATTGGAAGCAAGCTACATTGCACTACTCTCATTGGATGAATGACTTCCAAAGTACCATGCATAAGAGAAGGCTTGAGAAGGGATTAGGTGGAGGGATCCTCCAAGGAAGGAATGGGGAAAAATCTGTTTTTATGATCTGTAATAAATGTGGAATTTCTTGGAAAAGCATCCTCGAGAGTTGGTGTTCTGCCACCATAGTACAACTCACATTCAGCAGTTGGGATTTCGCAAGCAGATCTGACTCTCTGCGCAGTGAGGCGTGTTGTTGCTATAGTCTGGGCCCGATTCTTGCAGGACATTGGGCAGGATCAAGTTTTCTACAATTTGGCCATTGCAGTATTGATCCGCGGGGAGTAAAACTTCGTTCAGACTAAAAATGAAAAGGAAAAAGAAGCAATCAATATTAGCCCCAACCAAAAACCTTGAAGAGTTTGAGGGGATTCTTGGGTCTCACTAGCTACTATTGCAAATTTGTCTGCAATTCTAGTCGCATTGTAGACCCCTCACTAACCTTCTCAAGAAAAATTCATTCCTTTGGACTGATGCAACACAACAGGCATTTGTGGATCTCAAACAGGTCATGTGTTCCACTCCAGTATTTTCACTACCCGACTTCACCAAATATTTTGCGATTGAATGTGATGCTTTAGGTACTTGTATTGGTGTCATCTTAATGTAGGAAGGTCGACCCTTGGCTTTCATCATCTAAAAACTGAGTGGGAAACATCTAATTCAATCTAACTATGAGAAAGAGATGATGACCATATTACATGCAGTAGATACCTGGCGACCATACTTATTGGGCAGGTGTTTCCAAATCCACACAGGCCATCAAAGCCTCAAATATTTTTTGGAGCAACGTATATCTTTGCCACAGCAAAATAAATGGCTGACCAGAATGTTGGGATACGATTATGAGATAATTTACAATAAAGGGCATGGCAATGTAGTAGCAAATTCTTTATCATGCCAATTTGAGGATGAAAGAAACCTGCTATCAATCTCTCTTCCCATACCAGATTAGATTGAAGAAGCTCGCAAGTAATGGTTTTCAAACCCCTATCTCTCCCAACTTATTAATAACTTAAGGACAGATCCTAATTCCTAAATCGGCTACTATTGGAAGGATGATATTCATCACTACAAGGATCAAGTGGTTATATCACCAACATCCACCCTCAAAACTCACATTTTGGTAGAGTTGCACTCATCTCCCACTTTAGGGCATGCAGGCTTTGAGAAGACTTATGCTCGCACTCGTTGTTCTTTCTTTTAGGCGAGCATGAAAAATGACATTCTTAATTTTGTAGTTGAATTTGATGTGTGTTAATGCCACAAAGGAGAAACATTCAAGTTACCAAGAACCTTACAACCATTGCCACTCCCTGCCTCCATCTGGATAGATGTTTCTATGGATTTCATTACTAGTCTACCAAAGTCGAGCAACAAATTTGTAATCATGGTGGTTGTGGACAGGAGTTCTAAATATGCTCATTTTTTTCTCTACCCCACCCATTTATGCCCACTTTGGTGGCTCAATATTTCATGGACCAAATCTTCAAACCGTATGCCATGCCATGCCAACTTCCATTGTGTTTGATCATTACTCGAGTTTCACTAGCAAATTTTGGCAAGAAATTTTCAAGCTACAAGGCACCCAAATCCAACTAAGTACTACCTATCATCCCCAAATCGATGGTCAAATTGAAGCAATCAACAAATTTTTGGAGACATACCTAAGGTACTTCACTTCAGAGAAGAAGCAACAATGGGTAGAGTGGCTACCTTTAGCTAAATGGTGGTATAATACTAACTATCATAAAGCAACCAAGATGACTCCATATGAAGCAGTGTATGGCGAACTCCCACCTTCACCTATTTCTTATATCCCTGGATGCTCTAAAGTGCAAGAAGTTGATCAACTCCTACATAACCATGTTGCCATGCTAGCTTGTCTCAAAGATAGTCTCCATCAAGCTCATAATCGAATGACGCAACAGGCAGACTAGCATCTTTTAGATCGCACATTTCAACAAGGGGATAAGGTATTCATGCAGATGAAACCATATAATCAATTATCGCTCAAAGAAAAGGGCTACCAGAAATTAGCTCCAAAATTCTATGGACCTTATCAAATACTTCGGAGCATTGGAGCAGTAACCTACAAGCTAGCATTGCCACCAACTTCAAAAATCCATTTAGTCTTCCAAGTATCATGCCTCAAGAAAGTGGTGGGGAACAATTGTAGAATTCAAACTAGTATACCTGAATTGGATGAGGAAGGTTCATTTTGGCTCCAACCAGAATAGGTCATCGATACTCGTGAAAGATATCTACGCGGCCACATGATCAAGGAAGTCCTCGTCAAGTGGAAAAATACCTCTCTAGAAGATGTGACCTGGGAACCACCCACTATGCTTTATCAATTTCCGCAGCTTCAACCTTGAGGACAAGGCTACTTTTGATGGGGGAGGGCATGTTAGGATCCAACCCTAACTCCTTTATTTATGTAATAAACCCAATAGGGTCAATTCATAGTTATAGTTAGTTAAAGAGTCAATAAAGCCCATATTAATAATTGTATGTGGTTGACCCGCGTTTAGGAAAGGAACCATAGCTAGTTGCAAATGGTCCATAATTAATAAATAAAGTGGTTAATCATTGTTATGCAAAGGACCATTAGTCATTAGGTTGTTGCAATCCATTTATCTATAAATAGTCGTAGTTAGAAGGGAAAGATCATCGAGTCTTATTTTGTAATCAGGTTCTGCTCTACTGGAGGTTGCCCCCTCAAAGAGGCAAGTGAACATTGGATTTATCTCTGAATAATAAAATACTTGTTCTTTTTCTCATTTTATTATGTGTTATGGATTGTATTTCTTCACATATTTGGTATTCTGGAATTTCTCACACGTCAAGATCATAACATTGGCAGAGATACCTGTGTTGGGAGAGAGGACAAAGAGCAGAGCGCTTAAATATCCACACACAAAAAGTTAGCTTGTGTTACATAGTTAGCTATCACCACAATGAGAATAATTCTTTGCTGAGAATAATATTGTTTAGTCAATTTAGTGTCCTAAATTGCTTGCATAAATTATCAACCGAGGTTTGTAAACTGATGAAGTGTGGTGCACTATAGGTGCTTAGTTAACCTTTCTCTTACTTCGTTGTTTTTTATGTTATGTTGTTTTTGGGGGGTTTTTGTTCTTTGATGTCTAAGAATATACAACTTGAAACTATGATAAAATTTAAGTGAATCTAATGAGTTTTAAAGGAAAGGAAATGTTCCTAAGTTAATCCAATTTCCTAAAAATGGACCAAGAACTGTTGGCTAGTTAGAACCTAATAAAAACAGAGCATCTATTTTATCTTACCATTAGTCTTAATCCATGGATCTAATTCCTAAAACCAAAAAGGAAATTGATACAGAAGGTAACTCTGTAATTGCATTCATTAAACATTCAATCATTCAATTTTGGAATATGATTAAATCAATCTCCTTGAAATGATTATTGGGAATATCAGTAATGCAACTAAGTGAGGATATGAAAGCGAAAAGGTAAAAACATGTAAAACTAATTGTAAACAACTAATTTATTTTTGACTTTCTCCAACATTCAAATGTGAAGCATTACCCTCTTAAAGTGTTGTGCAAGAAATCAATCATACCTTAGTTCCTAGGAAAATAACAATGTACCGACTAAATTCAACCACTGTATGAATTAGACATTTAACCATTTAGTTTAGGATCATCATCATCTTGAAATGGATTTTGAAAACATCCATTAACACAGTTAATTGACAATTCTGTTCTAAGAAAATGAATGACAAAACAGTAAGAAAACCAAGCAACAGTGTATTCTTATTAATTTAATCTTGATCCGGTTTAGAAATAGAGTCGTTTCTATCCAAAATATATCTTAGAAGAACAAGGCTGCATAGTTGTGATTTATCATTATGCTGTTGATTAAAAACTGAAATGAAATATCATCTTAATTTAGAAAACAGATTTGTTGAAAACAGAGTAATGGAAACTGAACTAAAAACAACAGTGCAGGGGCCCTCTGCAACTGACGTGGCTAGAATGATATCTAGTTAAGGATGCACGTTAAACAATCACTGGCAATATGGAATTTGTGTTATGAAAGACGAAGTTTGAATACAGAGTATCAGAAAAAAACCTGAACTTAATGTAATTCCTTCTAACTTCTGTAACTACTTCTCAGTTCCATGCAACCGATATTTATAGGAAAATAACATAACTGTTTATGAGATAAACTTGCTATAGGTGGCTAATTCGAATTAAATCTAACATGACTATTTATGAGAAAATATTGCTACAGGTGGCTAATTTGAATTGCAATAGGACTATTTAAACTTTTGATCAGCTACAAGTGGATAATTCGAATTAAATTTGCAACAGAACTATTAAACTCTTGATTAGCTAAGAAAGAGCGAATCAAGAGTCTGAATGCTTCCAGATAATGTACTTTGACTCCATCTTTGACCATTTTTGTGGAGGTAAATCCTCTCTACGGACAGAGACGATCCCTACTAGCCCAGACCAGGTCTAGCAACAATCACACAATGCTATCACGCAAGTTCCTAATTGCAAATACAAAGTAGATGGTGAGAACCTACTTGGATTCCAACGCTAGTGTTCGTAGAAGAGATGTCACCCTCGTTCCTTTGCTTTGGCCGGTCATGATCCCCACGATCTCCGTGATTGGACACCTACACATGCAAAGAACGACACGAAAACAAGTATAAAATCTAGTAGTTGCAATTATATATCAGTCAGAAAAGATATAACTCAACGTCAAACATGAGACAATGAGAGTGGAACCATAATGATAGTCATCTATTATTAATAAGTAACAAAGAAGAATACAACCATTGTTCTGACGTCAAATCCTCTTTTGGCTGGGTAGTCAGCTACACAAGTCTTGCAAAGCTTGTTGGGATGAGGAACAAGCCTCTCTCTCTTTGGGTGACAAGAATCTCCTTACTTAGATTTGGCCTTATGGGTGCAAAGAAGGCTCTTGCAGCTTCAAACTCTCTATCACTATGCTGGAACTAGAACTATTGTAACTAGCTTGCTCAAGGCATAGAGGCAAGCTTTTATAGATAGAGAAGAAAGAGATAGGATCAACCACATTATTCATGGGATTGGCTTTATCACTTGGAAACTTCCATGAAAGGTGGCAAACCACTTTCCCTTCTATGGAGATTCGAAGCCAAACCATCCTAGCTCAACATAGATTTAGTTGGTGAATGGGTTGAAGAGAACCTTCGGGAGTTTGTTGGTTAAAACTTTACTCAATTCGGTTGGCGCGAGTGAGACTCTGAGACAGAGCGCCAATGGCGCGCCCTTTTTAGAGGATTTCCCTCATTGGCATGGGCAGTGAACTGTGGACCCGCGCTAATGCAAAAAGAGTTGTTTTCATGGGTATTTTGTAATAGATGTCCTCAGTGCATATGAAGCTCATACTTAGAGGAATATGATGCAAGTGATTTCAGGTCATGTCACTTCTCACAGGTCCCGGAATGAGTCCTCCAGTGTGTAGGAGAGGGGTAACAGGGACGATGACAAACGGTGACAAATTGCTGTGTAACAGATGCCCCCTAAAGCATGAGGCCCAAGAGAGAGAGGGGTGCAATGCTTTACAAGAACATGCGTGACTAAAAACACGGCCGCCGGAGAACCTGCGTAAAGAAGTACAACTGATAGCTCAAGTACATGATGTATGTGGTATGGGCGCAGCCATCCATAATAGAGTACATAACGATCTAGATCCAAGGTATGGACGTAGCCATCTAGAGAGGATCGATAAACAGACTCAGGCATGGTCGCATCCATCCAGTGAATGAGTCATGTAATGATCATAATAAGCCACAAATCGCAGCCTGGATTCCAACAAAAAAAATCCAGGGTCTTGCGCTCCATCTCGACCCGAACAGAGTACAAGTTCAAGCATGGGAATACATAAGTTGGAGTCGAACATGCATGAACATTGTCTGATTACCAGTCAATGATGAAAACTGTTAACAGATGTGAGAGGTACCACCAATAATGACAATGACCGTCAAGGTACTACAGGTACAATCTACGGCGTGCGAATCAATGAGTTGGTGTCGAACACCCGTAGAATTATTCGATCGGAGGCCAATGATGAAAACCTCTCGTCAAACATGAAGAACCTACCATTGAGGCATGCAGGCTCCAAGGCACCGGAAGGGAGTCTCTAGATCAGCTTCCTGGATAATGAGCTGAAGTCGACAGGAAGTGACCTTGATCAAAGGTGGGCCATAGTGTTTCCCACATCATTGACACGAGATAGAGGAAAGGTGTTGTGGTGATTCAGAATTATGTGAGGTATCAGAGGGAGGTTGTAATTCTGCGGAGGTCAACTTCTCTTGAACATATTGGTGACACGATAGTGGACTTGGTAGTATTTGACATCAAATGAGAAGAGGTCATGGTGACAAGGCAATGAGCAGATGAGAGGTCAAACAGGATAACCCAAACCCACAGAGGCAAGTGTGAAACAAGACGAGATGTTCCCACACAGACACGAATGCAGACTAGTGCCATGTTCAAGAGCGACATACTGTCGACACGACAATTATTATGGGTCCATTTTCCCCACCATTTCTGGCGAGTACCCCAGTTATTTTTATCAACAAGCTTGACGGGGATAGCATATGCTTGTGAGCGTCATTACGACGGAATCCGATGTCATTAAGTTTTAACGAGTCTGACAAAGGAAGAACTCGGCGCCTTTTCCTGTTTAGAGAGTTTGAAAAGACAGCAGAAAAGTAAACTCCAGGGGGGTCCTTTTTCGTAAAGTTGTGTCTCTCGAGCCCGAAAAAGTATAAAACAATGCTCGAAAGAACCGCCCGACCATTACGATCGAGGAGTACTTTTCATGAGTAGTGATATCGATCTGAAAAAGTAAAAAAGCGATCAACATCACGTCGTTTCGTAACCATTAACGAACCTGAAACGACAAGGGTCCGACGATCTTTTCGTTTTTACACAGTCAGAAAAGGGTTTAAAGACGACCACCTCTTATTTACGTTTAACGAGTCAAGAGGGAAAACTCAGCAATCTTTTCGTCTTTAAACGGTCGGAAAAGAGCTGAAAGTAGACCTCCATTTTTATTCTCTTTAACGAGTCAAAAAGGGAAAAATACTCGGCAATCTTTTCATCTTTTACTAGTTAGAAAAGAGCTTAAAGGAGAGTCGTCCTAGAGGAACGAGTGGTATAAAGGGTAGCAACTGGTTTCGACAATGGTGGAACTGCTCAAAACATGTAATGGTCAAGAGGCTAGCTAATAAAACCACTCATTGTTGCGGTTCCTCAGGGAAGGAAAAACAACCAAGTGAGAGCATATGGTTGGCCAAACAGATGGTGGCGATGGAATGAAAACAACCAAGGCTCATCTAGCAGAATTCAGCAGATAAAAATGGCAATCACGAGATGTAAATCAGGTATGGGTTCATTTTTACACAAGCTTGAACCATGGAGAACTTTGCTTGGATTCAGTTTCATGTTTACACAAGCTTGAAACGAAAAACTATGCTTTTTATAAGCTCGCATGCCCCCGGCATAATGACGAAAATCGAGGTACATGCCCCCCAAGCTTCATTGCATTCAACATAGTGGATGGAATGAAGGTTCACTCTCGAGATCGATGAAAGACTTGACTTGTATTTTACGAGATCTTAATCAAAATACTCGATTTGGAAAGGGAGTTGTTTCATTTTTTAATGAGGTTGACATAGTAAAAGAACTATCCTCATAACCCTTGTTTCATTTTTTAACGAGCTTGACACAAGATCAGGAACTATGCTCCGACCAAGCCTAGTTTCATTTTTTAAGGAGCTTGACACCAAAAAGGAACTATGCTCCACCCGAACTTCATCATAATGAATAGAAAGCCGGGGCTTCCAAGATTTCCACTCCCGGTGGAAGGGAAACATCTTGGAAGTCAGGGCCCAATGCCCCCAGGACACTATGCACGATGGCGACATCACTGGATCCAGGCATGGGATAGGTGGCCACGTAGTTGATCTGTGGTGGGGTAGATGCAACTGGTGGATGAAAACTAGGAGGGGACGACAACGGCGCAGGAGGCATCGGGGGACTAACGAATGACACTTGATCGATAGCCACAATTCTTCCATCGTGCGGAAAGCAAACCACACGGAAAAGCGAAGAAACGAGGGCCCCCATGGCGTAAACATAGTCGCGACCAAGGAGAAGACTAAAGTCTAAAATACCTTGGGTAACCAAGATGTCTATATAGACGGTTTTGCCTCCCAAATTAATAGGGAACTTCAGGAGAACTCCTAGAGATGGACAAGCTCCTTCGTTGAAGGCCAACAGATTCTGAGTGACTGTACCAACCTGCTGGGAACCTAAAGCTTGCCAAGTAGTGTACGGCATAAGACTGACAGACGCCCCTTCATCCAAAACAGTGCCAGGTACTGCCTTAGCACAGGCATGTACTGTGATATGGAAAGGCATATGGGATGGAAGGCGACTGGTGATCAGGCGATTCAAATCAAAGGAAGCGACCAGACTACTTGGTGGGGGAATCGTATGATTGTCCCCATGTGCTAAAGGAACCGAAGGAGAACCTTCGGGAGCAATTGGGTTAGGAGAGTCATTTCGAGACTTAGGAGAATCTGAAGAGACGAGAAGAACATGGGCGTGATGCGCGTCCGAAACAAAGTGATCGACGAGTGGTGAACTCGAGTCAACACTCTTTCCGACCAATGGTTGGTCTGGAACAGGTTGGGCACAGCCAAGTTCGGGAAGAGGAGGCTGGACAAGAGAAGAATATGAATCAATCTCTTTGTCAGCAGGGGAACGATCTGTGGCTACAGAGAGACGTTGATATCCAACGGGTAGTTGGGGTCAAGGTGCTATAAGACTTGCCAAAACACCGGAGGCTTTATCCATGAGCGGACAAAGGTGAAGGGGATGATTGCCTTCACAAAGTCTACAGGGGATTTGAATCTTCCCTTTCTCCTTACCTTTGTGAGTCGATAGGGTAGCATCGCTGTGAGCTTCAGAGGACGATGAGGGGCGGGCTGGATCGCGAGACCATACTTCTTGTACCCTGGGAATGCCAGGACAATCGCGAAGAAGATGGTCCTCCTTGGATAATCGACAAGGAAACTTGACCTTCCGCGGAGGAGTGGAAGGGGGCCCGATTTCAGGTGTACTCGAGGGGGTAGCTGCACTTGTAACCTCTCCCTTAGAAGCCTTCTTCTTCTTCGTCTTCTTCTTCTTCTTCTTCTTCTTCTTAGCCACCTGGTTACTCGAATCTAGACTTTCACCAGGTGAAGTAGAAGATGAGGATGTAGAAGTGGGCGTAGAAGGGGAGAGATCCACCTTAGAATCAACATGATGTTGTTCAGATGGAGGGACGGATTGGCTAGACGGGGAGATGGTAGGGACCAAAGAGGTTGAGAACAACCAGACCGGCAACCCAACAATTAACCCTGGGAGGGACAACGTCGCCATATAAGGAGCACCAACATTTCCAAAAGGAGCGAAATGACCAGGATTCCCGTCAGAGGGGATCTTGGGTTGGTGAACCCCGGAAAAGTTGCCATCGAGAACGAAAAGAAGCCTACTCAAGCTAACGCAAACAAGATCTAACCAGGTAATGTTAATCGCGGCCAAATAAATTTTAAGACGCAAGGACACAACTTGACCTTTTCATGTTTTAAGAGTCGAGAAAAGGACAAAAAGATGACTCTAGTCTCCTTCGAATGTTTAGTGAGCCCGAAGTGACAAACTCTCAGATGAGCATTTTCATTTAAGGAGTCTGAAAAGGATCAAAAGTGACTACTCTGGAGAGCTAGGCAAAAAGGTTTACCAAACAAATCCGTAAAACTGCATATACACCTTGGCAGTCATATGAAAACCAAGGACTTCCCGTACGACAGTCAATCTTCCCGAATGCTGTGTTCGGTGCATTATGGCTTGTAAGGCGGCAGACACGGCTTCCTGTGGATAAAGGATGATAACTTAGTGGGGTCTCCCCATATACTCGACAGTACGTGGGAGCTCAAGTCCGTGCTAGACCACTTGTTGCGTCACAGAAGGAGGAATCACCCAACCTTAAGTGAAACAAAAGTGACTAGGTTTAACGACGCCGGAGCACGTCTCTGGCCTAGACCTCTAAACAGTGAGCGTTATGTTCCAATGTGTTTTTAAGTTCATTCAGTTCATTTTATGGTTGATCTTGAATTAGGTTTTGGTTTCCAGGTCCTACCGTATGTAATCTCTCACAATTCCCTAAATGCAAGCTATATGCCAAAAAGTATCATTTTGTTCGATGAACACTAACTACGAGAGAGTTGAGAACTTTTCAAGCAAACAAAATGACCATAAACAATCAAGAACCACTCTAATGTAGCTAATGGCAATAAACGAAACTTTTCTTTAAAGTCACTAATCAATGAAAAGATCTAATTTCCATTAACTAATTCAACGCAAAAAGATACTGTTCGTTTTCTTTTCAATGGCAAAGTGCACTAAACAAATTTTGAGAGATAATAATGATGAGTAAAAGAGACAAACTTCACTCAATGAGAACACAATCAAGTCCCCGAAATACCAAGGCAGTCCTTCAAAACGAAGAAAAACACCAAAGACTTCAATGGGCTATGTGATCTAAGCCCAAACGAAGCCAAGTGAAATCCAAGAGAAAAGAAGAGAATCACTCGAATAACGCAATAAAAAGTTTAACAATCACTAAGCAAGTGCAAGAGAGTAACCAAAAAGTTGACTGGACCAACAGAAGACCAAAACTCCTAAGGAAGGCTTGATGCACAAAGCCACTAGATGCCCTAGGGCTAAAATGTGAAATCAATGGAAAATGGCAAACACCCAAAGTATGCAAATGTAATCTATGCACACTTTTCATTCATATCCTGAAAATGAGAATTCTAATTATGCAAGTGTGATCTATGCAAGAGAATTCTCAAACACATGATGATTCTAATGTAATCTAAGAACCAATCAAGTGAAAATCAATAAAAACGAGTGAGTTCCAAAGATCATAAACTAAAAGCACTAAAAGGCGATTAACACTGATACACAATTTAGCCCCCCCCCCCCCGGCGAATGAGGGGGAAATTTTTTTGCAAAAACAAAAACAAAAAGATGCAAAATTGTGAAAAGACTGAGACAAACCTCCAAGTAATGATCAAAGGAAATCAAATTAATAATTTGCCAAAAAATACTCAAAACCAGTCAAACAAGACTCTGACACACTCAAGTGATTGAAAAAGGGGTAGCTAGACACAAAACCCAAGCTTGGAAGGCTACAAACAAGCAAACTGGAAAAGTTCACAGGCCTGGCACGACTGTCAGGCGGAGAACTAGCGCCAATTGAGGATTGTCGCGGGCTGTACACTGGCAAGTGGCACCAATTGGCGCAACTGTCATGCAAAAAAGAGTGCCAATCAAGTTTGCTAGCTTAAAAATGAAAACAAGCAGTCCAAGGCTTGGTCGACAGTATCCAGACAGACCAGGCAGGAAGAGACAATAGAGCATCCAACCCAGAAAGCTATCTAAGCAATCAAAACAAGAGAAACCCAAAGAGACAAGACAAACTCCAAGTTGTTTACCAATCAAACAACAGGCTAACTCCCCAGTGGAGTCGCCAAATCGTTGTGGAGGTAAATCCTCTCTGCGGACAGAGAAGATCCCTACTAGCCCAGACTGGGTCTAGCAACAATCACATAATGCTATCACGCAAGTTCCTAATTGCAAATACAAAGTAGATGGTGAGAACCTACTTGGATTCCAACGCTAGTGTTCGTAGAAGAGATGTCGCCCTCATTCCTTTGCTTTGGCCGGTCATGATCCTCACGATCTCCGTGATTGGACACCTGCACATGCAAAGAATGACACGAAAACAAGCATAAAATCTAGTAGTTGCAATTATATATCAGTCAAAAAAGATATAACTCAACATCAAACATGAGACAATGAGAGTGGAACCATAATGATAGTCATCTATTATTAATAAGTAACAAAGAAGAATACAACCATTGTTCTGACGTCAAATCCTCCTTTGGCTGGGTAGTCAGCTACACAAGTCTTGCAAAGCTTGTTGGGATGAGGAACAAGCCTCTCTCTCTTTGGGTGACAAGAATCTCCTTACTTAGATTTGGCCTTATGGGTGCAAAGAAGGCTCTTGCAGCTTCAAACTCTCTATCACTATGCTGGAACTAGAACTATTGTAACTAGCTTGCTCAAGGCATAGAGGCAAGCTTTTATAGATAGAGAAGAAAGAGATAGGATCAACCACATTATTCATGGGATTGGCTTTATCACTTGGAAACTTCCATGAAAGGTGGCAAACCACTTTCCCTTCTATGGAGATTCGAAGCCAAACCATCCTAGCTCAACATAGATTCAGTTGGTGAATGGGTTGAAGAGAACCTTCGGGAGTTTGTTGATTAAAAACTTTACTCAATTCAGTTGGCGCGAGTGTGACTCTGAGACAGAGCGCCAATGGCGTGCCCTTTTTAGAGGATTTCCCTCATTGGCGCGGGCAGTGAACTGTGGACCCGCGCTAATGCAAAAAGAGCTGTTTTCATGGGTATTTTGCAGGAGATGTCCTCAGGGCATATGAAGCTCATACTTAGAGGAATATGATGCAAGTGATTTCAGGTCATGTCACTTCTCACAGGTCCCGGAATGAGTCCTCCAGTGTGTAGGAGAGGGGTAACAGGGACGGTGACAAATTGCTGTGTAACAAGCATGACCATAGGCTTTCTTTTCCATCATTCTGGACCGACTAAATAGGATAGAATCCATGTGGAGATGATTCTAGAAATGCCCATGTGGCCCAATTCTTCATTTCACACCTGGAACCTGCCAAACGATGAGAGTAGCTACAGAATAGGCTGTGTTCTGTAGCTAATTTGCAAAAATCTATTCAAATAACAAAAACATGAAAATATAATATGGTGATCATTTTAATTATTTCCTTAAGAAAAAACCTAGAATTTATCATTGATTGGGTATGTAATTGTAGAAATTTCACCTATAGATCAAACTGATATATGCAATGTACTAAAGCATAATACTTGATCCAATTCTACAAAACATTAAGCAGAAGCATAATCAATTTCATAAGAAACATCAAGCATAAACACATATAATTGATCAAGAGAAATAATCAACCATAACACAAGATATATCACTGGGGAAAGAACCAACATAAAACCCCAACACCGTATTATCAATCAAGTGGAAATCCTCTTCAGGTTACAAAAAGAATCAGCTCAAGAGCTATCATGTACTCTCTGCAATTAGAAGATGAAAATCATGGACTACCTAGGCCTCAATATATAGGCTGCAAATTGGCCAAATCATACATGTTGTCAGCTCAGGTCCAACTACGTAGTCATAGAAGAAAATAGATTCCTTCCTCATGCAAGGAATACTTACTAGAAATATCCTAGCATCTGATAGCACACTATCCCTCATCTGATCTCAATTGGGTTTTTGTTTGAACTACCATGCATCAGTTATCCATGAGAGAATACTCAGTTATCTGAAAATAATAGTTTTCACATGCATGCAAGCATTAACAAACTATATCTCATTATTTTAACAACTTGTTAAAATAATCTAATTGGACTTGACTAAGATAAACTAAGTCAACCGATTCTCTCATTATAGAACTCATACTTAATTCCTCAATCAGTGGAGAGAATCAAGGATAAATTCCTCAATCAGTGGAACAACTAATTGCACGTTCTCACAAAGACTTCAAGTTTAATTTTCCACAACTAATTAACTCATGGAGATTAATTAATTAATATTTTAAACTGCTTTTAAGACCAAATTCGTTTTTACTTACTATAGTTAGACCAGGGATTGCTAAATATAGAAAGGGACCATGAAATGCTATTTTTATAAGATGCTATTTTTAGCAGTTTCACCTCTCACCCAAGGTGGCCAAAATGCTCACTGGCCAAACAACTATTTTTAGACATGCTATTTTTAGCAGTTCTATTTTTAACACTTTCTAAATTTAGCATTTCTTGTTGCACATTTTTCAACACTCCCTCTCAACAAGAAAGGGATTATCAACAACCCTGATCCTATCTCTATGGAACTCAAACTTGCCCTTTGACATTGCCTTTGTCAAAATATCTGCATCCTGTTCGTCGGTCGAAATGTACAGCAACATCATGATCCTCTTGACCACACAATCCCGTCGATGATGATAGTAGATATCTATATGCTTGGACTTGTCATGAAACACTGGATTCTCAAAAAGTTTAATGCAACTTTGATTATCACAATATATCACCATAGGATCCATCATCTGACCAAACAATCCCACTAGAATCTTCCGCATCCAGATGGACTCACATGCAACCTGACTAGCAGCCATGTATTCAGCCTCCGCTGAGCTAAGTGCAACTGATCTCTATTTCTTGCTATACCAAGAAACCATGCTGACCCCAAGTTGAAGATCCCTCCAGAAGTGCTCTTCTTGTCTGATGGACTACCTGCCCAATCTGCATCCGTGAAGCCTTAGAGCTTCACTCCCTTTGTCTACCTGTACCATAATCCATATTGTGTAGTGTCTCTGAGATATCTCAGCACATGCTTTGCCGCCCTCCAAAACAACTTGGTTGGATGAACCATAGCTTGACTCAGCTGGTTCACCACAAAGCAGAAATTTGGTCGTGTGTTCACCAGATACATGAGTGAACCCACAAGTTATCGATAAACTGTAGTAGCGACTCCCTCACCTGATGTAGCATCCTCCTTCCTCCAATTACCTGCTAGAGGAGTCTCCATGGGCTTGCACATCTCCATGTGGAAGTGCCTGAGTATCTCATTGGAATACTTGCCCTGGGACACAAATACTTCCCCATATCTCTACCACACCTCCACGCCTAGAAAGTAGTGAATGAGGCCCATGTCCTTCATCTCAAACTCTCTTGCAAGGTCCTCCCTGCAAGACTTGATCAACTGATCATCACCTGTCAAAATCAGATCATCGACATAAAGTAATATAATCAATAGCTTACCTTCTACCATGATGTGGTAGAGGTTTGCATCCACTTCACTCTTGGTGAAGCCCAACCCGGTGAAATAGATGTCAATCCTGGTATACCAAGCACAGGGTGCTTGCTTCAGCCCATACAATGCTCGCTTGAGCTGGCACACATGCGACTCATGATCGAAGGTCTCAAATCCCTCAGGCTGCTCTATGTATACCTCTTCCTCAATCTCCCCATTGAGGAAAGTTGTCTTCACATCCATCTGATGGATCTTCCAACCCATCTAAGTTGATAGTGCTAGAATTTATCTAATCGATGAGTACCTTGCAACAAGAGCAAAAGTCTCATCATAGTCAATCCCCTCAACTTGTGAGAAACCACGGGCAACAAACCTTGCCTTTTGTTTCTCAATACTACCATCAGCTACCTGCCTTACCTTGTAAAGCCATCAAGAAGTAACCACTGACTTGTCCTATGGTCTAGGGACAACATCCCACACACTGTTCCACATGACAGAACCATACTCATCTACCATCGCATCCACCCAAACTGGCTGTTGCACTGCCTCCTTAAGAGAAGAAGGCTCGGTTGCTACACACTCCCCAACCAGGGCCATGTAGCCAGTGTATCTATCCAGAGATCTCCTTTGTCTGTGCTGAGAGGATAGCTGCCCCACATTCTCTCTCGCATACTGCATCAATCTGTTAGCTTCCCTTAAGTGTTTCCGCCCATCTCTGGAAGACTCTCCAACAGTGGTGATCTCCACTACTGGAATCTTTGCATGCGACTAATCCGCATCATCAGGAGGCTCCTCCTCCTTAGGAACTAATAGTTCCTCATCATCACCATACATCTTGAGCTCCTTCTCAAGTGACATTCGCATAGCTCAATGCTCATCAAACTTCAGATCCCTGCGCACTACGGTCCTCTGACTGACAGGAAAAAACACACGATAGTTGTGAGGTGTATCCGTGTACCCCAAAAGTATTCCCAACTCAGCTATTGGGTCTAGCTTCTTCTGAGCATCTTTGGCCATATGACAGAAGACTGGTGATCCAAAGATGCAGAAGTGACTCACATCTAGTCGCTTCCCCGAAAAAGCCTCCATAGGTGTCTTCATCCCCAAAATACGATGAGGACTTCTGTTCTGAAGATACACTATTGTATTGCATGCCTCAGCCCATAGATGAAGTGGTAGGCCTTGGTCATGCAACATCGCTCGAGCTGCTCCCACAATAGATCTGTTCTTCCTTTCAACCACCCCATTCTGTTGTGGTTTATGAGGTGTCGTGAGTTCCCATTTAATTCCTTCTGAAGCATAGAAGTCCTCAAACTATTGGGAAACATACTCTCCACCATTATCAGTTCGCAAGGCCTTTACTTTCATCCATGATTCTTTCTCTGCCAAAGCTTTGAACTCACAAAACTTCAAGAAGGTTTGATCCTTCTTTCACATGAAGTAGATCCAACATCTACGAGAAAAATCATCAACAAAAATAAAATAGTACCTATGCTTTGCCATGGAGGTTGTAGAGAAGGGCCCACATACATCTGAATGAACTCACTCCAGAACTACTCCTGCTCTACTATCCCGATCATGAAAGGAAGCTTTTGCATACTTACCAAAGTGAAACCTTTGCATGTGCTCATGTGCTCCAGCTTGCACTTGGGTAATCCGGTAGGAATTTTCTACATGATCTTCAAGGCCCCATGATGCAAGTGGCCCAGTCTCCTATGCCATAACTCGCCAATATCTTGGCCATGCACCATCTCTGCTTTGGAACTCAATGCAACACAATCTTCTACCTATAACTTATAGAGATTCTTAATTCGAATCCCTATTTGTTTGGTCTATCCATTGTCGATATGCCTTAGGAAAACCTTTTGCAAACTAAAGACTACATCATAGCCTTTATCCTCAAGAATAGCAATAGACACAAGATTCTTTTTCAGCCCTGGTACATACATAACATTGGAAAGAGTGAGGGGAGAACCATGCTCCCTCTGAAACACAACTGTACCTTCACCTAAGACATGGTACTTTCCGTCACTGCCCATCTTGATCGGTATCTGGAGATCCTTCTCTTCCAAAGTGCTAAAAATATTCTTGTCACCTGACATGCGGAAAGAGGCTCCACTGTCCAAGTACCAAACACATACCATGCTGGATGAAACCATGCATGCAATAAGTGATAAATCCATCTCAAACTATGAAGCTAGTGCATAACCATCAGATTCCTTGTAGGAACCTTTCTTGGACTTCTTCTTTGGACAATTAATATCATAATGGCCCAACTCATGACAATGAAAGCATCTCACCTTCGACTTGTCAAACTTCTTCCCTCCTTGAGAAGACTTGGATTGGGATTCCTTCCCTTTCCCTTTCTTAGCTTTACATGCTAAACCCAAGTTCTCTTCATCATCATGTTTTGATGAAGATCCATCCCTGGTGCTCCGTATGATCTCCTCCTGCATCAAATCCAACCATAGTCGTTCCCAATCTGGCAGTTTGTCCCTTCCATTCACTGAGTCCTAGTAGCTATGCCAACTCTTAGGAAGGCCAAGGAGTGCTAGACTCACCATATCATCATCAGTTGTAGTGACCCCTACACTTGCAATCTCATCCCTGTAGGTGGCGAGCTTGTTCAGGAACGTAGAGATAGTGTCACCCTTTTCACACTTGATCTTGTGAAGTTTGTCCTTCAGTGCCAACTTCCTCTGATCACTGCTATTCTCATATAAATCTTTCAATGTTTTCCAAATTGCAAATGGAGTCTCCTTCCCATGGAGGCTCAAGATTGTGTGATCTCGAACTCCCTCCAGGATGATTCTCCTAGCTCTAGCCACACACTTCTTCCATTCCACCAGTTGAGTAGCATCATTAGGCTTAGGGATTTCTTGATCAATGAAGTCCTTAAGGCTGTTATCTTCCAATATTACATCCATGCGATCCTTCCAAGCTATGTAGTTTGAGATGCCATCAAGGGCATAATCAAGCCTCAAACCATAGAAAGCCATCAGTGAAATGGATGTGATAAGAACTTGAGATCTATATCCCGAATAATAAACTTTGAATTTCTCTTGCTTGTATACTGTTCTTCCTTGATCACCTATGCTCTGATACCATGTAGAAATTTCACCTGTAGATCAAACTGATATATGCAATGTACTAAAGCATAATACTTAATCTAGTTCTACAAAACATTAAGCAGAAGCATAATCAATTTCATGAGCAACATCAAGCATAAACACATATAATTGATCAAGAGATATAATCAACCATAACACAAGATATATCACTAGGGAAAGAACCAACATAAAACCCCAACACTATATTATCAATCAAGTGGAAATCCTCTTTAGGTTACGAAAGGAATTATCTCAAGAGCTATCTTGTACTCTCTGCAATCATAAGATGAACATCATGGACTACCCAGGCCTCAATATATAGTCTGCAAATTGGCCTAATCATACCTGATGTGACCTCAGGTCCACCTACATAGTCATAGAAGAAAATAGATTCCTTCCTCATGCAAGGATTACTTACTAGAAATATCCTAGCATCTGATAGCACATTGTCCCTCATCTAATCTCAACTGGGTCTTTGTCTGAACTGCCATGCATCAATTATCCATGAGAGAATACTCAGTTATCTGAAAATAATAGTTTTCACATGCATGCAAGCATTAACAAACTATATCTCATTATTCTAACAACTTGTTAAAATAATCTAACTGGACTTGACTAAGATAAACTAAGTCAATTGATTCTCTCACTATAGAAATCATACTTAATTCCTCAATCAGTGGAGAGAATCAAGGATAAATTCCTCAATCAATGGGACAACTAATTGCATGTTCTCACAAAGACTTCAAGTTTAATTTTCCATAACTAAGTAACTCATGGAGATTAATTAATTAATATTTTAAACCGTTGTTAAGACCAAATTCATTTTACTTCCTATAGTTAGACCAGGGACTGCTAAAAATAGGAAGGGACAATGAAATGTTATTTTTAAAAGATGTTATTTTTAATAGTTTCACCTCTCACCCAAGGTGGCCAAAATGTTCATTGGCCAAACTGCTATTTCTATACATGCTATTTTCAGTAGTTCTATTTTTAGCACTTTTTAAATTTAGCATTTCTTGTTTCACATTTTTCAACAGTAATCTTATGAGAAAGTGAGGAACAAATGTTAGAAAAAATGTCAACGAGAGGGTAATTCTAAGGTTCAACATACCCCCATTGCAAAATCATTGCATGTCCTCATGCAATTTTCCAAAAATGTGAGTTCTTCCTCTCTAATGCATTTGCTCGGACACCTCTGCTAATACATCCAATTTCCTTCTTTTGTATTTCTTTGAAGTGATTGTCATTCTGGGATTTCTCGTAAGAAGCTTGTACTTAAGGTTAATGACTGCTCTGTTCAAAATCTTATTCTTTATTTTCAATTTCCTGTTTTTCTTATACCACAGTCCTAGATGCAGAATGGTATTATCGTGAATTGCCTTGTCCAATTTGTTTTGTTCCTTCAAGGTCTCATTCTCCTGTTTGATATGTCTGTTCAATATCTCTAATTCATAAATTTCCTATTTGAGAGCATCAATTAGAGGTTCTTGTGGATTGATAGAAGGTTTTGGGTTCATTGAGGCACTTCTCTTCTCCAGTGATTCTATATAGTCATATATTTGTTGCTGCATTGGGTCTATGCCTGGAGATCTTCTGCTTGGGCTACCTTCAAAATGATGAACAAGAGAATTTTGAGGATTGTGTGCAGAATAGATGTTAACAAGAAATGGTTCTAGGGTTTCCTTGTCTAAATTTATAAAATCTGTCCCTTTTGATGATATTTTCTTTACCAAACCTTGGAGTCTAGAGCTCCTTCTAAGTTGTGGAGGACTTACATTTTCCTCATTTGTGACCTTTTTCTCCTTTCTTATCTTCCCTCTTGCCTTGATTTGCTTCCTGATTTCTGTTAGTTCTTCAGAGATTAACTTTTCATCATCTTTCTGCAATGAAGACTCATGTTTGTTTTCAATAGCTATACCAGTATTCTTTCTTCTATTTCTTCTAATGTTATCTTCTGTAGGTGACTCTGGTGCTTCTTGGAAATGGTTTCTAATAAGGAAATTCTCCCAGGTATCTCCTATGCTTTTTAAATGAAACTCAATCAATATCTTTATCAGCCCATGATGATACAAGGTTGTATCTATGAACTGTATTCTATTTTGCACATTTGAGGCCATCCTTCTTAAACTATTTAGCAGGAACAAAGGAATATTGATTTCTCCATTTTCTAAGAAATTCATCAGTAAACGGATATGGTAGACATACATGCAGCCAAACCTCCCCTCACAAGTGATATATTTCTGTAATACTAAGAGAACGTTCCTCCACTTACTTTTAAGAGCTGAAATGGAAATTCCTTTTCTAAAAACAAAGACACCCATACCTGGGTTTTTGAGTATTAATTTCCATGATTCATTTTGGAACTCCTTGTTCTTGAACCATCTTTCACCATGCCTTGGAATTTTTGTAGCTTCGGTCATGAACGATTCAGTCACTGCAAACTTGATATCTCCAATTTCTACCTCTGTGCCATCAAAATATTAAGCAAAAGATTTTGTAATCTCCTTATGAAAACTGTCAAATTTCTCGATGAATTTAAGCCATCGAGCTTTCTATAACATTTCTTTGAGCCATGGGTATCTTTCCATGTACTTTTCTCCTACCGCTTCTGATCTAACAATTAGCCCCATGCCTTTTACTACAGAGAGTTCTCAACATTCATAATTACCCTTCCCAGTTTTACGAAATGAATTGGATACGAATATGGTGAAACGAATTGCGATTTTGTATGAAATGAATAGATGGTAGGGATTTTGGAGACACGTACACAAGTATGTCATGTCGTAGTAATGACTGTTAATAATCAACGTGGGAGTTAATTATGGACCGTTATCTGACAAAATATGGAGGATGTAGTGGATATGTAGTATGATGGTGATTGCAATCAAATCAAATGATGATTCGTCAAGGAAACATATGAATATACATATTATATATACTTTATGTTTTAACCTTGCTATTTAAAATAAATTTTTGCGCTTTACCTTTTAGGACTTAACCTTTTCGTTTGTTGTTTCCTTTGGTGTTGATCCATAGGTACCCTTTTAGCATATTGGTCTTCAAAACAAGATTCTTCAATTTCTTGCAATCATCATTTGTTTGTAAGCTGTATAATTATGCCAGAGATGTTGAATGAGATATGGCTACAGAATCAAATTAGTTGCAAAATGGAATCAGCTGCGGAACATGATAAAAATGAAGTATGGCTATGGAACATGAATGTGAAATGAAATCGAAATGAAATATGACAATGAAATGGAATGAAAGTGGAGTGTGATGGAATGAAATTGTAAAATAAAATGAAAATGGGGTGAGATGAAATGAGACTGTAAAATGGAATGAATTTGTAGATTATGAACTGCAAATGAATGTAGCTTTATGTCACTACTTATTACAGAAAGGAAATGGAAAATATAGGATGTCAGGAATCTTTGATTTTCACTTTGTATTTTCTGTATAAGTATGCCAATTAATGATTGGTTTTCATACTTATACATTTTATTATTATTTTTTTATGATATATATATATATATATATATATATATATATATATATATATATATATATATATATATATATATATATATAAAAATAAAATAAAAGTTAGTGGAGAAGAAGAATTATTATTCACCAACTTCATTTCAGTGTTATCTTTGAAAATCTTGATAAAATCCTCTCTTGAAATTGGCTTATGATATATATTCAACCGATGAGCCTTCACATGAAGAGGTACCTTTTTCTTATCTATTATCCTTATTCTCACTAGTCCATTATTAAAGACTTCTTCAATCTCATATGGCCCAAGCCAATGAGTCTGAAACTTTCCTTGAAAACATTTGAATTTTGAATAGAACAAAAGTGCCCAATCCCTTGCTTGAAACTTCTTCTCCTTGATATACTTATCATCCATTTAGACCTTTGTTGTTGGACTAAATTGGTTCTTTGAATTGCATCTTGCCTAATTTCATCAAGCTCATTAAGTTCCTCCAATCTATGTTTTCTGTGCTTCTAAAAAATCGAGTCCCAATTGGACTTCCATCTTGAAGGTTCTGATTTGAAACTCTATAGGGAACATGACTTGCTTCCCATAAACAAGCTCATAGGGAGTATGTCCTATTGTGTTCCTCCATCTAGTTCTGTAGGCCCATAAGGCTTCAGGAAGCCTTTCTATCCAATCTCTTCTGTGTAGATGTACAATCTTAGTGAGAATTCCTTCAATCACCTTATTGGTAGATTCAAATTGACCATTTTCTTGTGGATGATAAGGAGTAGAATTTTTGTGTTTGATCTTGTAATCTTCCACAAACCTTTCCACCATTTTAGATGTAAATTGAGATCCCTGATCTATCACAATTTCTCTTGGAACACTAAAACGAGTGAATATGTCCTCAAAAAGAAAATTAACTACATATTTTTCATTAGCAGAAGATAATGCTTTAGCCTTTACCCATTTAGTGACATAATCAGTGCATACCAAAATATAGTTCTTTTGTTTAGATGGAGGATTAATTGGTCCAACAAAAACCAAGGCCAATTTTTCAAAAGGTTTATTGTGTACCTGATTTTGTAGTGGAATTTCATCTGAAGGAGCAGGTCTTCCTACGCTTTGGCAGCTATCACACCTTTTGACATATTCTTTGGCATCTCTGAATATGGAGGGCCAATAATATCATAAATGAAGGATTTTATAGGCTGTCCTCTTGTCAGCGAAGTGTCCACCACAAGGTTCATCATGACATGCCTTAAGAATTTCAGGCATTTCATCTTCTCGAACGCATCTTCTGATCATGAGATCTAGACCTTTTTTATACAATTCATTAGTAATCCATGAGTAGCTTGCACTTGTTTGAATGATTTTTCTTTTCTCTTTAGGAAACAAATGTGAAGGTAATTTTCCTGTGACTAAGTAATTGGAAATATATGCGAACCAAGGGGTCTGAGTAATTACTGCAAAAGGATGTTTATCAGGAAATTTATCTTCAACTGGAGTGTCATCTTTGATATTTGAATTCTAGACAAGAAATCAGTGAATGTGTTTTGTTTTCCAGGTCTATCTAGGATAGTGATGTTGAATTCTTGCAGGAGTAATAACTATCTTATAACTTTTCCATTAGTAATAGGTTTATTCATTAAATACCTAATTGCAGAGTGATCTGTATGAACACAGGTTTCATAGAATGTTATGTAATGTTTGAACTTGTTGATAGCATGAACAACATCTAAGAATTCCTTTTCAGTTACAGTGTAATTTAACTCAGTGGGAGTCAAATTCTTGCTTGTGTAATATATGGCATAGAGGATCAAATCTTTTTGTCCTAATACAGCACCCAGAGTTGTATTAAAGCATATATTAAAATATGAAAATGTAGTTTCCAATTTGGACCTCTTAAGATGGGTGCTTCAGAAATTTTTTCCTTTAAAGTCTCAAATGCCAATTGGAAATCAAGATTCTAATTGAATTCACAATCTTTGGTGAGTAATTTGAAGAGTGGGGATGCTAGTTTAGTGAAATTTTCTATAAACCTTATATAGTATCCTATGAATCCTAGAAAACTTCTAACATCCTTTTGACAACTTGGAATCAATAGTTTAGAGATGACTTCAACTTTAGATTTATCAAATTTAATTCCATCTCTGGAAATGTGATGTCCTAAAACAATCCCTTCTGTAAACATCATAAAAAATATTCTTGGCTTAGCGAAAGATTTTCTTCCTTACATCTTTTAAGAACTTTTTCCAAATTTTCTAAAGCTTCTTCAAATGTATTCCCATAAACTGTAAAGTCATCCATATACACCTCTACACAATCATGTATTAGATCAGAAAAAATTCCTAGTACTGCTCTTTGGAATGTTGCAGGTGCATTGCACAATCCAAAAGGAAGTACTCGGTAGGCATAAGTTCCCCATGGACAGGTGAATGTGGTTTTATCTTGATCTTCAGGTGCTACTTGAATTTGATTGTAACCACTAAAACCATCAAAAAATGAGAAATACTTCTTACCTGCTAATGTATCTAACACTTGATCTATACATACCCTCCATTTACCATTCTTTTTAGGCACAATCACTAGAGGAGAAACCCACTGGCTGTCTGAAATTAGGTAAATGAAGTTTACATTCAGCAATTTTTGCATCTCCTCTTTCACAATTTCCCAAAGATTTGGATTCATCCTTATTTGAGGTTGTCTGATAGGTTTACAATTTTCCTCAATGTAGATGTGATGTATACAAGTCTTAAGACTAATTCATTTCATGCAAGTGCATTCCCATGCATATGCAGAAGAATATTGTTGTAATGTTTTGATTATATTTTCCTGTTGTAATTTTTCCAAGTTATTGTTTATGTTCAATGTTTTCCCTAGAAAGATTTCAAATATAGAGCTACCAAATTCTTCCATAGAATAAAGAGACATCTTCCAAGATGACAAATATTCAATGTTGGATTTTTCTTGAAATTGATCATGTTCATATTTTGGAGATGATTCAAAATTTTCCATTGTATTTAAAATATGATTGTCTTCACTAATGGTTGAAATAGTAAAGAGAGGCTGAATATCATTTTCATCATCAATCCATTCTTTGTCATCTATCTTTGTGATTGTTCTTGCTAGAGGATATAGATTGAATTTCATAGTTGAGTTACCATCAAAGATATACATATCACCAGATCTACAGCTAATGAAAGCATCAACTGTAGCTAGCCAAGGTCTTCCTAATATAAGTGGATTTCCTCCTAGATTTTTCTTAGTGGTGAAAATCATAAAATCAATAGGGTACTCCCAAGACTCTAAGGACACTGAAATATATTCTAACACACCATCTGGTTTGATTATAGATCTATCTGCCAACTGCAGTAATGTAGGGATATAAAGAAGATTATGAAGCTTTAGTTGTTCCATGGATTGTTTTCTCATGATGTTTATTGCTACTCCTAAATCAATCAATGTATTTGGAATTTCAACTCCATTAATGTGTGTTTTTACAATTGGACTTCCTGGATCTACATATTTTTGTATGGAAATTTTTCCCATCATTATGTTTGCTATTTTTCCTGTCGACTGAATTCTTTTTATTTCCTTTGTTTTTTTTCCTGGTTTCTTCATACTCAACTCCTTTATTATTTTAGCTAGAATTTGAATCTCCTTAATGGCTTGTAACAATGGGATTTTGATACAGAATTTTTTCAATTCATCTAGAAAATCATAATTAGGCAACATAATATGATTTTCTACCCCTCTATCAACTTGTAATCTTTCAGGAAAAAGAGGTGTAGAAGTAGATACTGGTGGTTGCTCTATGATAGGAGTTGAGTTTATTGGTTCTTTCTATTTTTCAATTTCATTATTCTGGTTTTGAAGAGACGTTAATTCAAAACTTTTATTTAGCTGTAGAGAACCTTCCTCAGAATTGTCTTATTCTTGAATAACTACAAAAGGCCTTTTCTTTTCTAATATCCTACCAGGTCTCAGTTGGACATCATTGAGATCTAGAGGAGTGATCATATAAGTTGGAGATTGATGTCCTTCCACCATATATGTATTCTGAGGATTTTTATTGTTGGGGTTTGGTAATGGTTGGGCAGGTAGGTGATTTGGTCTCTGTGGGAATGGCAGTGAAAGTTGAGGATTTTGGTTTTGAAGTTGGGGATGTTGATTTTGTTGAGGAATTTGTTGGGGAGGATAGTTTGTATATGATGGAGGATATTGATAGTATTGAGAGAATCTTCCATAAGGATTTTGCGCTCCTTGAGCCCAAGGTTGAGATTGAGATTCAGATTGAGGTCAAGGTTGCTGCCAAGAATTCCAATTTGGTGGGGGCTGAATATACATTTGGTTGTTAAGACCCTGGTTTTGTGGCCCCTGCCAAGGTCTTCTAGAGACAAAGAAAAGAGATTCGGTTGGATTTGAAATTTTTTCCTCTTGAAAAACAGCCTTAAGACCAGGAATTGAAGGAAAACTCTTGTTCTCATGGTTTTCTGAATAGATCACACAAGTCTCTATGATTTTTGCATCCAAAGGGAATTCTCTTAAAGCATGCCTCTTTCTTCATTTGGGACAGAAAATATCTAAAGCATCAGTCTCGGCTTTCTGCTTGTTTTGTAACTTAAGAGTTTCTATCTATTCACTAAGGCTCCCTAGATTTTTTTTTTTTAAATTCATCAAGAATGTTTCCAATTTCTTCCCTACTCACTGATCCAGTTGCATATTTATTCACTCTAGCAAGAGAAGGATCTCTTGGACCTTTCCCATTTTTGGATTTTCCTCTTGAGAGATGAACACATAATTGTCCAATGTCACTTAATGGGAGTTGAGAGATATCTCCCTTCCCCATCATTTTAAGGATGTTTATCCACTCATCTCTAATGGCTTTTAATAAAAGAGCTTTTAAAGTATCTTGATCTAGGTTATCCATTTTGCTCTTCTTAAGTTATAGTTGAATCTTTTTCAATTAAATCCTCCAAATTTCCATCCTCTCTTTGCATCATTTTAGACAGTTCACCTTTGTGATTGATAGGCATGCAATAATCCAAATACCTATCCAGAAATGCTTTCTTCATGTCATTCCATTTTCTAATAGATTGAGTGACCAATCCCGTGAACCATTTTAAAGCAACTCCTTTCAATGTTGAAGGAAGCAATTTGTGTTTTTGCGAGTCTTGTAAATAATCATAAGTTCTACACAATACTTCAAATTCAAATAAAAATGTTTCAGGATCTTCACTTTTTAATCCATGAAACTTTTGAAGTACAGAAGGTGAGATACTTTTCATTGTGGCATATGTTTCTTCATCAACTATAGGGAATCCAAAAGAATTATCAACTTCCCTTTTTCCTCTACCTTATCCATTATTTCCTCTACCTCTACCTCTTCCTCCTCCAAATAGTGTAAATTCTCCATTCAGAACTGCCTCTCCTTCTTTTTCTCTTCTTGCCATTATAGATTCTTCAGGGTTCATATAAGATTCAACTTGTAAGGTTAATTGCTCTTCCTCTGGTTCCTCTATCAATAGTATGTGGAAGAAAGGTTCTACTTCTCCCTCTTATCTAGGAATTTCTAATTCTTCAGCTAAAATATGTTCCCCTGTAGAGGTAAAAAAGGCTACTCCTTTTGTTGGAGATCCAAGATTTTCTTCCTCTAGGACTGCCTCAGTAGATGAAGTAGGAGATCCTCTTAATTGGATTTCTGACCTTAGAACTTCAGGAAGTCTATGGCTAGTGAAATGTGGAATATGAGTTTGAGATGGAGGTGTATCTCTTCTTAGTACTGGTGGAGTAAGTGGTGTTGTAGGAATTAAACTCCTGCCTCTAGCTATGAATCTACCCCTAGAGTCTCTTTCTCTACGCATATCATTTTTTAGATGTAAGAGATGAGGTTACCTAATTACACTTCCCCGACAATGGCGCCAAAATGTTTAGTCAATTTAGTGTCCTAAATTGCTTGCATAAATTATCAACTGAGGTTTGTAAACTGATGAAGTGTGGTGCACTACATGTGCTTAGTTAACCTTTCTCTTAGTCCGTTATTTTGTATTTTATGTTGTTTTTGGGGGGTTTTCTGTTCTTTGATGTCTAAGAATGTACAACTTCAAACTATGAGAAAATTTAAGTGAATCTAACGAGTTTTAAAGGAAAGAAAATGTTACTAAGTTAATCTAATTTCCTAAAAATGGACCAAGAACTATTGGCCAGTTAGAACCTAATAAAAACAGAGCATCTATTTTATCTTACCATTAGTCCGAATCCATGGATCTAATTCCTAAAACCAAGAATGAAATTGATGCAGAAGGTAACTCAGTAATTGCATTCATTAAACATTAAATCATTCAATTTTGGAATATGATTAAATCAATCTCCTTGAAATGATTATTCGGAATATCAGTGATGCAACTAAGTGAGGATCTAAAAGAAAAATGGTAAAAGCATGTAAAACTAACTGCAAGCAACTAATGTGTTTTTGAATTTCCCCAACATTCAAATGTGAAGCATTACCCTCTTGAAGTGATGTGTAAGAAATTAATCACACCTTAGTTCCTAAGAAAATAACAATGTACTGAGTAAATTCAACCACTGTATGAATTAGACATTTAACCATTTAGTTTAGGATCATCATCATCTTGAAATGGCTTTTAAAAACATCCATTAACACAGTTAATTGAAAATTTTTTTCTAAGAAAATGAATGACAAAACAGTAAGAAAACCAAGTAACTGTGTATTCTTATTACTTCAATCTTCATTCAGTTTGGAAACAGAGCCATTTTTCTCCACAAGATATCTTAGAAGAACAAGGTTGCATAGTTGTGATTTATCATTATGCTATTGATTAAAAACTAAATTGAAATATCATCCTAATTTAGAAAATAGATTTGTTGAAAACAGAGTAATGGAAACTAAACTAAAAAAAACAAATGAAAAACCTCCTTCGGTGCAAAGTTCCTCTGCAACTGACATGGCTGGAATGCTAGCTAGTTAAGGATGCACGTTAAACAATCATTGGCAATATGGAATTTGTATTATGAAAGACGAAGTCTGAATACAGAGTATCAGAAAAAAGCATGAACTTAATGTAATTCCTTCTAATTTGTGTAACTACTTCTCGGTTCCATGCAACCAATATTCATAGGAAAATAAAATAACTGTTTATGAGATAAACTTGCTACAGGTGGCTAGTTCGAATTAAATCTAACATGATTGTTTATGAGAAAAACTCACTACAGGTGGCTAATTTGAATTAAATTTTCAACAGAACTGTTAGACTCTTCATTAGCTATGAAAGAGCAAATCAAGAGTCCTACTTCTTCCGATAATGTTCTTTGACACCATCTTTGACCATGATCGTAGGCTTTCTTTTCTGTTGTTCTGGACTAAGTGAATATGATAGAATCCATGTGGAGATTATTCTAGAAATGCCCATGTGGCCCAATTCTTCATTTGACACCTAGAACCTACCAAACCATGAGATTAGCTACGAACTCCACTGTTAGTTGTAGAATAGGTTATGTTCTGTAGCTAATTTGCAAAAATCTATTCAAATAACAAGAACATGAAAATATAATATGGTGATCATTTTAATGCTTTCCTTAAGACAAAACCTAGGCATTTATCATTGATTGGGTCTGTAATCTTATGAGAAAGTGAGGGAAAAGGGTGAGAAAAAATGTCAAGGAGAGGGTAATTCTAAGGTTCAACAAATACAGTGACTGAATTACACACAGGTCTCCACATAACTCATAGAGTTAATACATATCAGAGTTCAACTCACAGATAATTGTATGCAAATGTACCGATAGAGACAGGTATGAATGTAACAAAGAGACTCAAAAAGCCTATAGAGCACCGAGAAAGGTAATCTCAATTAGATGTTGAAACCTAATTATTAGAACTAGAGGTTTGGTTCTCAAAATGGAATCAGTCATAATGGAAGGATTGCGCACAATAATGAAATGGGAAAAAATGGAATAAACATAGATACAAGAATTATCGGCTTAGATTATCATAGGTCTGACATGACAAGAGCAACTGAGAGCAGAGGGCTAAGGCATAAGAGTTATAACAGTAGGACTATAGGACCTAAAACGCATAGGTCTGAGGAGCTAGAAAATGGCAGACCAACAAAGATATAAAATTAGGTAGGAAGGAATAAGCCAACAGCTTTGATACCATGTTAGACATCCACAACAATAATGGACAACAAATTAAGATAAGCATTGAATGCATTACTATTCACAATGATACACATTTATACAAGTCTAGTGACCCTTGGTTTCATATTCCAAGTGGTCTCTTGGACTCCCTTTGACTGTTCAAATTCCACACCAACCCTTAGAGGATTAGGTGTCCAACAATAATAATAATAATGTTTATAACTGCGCTTATTTTGAAATCGGGTTTTCAAAATTTTAATTTAGTTATCAATAATTATTAGGTGGATGGTAAGGATTTAAACTCCGTGGAGTATTTTAAAATATTCTTAGTAGTAGTCACATCAAAGGTTGAGGTTTATCTCAAAAGTAGTTATACCCTTTCTACCCTTTTAATTAAATTGATTAATTTAAAAGAAATATCATGTCAACAAGTATTATATGAAATGAGTTAAGGTTTTTTTAGCATATTGACATGCCATGGTATTGTAGCAAAACATATTTACAAGTTAAGAATATCCTTAATTAAGTGGGGTTGAATCTCCATGATTAAGAATCTTGTTGCATGTTTTTTAAATTTATATATGTTTAACTCATATACTAGTGAAACCATATAAATTAGATGGTTGGTAAATGGAAATATACATCAATCCATAATAAACATCAAAAAACTTCATAAAAACCTAAAAAGTTAAAAGATTAAATTTAAAAATTTGATAAAAACTAACTTGATTGTAACTTTATTATTATTATTATTAAAAAAAATTATGTCTATTGGGGTTATCATGGGTGATGTTGGAATAATTTTGAAATGACAAGTCTAGATAGATTTTTTGAGTTGTGACCTTGTAGTTAGTGTTTAAATCTATCTGTCATGAGTTGTGTCTTTGTAGTTTTTGTTGTGAGTTGGTGATATGAATTGTTTGGATCTAGATTGTCCTAGAGGTTATCTATGTGTGCGTAAATAATGTACTAGTTGTCCAAACAATTTCATCAATGATATTTGATTTTATTCTTATGCATCTCTCTGATTCTCTAATATGGTATCAAAACGAGAGGGCAAGATCTAGAGAGCTTGAAATGTGAGAGCCAGAAGGCCAAGATCTTTGACAGTTGTTAATTTGTTTGGGTTTTGTTGTTCGTAAAGTTGTGTTTGTCATCAATAAAGTTGTTGGTGTTTGCATATGCCTAGAACATTCACCCATAATCTGTGAAGGAGACATCAATGTTATTATAGAGCGTGCGACCTGGATTTATTTGTCTTGGTGAGGTGCATTGGTCGCTATATTTACTATCAGATCTTGCGGATCTGCATACCCTACTATAAATATTACTGAATATTTTGTCGTGTGTAGCCACGATTTGCAATGGGCCCTGTTATCACCCCAAGAAACTCTCCTAGGTTGTATCTCGAAGATGCTCGGGAACATTAAAAAACTCAAAAAAATGTTGGAAAAGGATGAATGGAAGGGATGATGCTTGTCCAAGCCAGATAACCACTTCTACTAAGCTTAACCCCAGACATGGGTGAACACCCCCAAACTACAAGGCTTTATACCACCAATTACTCACAATTTGAGGATTAGGTGAACATGGAGAATACTGACCACACCACCAGATGCAAAAGACCATGTGATGGTTGGATGCAACCAGTAAAGAGGTCTGCGAATCTATTTCCTAATGCATAGACAAGATGACAACTCTCTGGCACTGAGTAAATAGAAACCTGCATAGCACATTCAATGATACATACTAGATTCTAACACAGAGGTGGGATGATAGCCCCTTTAATGCTAACACCAAGAGCACATTAAAAATACATAACAGGCATAGCCTAGAATAGTGAAGAAGTGGAAAAGTGAGCAATTAACAGCAAAAGAAGCTTGTATTAGCTGAAAATGAAGACCAGACGCTGCAGGTATCACAATAGTTACAGTCTCCAGAAGTTGAACCTTACATCAAAACTACAACCATCAACCCTATTACATTCTGTCTTCTGGATATATATAGAGTTTGTTTACAAAGATATGCTGTTATGCTATGCATGGAGGGGTCATAATGGACCACCAACCAACTTAACTCTCTGATGGAGTCTCTGCTACAATCTACTAGCTTTAATGAACAAATTGACCTTTTCTGTTGTTCAATAGTCCTTCTCTGAGCAGGTGGAGTGTTGACTGAAAGAAGCTCCATAACTGATTAATGCTTTGATTTGCTCGAGGCCGTCCTTTTTCTTCTCGGCCATCCTCTTCCTTAAATACTGTTGTTGAGGATTTATTACGCAGAGTGTTGGATTCTGGCCTTCTTCCTCCTTTGGTTACACTGGACAGGCTGTGGACACATGCATTATGGTGGAGGCATGGTGGAGAAAGAAAAACCGTTGATATGTGTGAACCGACGACAGAGAGCGCTTGTTAAGGAGTATAGGGAGGTATGAAATGATCAGACAGTCGTGGGCCATCGGATCGCAGTTAGGCAAATCCGAAGGCGATCAGGCACGAAAGGTGCATGGAGATTAATTGCTGGGGAACAGTGGTTTCGTGGGCGGGCGGTATTCCCCGCACTGCCTTTGGAGCTGCGGTGGTTTCTGTATAAACCCGCGTGATGCAATAGAACTGCGATGCGTGGCTTCCATGATGGGCAGGAAACCGCTTTCCCCGCGCATTAGCGAGCAGGCAGCTCACGCTAGCGGGGCTTGCAACTACCGTCCGATCGCGCGACAGACGGTCGAATGGCAGGGAACATGCACGAGGTTTAATGTGTAGGGGAAAAGGTGGAGACCATTAGATCGGGATGTGGCAGATCAACGACTGCAATTAAGGTGAAGGGTTATATGGGCGATTTGTGATAGCGATTAAGGGAAAAGGGCTTATAGCGCTTTTTGGCGAAGGCACGTGGTTATGTGGGTCTGAGGGTTTCAATGCCCAGAGGCTTAAGAAAATGAATTTATGTGGTTTAAATGGGAGCAAAGGAGAAACAAAGGGGAACAGGCGAGGAATAGAGAAGTTCTATGGAAGAAAATGAAGATAGCGGGGCCAAGGTATAAGAAAATTGAAGGGGGAGGGAGGAAAAGAGTGCTGCAATCTACCTTTTCTGCATAAACACATGGTCGGGCTGATTTTTGGTCCTCCAAATGCTAAAGTTTGTAACAGAGCTAGCACTGGCTCCTTCTGGGTGAGATCCTCCCTGTGAGGTGTCAAGAATTGTAGACCAATGCCTTCATACAAAACTAGCTTAAAAACATTGCCTAGTATCCATTGGGCATGGAGTCAAATTATGTCTACACTAAAACTTGTAAAAGAAAATGCTTACAATTATTAAGGCCTGAGGACCTTAAACAACATAGATATTCAAAAACTGGCCATCTGTAGGGCCATCAAAATTTTTTCTCCTCCTCTCGACCAGTTCATCATAGAGCTGCAAAACTGGATTTATTTGGTCATCTACCTCAAAAAGTTTAGGACATTTGAGCTTAATAGGTAGATATGGATCAAATTTCATCCCCTTTCTGTGTGTTCTCATCCTTGGATGTTCTTCATGGGAGCCTTTGTACACCTGCTGAATAATCATGGTTGTTGTGTACTTATCTTTGTCACCTGTGGCCTGCACAATTAATATGAATGGTGTACCAATGTGTTCATGTGTGGAGGACACAGAGACCTCATCTGCTCCTTCATCTTCTTTAGAATAGTCTACATCCAAGGAGGAGTCCCAAAACTGTGCACCCTCTTCCTCTGTCACCTGACAAGCTGCCTTTTCAATCTGTGTGGAGGCCATCTGAGCAGGCATCAGAATATCAAGACTAAGATGATCAGTATCAACCTTGGGCTTTGAATTATGGTTTGCCTCAGAGTTCAGCAGGCAACTTTGAGGGATTGTCACTTGAGCAGACAGAGGGAAAAATGATGATGGGGAGCTTTCCTTTCCCTTTTGATCATATGTTGGGGATAATAGCAGGCTGGTCAAGTTGCAGATCTGCATAGTCATTGGAAGATGGGTTGGCTTTAGGCTCAAATTCTTAGAGGATGAAGGGGTCTGTTGCTGGTTGCTTCTGTTGATAAGCTTGTTGTTCTGCAGATACAACAAACTCATGAGTAGTGCCTTTGGATAATGCTTATTCATATGCAGATTTGGTTAAGAAAGGGGCACTGCCCTTGTCTTCGAAACCATGGGCTTCCTTCCCCTCTTTAGGTTTCTCTTCTTTCATGACTATATTCTGAAAAAGGGTCTTCACCCTTTTATCCTCATTTGCATCTTGATTTCTCTACAAAATCTGCAGCTGATCCTTTGCTCCTTTATATGGATTTGTCTCTGGAAGAGTAAAGGAACAAGGAACACCTACTTCTTGAGAATACTGCTAAGCCTCTAATCTGGAAGCTTCAGAGGCCAATAGCTCTATCATCCTGGTCAATTTATCGATCTTAGGATCATAGGATGATGAGGACTCACCCCCCTGTCTTCTCCTTTCAGCATCTCCTTTGAGCCTCTCTGCAGCTAAAATGTTTGCTTCTACTTCAAAGGCTGCATTTTGCATATCAGCCAAAGAAGCACATCTTCTTTCTCTTAACAACAAGAAAAACAAAGAATCAAAGGCATTGGCATAAGTAATCATAGCAGAAGTAGGGGTAGGATTTATTTCACATGGTATTCTGCTGTACATATGGTTGAATCTCTTGTTGAAATCATACAATAGCTCACCATCTTCTCTCTGTAAGTTCCCAAATTCAGTATGATAATAGAGCAGATCTTTATTATTCCCCCAGTGCTTTAGGAACACATCATCTAAAACCTCAATGTCTGCAATAGACTTAGGGGATAATTCTCTAAACCATTTTCTAGCTTCTCCCTCAAGGCTTTGGACAAAGACCCTCATCCACACTTCCTCTTCATTGATATCCAGGTTATCAGCATAACTATAAAAGGCCTCAAGGTGCTCTTCAACTGTCACTCCTTCTATACCAGTAAAAATAGGCATATATTCTTGATAATCTCTTGCAGGCATGGCATTCAAAGGGATAGGCAAGACCAAAGGTCCATACCTAGCAGCAACTATTATTTCTATCTTTGTAAGAGCATATTGGCCTGCCATGACTGAGGTATATGAAGGGATACTGGTAGAATGAGTGGTATGAATCAATGAAAAGGATGACAGAGACAGAGGAATATGATGGATAGCATGGATGCTTTTTTGGACTGAGATCCGAAAAGGGAAATGAATGACTAAGGAGCTTTATGAATCTTTGAAGGTGACTTCTTCACTAGTAGAGATACATGGGAATTCTAAGGCTTACCTGGTCCTGATGCTCCTTTCCACGAAATTTTCTTCTGCTTAACGATCTTCTTAGGGTCAAGCACTGGTTCATCTGGTGATTTATGAAGATTTCTCTAAGCATGCTTCACAAACTGAGCCAGAACTGCAATGTGGAGTCGCCAAAGGTTGGTCTTCCTCCAGTAGAGTTGCCAGATAGATGATTACAACCAGAAATGTGCCAAGAACTTGTCTATCATCAAATTCTAGAACTGTTTCATTATCCCAGGGAAGCTGAGCTTCAATTTCCTCTCCCCAGCAGCACCACCAATTAATGTTATCACCCCAAGAAACTCTCCTATGTTGTATCTCGGAGATGCTCGGGAACATTACAAAACTCAACAAAATGTTGGAAATGGATGAATGGAAGGGATGATGGTTGTCCAAGCCAGATAACGACTTCTACTATGCTTAACCCCAGACATGGGTGAACACCCCCAAACTACAAGGCTTTAGACCACCAATTACTCACAGTTTGAGGATTAGGTGAACATGGAGAATACTGACCACACCAGCAGATGCACAAGACCATGTGATGGCCAGCTGCAACCAGTAAAGAGGTCTGCAAATCTATTTCCTAATGCACAGACAGGATGACACCTCTCTGGCATTGAGTAAACAGAAACCTGCATAGCACTTTCAATGATACATACTAGATTCTAACACAGAGGTGGGATGACAGACCCTCTAATGCTAACATCAAGGGCACATTAAAAATACATAACAGGCACAGCCTAGAACAATGAAGAAGTGGACAAGTGAGCAATTAACAACAAAAGAAGTTTGTATTAGCTGAAAGTGAAGACCAGACGCTGCAGGTATCATAGTAGTTACAGCCTCCAGAAGTTGAACCTTACATCAAAACTACAACCATCAACCCTATTACATTCTCTCTTCTAGATATATATAGAGTTTGTTTACAAAGATATGCTGTTGTGCTATGTGTGGAGGGGTCATAATGGACCACCAACCACCTTAACTCTCTGATGGAGTCTCTGCTACAATATGCTTGCTTTAATGAACAAATTAACCTTTTCTGCTATTGAGTGGTCCTTCTCTGAGTAGGTGGAGTGTTGATTGAAAGAAGCTCCATAACTGATTAATGCTTTGATCTTCTCGAGGCCATCCTTTTTCTTCTCGACCATCCTCTTCCTTAGATACAGTTGTTGAGGATTTATTACGCAGAGTGCTGGATTCTGGCCTTCTTCCTCCTTCGGGTACACTGGACAGGCTATGGACATAGGCAGTATGGCGGAGGCATGGTGGAGAAAGATCAACCAGTGATATGTGTGAATTGACGACGGAGAGCACTTGTTAAGGAGTATCAGGAGGTACGAAATGATCGGATAGTCGTGGGCCATCGGATCGCAGTCGGGCAGATCCAAAGGCGATCGGGCGCGAAAGGTGTGCGAAGATTAACGGCCAGGGAACAGTGGTTTTGCAGGCAGGCGGTATTTAAACCCGTGCGATGCAATAGAACTGCAACGCGTGGCTTCCGCAACGGGCGGGAAACTGCTTTCCCTGCGTTAACGAGCAGGTAGCTCAAGCGAGCGGGGCTTGCGACTAGCGTTCGATCGCATGACAGATGGTTGGATGTCGGGGAACGTGCACGAGGTTTAATGTGCAGGGGGAAAAGGCAGAGACCGTTAGATTGGGATGCGGCAGATCGACGGCTGCAATTAAGGTAGAGGGTTATGTGGGTGATTTGCGATAGTGATTAAGGGAAAAGGGCTTATAGCGCTTTTTAGCGAATGCGCGCGATTACATGGGTCTAAGGGTTTCAATGCCCAGAGGCTTAAGAAAATGAATTTATGTGGTTTTAAATGGGAGCAAAGGAGAAAAAGATGGGAACAGGCAAGGAATGGAGAAGTTCTATTAAAGAAAATGGAGATAGCGGAGCAGGTGTATAAGAAAATTGAAGGGGGAGGGAGGAAAAGAGTGCTGCGATCTACCTTTTCTGCATAAACACATGGTCGAGCTGATTTTTGGTCATCCAAATGCTAAAGGCTGTAGCAGAGCTAATAGGCCCCACTCTCTGTTTGGGCTTCTGAATCCACTTGAAGGTTCGTTGCAATCCACGTGAGTGTTAATGCTCTCCATGGTGATGCCTGAGTAGAAAGGTATGATTTGATTTTTATATAAAGCCTCATTTGATTTTTATATCAAGCCAAGCCATACATTGGAGGTTATTTTCCTATGGAGTAAATTGGAGAAATAAGTGACCAAGTAAAAGACGTGAATTTGGTATCACATTTTTTATTTTTATTTATTTATTTTTATTTTGGAGAGAAAATCGCTGATGGGTTAATGGAGACATAAGGAGTTAAAATATTTATGGTGAAATTTTTGGTTTTTTCTATTGGTGAAAATGATTTTTATTAGTTATTTTTGGTGAAGAGAGTTAAAAATTAAATAAAAAGGTGTTGGGTGTTTTTTTGGGTGAAAGAATTTATTTGAAAGTTGTTTTTTGGGAGCGTAAATTGTGTTGGGTGAAAAGGAGAAATAAGAAGGATTTATAATTGGCTTTATTATTTTATTTGAAGTGATATTTTTTTTAGATCCGGTGCATTTGGTTTTGGATCTAGTGAATTTGGCTGTAGATTTGGTTGAAATTTTTTGATTGGAGAAAGTTTTTTGTCATTATGTCAATTTTTTTGGCTGAAACTTATTTGAATGAGTCCACAAGACTTGACAGAGAAAATTATGCAAATTGGAAATTCAAGGTATTAACAATTTTAGAGGGAAATAATTTGTGGCCAATAGTGAGTGGGGAAGAGCCCAAAGCCACTGCTACTGCAACCATTCTAGATTGGGAAAAAATGGAAACAAAAGAAAAGGTCTTGTTACGAATCTCCATTAAGGACAACATCATTCATCAAATTAGGGATTGTAAAAATCCAAAGAAACATGGCATGTTCTCAAAAGCTTGTATGAAAATTTAATACCAACCATATTTTGTTCTTGAAGACGAAGCTTTTGTCAAGTAAAATGGAGGCCAATGAAAGTATAAGCAATTTCACTTCCCATGTCAAAGAGCTAAGTGATAAGTTAGGAGATTAGTGAAAAGGTCCAATACTGACTTGGTCACCATCACATTAAATGACTTAGTGCAAGATTATCAAATTTTTGTTTCAAGTCTTTCAGCTAGAGAGAAGCCTCCCACTTTTGATGAGTTGAGAGGTATTCTTCTACAAGAGGAAGAGGATGAAGAACTTAAATGTGGGCCGAAATAGTTCAAATTTGGCATTGGTAGCCAAGGGTAAGAAACCATACAAAGGAAAGCCATGGGACAAAAGAAAAGGAGGAAAGTTTCAAGCAAAGCAGAAAGGTATGGCACAATCTAAATTTCTAGTTCATGATAAGGTAAATGATGATGATGTCAAAATAGAAGCAAGTGTTTAACGTGAACATGAATAGGTAAAACAATAGGTGCAAGAATAGGTACAGGTTCAAGATCATGAAGCATCTAGCAACCATGACACTCCAAGAAGAGGACAAGAGACTCCACAAAGCATAAAGAAGGATGAAAGCAGTAAAACTCCAAGGAGGACATCACATCAAATTCAGACACCTATAAGGTATAAAGGATATGCATTGATGTCTCATGTAATGAATTTTGTAGAACCTTCAAGTTATGAAGAAGCTAAAGAATGAGAGATGCAATGGATGAGGAATACAACTCTATAATGAAGATGACACATGGGAATTAACAAAATTGCCCAAAGATAAAGTTGCCATAGGATGAAAATGGTTGTTTAACCCAAATTTTAATGACGATAGAAGTATTGATTGAGTCGAGAGGCTTATTCTACAATCCAGTATGAGGGACATGTGTAAGTATATCACGTCCTCAAAAAAATAAAAAAATAAAATGAAAAATCGCTCATGTCAGCTAAACAAAAATTAAATAACCTTATAAATAAGCAATTAAAAATCTATAAATACAACAATTAACTCAGTTGTTGATATTTCACTTTCACTCTTCAAGTAATAAATACAATATTTCGATGTCTATCTTAAATAATATGATTTTATATAACTTTAGAGAGAAAATAATTAAAATAGAAATAAAAAAATATTTCTCTTATAAATCTATTTCTATAACACACTGTAAATCGAAAATCAATGTCGATTATAATAAAAAGAAAAAAAAATATATGCTATGCATTTTTAATTAGTTGTCCATATGACCTAATATCATGTAAAGTAATTGGAAGTAAAAAAACATGTGAGTAAGATGTTTAAACCTTATGCTTTTCAAAAATATTTTAATATGTGATATCAACTTTATATATAGAAAAAAACGTTAAAAAATATATATTTTAATGTCGTATAGAATAAAATATCCATGTGAGTTATGAATAAAATATTTTAATATGATTAATATAAAATGGCACAATACACATGTTATGTAATCTCTATAACATTCAAAAATGCAATTTAAACAGTGAAAAATTACACATTGTTTTATTGTATTCTAAAATAAATTTGCAACAAAATAAATTTGATCCTTCTTAGCTCATGTTAGATCCGTGCTTTAGATGGATATATGCTAGTAAGTATAAAGTTGGATTGGTTGCAAAAGGCTATTCACAAAAATAAGGCATTGATTATGAAGATACTTTTTCACCTGTAGCTAAACTGAATACAATTAGAATCATGATTGCATTAGCTACAAAACAAAATTGGAAAATGCATTAGTTAGATGTCAAATTTGCTTTCTTGAATGGTGAATTAAAAGAAAAAGTTTATTTGGTTTAGCCTCAAGGGTTTGTAAAGCAGGGATGAGAGCATCTTGGTTGCATGTTAAAGAAATCTTTATATGGTTTCAAACAAGCACCGAGATCTTGGTATGTGAAAACCTATTCATTTTTTTATGAAAAAAGGTTTTGTGAGAAGCAAAAGTGATCCGAACTTGTACATTAAGAAAGATGAAGATGGGAATATTGCCTTGATATCTTTATATGTTGATGATATGATAATAATAGGTCGTGCATTCAACTTGATTGAAGAAATTAAAATTCAGTTGTCACGGGTATTTGAAATGAAGGATTTTGGTGAATTACATTATTATTTGGGTCTTGAGATTTGGAGGGAATCTCGTAAGACAATCATCACACAAAGAAAATATGCAAAGATAATCCTTGAAAGATTCCATATGTTGGAATGAAAACCAGTGTCTACTCCTTTAGAACAAAATGTCAAGTTGTACAATGATGATGGATCTAAAGAAGTGAATGGAACTTTGTATCATCAATTGGTGGGAAGTTTGAACAAACTCACCACTACCAGGCCACATATAGTATATTTTGTCAGCATCCTTAGTCAATTTATGGCTAAGCCTTCTGAAAGCCATTGGAAAGTAGCAAAGAAAGTCCTTCGATATCTAAAGGGAACACTTTATTTTGGTATTTTGTATATTGATGAATATGATATTGAGTTGGCAGGTTTTTCTGATTTGGATTGGGCTGGAAATCCTGATGATAGAAGACAAACCTCTATATATGCAGTCAATTTAGGATTGGGGATCATATCATGGAGTAGCAAGAAATAACCGATTGTTTTTTTTTATCATCCACAAAAGAAGAATAAAAGGCCTTGACCAATGCAACTTGTGAAGGTATTTGGTTAAGGAGGATTCTTGAAGATGTTAAAGAAAAGAAAAGAGGACCAACAAGTATCAAATGTGACAACTAAAGTTCTATTAAGTTGGAAAATAATCTAATTCATCTTTCTATAACAAAACATATTGAAGTCTAGCATCATTTCGTAAGGGAAAATATACAATCCAATGAGATTCATTTAGTCTATTATAATACAAGCAAAAATGTAGTTGACATCTTTACCAAACCTCTTGGAAAGGTAAACTTTGGAATATCCAGACAACAACCAGGAATTGTTGAAAATCCATTTCTCCATTAAGGGGGGATGTTGGAATAATGCCAAAATGATGATTCCAGATAGAGTTAATGAGTTGTGACCCCATAGTTAGTGTTTGAATCTATCTGTCATGAGTTGTGTCTTCGTTTGGGTTGTGAGTTGGTAATCCGAATTATTTGGATCTAGATTGTCCTAGAGCTTGTATATGTGTGCCTACATAATGTACTAACGTACTGGTTGTCCAAGCAGTTTGATCAATGAGATTTGGTTTTATTATTTTGCATCGGGAAAATTGGTTCTTATCCCCCCCATCCAAGTTGTTCAATTCCCCTGGGGTGACATGATGATCATAAATGTTTTTGTAATGACTAGGTACATATGAATATTGTTGTATTCACCCCCACTCTTTCCCTCCAACTAAGAGAGAGGATGATTGGACATTTATCCCTACTTTACCATCAATCTAATAATTATTGATAATTAAATTAAAATCTTAGAACTCTTATTCCAAAATAAACACACACACACACACACACACACACACACACACACACACACACACACATATATATATATATAATTATGATTTTTTTAAAACCATGGTGAATGAGTAACTCTTTGCAAGAGTTGAATTCATCCATAGGGTTGAATCACATATAGCAAGAGCTACTAGAGGGGGATGGAGGATCCTACTCCTTGAGCCTTATCACAATTGGCCAAAGATGTCTTTGTGGGATTTGAAAGCTGGTGGAGGGGATAACATCCCATTGTGCCACAACCAAGCCAAACATTAAACTGTGTATAAGAACCCCTTATATCTATATATATATATATATATATATATATATATATATATATTCTAATTGGGTAGAAAAATTGGCTTGGGAGTTAGCCAATTTAAAACCATTCAATTTTGCACCTCGTTTTTAAATTGACCAACGTTTAAATTCTGCTAAAAATAAATTCTAATTTGAGATCTCTAGCCTTTGTTCCAAATTGCATGTGTCTTAGGATGATAAATAAATCCCTTAAACAAGAAGATACATTGGATGGATACAAGCTAGAATAATGTCATATAAAAGAGCATATGCCTCTACTAAATTGTTGGAAAAAACTACTAGTTACGTTTAGATTATGCTAAAAATAGATTCTAATTTGAGATTTCTCGCCTTTGTTCCAGGTTGAACTTGTCTTAGGATGATAAAGGAATCGCTTAAATAAGAGAATATATTGAATAGATACAAGCTAGAATAATGTCATATAAAAGAGCATATGCCTCTACTAAATTGTTAGAAAAAACTACTAGTTACTATAAATATTATCCTTTCATTATTCTTTTGGAACCAAAAACTACACCCTACATGTGACTCCCATTTAAAAATAAATAAATTTGATCTATTTATATACGCACAAAAAACACAATCTTAATTGTTAAACCTAGTCAAATTACAATATTCATTCATAATTATATACTTTAAACAAAATTACACATTAAATAATAATAATAATTTATTTTCTTCCATTTGTATTACGCTTCTATTGATTTTATGCTCTTTTGTGTGCTTTTTCTTTGGTTATTACATACTTTTCCCATTATAGGTTTATAAGTGATCACGTGATTTCTGCAGTGTGCCTAACGTAGGGGAGCAGTGATGCTTATCCAGCGATGTTCTCATATATCACGTTTTTCTATGTCATGTATATTTTTACTATCACATAATCCACTTAACAATTGGAATATTGTCAATGCATTTGAAGGTGTGAAATTATCTAACAATGGCGCATTATTACGCTAGCTAAACAGACAACAATTTTGAACCGCTAGTTGATTTGACTAATTCCAGACAAGTTAGTAGCACAACCCAATCAAGAATGAAAACAACGATCGAAGTTGATGAGATGAGTCTAATGAAGTTACTGGGCATGCTTTAGATGTAAGGTCAATTGTTGCTGTGTCAATACTGGAATGTGAAGATAATGGTAGAGCATGATGGTTTAGATGTAACGTCCACAGTTGCTTTGTGTCATCAGTTAACTGTAAAAGATGATGGTAGAGCTGGTAGTAGCATTTCAGTAACATTTAAGTAATTCATGGTGAAGTAACAATACCAATTTTTTAAACTTATCACAGGGTTAAATATACACTCTCTTTATATATATTTGTTTGTCTATGTTCAATTGCTTTATTGTGATTTTTCTGCTCCCAACCTAGTGTTGTGTTTTTTGGATTACTCTAGAGAAATGGATATTGGAGTTAGTGGTTTCTGGTGTTGTGTAACGATTTTTATTATATTATTGTTGATTTTAAAGCTGCTCATATCGTGGAGGGCAGCCAAACTACTGCCTCCAGGGCCTCCAGGATGGCCCATTGTTGGGAATCTCTTCCAGCTTGGGGAGAAGCCCCACGAGTCTCTGTATCACCTTGCTGCGAAATACGGTCCGCTAATGGCCCTTCGGCTCGGAATGCAAACAACAGTTGTGGCTTCATCCCCGGCCATGGCCAAGGAAATTTTGAAGACCCATGATCAAGTCTTTGCAGGACGCACAATCCTAGAAGCAGCCAAGTTCCTCTTCTATAGCAATTTTTCGTTGGTATGGATCGACTGCGGGCCTCGTTGGCGCATGCTCCGAAAATTCTGCAACACCGAGCTGTTCAGTGTCAAGAGACTGGAGGCCTTGCAACAACTCAGAAAAGATCAGGTCTTTTCCACCATTCAATCCATTTTTGAGGATTCTAGGAAACGGAAGAGTGTGAATGTCGGACACACTGTGTTTGTTACGAGTCTGAATCTGTTGGGCAATTTGATTTTTTCCCAAAACATGTTCGGCCGGGACTCTCAAGAAGCCAAAGAATTCAGAGAAACGGTCACCATATTAATGGGAATTGCAGGAAAGCCGAACCTCATTGACTTTTTTCCTTTTCTGCGAATCTTGGATCCTCAGGGCATCAACCGCGATGCAGCCAAATATAATAGCATTGTATTTGGGCTGTTGGATAGATTCATAGAGGCTCGCCTCCACAGTAGAAGAGAGGGCATAAGCGGTGCCCAGGCAAAAGACTTTCTAGACGTTTTGCTTGAGTACAGAAGCGAGAGCGGACAGACATTCACAAAGAGAGACATTATTCCCTTTTTGTTTGTAAGTCTATTATAGTGTTTTTTATTTATGTGTAAGTCTATTATAATGTTTTTTTTAATTTACAGTGAGAAAATTTATTATAATTTAGTTGTTATTGGAGAGATATCTATGGGTTCAAGAAGGATTGATTTAAGGAAATCACCTCACTTGGAATTATATTGGTCGTTCATAAGCTTTGGCTCCTATCAGACCTGTTTAGTTTTTAACTGTCAACTTATATTTTTAAGGAAAACCACCCCACTTGCAATTATACTAGTGATTCATAAGCTCACTCCAATCAGACCAGTTTAGTTCTTTAAACCTATTTATTTAAGGAAAACCACCCCACTTACAATTATATTAGTAATTCATAAACTTCCACTCCAGTCAGAAACTTCTAGATTAACTGATAATCTGTTTCTTTATGTCCCAAAAAAAAAACTGAATTCCACCTATTTCCTTATTTCTAAAAATCTAAAAAAGACTGAATCTTAGCCCAGCCCAGAATAAACAATTTTAAGACCTAGTTCACTAAAGAGATTTAAGACCTAGCTCACTAAAGAGATTTTTTTTGGGTTTTTCTTATTATAAGAATTTAGGTTTGTTGTGACGAATGATGTGCAGGACATGTTCTTAGCGGGTAGTGACACGACCAGTTCAACTATCGAATGGGCAATCGCGGAGACCATTCGCAATCCTCGGATAATGAAGAAAGCTCAGGCAGAATTGGACGAAGTAATCGGGAAAGACAGAAGATTTGAGGAAAGTGACATAGATCGCCTACCTTATCTACACGCTCTGGTGAGAGAAGTGTTTCGTTTGCACCCGCCAACGCCTATGATGATCCCTCACAGAGCAGAGATCAGTTGTGAAGTGGCAGGATACATGATACCCAAGAATACTAAGGTGCTGGTAAATGCATGGGCAATAGGAAGAGATCCAACCATCTGGAATGAGCCCTTCGAGTTCAAGCCTGAGAGATTTATGGAGTGTGACATAGAATATAAGGGGCAAAACTTTGAACTGATTCCATTCGGAGCAGGAAGGAGAATTTGTCCTGGGCTTCCCTTGGCTCATAGGATGGTCCATCTGGTTACAGCCTCTCTCCTCCATTCCTTCAACTGGTCTCTCCCGGATGGCACCACACCAGGCGACATGGACATGACTGAAAAGTTCGGAATCACACTGCAGAAGGCTTTGCCATTAATCGCAGTTCCTTCACCGCGATTGCGCTCTCATCTCTTTAACGATCGGCAACACTAATAGACTTCTTAATTTCTATGAAGTTTGGTATAATTTCTTCAACCTGCAGTTCCTGAATTTGAAGAGAAACCATTGCATGGCATTGTCGGGAGTTCATAACTGTAGATCATAAGAACTCCGTCAGTTGGGGATATATACATAACCTTGCATAAGCGACAGTGGCTTTGTGTAAATAAGGAAATTCGATCTACCAGTTTGTATAAATAAAAAATAGCAGGGCAACATTGTTGTTCTCATTGTGTAGCCCTATCATTGTCAGCAACCATTTTCTTAATAAAATATAATAAAAAATATGTTCAGCTACAAATTCAGGAAACAACCATGTTGATGGTAATTAGATGCCTAGCTTAACGCAATTTAAGGAAGAAAAAGTTGGGTGCTTCACCTCCAAGATGGTATTGAAAGAAACATTTAAGCCGGCGACGTTTAAATATTGTAGGGTAGAGTTAAAAAAATATTAATTTAAAAATAAATATTATGGCTCGGAAGAAATAATTACTAAGGTAATGATAATTTTATTAGACATTTAATTTAATATTTAGTGATTGCTTTAACTTCTACAAGAGTGGAATGCGTTTGAAATGCTCGATATGTCTATGTCTAAGAGACAATGGTTTCCGATTGTTGGATTGAGCTCTGCACGCATCCCTCTGGTCATGGCTGCCTCCTGACCGTCCCGCTACCCCGCGCCTGGCAGCCCCGCTGCTAGGCTCTGCGCCCCCCTGCTGCTGGGCCTCCTGCCCCCGTGACCCCCCGCTCTGTGTTCTTTCCAGCTCCCAGGGCCCCTGCCCTCTCTCCTTCAGCGCTTTCTGCCCCGGGTCCTGCTCCTCTTGCGCCTTCGCGCCTAGCAGCGCTGCTGCTAGGGCGCTCCCTTTCTTTGGTTCTTTGAGAAGGCCCGTTCATGGCGGCCCCGGGCCCCTCTGACATGGATCCGGATGAGCTGATGAGATCTTTTGCATCCCTCACCCAGGAGAACTCTTTGGAAAAGATCAGGCCCACTACCTCTCGCTTCATCAAAAAGCTGGATGAGATCCCGGAAATCCCGCTCCCTCCTGCCCTTCCCAGGAGAGCGGCTGTGGCACTTGCTGATAGAGGCCTTGTTGGACAGTTCACGGGCTTATGGCCCTCCCCTCGCACTGTCCAGCGCTGGGTGGAAAGAAACTGGAATTCGATGGTTCAAGGCAAGATAGCGATTCGTTTCTGCGGAAGAGGGTTCTTCACCTTTCTCTTCGAAACAGTGGAAGATCGAAACCTAATCTTCAGGAACGGTCCATATTTTATGGACACAAGAGGCCTCTATCTGAATAGATGGTCCCCCGACTTCGACCCGGAGATGGACGTCCCCAATGCTGTGCCCGTTTGGGTCCGGCTCCCGCACCTGCCCCTTCACTGCTGGGGAGATGAGTCAGTGAAAGCAATTGGAAACGGAATAGGGAAGTATATAGACAGATCGGAGCCTAAGGAGAATATGCACGCATGCGCAAGAATCTGTGTAGAAGTCGATTTGGGAAAGGGATTGCCAGAAGCCATCAAGCTCAGAGTCGATAACTGGACGCACATTCAACAAGTTGACTATGAACAGCTACCCTTCAAATGCAAGGTATGTCATGAGTATGGCCATTTCGCCAATAGATGTAGCAAAGTTAATGCAAATGTTTCTGAATCTAACCCTGAAGCATCTGAGGAAGTCTGGGAAACAGTAAAAAAGAAGAAGCCCAACCCCCCCCAGGGAAACTCCAAAAACCCTATAGTCTCCCCTCCTCCCCCTACTCAGTCTGGCCCGACCATTCCTTCATCCTCCAACCAATTCGAAACCCTATCCGAGGTAGATCCTCCTTCCCCGCCCCCTTCCCCGAAAGCCCCCCCTGTTATTCCCACCTCCCCCCCGCCCACCTCCCCCCCCCGCACAGTGGAGAGAATCTTAACCAGGAACAAGTCAAAGGAAAGCAATCCATCGGTGGAACCTCCAAGAAAAGTCGGAAGGAAATCCAATAAGGAGATTAGGGACGAGACCGCAGCAAAAGAAATGACCACTGGGATCCAGCAACCAATGGACACTTATCTGGACAAGACGAAAGGAAGCGGAGAGAAAGCAAAAGAGAAAGGAGGATCCCACCCCAAGACAAGTAAGTGATGAATCTGGTCTCTTGGAACTGTAGGGGGATGGGCTCCTCCCTCAAGGCTAATGCAGTCCGTGATCTTCTCAAATCAGAACACCCAGACATCCTCCTCCTCCAGGAGACCAAAATCAATGAGCAGGATTTCAAGAACTACCTAAAAAATAGTAAAATCTACGAAGGAATAGCAGTTAGCGCATCTGGCGCCTCAGGTGGTATAGGGACCATCTGGGATAAGCGAAAATGGACTCTTTTAAATCAAAGGCACAGCAGCTGGTGGATCCGTTCAGACATTCAGAACTTAACAAAGACAGAAGAATACACTATCTACAATGTTTACGCCCCTCCCCATTTCCATGACAAAGCTGCCTGCTGGAACTCAATTAAGGCAGACCTCCTGGAGACGCAAGGACGAAGCATTTTCCTAGGGGGGGACCTGAACCTGATAAGAAACGCTGAAGAAAAGATTGGGGGGAATTTTTTGGCAGACTCCTCAAGGGACGCCCTGGAAGAAATCATTCTAAACCATAATCTGGTGGACTTCCACCCTCAGAATGGGCGCTTTACCTGGTCTAACAAGAGAGCAGGCCGAAACAACATCAAAGAAAGATTGGACCGCATCTTGGTTCAAGAGAGAATAGTTGCTAAATTTGCATGTATCAAAAGCCTCATCATTCAGGGTTACTTCTCAGACCACAAGCCAGTGGTTCTAAAACTGGACAAAGGAACGAATATGGGCCCGCTCCCATTTAGGTACAACAGAGCATGGGAAAATCAGGAGGAATTCCGAGCTTTGGTAAAAGAGCAGTGGTCAACAGAGATCAGAGGGTCCCCGCACTACGTTTGGGAATCCAAGCTAAAGATCCTCCGATCGGCCATAAAACAGTGGGCAAAATTCAAGGCAATCGAAGAGAATAAAACCAAATCAGAACTCCAAGGTAAGCTATCGCAGTGGAACCAAGAGAAAGATTCAAGACAAGACACGGAAGAGGAGCAGATCAAAGAGATGGAACTTCAAAAGGAACTGTACAAGTTAAATAGAAAAGAGGAGGAGGAACAAAGGCAAAAGTCAAGGTGTCTCTGGCTCAAGTCGGGAGATAGGAACACTTCCTTCTTCCATAATAGTTTGAAAATGAGGAGAGCTGCAAATAATATTGATAAAATTACAGTGGATGGTTCAGAAATAAAAGAGCAAAAGGAAATCATGGAGGCAGCGTCCGCCCACTTCCAAGACCTTCTCACTGAGGATCAGCAAGACAGAGATGGCATGGAAATCCTTGATACGATGGAAAGCAAAACCTCTGACGCCCAAAACTCTGAGTTGGACAAAGAGATCACTGAAGAAGAGATAGAGCAAACAATCCGCAACATGGCTTCAGACAAGGCCCCGGGACCTGACGGTTTCACGGTGGATTTCTACAAGACTCATTGGGACACCATTAAAAAGGACTATATTAGAGCAGTAAGAAACTTCTTCCAAAAAGGCAAGATGGGCAGCGGAATGAAATCCTCCTTCTTAGCCCTAATTCCCAAAGAACCCAACCCTCACTCCTTTAATCGCTTCCGTCCTATCTCCCTCTGTAATGTGTCCTATAAAATCATAACTAAGATCCTTGCCAACAGACTCAAACCTATTCTCCCCTCCCTCATCTCTGAAAACCAAGGTGGTTTTGTCCCAAGGAGGCAAATAGTAGACAACGTAATTCTCATTCAAGAGGCTATTCAAAGCAGTATCAACAGGAAAGAAAAGGGTATGATAATGAAACTGGATATGGCAAACGCTTTTGATCGGGTAAACCATTCCTTTCTTCAAGCAGTCCTCAAAAAGCTTGGTCTATCCGAGCTCTTCATTAGCAGGGTGCGGGAGTGCATCTCAGGCAATTGGACAGCCCCCCTCATCAATGGGAGACCCAGCAAAGCTTTCAAAAGCACTAGGGGCCTGAGACAAGGGTGCCCGCTCTCTCCTTTCCTCTATATTCTCATGGCGGAAGCTCTTAGCTCAAAACTGGAAAACATGAGGAGGAAAAAAGAAATAATAGGGATAGAAATAATAAGAGGGTCGAAAGGCATTAACCACTCTTTGTTTGCTGATGATACCCTTCTCATTGGTGGCGCCTCATGCATTATGGCGAAGAGATTCAAAAAAGCCTTGGACCTCTTCCTTCAGGCCTCTGGTGGCAAACTTAACAACAATAAATGTATGATATACACATGGAACGTTCCTAACCATATCATTCAGCGTATATCCTTCATCATGGAAATACCAGCCCAGTTAAATTGGTCACATTTCATGTACCTGGGGCTGCCTCTGGCTAAAGAAACAATCAAATCAGTGATTTGGGTCAAGATCATCGAAAAACTTAGAGGCAAATTGCAAAATTGGGGAATGCACTGGTTAAACTTAGCAGGCCGATCGATTCTAATTAAGTCCATTCTCGCCTCTCTCCCCATTTATCAGTTCGCTATCACTCTAGCTCCGGCAAGCATCCATAAGCACATGGAGCTAATAATGCGAAGCTTTCTGTGGCAAGGAGGTAAGCAGAATACGAAGAAGTTCAGTTTGGTTAAGTGGGAAAAAGTGATCCTTCCAGTGGAAAAAGGTGGGCTAGGAATCAGGGTCCCTAGGCTAGCCAATCTAGCAATGGGTTTCAAACTCATCTGGCGGATCCTTAATGAAAAAGAAGCATGGTGGGCAAATGTTTTAAAGAAGAAATATCTGAATGGCTCAAACAGCAATATCCTAACTGAAAATATCACTGAGAGACAAAGTACCCCAACCTGGAATCTCATCAAGAAATCGCTCCCCCTCTGCAAACCTTTTATCTCTAGAGCTCCTGGGAATGGCAAAGAAGTAAGTATCTGGAAAGATAGTATTATGGGATCACAGGCCAGAGACTCAATTCCCCACCTTTATCCCCTCCATCGGTGGATGGCAGAGTCTAACCTCAATTCTCTCTCCGACATCTCTCTGTGGGATGATGATCTCTGGGCAGGCTGGATTCCTCTCAACCTCCCTACAGAATTAGCCAAGCTTTGGGAAGAGCTCAAATGCTCCCTCAGTGGCTCAGCCCCCATCAACAGAGGGAAAGAAGACAAGTTCGTTTGGGACCCTAATGGAGGCAATTACTCGGTTAAAGAAGGATATAAAGCCCTTCAAGACATCTCAGTGGTAAACAATTGGCCCCTGCACAAAGCTGTTTGGAGTCCTGAATGCCTCCCCAAGATCAAACTATTCAATTGGACTCTACTTCATGGTAAAATCCTAACTGCTGAGAACCTCAGAAAGCGAGGTATTCAGGGGCCCTCTATGTGTTGCATGTGCAGGTTAGCAGAAGAAACCATCTCTCATCTCTTCATTGAGTGCCCGATTGCCAAAGCTTGCTGGCATCTCCTCTCTGATACAATCTCTTCAGAAGCCCTTCCCCCTCAGATACAGGCCCTCCACAAAAGCTGGGACAAAAGACTCTTTCAACCCAAAAAAGGCAAATCCATAGTGAATAGGCTTTGGAGCAGCATCCCTTCTAATTTGTGTTGGCAAATCTGGAAGGCACGAAATAAGTGCATTTTCAACAATGATAAGCCAACCATATCAGGCATTGTGGCCAAAACTATTGCCCTCACTGCTGAGTCTTTAGAAGCTAAAGGGGTACCTCAGACAGACATGGAGGTCGAGGATGAGAGGCTAAAGGTTTGGCTGGGTAAATTCAAACTTAATCCAAATCCTAGAACCCATATGAGAGACAAGAGCGGCAGCCAGGACTGGAAGCTTCGAGGCACTGAGGAGGAAATTAACAACTGGATAAGAAGCCAAAATAGGCCTATATTGTATTTCGATGGGGCCTCTAAGAAGAACCCGGGTCAAGCTGGTGCTGGCGGGATCATAAAGGACTCGCAAGGGAATCTCATGGTTTCCTTTGAATGGGGGCTAGGCCAAATGTCCAATAACAAAGCAGAGGCCTACGGCCTTCTTCTGGGCTCACATATCTCAAAGAAACTCGGCCTTCAGAACATTCTGATTCTAGGGGATTCAGCTATAATTATCGCAGCCATGATCACAGGGAGAGAATTCAAGCAATTGGCTCTCAATAATATCAAGAATCGAATCATGGAGAACACCAGAGCGCTAGGAGAAGTGATTTTCAAACACGTTCTCAGGAATAACAACAAGGATGCAGACCAGCAAGCAAACCAAGCGGTCAGAAGGAGACTCGGTCAGGTTCGAGAGAATGACAAAACTTATGTCAGAGACATCCCGTAAGCAAAAGCCTCCAGCCGACTTATCTCAAGGGCGAAGTCACCTCAAGCACTCAGGCCATCTTTTCGAATCTCCTTCCAAATCCCCAAGCTGCATAAGTGAGTACTATGGGAGATCTCCTCGATTTCGTGCCACAAAGCTTATCATCACCCCCAGAGTTTGCGTGATCCCGCGATCCTTCAAAGCAGGCTCTCTCTGCAAATACAGCAAAGCCTATGCCTCAGGTACGCGTATGGACAACAGGGCAATCATGAGTTTTGACCGAGCTCCACCTAAGATCGGCCTCACTCAGTCCCTCTCCTCCCGGTTTAGGAACCTCCCTCCTTCTATAAAATGTGGACTGCCCCTCAACCTCTCTACAATCAGAGATCGAGCTTCAAGAGCCCCCTCAAAGTCTCGGCGCAGATCGGGAGCTCTCTCTCCTCCGAGTGCTCTAGCCTTCCGTTCTCTGAGTGCTCTGGAAACCGGGGTAAGCCATTTCCCTTCTCTTGTGACTCTGTTTCTAACTAATAGTGTTTCTGGTTTTCTCAGTAGCGCCCTCCCGAAGCTCTTGAGAACTTCTCTCCACCGTTTAAAGCTCCAGCATCTCAGCGAACTCGCTCCCTTCAAAGTTGTATCAGGCTTTCTCAACATCAGTGCGCTCTCTGTCATCAATCCTCAGGCCACTTCGATGGCGGATCAGCAAGGCCAGCCATCCAACCAGGGCCAGAACAGAGACCCTTTGGGGAACCTCTTTAACAAAGAATGCAATATGTGCATGGCACATACTATTATGATTAACAGTGTGAAAAAACAGCTGAAGGAGTTAACAGAGGACTACCATGCTGATAGAAACTCCAAACGAAAGAAGCTGGAAAAAAGAAAAAAGGAGATTGAAGACTTAAAGGACCGCTGCATCCACATGGAGGCGGTAATCGACCATCTTCGCACTCTCACCGAAAGCCAACAGGCAGAAGCCTCGACTAGAGCCAGCGCCCGGAAGGAAGACTCGGTCACTCAACACTTTCCTTGATTTTATGCATTGCAAATTTGCTTGGTTAGGAGGATCCTATGTAAGGCAGTATAGCCGTTTGTTTTCAGTTTTGCTTTCAACTAAGAGAAGCTACGAGGATTGCGGGTCTGCGTACCCGATTTTGTGCCTCAGCTCTCATATTCTCCCCCATCTTGTACTAGATCTGTTTTCAGAAGGTTTTTTTAATATATGAGTAGCCGACATTGTTAAAAAAAAAAAATTTAATATTTAGTGATGTTTAGTTTCATGGCAGGGCAATTTAGTTAGAAATATTGAATTTGATTAATAATATGTAATCAAAAGACCCAATAATGCGAGAGACCCAATAATGAGACCCAATAATGCTAGCTTTCTTATCTAGAGAACCATTATTTATAATAATGTTTTAAAAAATTGATTATTCAAGAAAATAACTATTAAGATGGGTCATTTAACGAAATAATCACAAGTTGGTATTAACGGATTACCCATAGTTAATTTTTTTAACCATTATTCAAATAAACAATTTTTACCGATAAGGGTAATTGAATCAAAGAATGCATAACTTTTTTTTATAGTAATTCAAGAAAACATCTCTCTATGAAACAATTATGGATGTTGAGTAACTCTTTTTTACTATAGTAATTTAAGAAAACAACATCTCTATATGAAACAATTATGGATGACAATTGGAATAGTAATGTCTAACATTTTTTTTTAGTAATTGAAAGAAACAACTTTTTTGATGGAAACAACCACCAAATTTGTGATAGTTAAATTAATGATAGTTAACAAAGTTAATGGTAATTTAAGAAAATAATCACCAACCTGATGGTAATTGGATAAATAATACCAAGCTGATGGTAAGTGGATAAATAATAACATACATCCATGATGGAAATTAAAAGAAACAACCACCAAGTTGATGATAACCAAGTTCAATCCTTTCAATTTTTCTTTTGTCTTATTTGAATATCCTTAAAATAATAGTATTTACTTGAGTCATAATTGATGTTCGTAGATTTACTAGTTTTAGAGTATTTTTGTTTGGAAAAATACTTAGTACTACTAAAATATTGATCACATCATCCATTCTTAACAATGGAAATCTACACTTATTACGATTCTATTTTTATTCTATTTGTTACTTTAAACTTTGTATATATCCTTCACAATCCATCTTTCAATTACGTAAACGACATTAAAATTGTATTTTTTAAAATAATCACAAACTTGTCTCTTTAACATTATACTCTTCATAAGAATCATTTTTGTGTGTTGCTTGGTTCAATAAACTTGCGTTTGGACTCACATCTATCTATTGCACTATTTTGCTCTAAGTAATTCATATAACAAATATTTACCTAATATCTCATTATACTCCTCAAGAATCTTCTAACTTTCATAGTTACCTATTTTCACCTCTTTTAATGAATCATAAGGATTTTGCTGATCTGTCATAATTCATAACATCATCGTATGTAACTTGTTCCATTTTAAAATCGATGATCTTTTTCCTGAAGTACGTACAATAGTGTGTCTCGCTTCACTTTGCACTCACTTTGTCTTTGTGGAAATACAAATAGGTTTTTATCCTTCTATATTACATGTATAATCATAAATAGTTTTAGGTAACCACTACGTATTTCTTGGCCTTTGGCTAAAATGGCACATGGCTCATTTCCACTAGTTTTTCTACCATCTCTTTTTTTTTCCACGTTTGATGTGATTTATGCCATTTTATGAATTGTCTTTTGACATAAATATAATTTATAAACATAAATTTTAAGGAGCAATATTCATGAAGTAGAAATTTTGGAAAATTTTAATAATTTTTAAATGTTAATTATAAAATATTTAATAATAATAATTTAGTCAAAAGTTCAAATTTCTAAGAATCTTTTTGTAATTTTTAGAAATTTTGAAAATTTTTAGAGTAAAATATTTTTTCCTATATAATTTAAGTGAAATATTTTAAAATAAGAAAAAATAACAAATTATTTTTGAATAAAAATATTGAAAATTAAATTATTAACAAAATTTATCTAACAAAAATTCTCTATATAACATACTTGTCACTTACAAAATACAACAGTAAAATATATGTGTCAAATTGCCATGCTTAACCCTCATCCACAGTAAACTTCCCCTTATCATTCTATCTTCCTAGAACCACTTAACTCACACCTAATATATAATATCCATTGATCCTACATTGAAATCTAGTTCAATTGACACTTGAAATTAAAAAAACCATTCCACCTCAACTCCATAACTTAAAGACATCTTAATAAAACTTTTAATTAAAATCTTGGTGCGCACACCATTACTGGTAACGAATGCTTTCTAAATCCCTCAACTCCAGAATTTAAAGACATCTTAATAAAAATTTTAATTGAAATCTCGGTGCGCACACCATTACTGGTAATGAATGCTTTCTAAATCTATACCAATTCTATTAATTATAGTTAAGACAATTAACACTAGTCTAGTGGATCAAGCTTGAGGAATTTTCAAATTATATTAACTTGGAATATTTGTAATTACCTAACACGACATTTTTATTCCTTATCTTATAAATATCTTATTACGTATTTCAGTTAAAATATATTTATTATAAATATGGATTTATACATGTAATTGGTTATACATTTTGGCAAAGGCAGGGTGTGTTTAGGTGAAACAAATGAGTTTGATTGAGTTTTTTTTAAGCATTCGATCGAGTTGATTGAGAGCTAAGAGCTAACTTGATTGACCTTCTAAAAAAACCTTTGATCGAGCTCATGTTTAACCCAACGGTTAAGTCATATTAAAAACCTTATCGCAATCTTCGTAAACTTCAAGTGAGGGATTTAATGTTCGAACGAGATGGAGGAGCTCGATCCAATTACCTATCAACTCGGCCAAAAATCTAGAGGCTCAAGTCAAGGTAGGTTTTGTTTCTACATTTTTTTATCTTTTTTTATTTAATTTTTATTTGTAAAATAAAATAAATTAATTTGTAAAAAGAAATTTACTATACAAAAACAACAAAAAAAACTTAGAAAACCACAAAAAGCCACCAAAAAAACCTTTGAAAACCACAAAAATAAACTATAATTTAAGTTTTTTTTTTTTCATTTCATTGTATAACTTTTTGAATAATTGCAATGGTAGCATGTTTATTATGATTTTTTTGTGATTTTGATTGGTAAAATCTTTATTTTCTAATTATTTTAGTCTATTAAGTTTTTTCTTAGAAATTTAGTGAATTAAATTCAAAAAAAAATGTTTTTTATTATTTAAAATTCATTTGAAATTCCAAACAAATTTGACAAAACATTATGTCAGAAAACTCTAAAATAGACAAAAACCTAATTATAATTAATAAATAAGTAAATTAAAAATTTGAAATTACCAGAATGAATATAATTACTCATGATGAACCTCTATTTATCCCTTTTTTTTGGTTAAGAAACGATTCTATTTCTATTAATCAATGTGGACTTTGATTAAAACCATTACGTTCAGAAATAACAACGTTTTCACATCTGACCAAATTCTGTGGACCTCATTTAACCTGACAAACTTACACACTTATAATACCACTACTAAAATTTAAGTATCCAAATCCTTCTGCTTTATGTTGCGGAGCTTCTTCCATGTCTGCCACGTCTGCTTCCTCCTTTTGGCTTGGAAGGCTTGCTTCCACTACTTCTGCCTACTCATTCTCCTGTTGCATCTCTAACCTTTTATCAAGTTACCCCGTTGCATCTCTAACCTTTTATCAAGTTCCTCAGTAAGAACCTCTATTTACCAAATAACATGTTTTTATTTTTTAATTTAAATTTAAATTAATTTATATTTTAAATATTTTTTTAATAATAAATAAGTAATTTATTTTATAAAATTAATTGTACTTAAGTAAAATATTAATTAAATTAAAAGTCTAAAACTATATTTTTTTTTGTTATTTAATCAAATTTTAAACAATATTTAATTATATATACTTATATATATAACATAACTGGTATATAACTATAACATAACATTTACATGTTTATGTTTATATATATATGAAATTTGCAGAGAAAACATAGTGTACAGAAATTCTACACAAAAACTATTAGTATATTGTAAATCAAGACCAAAATACAAGCCACATAAATAGTGCTCACGAGATCTAATATATTCCAAACAAAGAGAATATTGTTGAGAAAATCTCTCAACAAAACTCAGATGACCAACAAACTAATGGTACTTCTATATTATTGTAAGCATTATTCTAAGTTCCCCTTTTAATGATTACATTACATCACTACAAAGATTATTACTAAAATTGCAATTATATATTGTCACATATGTATGGCTGGTCTTCATCAACATTGGCATCCACTATGGAATCTCGCAAAAACTGTTCTTTCTTTACCACCACATTTTTGAGTTGTCACTTCAATTCTATTTAAAACATAAATGGCTTCGACAATCTCTGACGAACTCGCAAGATCAATATTACTGACAAACACGGCTTGCCAGGGCTTCCGTGATAAGAGTTTTCAAGTAATGAACTACTCTATGTGTTAGCCTCCTGCTGCAGCAGGTATTCATCTTTCATGATCGACATTTTTACATGCCAAATATGTCATACTTTGGATGCTGCGATGTTCCATATTTGCTACAGAGGCCAAAGAAGTGTCCATGAGAGTGTGCTAGTCTAAGTGCCACTGCTGTGTTCCATTTTTATGAGTTGATCCATTTTGATGAGTTTTTAGTTAAGGGAGGGCCAAACAGCTTAATCTTGGTCTCCCTAGGTTTCAATTTCCTGTTGTAGAATATAGAGAATCATTATTTGTCCAAACAGCTTAATCTTGGCAGATTTGTAGATAGTTAGAGAAACAAGGGTGCTCAACAGCTTAATCTGAGCCCCTGGATGAGATAAGTGTAGATGTAGATAGGAGGACAGCAAGAAGAAAAGTTGAAAAGCTGGGTATGCTAGTTCAAGTGCACCCAAACCAAAAATAAGAGAAAAGGTTAGGTGAGTAAGTCGTGTAGGTAGCTTTGTGGTTGCAAAATCATGGCTTGTGATCCATTTCATCTTTTCAAGTGTCATATCTATTCATATCACAAGTTTGAGGCCGTTTTCCATTTGAAGGACTTCAAGCGAGGCATGTCTAACCTCCCCTTCTTCCTCTTTCCCCAAATCACTCACTAACTTCCCCAAAAAAGTCAAGATCTACTTGACATCTCTTAGTTTCATCATTGTTTATATCAGTTGCCTTGGTAAAGCTCTGCTTTACTCAAGGAATTTCCATACTTTCTCTATGAATCATTTTCCCCCTTAATAGCCTAAGTTTGCTATACTTAGCGCTTTCTCCACAATTTCACACTGACTTCTAACTCTATTATGTATGTCCCTATGTTTTCCCCCCTTCCCATATTAAATTATGTTATAAATCCCTTTTATGTACATATCCCCTCCCCCTGGTTGAAAAATAACCATAAATGTGCTTGGGAATTGCTAAGTTTACCTGAAACTTAGCAAGAGCCCTCATTTCCCCCCTCAAACCATCTTCCAAATGCATTAGGACTCATTCTTATGCATAAAATCCCTTCCAAGTGTATGAAAACCATCATTAACCATGTTTTAACCTTTTAAAGGCTCAAAACCCTTCTCACACCATATAAAATTCCTCTTAAATGCTTTTGGACTCCTTCCAAGCATTAAAACCCATCTTCTTAGGCTATCAGACCCCTTCCGATGCCTTGGAATCCCTTCAAAATCATAAAAAAGGCCCCTCCGATTTCACAAAGCCTCCCTTTACTGTTAAAACCTTGCTCCGAATACAAAAGCCCCCTTTTTGACCCCCTCCGATGTGATATCGCAGTCGGGAGGGGGCAGTCATGTGTAAAAAACAATATATGTATTGGCCCGATTGATAAAAGCCAATAGCGATATTGCTATCGTAGCCGATAGCATATCGCTATCGTAGCCGATAGCGTATCGCTATCAGGACTGTTTTCCCCGATCCATATATATATGTCCACAAAGCTCTGTTTTGGGTATAACCTCATTGCCGCAATGTTTGCGGTTATCGCATATATCGTTGCATATATTGCATCGCAAAAATGTTAAGGGCCGACCCCCCGTCCACGCCGATCTCCGAAGCACCGATTGATTGGGAGCCGTTGGATCGGGCCCTCAGATCAACGGCTCACATTATGTCGGCAATCGCCCCATTTATGGCTCCGACCAGCGGAGCCGAAATATTATAAAAGCGCGGCATATAATGTTTTCGGGTTCCAAAAGGCCCTTTTTGTACGGCAAAGTGGACTGCTTCGATATGGCGGAGCCGAAATAAAATAAAGCAGGGCTTAAATGAATTTCGGGTTCGAAAGGGGGTAGTACTATACCCTCCATTTCATGACCCGAAAACTATCAAAAACAGTTTTGAAGGGTTTCGGGTCCGCAGACCCAATTTTTTAAACTCCGCCGATTTGGGTTCCGCCGATGGGCCGGACCCAAAATACAATGCAGAAGAGGCTATAAGCAGATCGGGTTCGTGGTATATCGCTCGTCGGAGGTTTTGTATGTTGGAACCGCCAATCTGCCATTCGCCGAGTTAGCGCTGGCCGTTGGATCGGCCTGTGCCGGATCCAATAGCCAGGATTTAATCTAATGAACAGTGCCACTCCTGCCTACGTTTTTCGCGATTTTTGCATGCAGTTTGGTCTTTTCCTTTGTAAAGGAGAAAAGGCCCATTTCTTCATTGTTTCATGCGTTGATCCAGGTGGATGTTGGTGGTCACCCACCTATCCCATTTGGACCCCCACAACTGTCTCTTTCAGTTTTTCTGTTTCCTTAATTATAGCACAGTTTACTATTTTTAGCAGTTTTTTGGGTCCTAAACTTCCAGAGCCGTTTTGAGCACCTAAACGACGTTTTTTGGGAAATCCACCGCCAGCGATTTTTCTACCTAAAAATCGTCTTTTCTGTCGTAGTCCTCGGAGAGATATTTCCAACGGGCTATCATGCGCGTCAAACGGAGATAGTACGACCAATTCGCGACCCCGGGAAGTTGATGTACCAACTTACCCAAAAACGGGGCCCACAATTTGGCGTTTCATCTTCTAGGGTTAGGTTTTGGAATGTGAAGGGTTTTCCATTGTTTCTCAACAATAAATAGGCCCTCGAGCCTCATTGTAACACAGTTCGAAACAGTTCAGAGGCATGTAGCCGGCACATCTCTTCTCAGAGATAAGCTACCATCGCCCTAGCTGGGTTATTTCTATTTGTAAGCATATTTCAGTATTCTCCATTAATGAAATGAAGTATTATTTCCGCTGCCTCTCTGTTTTTATGGTTATCGCATCTCTGTATTTATGGTTATCTATGTAATCTATTGCGTTCCTACTTAAATCCAGATCAGTGGTATCAGAGCGGTCTGCTTTTTCTCTATTTTTCTGTGCATGTCCCCAACGAGGTCAGGATATAAGGAGTTAGGGCTTGAATTGGTCGAACCTTTGCAAGACCAGCCTCGCAAATCTCAACGACCTCCCATGGCAGATGAGAAGAAAGACGAGGGGGCAGGAGATCCTATCAGAATCTTGCTCGAAGAAGCCCTCGAGCGGCAAAGGAACGCGATGATGGATAGCTTTGCGCAGATTCTTCAGCGGCTACCCAGAGGAGATGCATCGGCTTCCAACAGCTACTCTGGAAACGCCACACTGTTTAAGGTACAAGTTAATTTTGAAATCCCCATCTTCGAGGGTCAAATAGACGCAGATGCCGTAGATAAATGGTTAAATCTGCTAGATGGGTATTTTTCTGTTCATGAATTTTCAAGTCGGGAAAAGATTGTTTTCGCTCTTCTCAAAGCAGCCCCCCACGTCAAGGACTGGTGGGAAACCTACTGCGAATAGAAGGATGAAAGTACAGGCTCACTATTTTCAGCCACACCCACTTGGAATGACTTCCGGGATGCCATCAAGGAGCAGTACTACCCTGTCAAAAGCTATGAGGACAAATACATCAAATGGACCACACTTCGGCAGGGACGCGACCAAGATGTGTCGGAGTTCACAAACATTTTTCATACCCTTCGCACACAATTGGGTATCAAAGATTCTGAGCTGCATCTGGTACTCAAATACCGCGGCTGCCTACACAGATACATCCAGGAAGAGATGGAGTTCTTGAACATCTCCTCACTCGGCACAGCATACCGATACGCTGTCAAAATCGAGAAAAAGTTCAAACAGAAGAAGCGAGACTTTGGATCTGCAAATCCAAAGCCCAAAGGACAAAGCCAAGGCGGGGTGACCCAAGACAACCCGTCGAAGCCGCAAGAAAAGAACAACACCACAAAGCCGAAGAAGGACACAGGAAAGTGGTGTGAGTTCCACAAGAGTCCCAATCATAACACAAGTAAGTGTCGGACCAAGCAGTCGCTGGTGGCCGAGTTGAAGGCTTCCGAATCAGATGCATGTTCCGACTCTGAGTCAGAACCCGACAAGGGGAATGACAAAGGGAAGCAGATCATTGATGCGGATCCCAGCGCCATTGTTGCTACTGCCAAGATCCAGAAAAATGAGCCCGAAAATCCAGAGGAGGGGGTACGTCTTTTCCACTCACAGATGTGGGTGAAGGGTTCGCCACTGCAATTCATTGTCGACAGTGGTAGCCAAAAGAACCTCATTTCAGCAGAGGTCGTGAAGCGGTTGGGCCTCCCAACTACACCACACCCACAGCCGTACAGTATCGGTTGGCTTCACGAAGGACGAGATCTCAAAGTTCGCCAGCAGTGCCGCCTTCCCTACAACATCAAGCCCTTCACAGACGAGGCATTGTGTGATGTTACACCTCTGGATGTTTGTGATGTACTATTAGGCCAACCATACTTGTGGAGGCGACATGTTGTGTATGAGTCAAGGCCTCGCGCTATCATCATTTCTTTGGATAATTCATTATACATGATACCGGAGGTAGCCCCACCTACCGCCACCTCTTTGATCACTGCTAAGAAAGGCAGCAAGCTCATCTCACAGACTAGGAAATTTATTTTCTGTCTGGTTTGCTCCCAAAGTAAGGGGAAGATCGTTGCTACATCCATGACCCCCGTGAAGGGTTCCTCCACACAGCAGCAGCAACAGAGGGATACGGTCGTGACAGAACACAGGAACAACTTCTCCTTACCCGGAGGGGTACCACACAAGTTTCAGGTGGGCGAAAAAGTTTGGTTACATTTGCAGAGGGAGCGCCTTACCAGAACCCATCAGAAACTCAGACCACTTCGACATGGTCCTTACACCAGTAACAAGGCTACGGGAAACAATGCTTTGAAGCACAACATTCCTCCATTCCTTCACTTGCACCGAGTGTTCAATGTGGACCGTCGCTGACCATGCTCCCCATCATTTCTGGACACATCAGAGATTGCAGAACAGCTCACCAGAGACCCAGCTCAGCAGAAGCTTCCTCATCTCATGGAGGAACTCAATGCAATGGGGACCATTGCTTCCTAAGGGGGGAGGAATGATCCAGGTGGATGTTGGTGGTCACCCACCTATCCCATTTGGACCCCCACAACTGTCTCTTTCAGTTTTTCTGTTTCCTTAATTATAGCACACTTTACTATTTTTAGCAGTTTTTTGGGTCCTAAACTTCCGGAGCCGTTTTGAGCACCTAAACGACGTCTTTTGGGAAATCCACCGCCAGCGATTTTTCTAACTAAAAATCGTCTTTTCCGTCGTAGTCCTCAGAGAGATCTTTCCAACGGGCTATCATGCGCGTCAAACGGAGATAGTACGACCAATTCGCGACCCCGGGAAGTTGATGTACCAACTTACCCAAAAACGGGGCCCACAATTTGGCGTTTCATCTTCTAGGGTTAGGTTTTGGAATGTGAAGGGTTTTCCATTGTTTCTCAACAATAAATAGGCCCTCGAGCCTCATTGTAACATAGTTCGAAACAGTTCAGAGGCATGTAGCCGACACATCTCTTCTCAGAGATAAGCTACCATCGCCCTAGCTGGGTTATTTCTATTTGTAAGCATATTTCAGTATTCTCCATTAATGAAATGAAGTATTATTTCCGCTGCATCTCTATTTTTATGGTTATCGCATCTCTGTATTTATGGTTATCTATGTAATCTATTGCGTTCCTGCTTAAATCCGGATCATGCATATACCTGTATGCGCCTAGGCAAAGGAGGATTAATCATTCTCGGCCCATTGTTCATCGCTCCGGCCTCAGTTGACTCTAAAAATATATGGTTTTGCCTCGGCATGTCTTCAACATCCGTTCTTCCGCTAGTTTTGTATTTTTCCATTATATTTAAATATATTTTGATCTGCCAAGCGCCGAAACTCCTCCAAAGCCTCTAGAAGCCCGCAAAGGTGCCACCACAGCTATTTCGGCCTTGAAGGTGGCTACAAAGGGGCGATTTTGGTATTAAAAGTGTATCAGTTAAAAGAAAAGGGGCGATTAAGTAGCGAAAAGTGTTTTGGAAATAAAGGAGAGCCCAGATTCAGCGAAAGAGTATCAGTTTAGCAGGTAAAGTGTATCAGTGGGCGTAGAGGCCAAGGCACAGCATTAAAGAGCCTCCAGCAAAGTCAATGAAAACCACAGCAGTGTTAAAAGGCCATAAAGGCTCACCAGATCGCAGTTATGAGCTTTAATGCCACTTAACAACAGCAAAACCGCCTAAAGAGTGCAAGTAGGATGTTTAAAGCCCAGATATTGCAGAAAGTAGTGTATGAAGACACCTGAGGGCAGCGCTGCAAGTCCCAAGGCGCAGTTATGGAAAAATTGCCAGCGCATTGCAGCAAAGGACCATATTAATTTATTCTTGAAGTTGTTGCCTCCAGCGTAGCTGTTAAAGATATTTTTAGCATTTATTTCAATAGATGTTAGGTTAGAATCATTCATTTCTCCAGATCTGCCATCAGATTTGTTGTTGTAGATATTTTTTAGATATTTTCTCTATTTATACCACCCTGTGCATTGAGAAAAGGGTTTGTTGGTTGTATCTTTCATTCCAGACTTGCGCTGTATATGTTGAGAGCTTCTGTAATAAAAAATTGCTGGAATATTTGCATCTGAACTCACTAGTTGTGCTTTCAATGGCTGAAGAGCTTGATATGGAATTTTCGTGCTTGCTCATGGTCTAATAAGTCTTTCCTCCCTCTGTTTATCAGTTTATATGTATCAGTATCATCTATATATCATAATCTAAGTTGCAGGAAAAAGGAATAGATCAAAACTGGTTTTCATGCCCTCTGTGCTCAATTCTTGTAACTTTTCTATGTTTTCCTTTGAATTAGTGATGAATATGCATAGTTAATTGATCATGTTTAAGCTATTTCTCATTTATGAATGTTGTTTAGGAATCCTTCATTGCTCCTACATAGTCTTCATTCACTTTCCCTCTTTGGCTGGATGAGAGATCCTTAATTGCCTCTCATCCTGACCTCCATTTCATCTTAATTCCAACATTAATCATTGTGCCATGTGTAGCTATCCTGCTCCATATTCCCCTCTTCTAACAAGGAAAACACACCTTTCAGTTCACATTCATTGACTCCATGCCCAATGGTTTGAAGCTCTTACACTTTGCATGCCAACTCTGCTTGAATAGATCAATCATCCCACCAAACTCAAACAAAACCCATGTGCATCATATCTAGCCTAAAATCATCCCTGAAACAGAGCTAAATTCTAAAGAGAGAGCCCTCTCTGACTGCTGGTAGGCTAGGACCTGCAGTCCAAAGATTGGTTTGTGGTTACCTCAGCCGTATTCCCTTAGGAGTCAAAGGGAACAACCTGAGTGTTAACATAATGGCGACTCCGTTGGGGATGAATCATTTGTTTATTGCTGTAAATCCCCATTTTTGATCAGTTTTCCTTTCGAATAAGTCTTAAACTTGTTTTGAAAAATCCCAAAAAATCAAAACATCTCAAAAATATTTTGATTCCTGAAGGAGATTTCCCTTTTCTTCAGGACTATTTTCATATTTAGATCTGGTCTGTGTTGGTGGACAGAGATCAGACCCCTCAAAGTTGATTTATCCACCTGGCGACTCCACATCATCCTCATAATAAAGACTCCGCTGGAGAAATGAACCCAAAAGAACTATATGAGCAGATGAGGCTTTTGACTTGGATTATTATCCAAGAGGTCATGTTCTTTCTCTTCCATAAAATTTTGCTGTGTATATTGTATTCTAGACATGGTTTTAAATTTGATTTTTATGATTTGCCTGATGAAAATGTTATGGAAAAGCCTCCTTGCACATTAGAACAATAGCCTTTAAACGCTGTTGAAAATCATCATGCGGCCAAGGAGGAAACAAGTGTCAAAGCTAATCATCCTATCCCTGTTCATATCGAGCCTAGTCATTCAATCCCTGTACATAATCCTGTGCCTCGTAAGGTTCCTGATAGATATAAGCCACTCATTTTGCCTCCCGTGCTCAATCCTTTGCCCAAAAATCATCCTGAGTATCTCCCAAGGTTTGATGGAGAGAATGGAGTTACTGCCCAAAAGCATGTCCAGGCCTTTGAATATTATTTAAATATTTTTGAAGTGGAAGATGAGGATGTTAGTATTAGGCTGTTTTCCCTTTCTTTGCAAAGCGAAGTTAGGACTTGGTTTAAAGCATTGCCTAAGGCTAGCATCTCTAATCTTCAGCAGTTATTCAAATTATTCCTTGATAGATGGATGATCAAAATTAATTTCCTCTCGCTCATTGAAGAATATGATCAATTAAAAGGGCTTCCTAATGAATCTGTTCAACAATTTTCTGACCGGTTCAATCAAGTTTATCATTCTATGCCTTTGAATATAAGACCTCCTCCTGATTTAGCTCTATTGCATTATCCAAGAGCTTTTGATGCAGAAATTGAATATCGTTTGAGAGAAAGAAGCTCGTCCACCATGAAACATATGCAAGACATGGCTGTGGACGTGGAGGCAAATCTGAGAATGAGGGAAAAGCAACACAAGGCAAAGTAAGAAGAGAAACTTCTTTATTTGTTAAAAGAAGTAGAGGAAAAGATGCAGCTGATCACAAAGAAAGTTGAATGCTTAGAGCACAAGAACACATCTGTTGTGCATGAGGAAAGTAGTGACATTCACGAACAAACCTACCACAAATCAGATGACATATTCATAGAGCCATATGTGGAGGAGCAGTCTCCTGATATACTGTGTGAATATGATAGCTTTTCTTCTTTCAACTGTCTGCCCAAATATGATCTGTATGATGATGAATATGCTCCTCAAAGCCAAATCAGCCTTATAGAGGAATCCGATGCTATTTTGGGAGAAAGCAAAGTTCAGGTTCAGCAGCCTGAACTCAGTGATCAGCTTGCCCGTTTCAGCTATGAAGAGGAGGAGGAAAATGTAGAAAACTTTGATTTCAGCGAAGGAACTTTACCATTATGTTTTGAGTCTTTTCAATTTATTAAGGAGAATTATCATGCTGTGTATAACCAAGTGTCATCAAGTGTTGATATTGACCATATGGAGGATAATCAAATCATTTTTCAAAATGTATTGCCTCTATTTTTGCAGCCCCAAAGAGCCATCGAATATCAGATTGAGGAAGACTCAGAAGCAGCAGCATGTGACCAAATGATCCAAGTGGATCCCCTGCCTCTTTGTTTTCAGCCATCTGAGCTTTTTAAAGAAGAAGAGGAGTAGCCTGCACAAATCAGTCATGTCCCATTCGAGCCTGTTTGTAATGAGTTGCAAGTATCGCTCCAAGTTTTGAATAATCCATCAGATGACAGGCTGAGTGATGAAATAAATCAGTGCTCTTCTCCATTAGCAGGCTGCAAGGTTCAATATCAAGTTGTTGATGATCTCCCAATTCCAAAGCATGATAGCTGTCCCAAACCTTTGTACAGTTCTTTAATTCAGTCCAGCAATAATGTATATATGCTGCAGGACCCTTTTGTACAGTTTCTTGTTTCAGCAAAGGAGATCAAGGCTGTCCTTGTCTTTGCAAGGATTAACAAAGCCACATCTGATTGCAAGATCTCCATTTCAAGCATCAGCAAGCACAAGCAGCAAAGCTCATTGATGTTTATAATGCTTAAGTGGCTGCATTGGCTATTTCATTTCACCTAACAGCAAAGTAAGTGCTGGTTAGGGTAGGTAGGTAGGATTTTTGTTTTATAGTAAGCTTGCTGCAGTTGAAGCCCGAAGTGAAGGCCCTAAGCTCTTCAAGCATGCTGTCATATATATAAATAAGGCAACCAGCAAAGGGAAGTTTTCAAGCTACAACAACAATTGAATACAAGGCAGTCTGACCTGCTGTTCTTGGCTTTTCACAAGGAAAAGCCATCCCCAAGTGGAGCCACTGTTAGCCTCCTGCTGCAGCAGGTATTCATCTTTCATGATCGACATTTTTACATGCCAAATATGTCATACTTTGCATGTTGCAATGTTCCATATTTGCTACAGAGGCCAAAGAAGTGTCCATGAGAGTGTGCTAGTCTAAGTGCCACTGCTGTGTTCCATTTTTATGAGTTGATCCATTTTGATGAGTTTTCAGTTAAGGGAGGGCCAAACAGCTTAATCTTGGTCTCCCTAGGTTTCAATTTCCTGTTGTAGAATATAGAGAATCATTATTTGTCCAAACAGCTTAATCTTGGCAAATTTGTAGATAGGTAGAGAAACAAGGGTGCTCAACAGCTTAATCTGAGCCCCTGGATGAGATAAGTGTAGATGTAGATAGGAGGACAGCAAGAAGAAAAGTTGAAAAGCTGGGTATGCTAGTTCAAGTGCACCCAAACCAAAAATAAGAGAAAATGTTAGGTGAGTAAGTCGGGTAGGTATCTTTGTGGTTGCAGAATCATAGCTTGTGATCCATTTCATCTTTTCAAGTGTCATATCTATTCATATCACAAGTTTGAGGCCGTTTTCCATTTGAAGGACTTCAAGCGAGGCATGTCTAACCTCCCCTTCTTCCTCTTTCCCCAAATCACTCACTAACTTCCCCAAAGAGGTCAAGATCTACTTGACATCTCTTAGTTTCATCATTGTTCATATCAGTTGCCTTGGTAAAGCTCTGCTTTACTCAAGGAATTTCCATACTTCCTCTATGAGTCATTTTCCCCCTTAATAGCCTAAGTTTGCTATACTTAGCGCTTTCTCCACAATTTCACACTGACTTCTAACTCTATTATGTAAGTCCCTATGTTTTCCCCCCTTCCCATATTAAATTATGTTATAAATCCCTTTTATGTACATATCCCCTCCTCCTGGTTGAAAAATAACCATAAGTGTGCTTGGGAATTGCTAAGTTTACCTGAAAATTAGCAAGAGCCCTCATTTCCCCCCTCAAACCATCTTCCAAATGCATTAGGACTCATTCCTATGCATAGAATACCTTCCAAGAGTATAAAAACCATCATTAACCATGTTTTAACCTTTTAAAGGCTCAAAACCCTTCTCACACCATATAAAATTCCTCATAAATGCTTTTGGACTCCTTCCAAGCATTAAAACACATCTTCTTAGGCTACCAGACCCCTTCTGATGCCTTGGAATCCCTTCAAAATCATAAAAAAGGGCCCTCCGATTTCACAAAGCCTCCCTTTACTGTTAAAACCTCGCTCCGAATACAAAAGCCCCCTTTTTGACCCCCTCCGATGCGATATCGCAGTCGGGAGGGGGCAGTCATGTGTAAAAAACAATATATGTATGGGCCCGATTGATAAAACACAATAGCGATATTGCTATCGCAGCCGATAGCGTATCGCTATCGGGACTGTTTTCCCCGATCCATATATATATGTCCGCAAAGCTCTGTTTTGGTTATAACCTCATTGCTGCAATGTTTGCGGTTATCGCATATATCGTTGCATATATCGCATCGCAAAAATGTTAAGGACCGCCCCCCCGTCCACGCTGATCTCCGAAGCGCCGATTGATTGGGAGCCGTTGGATCGGGCCCTCAGATCAACGACTCACATTATGTCGGCAATCGCCCCATATATGGCTCTGACCAACGGAGCCGAAATATTATAAAAGCACGGCATATAATGTTTTCGGGTTCCAAAAGGCCCTTTTTGTACGGCAAAGTGGACTGCTCCGATATGGTGGAGCCGAAATAAAATAAAGCAGGGCTTAAATGAATTTCGGGTCTGAAAGGGGGTAGTACTGTACCCTCCATTTTGTGACCCGAAAACTATCAAAAACAGTTTTGAAGGGTTTCGGGTCCGCAGACCCAATTTTTTAAACTCCGCCGATTTGGGTTCCGCCGATGGGCCGGTCCCGAAATACAATGAAGAAGAGGCTATAAGAAGATCGGGTCCGTGGTATATCGCTCATCGGAGGTTTTGTATGTTGGGACCGCCGATCTGCCATCCGTCAAGTTAGCGCTGGCCGTTGGATCGGCCTGTGCCGGATCCAACGACCAGGATTTAATCTAATGAATAGTGCCACTCCCGCCTGCGTTTTTCGTGATTTTTGCATGCAATTTGGTCTTTTCCTTTGTAAAGGAAAAAGGCCCATTTCTTCATTGTTTCATGCGTATACCTGTACGCACCCAGGTAAAGGAGGATTGATCATTCTCGGCCCATTGTTCATCTCTTCGGCCTCAATTGACTCTAAAAATATATGGTTTTTCCTCGGCATGCCTTCAACATCTGTTCTTCCGCCAGTTTTACAGTTTTCCATTATATTTAAATATATTTTGATCGACCAAGCGCCGAAACTCCTCCAAAGCCTCCAGAAGCTTGCAAAGGTGCCACCACAGCTATTTTGGCCTTGAAGGCGGCTACAAAGGGGCGATTTTGGTATTAAAAGTGTATCAGTTAAAGGAAAAGGGGCGATTAAGTAGCGAAAAGTGTTTTGGCAATAAAGGAGAGCCCAGATTCAGCGAAAGAGTATCAATTTAGCAGGTAAAGTGTATCAGTGGGCGTAGAGGCCAAGGCACAGCATTAAAGAACCTCCAACAAAGTCAATGAAAACCACAGCAGTGTTAAAAGGCCATAAAGGCTCACCAGATCGCAGTCATGAGCTTTAATGCCACTTAACAGCAACAGAACTACCTAAAGAGTGCAGGTAGGATGTTTAAAGCCCAGATATTGTAGAAAGCAGTGTATGAAGACACCTGAGGGCAGCACTACAAGTCCCAAGGCGCAGTTATGGAAAAATTGCCAGCGCATTGCAGCAAAGGACCCATATTAATTTATTCTTGAAGCTGTTGCCTCCAGCGCAGCTGTTAAAGATATTTTTAGCATTTATTTTAATAGATGTTAGGTTAGAATCATTCATTTCTCCATATCTGCCATCAGATCTGTTGTTGTAGATATTTTCTCTATTTATACCACCCTGTGCATTGAGAAAAGGGTTGGTTGGTTGTATCTTTCATTCCAGACTTGCGCTGTATATGTTGAGAGCTTCTGTAATCAAATATTGCTGGAATATTTGCATCTGAACTGGCTGGTTGTGCTTTCAATGGTTGAAGAGCTTGATATGGAATTCTCGTGCTTGCTCATGGTCCAATAAGTCTTTCCTCCCTCTGTTTATCAGTTTATATGTATCAGTATCATCTATATATCATAATCTAAGTTGCAGGAAAAAGGAATAGATCAGAACTGGCTTTCATGCCCTCTGTGCTCAATTCTTGTAACTTTTCTATGTTTTCCTCTGAATTAGTGATGAATATGCATACTTAATTGATCATGTTTAAGCTATTTCTCATTTCTGAATGTTGTTTAGGAATCCTTCATTGCTCCTACATAGTCTTCATTCACTTTCCCTCTTTGGCTGGATGAGAGATCCTTAATTGCCTCTCATCCCCTGACCTCCATTTCATCTTAATTCCAGCATTAATCATTGTGCCATGTGTAGCTATCCTGCTCCATATTCCCCTCTTCTGACAAGGAAAACACACCCTTCATTTCACATTCATTGACTCCATGCCCAATGGTTTGAACCTCTTACACTTTGCATGCCAACTCTGCTTGAATAGATCAATCATCCCACCAAACTCAAACAAAACCCAAGTGCATAATATCTAGCCTAAAATCATCCCTGAAACAGAGCTAAATTCTAAAGAGAGAGCCCTCTCTGACTTCTGGTAGGCTAGGACCTGCAGTGCAAAGATTGGTTTGTGGTTACCTCGGCCGTATTCCCTTAGGAGTCAAAGGGAACAACCTGAGTGATAACACAATGGACCTATTCTGACTTAGATATGTCTTCTTGGATGTGAAAGAGGCAGTCCTAAAGTAACCTTTTCAAATGAAGCTTTTAGATTGAAGGTTATCCCCTTCAATCCAGGGAGAGATTTCTCTGACAACCTAATCACTAATCTTAGAAATTGGATGTGTCTTGAAAAAATGGCTAGATATTTAGTATGGTTGTGCTGAAATGTGGTTTGGTTAGGATGAAGAAATTAATCCATTAGACAATGGGGTCAATAATCTAGGTTTTTAGATGCATTTAGAAGAGTTGAATTCATCCATAGGGTTGAATCAAATATACCTATAAGTAAAAATCACCTATCTAGTGAATTACATAAGAATATCTAAATGTGAATATAGTGCTACGAAGTGGAATTGCAACAGGTGATGATAAAGGGAAACAAACTGAAGAAAGCAAGTGGGTTTGCAAAGCTCTAGAGAAGGAGGCTGAATTTTATTTGGAGCGTGCATGCGAAATGTTCATGGAAGAAAAGAAGAGCTTCGCTGAGGCCTCTACCTCAGAAAACTGGAGCAAACCTGCTGAAGGGATGGATCCTTCTATGCTTACGACCTTCTTAGAAACTTGCATGAAGCTGTTACGTGATAGAAAGGCTGTAAAGGGGTTAGATGCATGGGAAATCCTCCTCGTGAACTATGCGTAATTCGTAAGATTGGTAAGCATAAGACAAGGACAGGACGTGAGATGAGACTCACCACGTAGATAGGAGAATACGAAATGGATCAAGTTATTCTAGATCTGCGGTTAGATGCGAACATTTTTCCAAACTAGACTTGGGAGTAGATGGGGAGACCTGGGTTGCAGTGGTCTCTGATTTAGTTAAGGATGGAAAATCAGAAGATCATCCCCATGGGATGATTGTAGGGAGTGACTGTAGATATTGAAGGCGTGAGCGCATTGGCGGATTTTGAGGTAATAGAAATTGTGGATGACAACAACCCCTACCCTACACTCCTTGGGATTGATTGGGCTACTGACATGAATAGGGTAATCAACCTAAAGAAGTGAAAGATGATATTTGAAAAGAAATCGCTTCGTGTAGTAGTGCCCCTAGATCCTGCAGAGGCATTGCCCTATACTGAACCAGTCTGCGATTACGAAAGTAATGATGATTTGGAATGTATATATAAGATAACAGAGTGAGACCAAGACTGGGTGAATCTGACAGCGGATGGAAAAATTACGTGGGATCGCGAGAGTTCCCGCACCTCAAACTCGGATGAAGAATTAGAGCGCTGGAAGAATCACCTACATGAAGTGACTATGCTGAGATGTAACATGATGACCCGGTCGTTGCGCTATGTGTCGTCAGAGGTAAGAAATCTACCCACTTATGACAGCTTGAATGATGTGGATACATTTTTGGATGCATTTGAGAGGGAAGTAATAGAGAAGCAGCTCTTTCAGGCTTTATATTAGGCATTGCACACTACTTCCGCAAGATGGCAGGGTACACACAAGGGTAGTTTTGAGGACTAGCACGAATATAGGAGGATGATGAGAATACACTTTAGGAAGCCGAAGGAAAGGATGACAAACAAGTACGATGGGAAGGATGATCCACATGATCACCTGCCTAAATGGACTAAGGCTTATGAAGTGGAGCCTCAACCTGAATGGGTGCACTTGTTCTATCACACCTTGGATGCTATCCCAATGAACTGGTACTTGGAGACAGAGCTCCACCATGGCACAAAAGAATGGGATATTTTTCGTGAAGGGTTCATAATGACGTTCAACTTCAAAGATGGGTTTGACTGTATTGACGAAGCGCTACAAGAAGTTAAAGCAACGATCTTTAGGATACCGCAAGATCCTTTGGATCTGATTCAACCCGATTGGACTACTCAGCTGAGCCACGCGTTGGAATGCTATAATATGACTATTGAAGAAGAAGATGAGGATCCCCGAAAGATTAATATTACTAAAACCGAGGGTCACCGCAAGGTCGACGAACCAAAGATCGAGAATCCTGATATAACCACGCCGCTAAAAACTAAACAGATAAACATTGGCACAAAGATGTAGCCCAAATTCGCTAAGATTGGATATTACTGGGATGACACGATGGTAGATAAGGTCAATGAATTGCTCCGCGAATACCAGGATTTGTTCCCTACCAATTTTATGGAGTTAAAGGGGATAATAGGAGACCTGGGCATTATGAAGATCACGTTGAAACCCGATGCGAAGCCAATTAAGCAAAGACCTTACCATCTCCATCCGAAGTATAAGGAGAAGGTCTGCTTAGAGTTAGATAAGATGCTCGCGACAGGCATCATTGAGCCCATAGAGGAATCTAATTGGGTGAGCCCAGTGGTGTTACAGGAAAAGAAGCAGAAGGATGAAATAAGAATATGCATAGATCTCATGAAGCTGAATGATGCTTGCATGCATGATCCTTTCCTGACTCTATTCACTGATGAGGTATTGGATAATGTAGGTGGCTAGGAAGTGTACTCCTTCACTGATGGGTTCTCTAGGTACCATCAAATAAAAATTGTGCCTGAAGATAGAAGCAAGACTAACTTTGCGACTAAATGGGGATGTTTCTAGTACACCATAATGCCTTTCGGATTAAAAAATGTTCCGGTGATTTTTTCGCTCGTCGTCATTGCTGCATTCAAAGACTTCATTCATAAGTTTCTGGAGGTGTACTTTGATGATTGGATTGTGTTTGGGTTGGTAAAACGCCATGTGGAAAGTTTGAGTTTGATGTTAGATACCTGTCGGAGGTACCAAATTGAGCTCAACCTAAAGAAATGTTTGTTTTGCCTCCCTTTTGCAATTTTTCTAGGTCATGTGGTATGCAGATAGGGATTGATGGTAGATGTCGCAAATATCGCAGTGATAATTAACTTGGAGGCACCAAGGAGTGTGAAATAGCTGTGCACAACGTTGGGACATATGGGGTACTATAGAAAATTTATCAATAGCTATGCCCAGATCACCGCGCCTATGGAGAAATTGTTGAAAAAGGATGTCACGTTATGTTGGAATGAGGAATGCCAAAAAAGATTGGATGTGCTAAAAGAGAAAATGGTCACCGTGTTGATTCTAGTATTCTTGGATTGGAAGAAGGAGTTTCATGTACACGCAGACGCATCATGTATTGTGCTAGGAGCTATACTGACACAAGCTGGTGAAGGAGAATTGGACTATCCTATAGCATTCGCGAGCAGGAAGTTATCCAAGAATGAGAAGAACTATTCCACCACCGACCACGAAGGACTAGCCATGGTATACGCACTCCAAAAGTTTAGACACTATTTGATAGCTGGACATTTTAAGATGTATACGGATCATTCTGCATTGAAATCCATGGTCAATAAGCCTGTGTTGGGGGGGAAATCTGCAGATGGTTGTTATTGTTCCAGGAGTATGATTTTGAAGTTATTGTGAAGGCTGGACGATTGAATGCAGGACCAGATTATATGTCGCGCATTGAAATGGGAGAAGAGCCCACTAACTTCGAGGAAGGATTGCCTGAAGCGCAGCTCTTTGTAGTGTGCATCACGGATGGTCACTTTGAAGACATCATACACTTCATGACGACAGGAAATGCTCCGGAAGGCTATACTAGCCAGCAAAAAATGAAGTTAGTGGTGCCTGCGACAGACTTTTCTATCATTGTTGGAAATTTGTACAAAATGGGTATGATGAAGTATTGCGATGATATGTACCAGAGTTTGAAAGAAGTAGTATCCTCGTGGATGCTCATGGGGGTGCCACGGGAGGGCATTACGGAGGAAGAGCAACCACATAGAAAATTCTACGCGCAAGGTTATGGTGGCCAACCCTCCATAAGGATTCAAAAGCATATTGTAGGGCATGTGATGTGTGTCAAAGGACTGGCAGGCCATCACAGAGAGATGAGTTTCCTTTGAACCCGTAAATGACGTTACAACCTTTCGAGAAATGGGCAATAGATTTTGTGGGACAAATTCAGCCTCAAGACAAGAAGACAAGTGTGTGGTACATTATCACTGCGACTGAGTATTTGACTCGATGGGTAGAGGCACATCCTGTGAAGGACTGCACAGGCACGATAGCTGTGAAGCTTTTCTTTGAGTATATACTGACGCAATTTGGGTGTCCAAAGATTTTGATGAGTGATCGCGGTATGCACTTTATGACCGAAACAATCAGCGTGCTGACAGAGGAATTTTAGGTCTATCACAAAAAGAGTACGCCTTATCACCCACACGCTAATGGGATAGTGGAAGCATTCAATATGATACTCGAGAGCGCACTAACAAATTTTTCCAATGCTCAACGAAATGATTGGGATCTATGAATACCCGCAGTACTATGGGCTTAACGAACGATGTCTAAGAAGTTGACTGGACAAACACCCTATAGGCTTGTATATGGTGTTGAAGCAGTGATTTCGATGGAATACATTGTTCCTAGTCTGTACATAGTGGAATTCACGGGTATGACAGATCTTGGAGCCCTAGAAGAGAGGCTCGTGCAGCGTGACACGCTTGAGGAAGAAATCTTTTTGGCTGGATTTCAGCAACAGGTACAAAAGGAGCGTGAAAAGGCATTGCACTATTGACACATTAAACTATGCACCTTTAAGGTAAATGATCTAGTTTTGTTATATGACAACAAGTTTGATAAATTTCCAGGAAAATTAAGGATGCACTGGCTGGGGCCTTATGTCATCAAGGAGATTATCGATGGTGGAGCCGTTCAGTTAGTTAAATTGAATGGAGATCCCTTCCCAGGAAAAGTGAATGGTAGCTGATTGAATCCTTACGCCCATGATCCAGCCAGGTGACCATATAAAGGAAGCATAGTCTTAGCACTCCAGGCAGCTGAAAGGATGCATGGGACTACAAACTACATTTCCCAGGTTGGGGAACTGCGCGATATGAGGACTGCATGGAATAAGGAGAAGTCACAGGGTTCACAACAATGCAGAGAGAGCTATGCTATCAACTTGGAATTGGAATACGTTGAAGTTGAGGGGTCTTACCCTATCGCTAAATTGCCCGAATACATCCCTCTGCGTAGGGGCAAGACCAATGTGTCGAAGGAAATTGATGAAAGTAAGGTCACCTTGCACACACTTCTACTGCTGGAAAAAATTTTCTTTGAAGGACCATGCTTGGGGCAGGTTCCACTATTAAAGTTGGAAGACTGGGACTTAGATGACATCGAGAAGTTCCCTCACTTGGTGACAGACCAGCTAATGCACCGCGTTGTTCATACAACAACTGGGATGACTGCGCTGGAACTGCGAAAGTGGATCAAGGGTGTAGACAAGGAAGATCTACTCAACCTACTATGGGTGTCACACTAAAATCGCACACCCATTACATTGGTGGTCACCAAGAATCTGTTGTGCTTGGTGCATGATCAGTGTCTGTGGCTCAAAGAGTCAATACCCATCACGAACATGTTGTTCCATAGGATCACGCAACTACCATATTTAGGGGAAAATCTAGCCATGATGTTTGGCAGAAAAGGTGGCAAGCATGCCCTCGCAGAGGCCATGAAGGAGGAATTAAATCTCATGAAGAAGTTGAGAGGCTATGCCATCTTGAGTATCTATGACCCTGTGGTCAAGGTAGCCATGCAGATTTTGGCAGGAAAAGTTATGCGAAAGTGTCGCGCAGACGAAGTGTTGGCACCCATCATAGATCTATCAACCCAATACGTGGAAAGGGTTCAGTTTAATCGGGCGTGCTATCTTTGTGGTGAGTTCCTCACGAAATTTTACGAGGCGCAGGAGCTCAGTAAGACCTTCCCTTGTGCATGGCTCTTACTGTCCATTGTGTTGGTAGCTTGAGAGCTACCTGAAGACAGTCAATTTCCCTCGGTCGCGTTGGACCTACCAAAGGCGGCAAAGTATGCTTTGCTATGGGCGACTAAGGATGCTCAACGCATCAAGGATAGAAAGATCTTTTGTATCTTGATGGAGATGAATGTGCATATGGCTATCAACTGCATGTCGTGGATGTTGCCTATTGTTTTTTACAAATTACAGGGGTACGTAGAGTTCAAGGTAGATTTTCACCACGTATAGATTAGGGCATGGAAGGATCCTGAGCAGAAGTGGTATGATTTGCCTTACCTGGCCACCAATGATTCGATCGATGCAATTCTTGATCGATGACTGGCAAAATGGTGCACTGCCTCAGACTCGGTGGCGGGATCGAGCAAGACCATCGTGTAGCACAAAAAGGAGGAGGCCAAGCTCAAGATTGTGCAACTAACCCAGAAGAGGAGGAAGGAGGTTGATGACAAGGCCCAGGTAGAGCACGAGGCTGCGCAACAGGTGGAAGAGCAGACAAGAGGAGAAGAGCACAACTATGACATAGGTCAGAAGTCGCCCTCGCCCAAAACATGGGAAGAAGCAGACGAGCAGACAGAGCAGGGAGGAGTGGACTCGAAGAAGACTTCGTTCTGCATCAATCGTCCAAGGGGGCAAGAAATAGTAGGGTCGCAGAAGAAATCAAAGGCCAATAAGACTTCTATGGATCCAATTACCCTAACAGAGGGGGATCTATACAATATTGGCAATATAGTGTGAGATGCCACCGCGGAAGTACTACAATAGTTTGAGAAGCAACAAAAAGCATTGTGGGCCATCAAGGCGGGTCTGCGCGAGCTGAAAATCTGAGCATCATAGACCGGCACGACATCCACCAACTTGGCCATCAATACTTCAGAAGCCATCAAGATGCTGCGCACGAAGGACTCCCGAGCGGTAGTGCTACTAGATGGATAACTGACCACAGATATTGAAGCTGATGGGCCTGCTGTCAACGCCCTCAAGGGATTAGGGATGAACTTGGCAGCGCTTCCTAGCAAGGCACTTCACTTGCTGCCAGATGGGGTGATGGCAGAACTGAGGGCCTATTAGCCTTGGAGGTGTTTGGCCTAAAAATGAACCCAAAACACTCCCAAAGTCTCCAAGGTTTGCTTAAAATCATGCTAAAGGATCCAAGTATGCCCCAAAAGTCTTCAAAATCTTCTTAAGGATCATTCAAAGTCAAAACCATCACAAGATGAGAGCCCTTGGAAGGGCGGAAATACACTATTGGGAGGCAAAAACACTCCAAAAGAATGAAAAAATCAAAATCGCAGGCTTGACAGTCCAAATGCATGACAGCCGTCCGATCTAGCCGATCAATGGTCTAGATCTGATCAGCAGATCGCATCGGTAGATCTGATTGGCACATGCGGGTAGTGGTAATCGGTGCAAGACACCATTGATCAGGGATTGCCAATGATTGGATCGGTGGGTCGCAATCAGCAGATGCGAGTCGATGGTTATCGGTGCAGACATTATGCAATGAGTGATCGGGATCGGTGATTCAACGTGGACTGTCGATCACGCGTGCAGATCGACGACCCATGTTACATCACCGGATCGCTATCAATGATCACCATGGAGAAGGGCCTTTGCATATATGTGCACGATGTGATAAGACCCGGACTCGATGGGTTTCGGAAGCAAAAGATATAAGATTTCAAGTTCGCGATAAAGCCATTTTTAATGCATTTTTGTGTGTTTTCGTTGTTTAAACGAAATACAAAGGAACCTTGGGGCAGTGTGATAGCGATGAAACCCGGACTCGATGGGTTTCCGGAATGAAATTGCATATTATTTGAAGTATGGGGAAAGTCACTTTCCATGTAGTTTCAGTGTTTTACGTATTTCATAATACTAAGGAAATATGTAGGGAACAGGCCAAATGTGACTTGCGATAACCCTAAGGGTGGACCCAATATAACATAAAGGCATGTTTAAGGACTTTTTAAAGTCTAGAAAAGTAGATATGGGTGGGATTTTGCTGCATGTAGCATTTTCTGTGTAAAAAACAGGAAAAGAGGTCGGAAGGGGAACATAAAGGGCCACAACACATGTAGCTTACCCCAAACTGACAAAGCAGTCATGGAGTAGCACAATGAGACACAGCCACAGAAACAAATGATCATGGAGCATCAACATACAGTGCAACTCATCCATAACAATAGAATCAATTGTGGGGCATCTCTGGCATGAGAGAGCTCCCAGACAGTGCAGCAAACCACCCAAAAGTGGTTACTCTTCTGTCAGAAGAAGAATACTTGGAGCCCATGCTTGCTGAGAGGGCATCAAAGTTGTTGAAAAGACAAAGGGATAGATTGAGACCTCTCGAGCCTCAGAAGGCTCGAGAGCATTGTAAGAGCTATAAATATCTGAAAATAAGACGTAATACGGGTTCAACTTCTGCAGATTATTCCTCAGTTGTTCCTTCAAGCTTCTCATCTTCATTTCTAGCAATATAAGCTTGTTTTGCTATTATATGTTCAATGTCCATTCTCTTTGTTGTTCTATGCTTGTAACATGAATAGGTTATTCAGGTTTTCTGCTGTGTCTAATGCTAGATAATTGTCATCTTAACTCTGCATTGATAAATTAGATTTCCAAGTCTCATTTACTTCCTGTAGTTGGCCATTCATATGTGTTTATATATGCAATCTGCTGGTACAGTCAGTATTCCCCATCTATCTATTGAATCTATAAATTATTGAACATTAGTGGTCTAAAGCCTTGTATTGGTGAGAGTTTTCATGCATGTCTTGAGTGAGAATAGAGCTGAAATGGTCATCTAACTTGATCCAAACCATCATCCATTCCAATAGTTCTAAGAGAAATATTGAAGATTATATGTTACCAAGGATCTCCGAGCTGCAACCTAGGAGAGTTTCCTGGAGTGATAACATAATTGGCGCCGTTGATGGGGAGAGGAAACTGAAGCTCAACTTCCCTAGGAAATGACATAGATCCAACTTTGATGATAGACAAATTCTGGGCACTGTTTTGGTTGTAATCATCTATTTGGCAACTCTACTAGAGGTTGAACCTCTTGGCGACTCCACTTTATAGTTTTGGCTTAGTTTGTGAGGCATACTGGGAGAAATCCTTAGAAGCTACGAGCTAACCTAGTACCCAACCTTGAAAAAATCATCAAAGAAAGAAAGGCATTGCAGAAAGGAGCATCAGGTTCATGTAAACCTAAACAATCTCCTATATCTCTTCAAGAAAGTCCTGTAATATAACAAATACATGTTGAGAGTATAGCTTCAAATACTAGCAGCGAAGAAAAACTCTTAGAGATTCATAAAGCTCCTTACTCTTTAGGTTTTCCTTTTGTTGTATGCCCAAAGGAAACCTCACCTCATATCCATCATACTCCTTTAGTCCTGTCAGTCACTCCTCAGCCCTCTACCATTCAGATTGCCAGTACTCTTTTAGCCACCACAACTATGGCAGGTCCACAAGCACCCAACAAAACGGAAAGAATCATAGCTGCTAGGTATGGACCTCTAATACTTCCCACTCCTTTGAATGCTATGCCTACTGAAGAGTATCATAAGTATATGCCTAAGTTCACTGGGACTGAAGGTGTTTTAGCTGAAGAACATCTTGAGTCATTCTATAGCTATGCTGATAATCTGTACATTAGTGAAGATGATGTTTGGATGAGAGTCTTTGTCCATAGCCTAGATGGAGAGGCTAGAAAATGGTTCAGAGAACTGACCCCAAGATCTATAGTAGATATTGAGGCATTAGATGATGCATTCCTAAAGAATTAGGGGGATAATAAGGATCTCCTCTACTACCACACTCAGTTTGGGAACTGAAAGAGGGAAAATGGTGAGGTGCTATCTGATTTTAATAAGAGATTTAATGGCATGTACAGCAAGATACCAGCTGAAGTAAAACCAACCACTACCTCTACTAGACTCATCTATTCTAGTTCCTTTGATTCTGACTTCTGTTTACTGTTGATGGAGAGGCGATGTGCTTCTTTGGCTGATATGTAGGATGCAACCTTGGAAGTAGAATCAAACATCATGGCTGCAGAAAAGCTCAAAGGTAATGCTGATAGAAGGAGACAGAGGGGCGAGCCTTCATCATCTTTAGATCCCAAGATTGATAAAATTACCAAGATGATAGAATCACTAGCCTCTAAGATCTCCAAATTAAAGGTTGAGCAGCACTCTAGGAAAGGAAGAGTTCCTAACACCTTTGCTCCTCCAAATCCAAATCCATATAGAAGAGCGAATGAGCAGTTGCAGATTTTGTAAAGAAACAAAGATGCCACTGAAGACCAAAGGGTGAAGACCCCTTTTCAAAATGAAGTCATGGAAGAAGAGCAGTTTGAGGAAGATGATGAGATCCACTGTATGGAAGACAAAGGCAGTGCCACTTTTTTAACCAAAGCTACCTATGATAAGTCATTATTCAATGACCAGATTAGCCAAGAATGGGATGGTGAAGCTGTTCTACAAACTAAAGATAAACAAAGATATAATCTGAGGTCGAAGATGAATAATTTCAAGGAGACTTGTGTTCATAGAGCTATTGTCCCTGAAAACAACAAGCTAATAAGCAGAAGCAACCAACAGTTGATCCTATCATCCATGAAGCTCCAGCCATAGAGATAAGAGGCCTTGACAGGTCCCCTTCTTCTTTCAGTTTTCAATCAGAAATTCAGAAGCCAAGAATACCTATGCCTCTGATTGAACCAGTGAAGAATGAGTCCTTCAAGAAATCTATCCTTGAGGCTCTTGAGCCTAATGCCATCCAAGCTTCCACTGACTATGTAAATCTGTAAGATGACCAACCAATTGTTATTCTCAGCCCAATGATTGAAAATTGTGAAGACAGCTCCCCATCATTCTATGTCTCTCTAACTATTCATGATAAAATCCTTCATAATTGCCTTCTGGACATTGGAGCTAGCCATAATCCAATGCCCAAGGCTTTCATGGATAAGCTCGGTCTTGATAATACCAAGCCTTATCAGTTGGCCTCTACGCAACTTAAAAAACCAGTTTTCCAAATCACAGAGGAAGAAGGCCCACAGATTTGGGACATGTTATTTGATGGGGCTTGCTCTAAGGAAGCTGTAGGAATAGGTGAAGTCCTTGTGTCCCCCACACAAAAATGCATTAATTCATCTTTTATATAAACTTTTCAGGTCACAAATGACACAACAAGGTATGAAGCAGACCTTATCATTCAGCAGGTGTACAAAATCTTCCAAGCAAAATATCCAAGGCTGAAAGCATACAGAGATGAGGTGAAATATAGACCATCTTTACCTAGTAATACCAAATGCTGGAAAGTTTTTGAAGTAGATGATCAAATTAATAGGCTTTTGCAAGTCTTTGATGAATTTGCTGATATACACATTGACCAAGATAAAGAAACCATTGATACAAAGGTAAAAAGGGTCAATTTTCAGTTTGGTGACTATTTTCTCAAAAGGGATACATTAAAGGAAGGAGGAGATGTTTTTGATGGCCCAGTCAATGGGCAGTTTTTGAAACTTTATTTTAGTTAAGGCTTTCAAGCCTTGGTATTGTAAATATGTTTTCTCAAGTTTTTATTTCATGTTAAATAGACTCCATGCCCAATGCAACGCTAGGAGGAAGATTTGATCTTGTTTTTTACAGGAAAGGCATTGTTTTGTACTTCTTGAAACCTCACAGGGAGGATTTCATCCCCAGAAGGAGCCAATGTTAGCCTTGGAGGTGTTTGGCCCAAAAGTGGACCCAAATCACTCCCAAAGTCTCCAAGGTTTGCTTAAAATCATGCCAAATGATCCAAGTATGCCCCAAAATTCTTCAAAATCCTCTTAAGGATCATTCAAAGTCAAAACCATCGTAAGAGGAGAGCCCTTGGAAGGGCAGAAATACACTATCGGGAGGCAAAAACACTCCAAAACCATGAAAAAACCAAAATCGCAGGCTTAACAGTCCAAATGCACGATAGCCGTCTGATTTGGCTGATCAATGGTCTAGATTTGATCGGTGGATGATTAGCAGATCTGATCAGCATAGGTGGGTAGTGGCAATCGGCACAAGACATCACCGATCGATGATCACCGATGATCAGATCGGCAGGTCGCAATCAGCGGAGGCGATTCAACGGTTATCGGCGCAGACAATATGTAATGAGCGATCATGATCGACGATTCAACGTGGACCATCGATCACGCACGTAGATCGACGACCCATGTTACATCATCGGATCACTATCGCCGATCACCATGGAGCAGGGCCTTTGCATATATGTGCACGATGCGATAAGACCCGGACTCGATGGGTTTCAGAAGCAAAATATATAAGATTTCAGGTCCACGCCAAAGCCATTTTTAATGCATTTTTGTGTGTTTTTGTTGTTTAAACGAAATACAAAGGAACCTTGGGGCAACGCGATAGCAATGAAACCCAGACCTGATGGGTTTCCAGAATGAAATTGTATATTATTTGAAGTCCGGGGAAAGCCATTTTCTATGTATTTTCAGTGCTTTAAGTATTTCATAATACTAAGGAAATATGCAGGGAACGGGCCGAATGCGACTTGCAACAACCCTAAGGGTGGACTCGATAGAACAGAAAGCCATGTTTAAGGACTTTTTAAAGTCCAGAAAAGTAGAGATGGGCGGGCTTTTGCTGCGTGCAGCATTTTCTGTGTAAAAAACAGGAAAACAATATTTATAAACGTTTAAGGGATTACACAGGCCCGAAGACCCTTTTCATTACCTAACAGAGGCCGGGAGATAGGGATAGAGGCTGGAAGGGGAATAGAAAGGGCCACAACATGCGTAGCTCACCCTAAACTGACAAAGCAGTCATGGAGCAGCACATTGCGACACAACCACAACAAAAAATGATCATGGAGCATCAACAGACAACGTAGCTCATCCATATCAACAGAATCAATTGTAGGGCATCTCTGGCACGAGAGAGCTCCCAAACAATGCAGAAAACCACCTAAAAGCGGTTACTCTTCTGTCAGAAGAAGAATACTTCGAGCCCATGCTTGTCGAGAGGGCATCAAAGTTGTTGAAGAGACAAAGGGATAGATTGAGACCTCTCGAGCCTTAGAAGGCTCGAGAGCATTGTAAGAGCTATAAATATCTGAAATTAAGATGTAATACTGGTTCAAATTCTGGAGATTGTTCCTCCATTGTTCCTTTAAGCTTCTCATCTTCATTTCTAGCAATATAAGCTTCTTTTTCTATTATATGTTCAATGTCCATTCTCTTTGTTGTTCTATGCTTGCAACATAAATAGGTTATTCAGGTTTTCTGCTGTGTCTATGCCAGATGACTGTCATATTATCTCTGCATTGATAAATTAGATTTGCAAGTCTCATTTACTTCCTATAGCTGGCCATTCATATGTGTTTATGTAAGCAATCTGCTAGTACAGTCAGTATTCTCCACCTATCCATTGAATCTATAAATTATTGAACATTAGTGGTCTAAAGCCTTGTATTGGTGAGAGTTTTCATGCATGTCCTAAGTGAGAATAGAGCTGAAATGGTCATCTGACTTGATCCAAACCATCATCCATACCAATAGTTTTGAGAGCAATATTGAAGTTTATATGTTACCGAGCATCTCCAAGCTGCAACCTAGGAGAGTTTCCTAGAGTGATAATAGGGCCCACGAACAACGTGCTTTGCAGGTGATCAGTGAGAAACAGATCAATAATGTGCATATTGCCCTACAGTGAGACTCTGCTATATCCACCGTGAATGATGTCACCAATCGAAACAAGCGCATAGTTCAGGTCGTAGAGAAAGCATGCTAAATGGTACCAGAGTTGGCCATTCCTAAGGGAGAGCCGATCAAGGTTCGCACCCACAAACTTGCTATGGGGGTGTGCAACGCCCGCACAGAGTTGGCGAAGGTTCAGCTGGAGTTGAACCTTTAGATTGTAGAGTTACAATTGAAGGCCCAGCCTTCGACTCCGCTGGAAGTAATGGAGCGGCATGTCACTGTTGTCATAGAGGCAATAGCAGCAGTAGACAGTGCAGTAGCAGACTGCACAAAGATGTTTGAACAGTCGTTCGAAGTACTCACCAGTGTACAAGAATATCCTAATGTATAGAGGTTGGAGACAGAGGTGTGAGAATTGTAGCAGTGTTATGACGAGGTGAAAGGGAAAACACACACTGTCGCCCTCACACAGAGACTTGCGAAGCTGGAGGAGGCCAAAGCACTAAAGGAACAGGTAGATGTAGCTCAACAGAAAGAGGTGGTACTGAAGGCATGCTTGAAGCGTTGGTTGGACAAGGCCTATCTGATCACGACCTCCATTGAAGGTAAGATTGCTAGTCTGCTGGAGACTTAACAGAAGCTTTAGGCTGACAGGGCAGGGCCAAAAACCGAACAGTTGGTCGAAGAAGTGAAGCAAGTGGCCACATAGATCACCGCCAAGGTGGCCGTCATACAAGTCGAGCTGGGAGGACTTCACACCAAGATCTTCACACCTGCAGAGTGACTCGAGTGCATGTCACCATCTTTGTGTTGGGAGCCTGTTGGGAATGGGTTCCCCCAACAGTAATTTTGGGGCTAGAAGCCCATGTTTTGGGACAATTTTGTAATAAAGTAAAGTATCCGCATTTTGTGGCCAGGGAGCGCGAAGGTGTCAAGAGTCATAAAGGGTTGTCCACCCTTATTTTGTAAAGTGTCATGTCGGCTGCAAAGATCTACCCATGGTCTGCGGACCATGAGAATGTATAAAAAGGAGTTAAGTAAGTAAGCTTTAAGTAGTGGAGATAGTTTTCTACATATTGACCTAGTTTAGTTTTCTACATATTGACCTAGTTTTGGAGAATTATAAGTGTTCTCAGGTCTTAGCGTAGGTAGAGGCTCTGCAACTAAGTGCATAGAGGCCTAGGGTAGAAGTCCACAGCTGAGTGCGTGGACCCCTACAACTGTGTGCGCAGGGAGGATAGAGTCTTTACTTAACTGGAGATATCAATAAAGAGAAGTATTATGCAATTACTGTGTATTTTTCCTCTATTAATGATTATATTATGTTACGATTTGGGCTTATATTATAATTTTTATTTAATGCGCGAATGTATGTGATTATATCTATTAATTGAATGCAAGTAAGAATATTAGTTTACACGATGATAATTGTAATTGAATGGTAGAATAGGTAAACAGTTAAGATAACTTGGGAACTTATACAATACATAGTCATAGAGGCACGTAAGTGCCTGAACCGCTGGTTAGGGTTGCACAAAGGTCAGTCGTATACCTTCGCGGAGGTAGTGGAGGATGGGATAGAAGGTAGATCGAGAAGCCCTAAGGCTTATCAACTTGCTCGAAGGCAGGATCAAAGAGAATAAACCAACATCATGACTATCTCAAGGTGTTGAAATTTGGTTCCAGCATCCCCCCATACTGCTTCGAGTGAGACTTCGGTCCGCACTTCGCGGGCTGATGCCAAAAGGGCCAGTAGTGTAGGGATTTGTTTGGCCGACTAATGCTGAACCAGGGTCAGGGCCCACAAAGCCAACATGATTAAATGATGCAATAAAGTTTAAATCAGATTTTTTAGCTATACGAGGATTGATAAGACATCTTGTTGCTTTCACAAAAGTTCGGGCGCTTTTGCATGGTTAAGATCTTCCCCACCAGATCAATGGCGAGGAAGCTATATTGCACCTCCTCATCCATTTTCACGTTAATGGGGAGGGGGTGACAACGCTATAGCCAAAGGAGTGGCTGCGGAAGGTGGACAAAGCCGGGTTGCTCTGTCTCTTGTCTATTCCTCACTTTCTCTGGCCCTCTGTCACAATGTTGGTCATAAAGTAGTTGCTCTATTTGGTTCATGAGGAAATATTATGGGTCGGCAAACTCGTTCGCATCACAGCTGAACTTGTTCATCGGGTTTCACATCTTCCCTGCAATGGAAGAGACCCCTCGGAAATTGCTGATAGAAGTGGAGATTGTCTGGAAATCTTCGGCAAAATCACATAATCAATCTTTTGTCGACGCGTTTCGAACCAACCAGTGTGGTTCATCGTCAGGACAAGTTGAAGAACTGATCTGGCTTAGCTTGATTAAATAGAGATGTCGCGATGATAGATAACCTGAAAAATAAGTATAAGCTCGCGAAGGGGCAGTGAGGGTAAATCATTGATATCATTTCAGATAAGGTAGTCTGTGTCGCCACCCAGTTGCTAGCAGGGAAAGTGATGCGAAAATGTTGTGGCACTAAGGTTCTGGCAATAGTCATTTCACTCACTGAGGAATGTGCAGCTGGAGTACGGTTCAATTGGTCACAGTTCCTTTGCGAAGAATTTCTGACCAACTGTTGGGAGGTTCAGGAGGAGGGCAAGACCTTCCATTATGCGTGGCTACTCTTGTCCATTATGTTGGTCGCCACTGACTTACCCGAAGACAGCCAGTTTCCTGTCTTGGAACCGGATTGGCCGGAAGCTACTAGATATGCTTCCCTCTGGGCGACAAGGGACGTTGGACGAATTCGAAACATCAAAATCTTTTGGATACTGATGGATGCGACTGTGCACCAATGTATTAATGAACTACCTCACCTGTCCAACGGGATCTATGAAAGAATGAAGCATATTGTCAAGTTTAAAGCGGACATGCATTGTATCTACATCAAGGCGCGCAAGGACCCGGCCCATGCATGGACCTCACTCCGCTTTATTACCATTAATGACGTTGTCGGCACAGTTGTAGATACTTGGCCACTGGCATGGCATGGACCCAAGGTAGTAGAGCAAAACGAGGCTGCTATCCGGCAGCAAAAGGTGGAAGCTAAGCTTGCCGCGCAACAAAAGCAAAATGAACAACTCGCCGCGGAAGTTCAGGCAGCCCGGGAGGCGGCAGCAGGAAAGACACCACCAGGAGCAGTTGTGTCGACAATGGACAAAAGCAGTCAAAAGGCACCCACTAAGACGGCCGCCGAAGAACCATCATCAACTATTTAGGGAGCTCCTTCGAAGCAGTCAGCGCAACCAGAATGGCCGAAGCCACAAAAGAAGGCGAAGGAATCCAAAACAGACAGCGGAGTGACCACCTTAACTGAGGGTGACCTAAATGACATAGAAAACATCGTTCGGGATGCCGCTCAGGATGCAGTTGACAAGGCCATGTCCGAGTAGCAGATTGTGTTGGGGGAACTCCATATGCAGCTACAAGAACTTGGAATAAGGATCACGCTAAGGCAGACTTCATCAAGGGAGGCCCGACTTGGTGAGGAGGTGAAATATGACTATTTTGACTAAAAATTATTGGAGTCCTTGAGCTCCAAGACATTTGGTGTGATAAGACAATGGTAAACACATTTCAAATAACAAAGTAATCAAATTTTCTCGGATCCCTCACATTCTGGAAGATCCAATGATGGTTGTTTTATGAGAATGGATGGTGGTCAACATGTTTCATAAGGAAATATGGTTAGTGGATAATGGAGTGACTACTCAAAATGTAAAAGTTCATATGTTGACACATGTATATGGAAAACTATTTTGGATTTTTTTGAGTGTTGAAACTAATTTATAATACCACTAATTTTGTCTAAAAAGGGCGATGTCTAACTTGACCTTATCCATAATTATTTCCTACTAATAATTGCATTTATGTTGCACGTATTACTAAGTGTACTTTCCCATGAATGAATATTTCATTGTTTGATGTAGGTATGATCAACTATGTTAGCTAAAGTTTAAGTCAACAAAAAATTATCTATCATTATCCTTCGAGGCAAATGGCTTTGAGAGAAGCTTGGGGAAAGGAAAGTTTGGTATACTGAATCCTTTCCAAACATGTAAGTAATTAGAAAGTTAGAATAATTTTTGAGATTTTCTTAATGACAAAAATATTAATCTAAGGTTAATTTGTTTTTAAAGAAAAAACCCTCAACGTTAGGTTCATTTTTTAAAATCTCACTCAGATAATGTTATTTTTCTTCATAGAGAAATTATTGATACATGTGTTTTAGTAGGATTATTGAAAAACACGAGGATCCACCTGGAACCTTTTTGACACTAGTTCAAACTAATTTTTAGACTCAGCTCACAATGATCACATTTTTTACCAGCATGGTTCCTAATGTCAATTCGAAACGTTTATTGCTTCTAACTGATGCATTTTTTCCTTTTTGTCTCAGGGAGATTGTCATGCTACCTTCAACTTTACAATAGTTATGGACGTTCTAGTTATATTTATTTGCCAAAATAATGGATGGGAAATTAGTATCCCATCTTTAGAATAGTTCAAAAGTACTCTACATATTTAATAAGTTTGTATACCTATTTGTTTCTAATATTATTCTCTCTTCTGCAAGAGCCCTTTGATTTGATTTTCTATCTGTTACCTATTTTTTGGCAATTTCCAGGTGATGGTGTAGTTGTTAGAGGACAAGGTTATGGGATAATAAGCGCTTGTGTATTTCAGAACGATGCACTTTATATGTAATCTACAACTCATTACCCTTTCCCTTAGATAAAAGTATCATGAAATACTTAAATAAACTACCATACTTGAATAAAATGTCAAAAATCAGACCATGGTGAGCAGATTCTGTATTGTAAACTCATCTAATAACTATAGATCATTAAAGTTGAAAAACACCAATCATAATTTCATAATTTCTATTAGGGGTGCCCTAACCAACAAACACATACTACTACTAAAATAAAATAGCAAACATGGACTTCTGAACATGCAAAATAACATCTTTACTTTTCTATAAAATCTGAAATTAGAAATTGAAAGAAACAACTCCAAACTCATTCTTTAACCCAGCTGCAGAGATAACCAAGTCAAAAGGGGAGTGTGCTCTCCTAGAGATTTGTGACTTTCACTAAGTTGGGAAACCTCTTGCATGCATGCCCCTTCTATCTCAGGGAACTATGCAACGTATTTGTGCATGCAAAACTAATTAAGCCAAAACAATGATTTAGAATTGATTAGTGACCACGAGACAAATTTTTGGTTGTTAGAGTTAGAATCTCAGCTTACTAGATTCCCACAGCTCTGACTTATGTTTGAGATTCTGAACTCTTAGCAAAATAATGTCATCTTGTATGACACTCAGCTTATTGGATGATTTAAGTCAGGGAGTGCATTTATATCTTAAAATTACCCACTCAGCTTGGTGGTACAGTTTCATGCTATCCTAGTGAAATGGTCTTGTCCATAAGTCATAAGATTGCATAGTTAGATACAAAGACTCTTGTTCGATGGGTTGTCTGGCCTTTAGAGCTCTATGCTTGAGCTTATTGATATGTTTCCAAGTTGAATGCCTACTCTTAGATGTTTATCCGAAGCAGATTGGTTTGTCATCAAGGTTCATGGTCATACTAGTTGTCCGCTTCTACTTGCATGTGTCCTCCATTTCATCAAAAAATTTGTCCCATATTGGACTTGTGGCTACTAAATGGCCTTACTAGCATACTATTCTAGGAAAATATAGCAAAGAAGACTTTGGTTGATGGTGCTCATACATGTTTGTACATCTTTGGCTCTACGTTAGATGCTTGATTTAGTGACAATGAGACAAATTTTTGGTTGTTAGAGTTAGAATCTTAGCTTACTAGATTCCCACAGCTTTGACTTATGTTTGAGATTTTGAAATCCTAGAAAAATAATGTCATCTTGTATGACACTCATCTTATTCAATGATTTAAGTCAGGGAGTGCATTTATATCTTAAAATTATCCACTCAACTTGGTGGTATAGTTTCATGTTGTCCTAGTAAAATGGTCTTGTCCATAAGTCATAAGATTGCATAGTTAGATACAAAGACTCTTATCCAATGGGTCATCTGGCCTTTAGAGCTCTATGCTTGGGCTTATTGATATGTTTCCAAGTTGAATGCTAACTCTTGGATGTTTAGCTGAAGCAGATTGATGTGTCATCAAGGTTCATGGTCATACTAATTGTCTGATTCTACTTGTATGTGTCCTCCATTTCATCAAAGATTCATTTCATCAAAAATGTTTGTCCCATATTAGACTTGTGGCTAGTAAATGGCCTTACTAACATACTATTCTAGGAAAATCCTAAAATTGTGAGAAGAGCATGTAATCATGTGCTCTCTTCTTCTCCTCTTTCATTTTACCCGGAGGTTCACATTGGATTTTCATGTTCAAGTGAGTCATATGACCTTTCTCTTCCTCTCTTTTCATACCAAACTGCGGATGAGAATAGAGAAATTTTTCTCCTGGAAGTCAGATAGGATTTCCTCCTCATATGACAAATTCTGCATCTTAGACCCCTCTTGTTGCCACTAGTTATTCTATTTTGGTAGTTGAAACTTTATTGAATCATTCTATGCACACGCAATATTTGCCTCTAGACTTGGACACTGTTTTTCTCTGCAGTGCTACTCCTTTCTCTTGGTATGGATATTTCAGTTGTAAGTCACTCTAAGGTAGTGGATTGGGTTAGTTTTGGGCATTAACCTTTCCCTAATACACATCTGCTAAATGGCCTTACTAACAAACTGTTCTGGGAAAATCCATCTAAGAAGACTTTGTTTGATGGTGCTCATACATGTTTTTACATCTCTGACTCTACATTAGATGCTTGGATTAGTGACAATGAGACAAATTTTTGGTTGTTAGAGTTAGAATCCCAACGTACTAGATTCCCACAGCTTTGACTTACATTTGAGATTCTAAACTCTTAGAAAAATAATGTCATCTTGTATGATACTCATCTTATTCGATGATTTAAGTCAGGGAGTGCATTTATATCTTAAAATTATCCACTCAGCTTGGTGGTATAGTTTCATGTTGTCCTAGTAAAATGGTCTTGTCCATAAGTCATAAGATTGCATAGTTAGATACAAAGACTCTTATCCAATGGGTCGTCTGGCCTTTAGAGCTCTATGCTTGAGCTTATTGATATGTTGCCAAGTTGAATGCCAACTCTTGGATGTTTAGCCGAAGCAGATTGATGTGTCATCAAGGTTCATGGTCATACTAATTGTCTGCTTCTACTTGTATGTGTCCTCCATTTCATCAAAGATTCATTTCATCAAAAAGTTTGTCCCATATCAGACTTGTGGCTAGTAAATGGCCTTACTAACATATTGTTCTAGGAAAATCTTGAAACTGTGAGAAGAGCATGTAATCATGTTCTCTCTTCTTCTCCTCTTTCATTTTACCCAAGGTTCACATTGGATTTTCATGTTCAAGTGAGTCCTATGACCTTTCTCTTCCTCTATTTTTCATGCCAAACTATGGATGAGAATAGAGAAAATTTTCTCTTGGAAGTCAGATAGGATTTCCTCCTCATGCAACAAATTCTGCATCTTAGACCCCTCTTGTCACCACTAGTTATTCTATTTTGGTAGTTGAAACTTTATTGAATCATTCTATGCACACACAATATTTGCCTCTGGACTTGGAGACTTTTTTTTCTCTATAGTGCTACTCCTTTCTCTTGGTACGGATATTCCAGTTGTAAGTCACCCTAAGGAAGTGGATTGAGTTAGGTTTGGGCATTAACCTTGCCCTAATACAGATCTGCTAAATGGCCTTACTAACATACTGTTCTGGGAAATCCAGCTAAGCAGATTTTGGTTGATGGTGCTCATACATGTTTGTACATCTTTGGCTCTACGTTAGATGCTTGGATTAGTGACAACGTGACAAATTTTTGGTTGTTGGAGTTAGAATCTCATCTTACTAGATTACCACAACTTTGACATATGTTTGAGATTCTGAACTCTTAGAAAATAATTTCATCTTGTATGACACTCATCTTATTCGATCATTTAAGTCAGGGAGTGCATTTATATCTTAAAACTATCCACTCAGCTTGGTGGTATAGTTTCATTTTGTCCTAGTAAAATGGTCTTGTCCATAAGTCACCAGATTTCATAGTTAGATACAAAGACTCTTATCCGATGGGTTGTCTGGCCTTTAGAGCTCTATGATTGAGATTATTGATATGTTGCCAAGTTTAACGCCAACTCTTGGATGTTTAGTCAAAGAATATTGATGTGTCATCAAGGTTCATGGTCATACTAATTGTTTGCTTCTACTTGTATGTGTCCTCCATTTCATCAAAGATTCATTTCATCAAAATGTTTGTCCCATATCGGACTTGTGGCTAGTAAATGGCCTTACTAACATATTGTTCTAGGAAAATCCTGAAACTATGAGAAGAGCATGTAATCATGTGCTCTCTTCTCCTCTTTCATTTTACCCAAGGTTCACATTGGATTTTCATGTTCAAGTGAGTCCTATGACCTTTATCTTCCTCTGCTTTTCATGCCAAACTGTGGATGAGAATAGAGAAAATTTTATCCTGGAAGTTAGATAGGATTTCCTCCTCATATGAAAAATTATGCATCTTAGACCCCTCCTGTTGCCATTGGTTATTCTATTTTGGTAGTTGAAAGTTATTGAATCATTCTATGCACACTCAACATTTGCCTCTGGACTTGGAGACTGTCTTTCTATGTAGTGCTACTCCTTTCTCTTGCTATGGATATTTCAGTTGTAAGTCACTCTAAGGAAGTGGATTGAGTTAGTTTTTGGCATTAACCTTGCCCTAATATAGATCTGCTAAATGGCCTTACTAACATACTACTCTAGGAAAATCCAGCTAAGAATAGTTTGGTTGATGGTGCTCATACATGTATGTACATCTTTGGCTCTATGTTAGTGATGAGCCCCAATTTTTGGTACAATTTGGGCTCATATTGGCCTACTTACCTTGTTCAACCATTCATCTTTTATCACTTATGCATTCATTTCTTAGTATATTCGTGTTGTTTGTAGGAAGAAGGGCAGACATTATATCTATGTGGCTAATACATGATGATTTCAGGTTTTTGGCATTAAAGAGAGCAAAAGACCACGCAAAAGGAGACAAGGAGATAGCAAAGGTGACATTGCGGGTTCATAGGGAGGTTGTCCACAGTCTTGATGACCTTCCTTGTGATTTTCACCTTAACTCCGAGCTCCAACAGCTCTCCCCACCAAGCTTAAAGGCAGCCAACACGTTCTACAGGACCAGCAGTTTTACAGCAGTTTGACTTTCAGTTGGACAACCAAGCTCCACGAATGGAGGAAGCCAGCTTGATCTTCATTTTGTATAAATATGAAGGCCGTAGCCTTTGTTAGGAGCTTTTTGAACTTTTGGACTGATATTGTAATTTCTGAGCACAGCTCGGTGTTTGTTTTTGTAAGCCAGTTTTGGCATGACATTAGACTTTTGATTATGAATAAAGGCAAGCAGATTTGGATCTAATTCTGAGCTTTTAAGGGAGCTATAGCTCTCAGGTTACGGCCCAACCTGAGAGCAATAGATCTCCTCTTCTTGTAGTGTTATTTGCCTTTCTTTCCAGCACTTTGTTTCCTTGTTTGATATGCATTTCAAGAACACAGTCTGCTGATTTGATTTCTTTAATAAGATTGAGTAGGATTAGCTTATGGTTAAATCACTTTCAGTTGCTTAGATCAGAATAGGAGGTTTGTAATTCACTGGAGCTCCAAGAAAAGGTTGTTAGTGCCTTCACTGCCATCTTTGTTTAGGGATTGGGGTGCAGTCTATACCAACCACCAAAAAAACGCAGTCTTTTTCTACTTTTATGCAAGCTGCAACACAGTCGTTTTAATCGTGGATCCTTCCATGCATTTTTCTCTTGAGCCATACTTCTTCATTACAATTCCATGCACGACTTTTCTTCATGGTTTACATCGTTGTTCATTGGTTTAATAGCACAGGTAGCACTGGTTAATGAATTCTCGTTTTTGGTGCAAGACATAAGCAATTTGTCTTATTTACACTGCTCAGTATCGTTCCACTTTCTTCTTCTTCTTCTTAACCTCGCCTCAAGCCACCTACTCGACCTCTGTTCAGCTCGTTTACCTTCCAACTCATCCATTTCCACGTAGCTTCATTTTTTTGACCTTTCGTTGCTGCCATCCTTCTATCCACCAACCAACTCCGTGCACTCTCTCTCCATCTTATTTCTCTGCCCCTGAGCCATCACAAGCTCCATATCCACCTTACCCATCCACCCATTCCGCTCCATCACTTCACCATCACCCAAAACTCCCACGGTAGAACATCCTGTAGAAGGTAGCAGACTTCCTGTAGAATTCCTTAGTTTCCTGTAGGATCCCCTGCAGACATCCTGTAGAAGCCTGCAAACTTGGTTGCCGAGCATCTGAACGTTGTAGACTTCTGTGGACTGATGCTAGGGACCCTCTGGGACCTCTCCTAGCCCTCCTGACCTTTCCCAAGCTTTCTCTCCCTTCGCACCACCTCTGCACAGCCAAACCCTAATAAGAAACAAATTCATAATCACTCCATCCACTTAAGCAAAAATACAAAAACAATGTTCTTTGTCACAGAAGTAGTTTGAGTTCATGCATTTCACATCATTAGAAGTAATGGCATCATTTTTAGACATTTGCACTCTCACTATTGCACCATAGAGGTTAAACTAGTCATATTAGGGTTTACTAGGGTTTCCATGCTTTGGTTGGCTTTCAGTTCATTTTTGCAAAGTAGATCAATTTCCCTTGAGATAGTCTTCGTCCATCATTTAGAAAGCTTCTTCTGAGAGCATATAGAAGTTGGCTTGAGCCCTAGTGGACTTGTGCCAGCTGACCAAGTGACAGCTGCGACAAGAGCTAGTACTTGTGCATACAGCACCGTCGCTTCCAAGTTTGTACGAACTACCGGGTTGATAAAATTAGAGATAGGAAGCCCCAGGAGTTGTAGCATTATTGCTACAATACTGGAACCCACCATATTTTTGGCGCCGTTGCCGGGGAAGCGTCAGAGTATTAGTAATTGTTGCCTTTCTTCTATTTTCTTACTCTTGCCTTCTGCTAAGTAGTTTATTTCATTTCCATTTTGCAAAAGTAGCATAGACATTTCCTGCTTTCATAGATTAGCATTTCCTGCTTTCATAGATTAGCATTTCCTGCTTTCATAGATTAGCATTTCCTGCTTTCGTAGATTAGCCTTTCATTTCTGCAAGCGTAGACTAGTGTTTCAATTCTGCAAGCGTAGACTAGCATTTCCATTCCTCCAATTTCATTTGAGCAAAGTAGATTAGTTCTTTCCTGCTTTCAGTTTAATTCTGCATCTTTATAGTTAGTTGTAGATCAATCTGTTTCAGTTTTGCAGGTACCAAGGAAAAAAGCAAAAACAATCAAAAAAGAAAGTCTTTTCCATTTCATGCCTCGTAGGAACCGAGATAAATCAGGCAAATTCCTACCCAACACCCCCACCACATCACTGAGTCACCCTTCTCTCTTCTTTGGTGACAGTGATCCAGAAGAACCTATAGGTGAACATCCCGAGATATACGAAGATCCTATAGTAGAAGAAGAGTTAGAGACCACTCCATCTGAAGCTATGGCTGACAATAGAAGAGAAGATGAGAGAATAGAAGGTGCCTTCCCCATCCGAGAGACCAATGGAGAGATGAAAATGAAGAACATTAGCCCCTCCGCCTTACCTCACTTCCATGGACTGACTACTGAAGATCCTGATACCTTCCTGTTTGAGTTTGTTGTCCTTTGTAGAACCTATGACTATACTGAAGATGAGCAAAAGCTGAAACTCTTCCCTTCAACTCTTAAGGATGCAGCATTACGCTGGTTCATGGGCTTACCTGGGAATAGTATCACAACTTGGGCTCAGATGCAGCAAGCTTTCAATACCAAGAACAGGGATTATTATAGGTCTAAGGAAACCAAGGGAGAAATCTTTCGGATGACCATGGGAAATGATGAGTCCTTAGAGGATTATGAGGAGAGGTTCCAACTTAGCTATAAGCGGGCCAGGTGCACACTTGACCCTGAATCCCTCAAGTTGGTCCTGCTCCGAGGAGTCCCTGAAGACCTCTTAGATACCCTTCACATGTTAGCTGGGGGGGACATTTACCAATTGCCTTACGAGGACATCAAGACTGTGTTTAGAAACCACTCCAGGGAAGCGCAGAAACGAGGTAGAGGAAACCTCCTCTCAACTAGTGTCCCTTTCTCCAAACATGAGCTTGCAAATCAATTAGAAGATCTCAAGAGTGAGGTGAGACAGACCATTGCCATGCAGCTGGACACATTCAGGATCTAGCAGAAGAAAGAAGAAGCTGAGAGAGCCTTGGCTGTCTTCTGCCCTAGGTGCACAAGGAGACACCCTAAGAACGAATGCCCATTGCATTCGGTTGAAGTATGTTTCGTTTGTGAGGAGGACCATCCCAAAAATCAGTGTCCAACCTTACCTGGGTTTAAAGCCATGTACCAAGGGACAGAAGCTCCCACTGAACCTCTCTATTACCTCAACCAAAGGAGACCACAAGGATCTAGACCTTATCAGCAGGGGATGCAAGGGGCACCTCAAGCTTATTACAACCCCAACCAATCGACTCTTATGCCTTCCTGGGGTCCCCCTGCTCATCCTTCCTGGTCCATGCCTCCTCCATGGTCTTATCCACCTCTGTACCCTACTCAACCTACTTCTCATTCATATCATTCACATGCCCAGCTACAGCCTCAGTGGAATGCACCTCAGTCGGGGTGGAGGCCCCAGTACAATACTCCTCCCGCCATTTTGCCTCCACCACCAGTTCAACCTCAGCCATTACCTCCTTCTCCTCCAAGGCAACCTCAAATGCCTGCTCAACCGAACCCAAACCCCAACAATAGACAGGCCCAGCAGGTATACACTGGGGAAACCTCATGCCCTACCTATGTGTTGTGGGGAAAAGTATCCGACTCGGAATGACCCTATCCCTACTCTAAGGGTGATAGTTCCTTAGCAACAACTGAAAGTAAAGCTTTGATATTTTCCTTTATGAAAGTACAGAGAAGGAAGAAAAGATTGACCAACCGATTTCCTTCGCTTTTGTCGATCTTGTCTTCTCTCTTCGTCCCTTGCTCCCAGCTCCTTGTTCCCTTGCCGGCCCAGCTACATAAAGATCCTGCACAAACAAGAGAGGGAAACTACAAGAAACATGTACTCATAACTGATGCATGGATTAGAGTGAATCAGATATACAAGTAAATACAATACATCAATGCAATACAAGTATATAGGAGAACATTCAAAGCTTTATTGATAGAAGTAAAAGGTTCTGAGAAGGTTACAACCATAAATGGCTCCAATCCAGCAGCACCTCCCCAGCAGCAAGAAATCTCCTCTTCCCCTCTATAAAAGCAATCACCCAATAGCTCTAACTGTAAACCAACAGCACTTCCTTGCTTTGTACAAAATTCCAGCCTCCCTAGACCTCATAGAAGAGCTCTATATATAGGAGATTTGGAGAAAGGATGAGTCAGCTTGAGACTGACCTAAAGCTGCCTTGTGTCCTCTCCCACTTTAGTTAATCTTCAGTTCTTGAGTCCACTTGGAGAATCTTGCTTCCACTTGGAGATCAAGACCTTCTTACTCATCATAGGGCGAATCCCTTGAACCAAGTGTCAGTTTGGAAGCTTCCTGGGCAGTTGACACCTTGCAGAATGGCTGTGCCACTTGGCCAATCTCGCCCAGCGCAGGTAGCCTTCATTGGATTTGACTTTCAGCGCAGGTACAAGGAGGAGCAGTTGACATTCAGCGCAGATGCTCAGTGGAGCAGCTGACATGATCCAGAAATGGCCTGTTTTTGAGTGTTTTCAGGTGGAGAACTGATAGGAAGTGCTGTGGTTTGCTGACCTTGTTCCTCTAGGGGTAAGAACAACATGTTTAGGGACTAAGGATCCCTGTAATTATTGACATTTCATGCTCCATGCTGCGAGGCACAAAAATGTCTATAACAGTTGCCCCCTAAAGTATGAGGCCGTTTATCGGGTGAAATGCTTTATCCAGAGGGTCCGAAGTTCATTCAAGTGCTGAGAGGTGCCCTGTAATATAATACAATACAATACATTATTTTTCATTCTGTTTTCATGATCTAGCCGAGGCGGGCATTCCCATGCTCAGCTTTATAAATACATTTTGGTACATAGAACAGACGATCGTCTGATGGTAGACTGATAATTTTCTGCTAAAATTATCATCCTTTGAGTAGGATGATCATCTGCTGCAATGATGTACATGACAAATGTTCTTATATTTCCTGAATATGTATCGCAGCCCGGATGGATGAAACTAGATCCGGGGTCTTCAAACTCGTTCGATCTTCACTCTAAGTACAAGTCGATCCATGTGAGAATTTCGCTGAAGTCGAACATGGAAAGACATCGCTTGATTACCGGTCAATGATGAAAACCGTTAACAAGCGCGAGAGGAATCACCGATAATGATAATGACCCTCAAGGTACTGCAGTACAATTCACGTGGCGTGAATAAAGGACTTGGCGTCGAACGCCACGCAAAATCTTCTGGTCGAAGGTCATTGATGTATACCTGTCGCCGGAAGTGAGAAACTTGCCATTGAGGCATGCAAGCTTCAAAGTACTGATGGGGTTGTTCCTAGATCAACTTCTTGGATAATGAGCTGAAGTCGACAAGAAGCGATCCGTCAAAGGAGGGCCTTAATGAATCCCACATCAATGACACGGAACGGAGCTAATGATTTTAGTGGAGGTGAAAACAAACTGTGATATATGATTCAGGGTGGCGATCATGAATGGATGAAGGATAATGTATGGCAGTGGATGGGACACGGTTGACACTTTTCAGAATGACCTCTCTTGAACATATAACGACACTGATGTGATGGATCGGTAGCATTACCCCAACTATGGATGGTGTGGCGAGGACCATGGTGATGAGACCGGTGAATGAAACAACCCAACCCGATGTGATATGGAGGACAAAGTGTCATGTTCAAGAGCGACTTGCTACCATTAAGCTTTGATGTTCTCCCAATTTTTCCCCAGTCATTTCTGACCAGTACCTCTTTATTTTTGTCAAGCTTGAGGAGGATAACATATGCTTGTTCTATAACCTGCCCTTCGGGCAAGCCCATCGCTATGATTTAACGAGCTTAGCAATAGGGAAACTCGTTCTCGTCTAAAGACAAGTTTGTCGCTATTTAATCATTTTAACGAGTCTAACGACAAGGAAAACTCAGTCCTTTTCATTTTTAGAGAGTCTGAAAAGGTACAGAAAGTTAACTCCATAATTCCTTTTTTGTCAGCTAATCCCTTAGGTCCGAAAAAGTATAAAACAATATAGAAGGGATGGGTGTTCGGTACTTTTAATGAGCCGAACAAACAAGCGCTCGATCTTTTTGTGCAATAATCCCTCAGGTCCAAAAAGATTAAAATCTAGAGGAGGGATAGCTTTCCGGTCGCTTTAACGAGCTGGAAGGCCAAAACTCGGCAAACTTTTCATATTTTACGAGTCAGTGAAAAGAGCTCAAAGAAGACTCGTCTTTTGAGGAACGAGTGATGAACAGGGTAGCAGCAGATTCCAGGTACAGGTTGGAATATTCCAATCACGGCAGTGTCACAAGGATGGCTTAGTGAAATCACTCTTCGCAGCTGTTCCTCAAAAGAAGGTAAACAATCATATGGAGATGAACAATTGGCCAAATGAACGGATGGAGGTGATGGCATATAAACACGACCAAGGGTTTTTAATATGGCAGTCAAAGGTTACATTTTACCAAGGTTATTTACCGGTTCATTTTTTCTGAGTGAGCTTGAACTCTAGGGAAAGATTGCTCACAACTTATGTTTATTTTTTAACGAGCATGAACATTACTAAAACTGCTCGAATCTTGCGTTTATTTTTTAACGAGCATGAACTATATGCTAAAACTGCTCGATTATACCAGTCATAATACAAGGAACGCCTCAGGTGAGGTAATCTTATTTAAGGAGCGATACCTCACTAATTACTCCAATTTGGCAAGTTTTAACTTTTGCCCCACACCCTTTCTTTGTGCAAGCTGGAGACGGCTAATCCTACGAGTTTAACGGGTTAGACCTACAGGTTTAAAGGGAGGACCTAAAAATTTAAAAAATAAATAGTCGTCCCGTGCTTGCACTCCAAAAGGTTCGCATGCCCCCAGGTATAAAGTATAATTTCGAGGCGCTGCCTCTTTCTTATTATCCGAAAAATGGTTTTATTTGCTGCCGCAAACTAAACTCTTTTTCTCGGCGATGTCTATCATTAGGTTACTAAAGATGGCGATCACTTGTTGTAGCAATAGAATCTCTTTCTTTGGAGGCTGCCCCTGCTTATCCTTCAAAACATATGTTTTAATGGGCGAGGCTTGTCTCCAAAGATGGTTACTGCTTGCTACCGCAAATAGTCCCCTTCCTCGGTATCCTGATTATCTAGACAAAGGGAGCGATCCTTCCGCTCACATAACTTTGACAAAAGAATAATATTCTAGAACAACCCTCTCTTCCTTCTTTCGGACGGGGTACGGACTAGTCATATTCTTCTGCAGAAATCAACTTTATACCCAAGGTTTCCTCTGCCCAAGGCAGGCCAGGGTGCATGCCCCCTGGGTCCCAGTTCTTTCTTTCCGAATCACTCGCATTCATCGGGAAGTAGAACCGGGGGTGGAGGCATTCCTTGAGTGAATAGACCGTTAAGGGATGGCATTTGACTATTTGCGATGCGTGATCCTGGAAATGAAAGTTGGTCTACGAGCTTGACCATTCTTCCTTCGTGCGGAAAACACATAACTCTAAAGAGTGAGGACACTATCGCCTCCATGCAATATATATAGTCTCGTCCAAGGAGTAAATTATATGCCAAGGGTCCTTGGACGACCATGATGTTCATATGAACTGTTTTCCCTTTCAATGTAACAGGAACATTGGGGAGAATCCCTAACGGGCGACTGGTTCCTTTATCAAAACCTGATAGATTTCTCATCTCAGGTAGAAGCGCCGGGCAACCCAGTGCTTTCCAAGCAACAGAGGAAAGGATACTCACAGATGCCCCTTCATCAATGATAGTTCTAGCCATTACCATTCTATAGATCTGAACAATGATTTTGAATGGGATATTGGCTGGTAACCGGGGTCTGCCTAGTTGATTCCAATCAAAGGATACAACCAGGTTGCTTGGTGGTGGGACCGAATATACGGCCGGATACGACCCTGACGATGTTCCTTCCTGCGACAAAGGAATGGGCGCATTGCCCTGATGCTCATCAGAGTCTGTGTTGATGAAAAGAATATGGACGGTGTCATCCTTATCCTCTTCAGTGAGGGTGTCATTTGAAGATGGATCTTCAATGACGGTGTCATTTGAGGATGAAACCTCTGAAGGAAGAACCGGGTCAACTGCCGTTTCGACCTTTAGACTTTCGTCTGGTCTGGATTCAGTTGGTTCATTCTCAATGACCGACACTTCAGCTGACCACTTGAGCGGGCCAGCTGGATTTTCAACTATCGAGGGATTAGGCATGAGTTTTTGGTATCCAGGAGGAAGTCGTAACGGTGATACCGGACGATCTTCCAAAACTCTCTTCGCCTCATCTAAGAATGGACATCGGTGAATGGCGTGATCGCCTTCACACAACATACAGGGTGATCTTGGTCTCCCTTTTCGTCCTTCACTCTCGCTAGTTGATGGACTGCAATCAACATGACTACCAGAGGTTGATGCTACCGGATTGTGCAACCTTGGGGACCAGTCCCTTAGTATCCGGGGAATACAAGGACAATCACGATGGAAGTGGGTCCCTTTGCAAATGACACATGGCGATTTAGGCCCGGTCGGTGCAGTGTGTGGGTTTTTGTCAGCTGTCTTTTGCTTGCCCCCAGTCGCCTTCGCCATAGGCCCCTTCTGCTTCTTTTCTCTCTTCTTCTTTTCCTTCTTCTCCTTGGGAGGCTGACTTTTGCCGGCTCTACCTTGTGAAGATGAAGGATCAGAGGAAGAATTGTAAGAAGTGGAAGGCTGGTGGGTAGCTCTAGACTGATCTGACTGTTGATTCGATTGCTCAGGATTAGTGGCGATCTGGACTACATTAGTTGAAAAGAGCCATACAGGTAGGCCAATTGTCAATCCTGGAAGTGACAATGTTGCCATATGAGGCACACCAACATCTCCCCAAGAGGAGAAGGGATTTGGATTTCCGCCAAGGTTACTTCCTTGGTTGGTGGGCTCCATACTTTTCAACTGAAAGATCAACGTGGGAATAACAGGTGATTATGTTCCGCTTAAAATAAATTTTATTAACGACGCTTTTAGACACAAACTTGCTTTTTCATGTTTTAAGAGTCGAGAAAAAGCTAAAGATGACTCTAGTCGCCTTCGATGTATTAACGAGCCCGAAGTGACAAATGCTCGGTTGGACTTTTTCAGTTATAGAGTTTGAAAAAGGCCAAAAGAAACTGCTCTGGAGTTCTAGGCAGAGGGTGTGCCAAACCTTTCGCAAAACCACGGAATACGTTTTACGGTACATGTGGTCAATCTTCGTGAATGCTGTGTTCACTGCATTGCGATCAGTAGGGCGGCCGACACGACTTCCTATGGATAAAGGCTTTGTTCCTATAGGGGTCTCCCAATATACGCGACGGTACGCGGGAGCACAAGTCCGTATTAATGCCACCGACTCTCAGGAGGAATCACCCACCTTCGTAGAAATTGATAGTCACTAAGTTTAACGACGCCGGAACACGTCTCTACCTAGACCTCTATATGTTTGCGTTATGTTACAAAGCGTTGTTATGTAAATTGGATTTATTTTAATGTTGATCTTGCTTAGCAGTTTGCCTTTAAGGATCACCACGAGATGTATATATACAACTTCCTAAATGCAATCTAAGATGAGAAGCAAAAATTTTCAATCTTTCAACTTTGAAAACCTTAAACTACTGAGGGAAAAGAAAGACATCAACTTTTCACACAGATCATAGAACACACACTAAATGCATTTTTTCCTAAATCATCATGCAAATAGTCAAATGCAAAATGCACAATGCATGTATTTTCTTTTCTTTTTCCTTAATGTTGATGTAAGACAAAAAGGAAACTGTTGTATAACTTTGAATCTAATTTCAAGCGAAAGTAAACAAGCTTGTCCAAAATCAAAAGACACCTTAAGATCGACTTGTTTAGACACTGGAAATGTATAGATTCAAACCATAAAATGAAAAACAAACAAACTCAAACAGCCATGAACAGTAATAAAACTAGCTCTTAAGATCACCAAGACACTTTTACAGTTCAGGATCTAAGAGGCCACAGCTATACTGGTTTGTTTTTCACAATGGGAAACTGTAACTGAAGCAAGAAATACTAAAAGAACAGTCACAGTTTCATCACACAACTGAGGCGGAATAATGTCAAGGAAAGTTGGTTTACAGCAAGTACAATGACAAGCAATCAGCAACAAAACAACAGTGAAAACAGGGCCAAGACTCAGGGGAAACCTCAGCAAGACACTGGCTAACTGGTCCAGCGCAGGCTCTGGTCTGTCAAACTGACTTTCAGCGCAGTTCCCGAAGGGAGTACCTGCGCTGAAATGCAGACTGCCTTTGGACAGCCTGCACTGAGACACGAGAGTTGCGTTTACAAGGATTTCCGGGTCATAAAAAGCTCAAAAATTCACTGTTTTTGCTGAAATAAAAAGCTATAGGTCAAGTACAAGCTAAGGGATGATCAAGAGGATGAAAAGCTATCACAAAGAGTACAAGAGTCCTTGTATATCAGCTCTTCAAATCATGAACATGCTCAAAAATGAGCTAGAGTAGCTGCCCTCTACTTCGCTTTTGATATAGTCAAAAGCTTTTCGATTTGGTACTCTTTTGTTCAGGAAATGAATAGCAAAGATACTACAAACACCAACAAGATACTAGGCTCCCCAGCGGAGTCACCAGTTTGTTGTGGGGAAAAGTATCCGACTCGGAATGACCCTATCCCTACTCTAAGGGTGATAGTTCCTTAGCAACAACTGAAAGTAAAGCTTTGATATTTTCCTTTATGAAAGTACAGAGAAGGAAGAAAAGATTGACCAACCGATTTCCTTCGCTTTTGTCGATCTTGTCTTCTCTCTTCGTCCCTTGCTCCCAGCTCCTTGTTCCCTTGCCGGCCCAGCTACATAAAGATCCTGCACAAACAAGAGAGGGAAACTACAAGAAACATGTACTCATAACTGATGCATGGATTAGAGTGAATCAGATATACAAGTAAATACAATACATCAATGCAATACAAGTATATAGGAGAACATTCAAAGCTTTATTGATAGAAGTAAAAGGTTCTGAGAAGGTTACAACCATAAATGGCTCCAATCCAGCAGCACCTCCCCAGCAGCAAGAAATCTCCTCTTCCCCTCTATAAAAGCAATCACCCAATAGCTCTAACTGTAAACCAACAGCACTTCCTTGCTTTGCACAAAATTCCAGCCTCCCTAGACCTCATAGAAGAGCTCTATATATAGGAGATTTGGAGAAAGGATGAGTCAGCTTGAGACTGACCTAAAGCTGCCTTGTGTCCTCTCCCACTTTAGTTAATCTTCAGTTCTTGAGTCCACTTGGAGAATCTTGCTTCCACTTGGAGATCAAGACCTTCTTACTCATCATAGGGCGAATCCCTTGAACCAAGTGTCAGTTTGGAAGCTTCCTGGGCAGTTGACACCTTGCAGAATGACTGTGCCACTTGGCCAATCTCGCCCAGCGCAGGTAGCCTTCATTGGATTTGACTTTCAGCGCAGGTACAAGGAGGAGCAGTTGACATTCAGCGCAGATGCTCAGTGGAGCAGCTGACATGATCCAGAAATGGCCTGTTTTTGAGTGTTTTCAGGTGGAGAACTGATAGGAAGTGCTGTGGTTTGCTGACCTTGTTCCTCTAGGGGTAAGAACAACATGTTTAGGGACTGAGGATCCCTGTAATTATTGACATTTCATGCTCCATGCTGCGAGGCACAAAAATGTCTATAACACTATGCTGTGGAGATCCAGGAGATCAATCTTCGATCTGGAAAGGCTCAACCAGATCGCCAACCTCCTCACCCAGAGGATGAGGAAGATAAACAGGAAAGTGAACCAAAGGCTATTCCACCCTTTCCTGAGAGACTAACAGCCACCACACAACCCAACCCAGAAGAGGATGAGCTTCTGGGTGAGCTCAAGCAGTTGTGTGTAAAAATACCGCTTCTCCAAGCCATCAAGGATGTGCCAATATACAACAAATTGGTTAAGGAAAAGTGTTTCAAACACCCAGGCAGGTGGAAGAAAGATGCTTCAACCATCAATGTCATAGGACAACTGTCTGACCTTATGTTAGGACAAGTCATCTGCCCAAAGTACCTAGATCCTGGAAGTCCTGTAGTAGATGTCCACATCAATGGCACCATCATTCCTCACACCTTGATTGATATGGGGGCTGCCATTAATGTGATGACCAGGGACACCATGCTCAAACTCAATCTCTAGGGTTCCTTGAGGAAGACCTCGACAGTACTGCAATTAGCAGATCGCTCCACTGTGACTCCCGAAGGGATTGTGGAGGATGTCTTGGTCTCTATCGACTCTTGGGAATATCTTGCAGATTTCTTGGTTCTACAACCCAAGGCAAAGCTTACTGGATATCCTCTCATTTTGGGAAGGCCTTGGTTAGCCACTGCAGATGCTTACATAAGTTGCCGTGCAGGAAATATGACCATCAAAAATTGTCCTATGTCCAAACAGCTAGTCCTATACCCTCCTGCCCAACCCTCCTTAGAACATGACTTACCACTCTGGTTAGAGGAAGGAGAGGAAGACGAGGTGTACTCAGCACCTCTGTGCACCTTAGATACCACTAGAAGAGACCCCCCAACTGAGGATGACTTGATCGAGACCCTGATCCAGAATCCACCTTCCAGTGCACTATCCTTAGAGAAATTGGTGGAGGATGCCCAAGCTAGCACCTTAGTGGATCTTTGTACAACCAACCCTGTCACTCCCAGAGTCAAGAATGTGGAGTTCGGCCCTGAGAGAATGCTGAAGATCAGCTCCTCCCTATCTCCTTCCCAGGAAAAGGCGTTGTGTAGCCTGTTGGCCAGTCACCTAGATGCTTTTGCTTGGAGCTATAAGGAAATGAAAGGAGTCCATCCTTCGGTTTGTACCCGTCACATATACATCAAAGAGGATTGTAAGCCGGTTAGGCAACCCTAGAGGAGAATGAATCCGACTCTTAAGGACATTGTCAAGGAAGAATTGCAAAAACTGTTCGATGCCGGATTCATCTACCCCATCTCAGATAGTGAATGGGTGTCCCCTCTGGTGTTGGTTCCTAAGAAAAATGGGAAATGGAGAATCTGTGTGGACTACCGAGAACTGAACAAAGCTACCAAGAAAGACCATTTCCCTCTACCTTTCATAGATCAAGTGTTGGATGGACTGGCAAAAAAAGAAGTTCTTCTCTTTCCTGGATGGGTTTAGCGGGTACAACCAAATCCAAATCAGCCCGGAAGACCAAGATAAGACCACCTTCACTTGTCCTTGGGGCACCTTTGCCTACCGAGTCCTTCCCTTTGGGCTATGCAATGCTCCTGCTACTTTCCAGAGAGCTGTCTTAAGCATCTTCTCGGAGCTGGTCCATGATGCAGTGGAAATCTATATGGATGACTTTACTCCTTATGGGGCCAACTTCCAGGAAGCATTGTCCAATCTGGGAAAAGTCCTAACTAAATGCATTGAGATGAACTTGTCTCTTAGTCCTGAAAAATGTGAATTCCTAATGACTGAAGGGACCGTGCTAGGCCATACCATTTCTTGCCAAGGGTTACAGGTGGATCCTAACAAAATTGCTCTCATCAAGAAGGTTCCACCTCCTCAAAAGGTAAGGGATGTTCGGAGTTTCTTGGGTTTAGCAGGATATTTCCGGAGATTCATTAAAGACTTCAGCAAGCTAGCCTCGCCATTGTTTGGCCTGTTGGCAAAAGATGTGGAGTTTAAATGGACTGACGATTTTCAGAGGGCTTTAAATGAATTGAAGGACAAGTTGGTGTCAGCCCCAATCCTGAGAGGTCCAAACTAGGCCCTACCTTTCCACATCCACACTGATGCCTCGAACAAAGCCATAGGTGCAGATTTAGGACAAGTTGAGCAAAAACTTCCATATGCCATTTACTTTGTTAGCAAAAACTTGTCCAAAGCTGAGCTGAATTACACTGTAACAGAGAAAGAATTCTTGGCTGTGGTCCATGCACTGAACAAGTTCCGACATTATATTACTGGCTATCAAACCTTTGTACATACAGACCATGCTGCAATTAGATACTTAATGAATAAACCACATGTGAAAGCTCGTACTATTAGATGGTTACTTTTATTGCAGCAGTTTGATTTGACCATTGTTGACAAACCAGGTAGAGAAAATGTTGTTGCTGACTTTTTATCTAGATTGGATTTGTCTGCAGATGAGGATGGAGCGGTGGATGACCAGATGCCCGATGAACATCTGTTTTCTATTTCAGTACTCTCTCCATGGTTTGCTGATATAGCAAACTACCTTGTTTCAGCACAGTTCCCTCCGCACCTATCTTAAAGAGAGAAGAGTAGAATCATCAGAAAAAGTGCCTCATTTACTTGGATCGGGGGCAATCTGTTCAAGCTTGGCCCCGATCAGATCTTAAGGCGTTGTGTAAGGGAGGAGGAAGTCTTTGATATCCTCCTCACTTGTCATGATGGGCCTTGTGGAGGACATTTTGCAGCAAAGAGAACTTCCTTCAAGATCCTGCAGGCAGGCTACTATTGGCCCACACTTCATCAAGATGTCAGAAGATATGTCAGCCAGTGTGACCAATGCCAAAGAATGGGGAAACCGACCCAAAGGGATGAGATGCCTCTCCAACCTCAGGTGACCCTTGAGCCATTTGAGAAGTGGGGTATGGACTTTGTGGGCCCAATCAACCCCCCTTCAAGGCAAAGGTCTTACATCATTGTGTGCACTGACTACCTGACAAAGTGGGCAGAGACCAAAGCAATCAAAGCAACAACAGAAGAAAAGGTGGCCGAGTTCCTAAGAGAAAACATCTTCTATAAGTTTGGCTATCCAAGAGAGCCAGTTCACCTCCAACCTGGTTGAAGATCTACTAGCTCATCACAAGATCAAGCATAGGACTTCCACCCCCTATCACCCTCAAGCAAATGGGCAGGTGGAAGTCACCAATAGAGCATTAGAAGGGATCTTGACTAAGGTGGTGAGTAGCAGCAGAAAGGACTGGGCAGATCGCCTGGTTGAAGCCACATGGGCTTACAACACCACTTGGAAGACCACCACCGGCTTCACACCTTATGAGCTGGTCTATGGGAAGAAAGCTTTGTTGTCCATTGAGTTTGAATACAACACTTTGAGGATGGCAGCTCAGCTGGACCTAGATCTCAGCCATGCACAACAAGAAAGGCTATTGCAGCTGAATGGCTTGGATGAGCACCGAATGCAGGCCCTCCTTCACTCAGAAGTGGTTCAACTTCAGAGAGAGGTGTGGCATGACCAACATCTCCATGACAAGCAATTTCAGCCGGGAGATTGGGCTTTGTTGTATGACTCCAGATACAAAGATTTCAAGGGAAAGATGAGAACCAGATGGCTAGGGCCATATTCAGTGGAAAAACGTCATGACAATGGATCTGTTCTTATTCGGACCATTGATGAGGAAGCCATCCCCATGCTTATCAATGGGCATCGATTGAAGATCTACAAGAAGCCTCCCTCAAGACAAGAGTTCATCAAAACTATGGAGAAGGCAGTGTTGGTCATAGAGAAGGGTTCTGCCTCTGCTTTGGGCATACCTTGAAGAATCTAAAAAAAGAAAAAATAATAATAATAATAATAATAATAAAGATCCTTTGGTGAAAACCTTTCTGAGGCGCCCAAGGCAGGTGGTAGGGGTGAAAACCTCATTGAGGCGCCCCTATTGTCTTTTCAAAAAAAAAAAAAAAGAGATTGGAAAAAGATCCTTGAGTGAAAACCTCTTTGAGGCGCTTAAGGCAGATGGCATGGGTGAAAACCTCAATGAGGCGCCCCTGTTATCTTTCAAAAAAAAAAAAAAAAAAAAAGAAGAAAAAAACACAAGAAAAAAAACAAGGTCAGCAGATTCATTATGTAAAATTGCATGCAGGTGTTCTATGGAGGAGAGGAAGCCTCTCAACTCAAAGCCAAGGGTCCTCATCATGCAGGCAGGACACCTCACCAGCACCTCCTCCAAGAATAATCATTTTCTCCAAGGTATGTGAAATTTTATTACAGCTTGAGTCTTCTACAGGAAGACGCAAATTTTCTACAGGAAGATGCAGAGTTTCTACAGAAAGATGCAGATTTTCTACAGGAAGGTGCAGACTCTCTACAGGAACGCAACCTTTCTACAGGAAGCTCTGTATTTCTATAGGAAACTTCCTGTAGAAGCTCAGAACGGGCCAGAATTCATTTCATGAGGAGATATAACGGCTAAGGATCGGTTTGGACGCATGCAAGCCACTATTGTCACCCTTGCACATTGCTGTTATCTTGCTCCACCATCCTTGTCGACATGCAACGAAGTTACCTGCACCAGCAAAGCAGATCGATGAGTCTCGAGAAAAAGCAAATTGTAAATGAAAAAACGCTAGAGATCTTACACCATGTGCATCCCAGTCATCCAGAAGCTCCGGGAGCATGATCGTGAGGCCATCCATCGTCGTGCAGCATGCACCCAAGGAGGAAAAACGGTTCCAAGACATCCCGCGGGAGTCCTGTAACAGTTAAGCCTGCTAGAGTGGATACCATTCACAGCGCAGGCCATATGCAATGAAACGTGGGCGCATGCAACTGAAGCATCCCATCCATCGTCGGCAGCTTGTGAACATGGACCTCCGGGCCTGTGTAAGTTCACCAGCAGCAGGTAAATCGACTCATCAGCGTCCAAAGAGCCGAAACATCGTGTGCAGCCGCGCAGGTAAGTGTCTCGACCCTTCCTTCCATCAGATTGCATGAATGTTACTTTGATTGATTGCTAAGTGTAAAGGTGAACGGGTTGAGCGGCCGTATGGCCATTTGGCCGGCCTGGTCGGCCAGTTAATGGTCTAGTTAGATGTGTGGGTGGCGGCCGTGACAAAAAGAATGGGCAACACGCACGTGAGAGCAATCCCGTCGAAATAAAAACGAGTTTAACAGAAGAGGCGGCGACAGATCTGCGGGAATTGATGCGGCAGCAAGTGAACGCGCAGTTGAATGTTGGGGTGACGTCACCCAACGGTCCGGCGGGGACAACTCACCCTCGCGCCACGGATTCCGCCGAATTCAAAATCTAATCGGCTAGATTGCACTCATGCATGTATCAACCACCGTTTTGAACTCGAGCGACTATCCTAATCTTTCTGCAGTTCGATACGCCGAGCCTTTGGCTATTAGAACGATTGTGAAGCACACCCAAGGCGCAGACCGACTGCAGTCTTCCCGAAAATCGCACGCTGCATTCTACAGGAACGCTGTTTCTACAGGAAAGCAGGTGCCTCACATAAAAAGGTGGCCAAATTAAAAAGGTAACCCTGAACTCTTCATGCAACTGGTTATTAAAGGTGGCAGAATTGTCGTCCACAATCTGGTCATAGAAAAACGGTGAAATTGTTGTCTGCTGTGCCTATACTGTCATTCTACAGGATGTCGAGTAATTAAACTGTGTTAAGTTCCTCAAGGATAAGTTTTGTGGGTTATGTGCATGACATTCTACGCTCTGTCTCAGTAAACCAAAATTTCTTCCACAATCACCACCTCTGGTTAAGGAAACTGTTTTATCATGCCGGGTGGGTTTATAAGACGAGAACCCACTGATTCAACCAAGTTAAGGGAAAACCAGGAAGTGGTAGAGCTCTTCACACGGGTTCAATGGATATCTTTTTGTGGCAAATTGCAGGGGTACGATGATGAAGTGGCAGAAGAATTTTTGCAGTCTCTGAAGCCGAAATCCAAGACACTGGCCACAGTGAACTTCAGGGGTCTAAGCCTCAAGCTCACCCGGCAATATATCAGTCAAATTACTGAACTTCCGATGGGTTTGCCATGGAATAAGGAAGAAAGGAAGTTGAGCCAATAGGCCAAGAAAGAATTCTTTCCACCTGAAGAGGAATTCTCGGAGGACAAAAATGGGGTGTGAAGAACCAGCTTGCTGCCACCATGGAATGAAGTCAGCCTACAAATCATGAAGTATATAACCTGTGCAGGCCGTTTTAGCATCGTGTACGCATATCACTTTTGGTTGCTCACTGAATTGAGGCACCAGATTGATCTTCCTGTAGAACAGAAACTGATCATCCCTTATTTCCTGTTACAGTCTCTAATTGAGTGTGCCACAAAGCAAAAAGAGGGCATACCAGATCAGGTAGCCCACCATGGGTTGATCAAACTTCTGGTGGAGGATGCGCTTCATTCATATAAGGTTCCCCTCTCATGGGAATCATTCAGGAATTTGACAAGAGATGGAGACATAAAAATGTTGATTGAACAAACGGGTTCCTCCAGCAGTGAGGAAAAAGAAGCAGTGGCCGAGGGAAAGAAAGAAAAAGGCCAAAAGACCCCGACCATAGTGCAAAAGAAAGAACAAAAGAAGAAGCATGAGGAAAAGGATGACAAAGAAAAAGGTGACACACCCATTGTTGGAAATAATACTGAGAGGGGGGGGGTGAATCAGTATTATCAGATCAGTAAAACCTTTTCAATTTCATGCTCAGAAACATATACGCGACTTCAGTTAAGTGAACCTGCGTGTACACGCGACTGTGTCTAAAGAAACTAGCGTATATGCAGAGATCTTATGATTCAGTTAATCTTATCTTCAGTAAATGCATCAGAATATTATTAAGCATATTAACAGTAAATAGGTGCAGTATAACAGAACAGATCATCACACAAAAGCCACACACATGAACACCATGATATAAGGTGGAAACCCAATGTGGGTGAAAACCACCTGCTGCAATTTGTCTCTTTCTTCTTTAATGAGAAACTTCTTTTACAATGTACTGGTGCAGTCCTTTACCAGCACGCAGGCTACAACCTGCAGAGGGCTACAACCCTCTTAGCTTTTGTACTAGCCGATCCATTTACTAGTACGTAGGTGCCTACCTACAGAATGCTTCTTTACTCATTTTCCAGCTGCTAGTGGAAGGGAGCTACAACCCCCTGGCTCTTGTACTGGCTGATATGTTTACCAGTACGTAGGTGCCGGCCTACGATCTACCCGGGACCACGTTTCATACATTTTCATACTGGATCCATAAGACAATCATCATTGTAGTACAACCTGCATCATCAATCACTGAAACACCCAATTCTGAATCACTGTAACCCTGTCAACAACAACCAGACAACATAGCAATAACCAGATCCAGATCCATATTCAAATATCATACTTCACATTGTATACGCTACTTGGATGAACCCAACCTGCGTGTATACGATCTTTTACCAAAACCAACCCGCGTATAGATCTGTAACTTCAACCTTAAAACTCTGTAGCTATATCAGACATCAAAACATACCCAGATCATAATAATAAACATGCGTCAGTAGATCTAGTCTATCCAGAGTCAAACCATATGAAGATAATCATTCCAACCCTTGAGATCTCGTTCCATCATTCATCATCCTCCACATGAGTGAAACCTTGGTTTAGATCACCAACCCATAACTAGCACTTGGATCTCACACTTCCTCAGATCTTCATCACTCATACTCACCTCTTTTGGCCTAATGATCTTCTCCTTATATAGCCTTAGGCCGTTCACAATACCACGGGCCAAAACCATAGTAACACAATACCATCAACCTCGAAACTAGGGATCAACACGTCCGTCGAGACACCATGGTCCAAAACCATAGGCACAACTTCCAAGGACTAACTGCCACGGACCAAAGGTACTTTTCACATGTACGCGCTTTTACTGAAGCCAACCTGCGTGTACACGCTGATTCTCCTTGATGAACCTGTGTATATCTCTTTCTTGTCCTGCTGTACTGAGATTTGTCCTCTGATTAAGTTGCCATCACCTGTACCAACCTCTGAGCACCTGAACCAACCTCTGAGTGAGTTGCCATCAAGGACAACACTTGAAACATAATGCCAACAATCTCCCCCTTTGGACTTGATGGCAACCACCACACCAAGTCACTCTCCCCCTTTGACATCAAGGGCAAAGGGTGGACCAAGATATTCTCTTCTTTGGTATACCTTCTGCTGTCCATACTCCCCCTGAGTACCTGCTGAAATCTCCAAATGTGCTCCCCCTTTGTGTATGCCAAAGTGTACCAATCTATCCATCCTGCTCTTGCTGAATTGTGCTGTTCATGCTCCCCTTGACTGTAGGCAAGATCTGCAAAAGATGTTCTTCAAGAAGAACAAAGACTTATACATCATAGAAGACCTTCCTATCACTAAAAGACTCAACATACATTCATCACCCAACCTAGTGGGGATATACCAATATTGACTCATCCACCTAACCATGTGGAGATACATGATAATACATGAACATTTCATCATTCATCCCAGGCATAGTGGGGAAACCAACATAGGCCGTTACATGACCTTGACATCATAAAAGAGATACATGACATAGTGATGAAATATCTAGACCAAGACTTATGAAAGCCACCAGCAGCATCATGATCTGTACCATAAGCATCAGCCTGCAATACCATTCCTAAACAGTAAGATGTATCATTTAGCTTCATAGACTTTATCAACAACTTCTAACCATAATGCCAACAATGCATTATTTGAAGTATATGCTCCCCCTGAGCCTGTGCCATAAGTATCAAGACATTTCCAGACATCCTCAGCAGACTGTAACTGTTAACCAATAGAGCATATACTGGACTGGATTATATCAGACCCCCTTTTTTTTTTTGAGTCTGTCCCCACTGCTTTTTCACAAACTGACATATACGCGACTTTGCAGTGTGAAACTCGCATATATACGCGCCTTTCCTTCATGAAACTTGCGTATGAGAATTAGAACACTGAAGTTTTACACCTTCAGCTCCCCCTGAGTCTGTTATGTCTGTGCTGTGCTGAGTACCCTGTGCTGTGCCATATTTTTCTGACTGAACTTCCTTCTTCTTCCATATCTTCAAGCATGTTGATGATTTCTTCTTATCATGAGCTTTGTTCCTGCAATCTCTTGCTTTATGTCCAAACTTGTTACATGCATAGCATATTACATGTTTCATATTCCTCCTGTAGCAATCAACAGCTTTGTGGCCAAACATATTGCAAGAAAAGCAATATCCATTAAAGTACCTTGAATGTGATGATCTTTCTGCATGATGGTCTTGAAACCTTCTTCTTCTACATATGGCTGCAACATGTCCAAGATTATGACATACATAACATTCAACATTATTCAGTGGAGGAAATAATCGTCTATCACGTCCATAGTTAGGAGTAGAGAATCTTCCTTGAGGAATTTCTTTCCTTGGTTGTTCCTTGTTGGGCATTTCAGATTTCTCATTAGAGTTTCTTGCCTCACCTTGTGAACTAGATTCACCTTCAACATATTCATGAAAACCAAGACCAGTCTTGATAGCAGGAGATCTTTGACTACTAAGAATATCATCCAAGACTTTAGAGCTATCTTGAAATCGTAAAAGCTTATCCTTTTCTTCTAATTTGCTTTTCAAGATATTTACCTCAACTTGATGTTGTTCTTCTTTTTCAAGACATTGCTTCTTCAAGGTCTCTTCAGCTTTCCTTCCTTCATCCAACTGATGCCTTAGTTTGAGGATCTCGTTTTCTTGCTCTTTATTCAGTGCTAGCAGCATTTCTCGAATTCTGGAGGCACATTCCAACTGATCTTCTAATCTGATGATTTCTTCTTTGAGGGTATTCTCCCTTTTGCTAGGTAGATCTTGTTGATCTATGATTTGATCTGATGCTTCATTTGCTTGTCCATCTTCAATCTGAGGTGCTTCAGGATCTGAATACTTGCTTCCACTCAACGACAGGTTGTCATTGTTCCTTTGAGCTGTCTTCTTCTTCTGACGTGCTTTCTTCCCCATTGTTCTACGAATCTCCTTCAAGCGATCAAGCTTCTCTGAAGGACCTGCTCCGATACCAATTGTTGGAAATAATACTGAGAGGGGGGGGGGGGTGAATCAGTATTATCATATCAGTAAAACCTTTTCAATTTCATGCTCAGAAACATATACGCGACTTCAGTTAAGTGAACCCGCGTGTACACGCGACTGTGTCTAAAGCAACTAGCGTATATGCAGAGATCTTATGATTCAGTTAATCTTATCTTCAGTAAATGCATCAGAATATTATTAAGCATATTAACAGTAAACAGGTGCAGTATAACAGAACAGATCATCACACAAAAGCCACACAGATGAACACCATGATATAAGGTGGAAACCCAATGTGGGTGAAAACCACCTGCTGCAATTTGTCTCTTTCTTCTTTAATGAGAAACTTCTTTTACAATGTACTGGTGCAGTCCTTTACCAGCACGCAGGCTACAACCTGCAGAGGGCTACAACCCTCTTAGCTTTTGTACTAGCCGATCCATTTACTAGTACGTAGGTGCCTACCTACAGAATGCTTCTTTACTCGTTTTCCAGCTGCTAGTGGAAGGGAGCTACAACCCCCTGGCTCTTGTACTGGCTGATATGTTTACCAGTACGTAGGTGCCTGCCTACGATCTACCCGGGACCACGTTTCATACATTTTCATACTGGATCCATAAGACAATCATCATTGTAGTACAACCTGCATCATCAATCACTGAAACACCCAATTCTGAATCACTGTAACCCTGTCAACAACAACCAGACAACATAGCAATAACCAGATCCAGATCCATATTCAAATATCATACTTCACATTGTATATGCTACTTGGATGAACCCAACCTGCGTGTATACGCTCTTTTACCAAAACCAACCCGCGTACAGATCTGTAACTTAAACCTTAAAACTCTGTAGCTATATCAGACATCAAAACATACCCAGATCATAATAATAAACATGCGTCAGTAGATCTAGTCTATCCATAGTCAAACCATATGAAGATAATCATTCCAACCCTTGAGATCTCGTTCCATCATTCATCATCCTCCACATGAGTGAAACCTTGGTTCAGATCACCAACCCATAACCAGCACTTGGATCTCACACTTCCTCAGATATTCATCACTCATACTCACCTCTTTTGGCCTAATGATCTTCTCCTTATATAGCCTTAGGCCCTTCACAATACCACGGGCCAAAACCATAGTAACACAATACCATCAACCTCGAAACCAGGGATCAACACGTCCGTCGAGACACCATGGTCCAAAACCATAGGCACAACTTCCAAGAACTAACTGCCACGGACCAAAGGTACTTTTCACATGTACGCGCTTTTACTGAAGCCAACCTGCGTGTACACGCTGATTCTCCTTGATGAACCTGCGTATATCTCTTTCTTGTCCTGCTGTACTGAGATCTGTCCTCTGATTAAGTTGCCATCACCTGTACCAACCTCTGAGCACCTGAACCAACCTCTAAGTGAGTTGCCATCAAGGACAACACTTGAAACATAATGCCAACACCCATCTTGTCAGCAAGAGAAAAGAGGTTGAAGAGTAGAACGGACAAAGCTGAGGTGGTCCACATCAGCCCAAGTACCTCATCAGCACCTGCAACCAAACCAAAAAGAAAAACCCATGCAGCAAAGCAAGCAAAGGTGGTGACACCCGTGTCTATAGGAAAGCAGAAACAGGCTTCTACAGGAAGCCCGAAAACAGTAAAAGGGTCTTCTACAGGAAGCCCGAAAATCATTGAAAAAGGGACTTCTACAGGAAGCCCGAAAATTACCAAAACAGGGGCTTCTACAGGAAGCCCGAGAGTGGCTAAAACAGGGTCTTCTACAGGAAGCCCAAAATTGGTAAAGAAAGGGTCTTCTACAGAAGGCCCGGAAGTGGGTAAAGCAGGGTCTTCTACAGGAAGCCCGAAATCAGAAAAGAAGGGGCCCTCTACAGGGAGCCCTGAGAAAGCAAAACGCAAGAAAGAGAAGGCTGGCATTCTCGAAAAGGAGGCAGCAGCTGCGTTGGCCGCCCTCAGTACACCTCCAAAGCCGAAGGAGAAGAGAGAGAGGGAGATCCCTCTACCTTTTGAAGCCAGGAGAAGTAAGAGAATAAACACGGGCAAGCCGCAGCCTCCACCCAGCAGCCAAACCATTTTAGGGGGTGTCCCTACTTCACCCAGTGAAAGGTCCCCCTCTAAAACATCGGCCACCCCCGAGAGGGGAAGCCCAAAAATAACTTCCTGGACACGAAGGATAGGCCAATCGGCTTCCGAAGCCCGGCTCAAGGAAACAGGAAAGGGGGAGGAAGCGCCACCCTCGTCACCGCCAGGGGCAGAAGAGGTAGGGCCACCAAGAACAGGAAAGGAAGAGCATGCTCCGGGCCCTAGTTCTCGGCCAAGGACAAGGAGCTGGAGCAAAGTTGCTCAAGGATGAGCAAATATTTTAGCTGGGGGTGATGATGAGCCCCAATTTTTGGTACAATTTGGGCTCATATTGGCCTACTTACCTTGTTCAACCATTCATCTTTTATCACTTATGCATTCATTTCTTAGTATATTCATGTTTTTTGTAGGAAGAAGGGCAGACATTATATCTATGTGGCTAATACATGATGATTTCATGTTTTTGGCATTAAAGAGAGCAAAAGACCATGCAAAAGGAGACAAGGAGACAACAAAGGTGACATTGCGGGTTCATAGGGAGGTTGTCCACAGTCTTGATGACCTTCCTCGTGATTTTCACCTTAACTCCGAGCTCCAACAGCTCTCCCCATCGAGCTTAAAGGCAGCCAACACGTTCTACAGGACCAGCAGTTTTACAGCAGTTTGACTTTCAGTTGGACAGCCAAGCTCCACGAATGGAGGAAGCCAGCTTGATCTTCATTTTGTATAAATATGAATTCCGTAGCCTTTGTTAGGAGCTTTTTGAAATTTTGGACTTGTTATCACTGAAAATTCTGTTGCTAAAAATTTTTTAGCCTAGCTTAAAGACAGGGTGTTTTCGCAGCGCATGAATTCTTTTTAGCAGTTTCGTAGCGCTACCTGTTTAGGTGATTTCGTAGCGTGCTACGAAATTGGGGATTTGTTCAAGTTTTCAGTAGAGGCCCAAATCCTATCATGCCTATTGTACACGGGCTACAACTGCTATGGATGAGGTTGATCTGCTTAAAAGGTCTAATGTCATGATCTTTCAGATAAGATTGAAGATATCAAGGTTTACAAGGTTGTTCGTGTATTAGTTCTTCCATGTGATTGTATCTGCCAGAGGAAAAGCAACGGATACGTAAGCAGATTTTATTCTTGTATGTTATACCCCATGCCATCCTCAACTAATTCAGAACTCCGAGCCTCTGTCCTGCCATATACATTTCCCGAAGGTGGCTCTGAACAAAACAATTCAATGGGTCCAAATGAATGTCACTTTGATTCTTCTTGTTACTATGTCCCTTACTGACCTGAGCATTCTGTTTCATCTTCTCATGTAAAAACTCCTGCAAGTTGAGGGTGCATAACCGTTGCCCCACTAGCAGACATGAACTGGGGAATATAAGATGTTTGGCTCTTGAAAAGGTTGCAGAATCTCTGGAACTTCCTTGCAGACATCAAAAGCTTGGTTGTCACGACATATTCCCATATTATAGCAAGCTCAAGCATGAACAAAAATGCATGTTCAGGCCTTACAGTTTCCCTTACGCAGATTCTGAATGCTCAGTTACTGGGGACATTTCAGCACTTGTGACTCACTTGAGAAATGATCACAAGGTGGACATGCACAATGGCTGCACCTTCAATCATCGATACGTAAAACCTAATCCTCACGAGGTGGAAAATGCAACATGGATGCTGACGGTATTCAGCTGTTTTGGTCAACAATTCTGTCTTCACTTTGTAATATTCCAGCTTAGAATAGCCCCTGTGTATATGGCCTTTTTGCGCTTTATGGGTGATGATAATGAAGGAAAAATTTGGCGTGCGGGCAAATGGACAAAAGCTGTGTTGGTGATGGAAGGGACAGCCTATTGATTCCAGTCAAAGAGAATGTTAAGGAGCGCATTTCCTGGAGTTGATGTGGAACTTTCAAATTACCCCTCCACCATTACCGAAGCACGTGCTCAGCAAGTTTGTGCCAGTGTTACAGATAGGCAGCATTGTGTTTATTACTGCAGGGGATCATATTTTTCCTAGACTGGGATACACAGCACCTCCTTCTTGGTACTACTCTCTGAAACAGAAACACTTTGGAGCTATCACAACTACCTGGCTTATGCGAAATGCATTGCACTCGTTTCTTCAAGGCACACGGGCTTTTAAAATGACTGATATAGATGAAAATGTCGTGAATCTTATCAAGCACGTTGGTTCATTATTAATGCACAGATTGAAGACATGAAAGTGCTCTTATGGAATGCAGTGATTAATGCCAAGTGTCAAGTAGTTTTATAAGGATTTGATTGCCACAAGGCCGCCATTATTAGTGACACCGAGATAGAGATGTGGCACAAGAGCTGGAATTATGTTAACTGGTGTCGTTAAAAGATGAGTGCGCGTTGAATAAAAACAAAAGAAGGATGGCGCAATTCCTACGAAAGATACTATCAATTCAGGGTTTCTTGATCTGAACACTCCAAATAATCTTTGTTTGGCATTAATTTTTCAAATCATCTTCATAATCAAATGTCGATGACAGAGAGGAAAAATCGCTGTCGTAGAGACAAGGAAGCAAATGGCAGAGCTCGAAATAGACAAGTTTCCTCAGTCAAGGTGGACTGTATTATTTTGATGTTGTCTTCTACAAACGTGGTAACCGTGCCGGTTACATGCTCCAGCTGTTGGCTTAGAGAAGGAGGATTGTCATATAATTTCTGGCGCTCACTTAAAAGCCACGGTTCAAGAAAATAGCATTAGCAGAAGATGTGACATTGGGAAGCTCGAGATCCATCAGGTGTTTTGTCACCTTACCAATTTAACAGAAGAGTCCCAGGCCTCGATGATATCTCATTAAAGATAACTCATTGTTGAGAGCTACCAGATGGCTTTGTCGATCAAACCTGGTTTTTCACAGTCTCTTAATAATCTTGGTGTGGTCTACACTGTCTAGGGTAAAATGGATGCTGTTGCAAGCATGATTGAAAAGGCTATAATGGAAAATCCTGCATATACAGAAGCTTATAATAATCTAGGGATTTTGCACCGGGAGTAGCAGAGATAGTTGTGGATATGTCGGGGTTTCTCATACCCGGTTTTCTGCATTTGGGAGCTTCCAGATTCAGCGAGATTGTAGGTGGGTATATGTACCTTGGCACAACGTTCACAAGTAAGCCATTGTTTTAACGTTCTAGGATGGGTTCCTACGTTTGTAGCATTGTTTGAAAATGGGGTTTATAGCATTGATAGAAAGGGTTTCCTTGATGCGGTTTAAATTCAGTGGGATTTCAATTGATCTCTTATATGCAAGGCCTTCTCTGAGAGCAATTCCAGAGGATATAGATATTCTCGATGAAAAATTGCTTGAGAATATTGATGATACAACTGTCAAAGGTTTGAATGGATACAGAGTTGGAGAGGGTGGTTTGAATCACGTTTCTGTCATTTTATCTTGAAGTTTGAAAAGCTTCCAGCATACTGTGATCCAGATCCATACCCATATTTTGACAAGAATCTAAAGGAAGTCACCAACAGGGTAGTTTTTCCATAATGACCAATAGCAACAGCTGCAACCAGTGGGTTTGTCTACGATGGCAGTGTTTTGTATTTTTCAAATGGTGAACTGTGAAGCCTAGAACACAGCAGCTATTCATTTTTGTGAGGAGTTTAAAGGTAAACTGTGTTTTTTTTAATCACACAGCAGTTTCGTAGCGCGCTACGAAACTGCTGTAGGTGATGATTTTAAGCGCAGAGCAGCTTTTGTGATACTGTGAGCGGGAGTTGTGGAAAAGAGACACCTGTCTATCAATATCACCTACAGCACATTCAGAAACATGGCAGCATTCCATACCTGAGGTTGTTAAAAGATTTGGGAACATGTTGCTACACTTTCGGAGAATGTTGGGAGACAGAGACCGTTAAAATAGAGCACATCTTTTGGTCAATTAATGAGCCATCAGCGCTTTCAAGCATCCAAAGTCAGCGTTCCTTGCATCTTTAGCTCAGCCATCTCAGCCTAACTGAAGGAGGACAACTGTCAAGGATCCAAGAAGAATCAAGCATACGAGGAGAATGGAATTAGTGTTTTAGTTTGATTAGGATTTTGTGTAGTTACAACTCATCATGTTTGTAATTAATGAATTAGTTAAATAGCATGTAGGAGTAGTTAATAGGGCCTTCGAGCCCATTCTAGAGAGGGAGGAATAGATTCCTATAAAGGGATCAGATTAGGATGTAATAGGGGTTGGAGATTTTATACAAAAAACAGAGTTTATTTGGGCCAATGTAAAGACTTGTTACAGTAATAGTAAAACAGTGGTTGTTTCTTCTCAAGATTCTCAATGGATTATCTTGTTCAAATGTGATGGTGGTTTATTCTCTTAATGTTCTTTTACAGCCTTGTTATAACATAATCACTCAGAATTCATTTTTAATGCTCTGACTTCCTGTATGTTTGGCAAGCTGTGGTTTATGTGAAGTATGTTTGAACATCTAATGCAAAGAGCCTTGACTTCCATGAAATGACTGTGCTTTTGTTTACTATATGTGTGAGACTCCATAGCCCAATGAAGACTAATTTGATATGTGTCCAACCAGCTTTGTTTTCATAAATTTGTGAAGAGTTAGCCATCTGTTGTTGTGATTGATTTTTATCAAAAGTCTGTGAGAGAGCCCTCTCTGACTAGGAAGGCTAATTCCTAGTCTAAAGTCTGGTTGAAAGAGTTACATAAGATCTTACTTGGTTGCAGCCCTTAGTACTGATTTTGTGATAACAGGACTGATATTGTAATTTCTGAGCACAGCTCAGTGTTTGTTTTTGTAAGCCAGTTTTGGCATGACATTAGACTTTTGATTATGAATAAAGGCAAGCAGATTTGGATCTAATTCTGAGCTTTTAAGGGAGCTATAGCTCTCAAGTTAGGGCCCAACCTGAGAGCAATAGATCTCCTCTTCTTGTAATGTTATTTGCCTTTCTTTCCAGCACTTTGTTTCCTTGTTTGATATGCATTTCAAGAACACAGTCTGCTGATTTGATTTCTTTAATAAGATTGAGTAGGATTAGCTTATGGTTAAATCACTTTCAGTTGCTTAGATCAGAATAGGAGGTTTGTAATTCACTGGAGCTCCAAGAAAAGGTTGTTAGTGCCTTCACTGCCATCTTTGTTTAGGGATTGGGGTGCAGTCTATACCAACCACCAAAAAAACGCAGTCTTTTTCTACTTTTATGCAAGCTGCAACACAGTCGTTTTAATCGTGGATCCTTCCATGAATTTTTCTCTTGAGCCATACTTTTTCATTACAATTCCATGCACGACTTTTCTTCATGATTTACATCGTTGTTCATTGGTTTAATAGCACAGGTAGCACTGGTTAATGAATTCTCGTTTTTGGTGCAAGACATAAGCAATTTGTCTTATTTACACTGCTTAGTATCGTTCCACTTTCTTCTTCTTCTTCTTAACCTCGCCTCAAGCCACCTACTCGACCTCTGTTCAGCTCGTTTACCTTCCAACTCATCCATTGCAACGTAGCTTCATTTTTTTGACCTTTCGTTGCTGCCATCCTTCTATCCACCAACCAACTCCGTGCACTCTCTCTCCATCTTATTTCTCTGCCCCTGAGCCATCACAAGCTCCATCTCCACCTTACCCATCCACCCATTCCGCTCCATCACTTCACCATCACCCAAAACTCCCACGGTAGAACATCCTGTAGAACGTAGCAGACTTCCTGTAGAATTCCTTAGTTTCCCGTAGGATCCCCTGTAGACATCCTGAAGAAGCCTGCAAACTTGGTTGCCGAGCATCTGAACGTTGTAGACTTCTGTGGACTGATGCTAGGGACCCTCTGGGACCTCTCCTAGCCTTCCTGACCTTTCCCAAGCTTTCTATCCCTTCACACCACCTCTGCACAGCCAAACCCTAATAAGAAACAAATTCATAATCACTCCATCCACTTAAGAAAAAATACAAAAAAAATGTTCTTTGTCACGGAAGTAGTTTGAGTTCATGCATTTCACATCATTAGAAGTAATGGCATCATTTTTAGACATTTGCACTCTCACTATTGCACCATAGAGGTTAAACTAGTCAGATTAGGGTTTACTAGGGTTTCCATGCTTTGGTTGGCTTTCAGTTCATTTTTGCAAAGTAGATCAATTTCCCTTGAGATAGTCTTCGTCCATCATTTAGAAAGCTTCTTCTGAGAGCATATAGAAGTTGGCTTGAGCCCTAGCGGACTTGTGCCAGCTGACCAAGTGACAGCTGCGACAAGAGCTAGTACTTGTGCATACAGCACCATCGCTTCCAAGTTTGTATGAACTACCGGGTTGATAAAATTAGAGATAGGAAGCCCCAGGAGTTGTAGCATTATTGCCACAATACTAGAGCCCACCAGTTAGATGCTTGGATTAGTGACAACAAGACAAATTTTTGGTTGTTAGAGTTAGAATCTCAGCTTACTAGATTCCCACAGCTTTGACTTATGTTTGAGATTCTAAACTCTTAGAAAAATAATGTCATCTTGTATGACACTCATCTTATTCGATGATTTAAGTCAGGGAGTGCATTTATATCTTAAAATTATCCACTCATCTTGGTGGTATAGTTTCATGTTGTCCTATTAAAATGGTCTTGTCCATAAGTCATAAGATTGCATAGTTCTTCACATTCATTTGTTCTACCTCAAAATCAAAAGCAACAAAAACATATAAAAGTAATCTAATAGAAGCTACCTTGGCAACAGGAGAAAAAATATCACCAAAATCAATTCTCGACTCCTGGGAATAACATTTTTCTGTCAACTGAGCATTGTATTTCTCCACCTTTCCTTCTTCATTTGTCTTCTTCTTGAACACCCATTTGCTGCCAATGGGCTTCCTTCTAGCCGACAACTCCACCAGATCCCAAGCCTCATTTTTGTGAAAAGATGCCATTTCATCAACCATGGCCTCTTTCCAGAGTTTTCCATCCTTTGAATCTACTGCTTCCTTCACAGTTATGGGATCATCATTAGTAATAGATAAAGAAAAATTTGAACAAAAAGTAGATGGACTATACCTTTCTGGCTGCCTTCTTTCTCGAACTGATCTTCTCACACCTGGATTTTGTGGCTCTTCATCTTCTAATTCCTCCTCTGTTGTAGAGTTTGATTCTTGCTCCTTAAGCTCAAACTCTATCTTTTTAGGTTCCTTTGGTTGGACGTCATATTTACTAACATCTTTCACCTCTCTGAACACCACATCTCGGCTGTACACAACCATCCTAGTTACGGGGTTGCAAATCTTATAACCCTTTAAACCATCCTTATACCCAATAAAGATGCACTTTTCAGATTTACTATCCAACTTGATTATTTTCTCCTTTGGAACATGTACATATGCATCACATCTAAATACCCTTAGATGTGAACGAGAGGGTTTTTTACCAGTCCATATCTCTTACAGAGTCTTATCCTCCAATGCTGATGAAGGTGATCTGTTGACCAGGTAACATGCTGTCTCCATCACCTTCGCCCATAATTCTTGTCCTAACTCGGCACCACTGAGCATGCTTCTTGTCATTTCCATCAACGTCTTGTTCATACTTTATACAACTCCATTTTTCTTGGTTGTGTATGGAGTACTCTTCTGCCATGCTATACCACACTTCTTATAGAATTCTTCAAATTCCTTGTTGCAAAACTCTCCATCGTTATCTGACCTTAACACCTTTATCTTCTTCTCTGTCTAGTTTTCCACGAGAGCCTTAAATTCTTTAAACATGTCAAAGACTTTAGATTTATTCTTAAGGAAATATATCCATGTATTCCTTGAGAAGTCATCTATAAATGATACATAGTACACACACTTACCTAGTGATGGGACCTTCATAGGTCCAAACACATCACTATGCACAAGCTCTAATATTTGTTTCACCCTCTTACCACCAGAGGGAAAGCTCACCCGACTCTGCTTCCCATATACACAATTTGTACATAAATCAAAATCTAGAGAGCTATTACTCATATCTTCTACCATACCTTTACCATGAAGTATTTGAAGGCCCTTCTCTCCAATATGTCCAAGCCTTTGATGCCACAGAATGGTCTTCTCTCCAGAGACCACTAGATTTTATTCCCCACTTTTGGGAACCACAGAACTGTTGCACCCATCAACAACAATGCTACCTTGCAGCTTGTACAGAGTTCCAATCTGAACTCCTCACATCAATATCAGTGCTCCCCAAACCATCTTGATGGTATCCTTTTCTAACACTATTTTTACACTTGCATCATCCAGCTTGCCTACAGAAATCAGATTTCTGGCCAATGCAAGAATATGCAGAACACCCAGAAGTGTTCTAACCCTTCCACCTTGCAACTTCAAATTTACTTTTCTGCGACCAATGATTCTAGCTTTCCTGTCATCCGCCAAGAAGACATCACCACCATCATATTTCTCATACTCACAGAACCACTCTCTATGGGGAGTGAAGTGAAAGGATGAACCTAAGTCAATCAACCATGCCTTGTGATCTACATGTGTACTTGAAGAGGTCAAGTACACATCCCCACCTCCATTTGAGGTGGTTTTCGCCTCTACAAAAGGAGCATCATCAGATCCATTTCCTTTTTCAGGAGCTTTAGATTTACAGTCCCTTTTGTAGTGCCCTTCCTTTCTGCATTTCTAGCACACCACCTTTACAAGTTTTCCTGGAGATTTAGATCTCCCACTCGATGAATTATTTTTGTTTCTATTCTGGGATTGTCCTCATATAGAAAAGGCATCACGATTCTCGTTGTCCATATTTTTCCGTCTCCTCTCCTCCGTCAGCAAGGATGAGACTATTTCATCAAACTCCAAGGCAGTTGCATTGCTACCTATTGCAATAACCAGACTATCCCAAAAACCTGGTAGAGAACACAACAAACTGATGCACTTATCTTCATCTAAAATTTTAATATCAATAGACAATAACTGACTTACCATAGTATTGAATGCATTCATATGCTCTGTAACCGATTCTCCATCTTTCATCCTCAGGTTATACATCTTTTTCCACAGGAACAATTTATTCACCAGAGACATAGATTGGTACAAAGTCCCTAACTTGTCCCATAAAGCCTTCGTCGTAGCTTCCCCTGATACATTTAGCAATATTGAATCTGAGACACACAATCATTTTGTGCTCTTTTCCCTCCAATCCAACTTCTTCCATTCTTCATCGGACAATCCCGTTGGTTTAGTACCCAGATCTACCACAATCCACTGATATTTATCCACCAATAGATCCTCCATCTTGAGTTTCCACAACTCAAAACTTTGACCATTAATTTTCTCGATCTCTATCTTTCCACTGCTTGCTATGTTCTTCAGCACCAGAATCGATCACGTAGATCTCTCACTGAACAGGGTCTACCATAGGCCCAAGCTAAATCCCTCAGCAACAAAGGAGTCCCCTTGAAGCCAAAACATCTATGATACCAAATGTAGGTTTTAACCCCATATAGAAATTACCTGGATACGAATTCTAAAACACAGAAAATAAACAATGCGAGAGCATAACACATAAAACACATATACACAGATACTTTCCCCTGGATCCCAAAACGGGGACTACCAGCTTGATTTTTCATTATGTTCCTTTCAATGTTACAATACATATTTATACATGCCAAAGCATCCAATACCATCGACCGAAAACCATCGCGTCCAAAACCATGGACTGAAAACCATCGCGTCCAAAACCATGTGCGAAAACCATGCACAAAGCCATAGGTAGGTTTGTTGATCCAAAATGGATCATAAAACCCTCTAAGTCTTTATATACTTAAACACTATTGCAAAGAAAAAACCTTCACAAATGGCGGAAAACACTATCGCATGGGAAAAACATGGAGAAATGGTGAAAACAGAGTTAATCAAAGGCTTAATCAACATTGCACGGGAGCCGTCGGATCTAGCCGATCAATGGTCTAGATCTAATCGACATATCACAATTGGAGGCAGTAGGCGGAGTCTATTGGAGGCAGCCTTATGGAAGTCACGATAGCGATCAATGCGATTAAATGAGGATCGTTGATCAAGAGCATAGATCAATGGTCTAGATCTACTCGTGCTATCGCATCACTAATATACACACAAGGAAGGACTTAACCCGTGACCCGAAGGTCTGGCAATATGCGACTGTGATATATCGCATCGCAATATTGCATTGCAACTGTGTAAGGGGTGATTCTAAGAGACCAACGACTATGCGATAGCGATGCGTCGATAGCAGATAAGGCTGATCGGCACAATCGGTGATCGAAGAGTAGGGAGGATATGTGATATGTGATTTAGCTAGACCCGATGGGGTTTATGGATTAAAATAAATATATTTTGAAGTCCGATATGAAGCCATTTGTCGGGTTTTCCTGTGTATTTTGGGTTTTTCCATTATAAACCCAAATACAAAGGAAAACTATGGCTTGCGACTTGCGATAGTGATATAAAGGCAGACCCGGTGGAGTTTTAGGGCGGATTCATTATTATTTGAAGTCCAATAAGAGGCGTTTAGGTAGATTTTTCAATGTTTTCTGTGTATTTCTCTGTGTAAACAAAGAAACGATATTTTTAGGATTTCAACGCGCCAGTGGTCCTTTCCATTGCAAAACAAGTGGCTACCATACCTGAAGGTGCTTCACAATGATTTTTTAATGTTCAAAGGGGATTTGAATGGACAGAGGCTGGGAGCCAGAGAGCCGAAAGAAAAAATGAACAGACAAGCGCTGATAGGCTTAAAATCCACTCAGTGTCAGAGACAGGGCAGGCTGTGCTGAGACAGAGTGAAAACAGAAGACAAAGAACGAGAGGGAGAGTCTCTGTACTCAGAAAGAATTAAGGGACTCAAGTAAAACCCTGTTGTTTGTTATTGTTGTGTTGAGAATTGATTTGAGCTCACACTTGTAAAAACTCTACTCTTGAAGACATAATAGAGAGGTCACCACTAAAAGTTGGACCAGGAGACGTAGCCCAAGAGTTTTGGGTGAACTCCTTGATTATTTGTTGTGTTGATGTGTGTTTGTCTATTATGTTTCTCTAACTGCTCATTGTCTATATTATTTGCAATCTTTTCGATCCGTTGCACTAAGTAATATAGGAATTCCTACACATGAGTTTGCAATGCCTTAATATTAATCTAAGATCTCATTTTTAGATCAAGTGGTATCAGAGCTTTTGGTTTTGGTTTTGTTAAGGTTAGACAAGCTTGTGCTGGATTTTGAATGCTAACTAGGTCAAAGCTCAAATTAAGAGAAGGAGAACTTGTTGAGGCTAATCCAGAGATTAGAAGAGTCTATCCTCAGAGAAGAATGGTAGAAGAAGCTCCATTGGAATCAGAATCTCAGTTCATGGTCAGTTTTATGGCCATGCGAGCCATGGTGGAAGAGATGTGTCGGGAATTTAAGAAGGGTCAAGGTGAAATCACTTCAATACCCAAACAAGACAAAGGAGCAGAGGTGTTACACTAAAATATCGTCACCATGATTATTTGCAGTTAGTATGGGTCTATCATCACTTGTACTGTCCTCCTAAGCAAGTCTAAGACCTCAACTCTTCAAATCAAGATTTGGAAGTGGGAGAAAGACATAAAAAATCAATGTAACTCTGGTTCCGCACTTTCTCTCATGGTCACCTGCGGTCCCGCACCTTCTGTGTACAAAAGCTGCATACCTACCTGCTCTGTCCCTAACGGTGTAGGTGCGGACCCCTGTGAAAGTCAAAAGGCACAAGTTTTATCTTAAAAAACTCACTTTGGATTAATTCTAGAGTTTTCTAGAAGGAATTTTGACGTGGATTGTTCGCTCTGAGGTGGTTCATGCATCCCAAAAGAAAAGGAGCTAATCCCTTGACTAAAGGAGCTATCCCTTTGAAGGAGGGCTTTATCCCTTTGAAGGAGGACCTAGTAACTTCCCTCCATTGCAATATAAATACAGGCATCGGGGTGAGGACTAAGGAGGTTAGAAGCTGAACATTTTGAGGGTAAATGCTGGTGAAATTAAGACTCTTTGGTTGAGCTTGAGAGGAGAGATCACATACCTCTTGGTTCCATTAGAGAGTGAGTGAAACTTGTCAAAGTAGAGGATACATCTTGTTGGACCCTGGGAGGAGCTTGTACAGCATCAAGGCAAAGGTTGTAAAGTTCTTATTCTTTTGAATTAATACAATCAAGCTCATTTTTCTCAACAAGTATCTTATGTTATTTGTTTCATGGACTCCTTGACTTTCATGTTAAATATGTTTTATGCAATTGGTTTTTCAGGTGCTATTTAATTTGTTTTCCTTGTTTGTGTTTGCAGATTCGCGAAGAGGAGCTCATTTGGATCAAAAGAGCGAGGGCATCCACAAGCTTGCGTTGGACCAAAGGTAGGCCCTAAAAACACTTGTTTGCTATTGTTTATTGAAGCATATTTAGAGAAAGATAGTGTCTGGTTGGTTTGCTTGTCATTAGGTCTTCTTTATATTCTAGGAAGGTCTATCTTGTCCGCAAGATCGACTCATTCCGTGCGACAAAATGGTGACTCCACTGGGGAATTTGATTGTTTTCCTTGTCTATACTTTGACCTGAGAAACTTTATTTTCTTTTTCTGTTTTTGACTTGATGATTGTGGGATTGGGTGAATTTAGTTAATTTTGAGTTAGTTTTCATTTTTCATAGTTTTGGGAGAGGTACGCACCCTCTGAGTTAAGCACTGTGCGTACCTGTAGGCACTTTTGCTTTGTGCACAGAGCGTGGACGCACCTGTGTAAACAGGTTGCCTGCGTACCCTGTCAAAAATTTGAAAAATTTTAAATTTTTCTCTTTTTTATCAGTTTAGAATTTGTTTATAGGTTTTATCCATTGCCCATACCTGCTTGTTCCCTGTCAAAAACTTTCCTTGGTTGAATTTCATTAGCATTAGGGTTTTAGGTGGAATTCCTAGGAATTTTGCTTGTTGGGTTTGTTTTTCGTTTTTGGTTGTGTAGTGGCTCTGAGCTTAGAAGCTCTAGGGACCTCAGATTACTTTGGTGTCTACCAGTCTTCTTATGAGTCTGACCATTTATGAAATCTCCCCTTGTTGAGGAATTTGCTTTGAGTTTTCTCATTTCAAAATTTCGAAAAGCTTGTAGTTGAAAGTTTGGAATTTTCATTTAAAAAAAAAAAGAAAATGAAAGATTGGTTGTTTTTTGACTAATTGTGATTCTGCATAAATTAGTTCTTAGCTCACGTTTAGCTAAGTAAAACATCCTCAAAAAGACTTTTAGTAGGCTTTAACTTCAAGTAGCTTTTTATAGTTTGTAGCTCTCAAAGTTAGTCATTTTCATTAGTTTTGAGTGTTTTATTTACAAAATATAAAAAACAAAATCTCTTTTGGAAAAGTTTGTCTTTTGTAGTGATTGAGCGCTTTGAAAAGAAAAGGGAAAATTGTGTGAAATAGCTAGTTGTCTCGTTTTGAATGCTTTGGAAAGGAAAAGCTCTTCTTTTAATTTGTTTAATTGAGAAATATTTGTGTTTGCAAAGTATTTTCATTCTCAAACTCTTTCTAAGTTTAGAAGTTCATCGAAGAGAAAAGATTGTTTAAATCATCTTAGGTGCATCTTTTTAGTGATTTCGAGTTGAGTCTTTACACCACAAGTTTCATCTCCGCCACCTCTTGACTTAAACAAAAACCACTAAAATTAACGCTTAAAGTAAAATTCACCTAGTAACATTTTATTTCTAGGGCTTTGATACACCAACTTAGCTTAGGCTAGTGCCTTGGAGTAGGAGAGTAATTAACTCTCCAAGACAGTAAAAACAAACAAGTAGCTGTATCTTGTGGTAGGAAGAAATCCAATTGTTGCATTTATGCTCTGGGAAAGCTCCTCTTAAAGGAGAAGCACGAGATCGTGTCTAAACCAGTGTGGGAATCAATCCTTCCTCATTGGGAACGACGCCAGATATTCACGTATTAAAAACGGTAAACCTAGAATTAACCATTGTCGAGGAGCCTGGGGTCACTTGTTGGTAAACCTTGGATTATGTCAAGGAGCCTTCAAGGGGATTGAGCTTGCTACTCTGCCCTTGCGTGCGTATCGGATCGTAGACTATTCCCCTAGGTGTATTTGTCTTAGTTGGTAACCTTAGTGGCCATATTATTTAGGATTCTTCCTAAGGTGACAGTGGTGGGAAGATCCCACTGTACCTGGAGCAGACGTCGGCTAGACTCACTTGGATTTTCTGGGGGGTTCACTTCACTCGAGAAGGTTTAAGTGGAGGAACTTGGTCCAGTCTATTCATTAAGCAGGTTGCCGGGGTAACTGTTCCAACCGCCATTTCTGTACTAAATTCTGCGACGTTGGATTTCATCACCAACTAGTGCTTTCGGTCCGGAAAGTTATTGTTTGTGTGTGTTTGATCTCTAGATTCTTTAGGCGTGTGATTCAAATTTGTTTGGTTCTTTAGAGACTTTAGGTGGTTTTCATTGAGATTTTACTTTGTTTGCGTGTGAAGTAGTTAAAAGTTTTTAACTGTGGCTGAATTACCAAGACAGTCCCGTAGACTTCGGGGCCAGTCTCCTGAGTTTGTAACCATGGCTGATTTACTGAGGAAGTCCCATAGACTTCGGGGCCAACATCCTGAAGAAGTCCCAAGCCATCTTGAAGGCTTGAAAGTCCTCGTAACTCCTAGTGGCAGTAAAGTTGGTTCACCTGAAGAAGGAGAGTCTTCGTTGGTTGTACATCCTGATTACCAAACTCTAGTAACAAGTTATAATCCTGAATCTATTTCAGTTTCCGAACTTGCTAGTAGCTTTTCATCTACTAGTGATATAGGTGAAGAACCGGAGATATCTGAACCTGTTACTCCAACATCGGGGTTTGTCTCTCCAACTTCTAGTGGTCCTAATTCACCTAGGGTAGAAAGAGTAATCACCGAAAATCTTCCTTCTGGTTTGATAGCTATTGAAGAACTTTCTCCGGAAGAAGAGGTAGGCATCCCTATCCCTGAAAATCAACCTGTTATTGATCTAAGGGAGCGTGAATCAATTTTTTACAGTCCACCTAGAAGTACTACTTGGTATCTTTCTTTGACTAATTATTTGGAAAGCCCAGTGTTAAGTTTTTCACCACCTCGTGCTCCTTATCACCCTAGAGGTTTTTATACTCCCGTAAATATGTCAGGTCAGTCGTCCATGTTTACTCAATCGCCTGAATCTTTTTTGTACGGCGGTCTTTCTGTTCCCTCTGCGTATTAGTCACTTTCTGGTACTTTTTCGGGAGCATCTCCTCAACCTATTGAACAAGGGTTATTCACTGGAAGCAATGGTGCAAAGCCGTTGAGCATAGAAGACATTCTTATGATGGCAGGTTATATTCCCAATTCACAACCTCAAGGTGGCTAGTTACCACCTGGGGGGCAGCCTCAATTAATGCCTGGGGGGTAACCTCAAGGTACACAATTTACATCTGGGGGGCAACCTCAAGGACAGTACGTGCCTACGGTACAATACGTTCCTCAAGGTCAACCCCAGACTCAACATGTACCCCAAGGTCAACCCCAGTATCAATTTATACCTCAAGGTCAACCCCAGTATCAGTACGTGCCTCAGGGGTATCTACCCTAAGGTCAGTACTCAAACCAAGGTTTCCAACCACCCGAAGGTCAATCTTATGTTCAAGGAACGGGAAATGTACCTTTCAATTATCAATCCTACCCTCAACACGGTTATGGTCCTCAATATTCTCAACCTATTATGGGTCAGTACCCCGGAATGAACATAGTGTGGGATCCATCGCAAACTCAACAGGTGTTGCAGCCAAGTGTATGGTTGTCATCTCAAACTGGACAACCCTTAGTTTCTGGTTCATTCCAGCAACCAGTCCAGTCTAACATTCAAACTTCTGTACCTTCGGTAGTTTCACAGTCTGGGCCTACTGCGCCTCGTACTCCATCTCAAACGACTGCTGCAACTGCCGCAACGTCTTTTCAATCTACCCTCCCTACTTCTGGAGTATCGACAACTCCGGTTTCTACTGTTCCTGTATCTACTCCTCAGACATCTTTACCACCGTCTAGATCCACGATTCAAACTACGGTTTAGATGCCTGTAGGACAACCTAGTTTAAGTACGGTTGTCACAAGTCAACCTTAATTCACCTATCAACCGTACCAGGGACAGTACCAATTCGGTCCTGCTGTCCAGCAGCCAGTTTATCAATATCAACTGTATCCTGGGTACACTTATCAACAACCTCAACAACCCCAGTACGGTCTGGTTAATCCTGGTTTTCCGGGAGGATACAATATCCCGAACGTGATTCCTATTCCTAGTTATCCCAAATATCCTCCTCCTGGGGCTGGTCTCATGACCCAGAGTTTTAGGGATCCTAATCGGCAGTTATCATTTATCACAACTTTGGACTTACCTGATTTGTCGTGCCTAACGAATGATCTGATTAATTATCTTCCGTTTTGGCCGCCAATGCCGAATAAGTTGCCCAGTGACATTCCCAAGTTCCAAGGTAAATCAGGAGAGGACCCGTCGAACCATGTGATGACTTACCACCTCTGGTGTGCGTCTAACTCCATCACATATGATTTGATCCGTCTTAGACTTTTCCAGCACACTCTAACTGGTCTCGTGGCCAAGTGGTACCTTGAGTTACTGCGAGGCACTTTTTATAATTTTAGTCAGTTAGCTACCTTGTTTTTAACTCATTTTCAGTTGCCAGTTAGATATGACAATGGAACGGAACTGTTAACTTCACTAAAACAATCGACATCCACGTACATTTCTGATCATATTCATGAGTGGAGACGTCGATGACGTTTAGTGAAGGTATTTATTCCGGATCAAATCTTGGCTGAGTGGTTTGTAAAATCTTTGTTGCCAAGGATCACTGAAGATGTTGCTAAAGCCGGAGTTGTTACTGAGGAGCAAGTGATTGCTCAAGCACAGTACCTTGACTTGGTCTATACTCAGTCAGGTACATTACATGAAAAGATCCCCGATCTTCCCAAGTCAAAGAAAATCACTGCAGTTCCTTCGGGATCTCATGCCACTGACGGTATGATTGGTACGGTTAACACTAAAAGTAAGAAGAAGTCTTCCAAGAATTCTTCTCCTATCATAACCTTGCCTGATTCCCCAACAGGAGATTCTTCTGCAGAGGTTTCTGCCGATATTCACGTTGTAGAGTCATCTACGGCTAAATCAAAATCCGGTGGGAAGAAGAAAGGAAAGAAGAAGAATAAAACGGACAAAAGTTCAAAAGAGAAATCTGAAAAGGCAGAATCCAATGATGAAAAGTGCAAACCTCGTTATCCATGTCTCATTTGTGATGAAGAACATTTTACAAGAGACTGCCCTCATCGAGCAGAGGTTGCGAAGATCGTCAAAGGTTCCCAAACTTCTGCTGTTTTGAAGGATCCATTTCCAATTCAAGATAGCAAGATGATAGGTTCTTCCTCGAGTGCCAATGAAGAACCCATATTGATGATGTCCCATGTAAGGATTTCGACTCGATCGCAAGATTATGGCAGTAAAAGTCCTATTGATGGTAAGGAAGTAGAATCTTCTCATTCTAATCCATCAACCTCAGTTCCCGATTCCGATCCACTACAGATCGAGAAACCTAATCCAGACTTAGTAATCAAACTGCCCACCAAGGGTATACTTCGAAAGTCAGCTTTCAATCCACATGCGAGAGCAACTCAGATTATAACATTGTTGAGGATTTAGTTGTTTCACCCTCAGCAATGTCGGCTTTGGAAGTGCTGCAATCATGCCCAGCACAACGTAAATTACTTTTGTCGGCTATAGGAGCTGTTGATATTCAGGACCCGAACCTAATAATCTTTGATATAGAAAATAATACACCGTGTTTGCCTCAGCAAATGGCTTTCCAGATCCCAGTGATAGTAAAAAACAGGCCTATTCATCAGACTGTAATTGATGAAGGAGCTTCAACATGTATTATGTCGATACAGTGTTGGAGATCGCTTGGTTCTCCTTCACTAAATCAATCCCCGACAATTCTTAAGGCCTTTGATGGCCGTGGGTTTCATCCTTTTGGCATTCTACAGGATTTGCCTATAGGGGTTGAAGGAAAAACCGTTAGTCTAGATGTGGAGGTGGTTGATGCCCCTCTAGACTACAACCTTCTCTTGGGTCGAAGTTGGTCTTACGCTATGACAGCGGTCGTTTCATCGGTCTTTAGAGTCATAAAGTTTCCACATAATGGAAAGATCGTAACAATAGACCAGCTGGCTTACTTTTCATCCGACCCAGCCTCTTCGGAGAGTATTCAGCATGTCAGTAAAATGACTATCCCATATAAGGATGTTGGAGTAGGATTAGTTAAAGATGCCGGTTTACTGGGAACTTTTCCTTTTCCTCCAATCAACGCATCATCTTCATTTGCAACTATTCATATGATTACATCAGACACTATTTTTTATGACGATCCTTGGATCGTTCCTTCTGAATCTGAAATAGACTCATTTGGTAATTCCATGCCTTTGAGTCCATATGAAATTGCCTATGAAGCCGTGCAGTCTTTTGCCAGCCCGTGTTCAACCGAAAATGACTTAATGAATGTGGTCCATGAGGAATCACTTTTCACATCAACCTCAGATTTAACTACGTTTTCTGAACTTGTTCACTCTGATGAGAAAATTCATGAAATCCTATGTGTAAATGATTTACCATGGGAAGCTCTCCATCACAGATCTTCTTTTTTACTTGAGGATGATCATTTTGAAAATGATTTCTCATCAATCTGTACGACTGAATATGTCAAGGAACCTCAGAATCTAATGAAACATCCCGATTCAGAGTTAAATTTGGGAAACATCTCTCGAACTATTCCCATTGACATTTCGGTTAAGCCCGGAATTGTTGAGAACATTCATATAGGTGTCTCATGTACAGATGACGAAATTAAATTATATAAGGCCATATTTCAAGAATTCCACGACGTGTTTGCCTGGTCCTATGAGGAAATGCCAGGAATTGATCCCGCGATTGTTGTTCATGAGATCAAGACTTACCCGGATGCTAAATCCGTCCGGCAAAGTTTGCGTCAAATTCACCCACGAAAAGCTACTGCAATTAAAGCAGAAGTTGAAAAACTGTTGAAAGCAGGTTTCATTTATCCGATCCCGCTAACGGGTTGGGTATCGAATATTGTTCCGGTTAACAAAAAACAGGGAACAATAAGAATATGCATTGACTATAGGGACATTAATCGAGCCTGTCCAAAGGACAACTACCCAACTCCCTATATCGATCAAATCATTGATGATTGTGCCGGCAACGAAATATTTTCCTTTATGGACAGTTTTTCTGGATACAATCAAATCAACATTCTACCTGCCGATCAACCAAAAACGGCTTTCATTTGTCCATGGGGGACATTTTCTTATTGCAAATTACCTTTTGGGCTTAAGAATGCTGGAGCCACTTTTTAGAGGGCGATGTCTTATGCGTTTCATGACATCAAGCACATTGTGCAACCCTATCTCGATGACTTGCCTGCTCATTCACTACATCGAGCTGATCACCTCCTCCATTTACGAGCAATGTTTATGAGGTGTAGGAATTATCGTATTCGATTAAACCCACACAAATGTGTCTTCTGTATAGAAACGGGTCGATTGCTGGGATTTGTAGTTTCGAAATCCGGCATTCGCGTTGATCCCTCGAAGGTCGAAGCTATCATCAATTTTCCTCCTCCTTCGAGTCTTCGCCAACTCCAAAGTTTGCAGGGGAAAGAAAACTTTTTACGACGATTCATTCCTAACTACGCCGAGGTTACAAAGGGTTTTACACGGTTGTTGAAATAAAACACTCAATTTTCTTGGGATGAGATAGCTCAGAAATCTTTTGATGCACTCAAACACGCGTTGACCCATGCACCGTTGTTGCATCCTCCCAACTACAGCCAGGATTACTTCTTGTATCTCGCCGCCTCCCATTCCACCATTGGAATGGTCTTAGTTCAAGAAGATGAATTCAGAATGGAACATGTGATATATTACCTTAGTCGAACGTTAAATCCAACTGAGCTAAAATACTCACATGTGGAGAAATAGGCATTGGCAGCCGTTCAAGCTGTCCAACGTTTTCGTCACTACATTTTACTACGTAAAACTACGGTAATTTTAGATTGCAACCCTATGATCTACATTTTGACCAAACAATTGCTAGGGGGCAAGTACTCTAAATGGATCGTTATCCTGCAGGAGTTCGACTTGGAGTTTGAGAAATCTAAGTCTAAGAAATCTTTAGTTTTTGCAGAATTAATGTGTGACTTCCCGCGTGCTGACACGGAAACTATGGCAGAGGAGCCCATTGCGGACGAATCTTTGTTTCTAATCAGCACTTTAGATCTGTGGTATGGGGATATCATCACCTATCTCCAAACCCAATCCTTTCGGCTAGAAATTTCAAGGTCGGAACGTCGGAAAATTGGATTCCAGTCCCAACAATTCAAAATTATTGGAGATACTCTTTATCGCCATGGGGCAGACTCTATTTTTCGACGTTTCTTAACTCACAAAGAGGCTGAGAGGGTTCTAAATGACTGTCACTCTGGAGCATGTGGCGGTAATATGTCTGGGTATGCCACAACCCAAAAGATATTGCGCGCTGGCTATTTCTGGTCGTCCTTGTTTAAAGATTGTATTACGGTGGTCCAAAAATGCCACAACTACCAGATTTTTTATCGTAAGATGCGCGATCCACCTGCTCCTCTCCACCCTATAATTGCTGTTGGTCCTTTTTCCAAATGGGGTATCGATTTTATTACATGTAACCCTCACTCGGCCGGGGGGCATGCGTATATCATCCTTGCGGTAGATTATTTTACTAAGTGGGCCGAGGCGATGCCTACATTAGAGGCAGACGACAAGACAACTGCAATTTTCATGTTCAATCATATAATTGCTAGGTTTGGTGTCCCACAAGCGATAATCACTTATCATGGGCGTCATTTTCGAAATGTTATGATGACCGAACTTACACGCTAGCTTGGTTTATGTCACAATAGTTCAACTCCTTATTATCCACAAGCAAATGGTCTGGTTGAATCCATCAACAAATTTTTAGTTATCATGATCCGACGAATCATTGAGATTCATCGGTCGAATTGGCACAATATGTTATTTTCAGTGCTTTGGGCGTACCCAACTTCAGTAAAAACATCAACAGGGTTCACTCCTTTCCACCTAGTCTATGGTTTGGAAGTTGTGTTACCCATTGAGTGCAAAATCCCGTCACTGCAAATGGCCATCGAGTTTCTTCCAGCTACTTCCAAAGAGGAAAATCATTTGTTATACTTAGCTCAATTAGATGAGAATTGACGTGATGCTGCATTGGCGATCGAGACTCACACAAAACGTATGAAAGCTCAGTATGATCGGAATGTGACCCCTCGAAATTTTTCGGAAGGAGACCTAGTGTTATTGTATGATCAAGCTAATGATAAATTAGGCGCTGGGAAATTTGTTCCTATGTGGCATGGTCCCTATATTGTTAAGCGAAATCTAGCAAAAGGGGCCTATGAATTGGTGGACTTTGATGGGGACTCTTTGGGTAAACCCAGAAATGGCCTTTACTTGAAGAGGTACTATGCTTGAAAGAATGAGGTATGGAGATTTTTAGTTAGGATAGCTTTTCTTTCTAGCTGGTGTGTTTTAGTTTAAAAACAAAAGTGTGCTTAGCTTAGAGAGTGTTTTTCCATCATTTTTCCTGCTTATCTTGGTTTTACTCTTGATATTGCAGATGTCGATGCCGCTCCAAACATACATTGGGTTTGTTGATGGTGCTTGTCGTAATACATGGAACATCTCTTCCGCAGCTTGGGTTATCTATTCGCCCTCTGATGAGTTAGTTTCTATGCATGGGGTAAGCCTCGGTCAAACAACAAACAACATTGCAGAGTACAGTGCAGTGATTGAGTTATTGTCTGAATCTATTTCATTTGGGATTCGGAGTTTGATAGTGAGGTTAGATTCTGAACTCGTTGTGTTATAGCTTAATAGAGTGTATGCCATTAGAAATCCAGTGTTATTAAGATTATTTTTGAGAGTGCATCTCTTGGAACGTGAGTTTGATTATATTGAATATCATCATATTCCAAGGTCTTTAAATACATTAGCAGATGCAATTGCTTCTCGAATGTTAAAGAGACATTTGCAATAATCATACATGTAAATTTAAAAACATTCCATAATATGATTTACAAGATAAGCTGGTAATAGTGATATATATATATATAGATATATATATATATATATATATATATATATATATATATAGGAGTGTGTCAAAAAATACATCGTCTTCGATAATAGGTTGAAAAACACCTTATGATCGGCAAAAATGATAAGTAAAAAAACAAAAATGTCACATGTGCCCACAAAAGGCGATCATCCTATCACTGGTGATGATCTCTATAAGAAACCACTGCCCTGGCCACCTTGCAAGGAACCTCCTAAAAGGTCCCAGGACTCCAATCACATAGCGCTGAAGTCGACGAGCAATGTCGTCTATAGTGGTCTCAGGAATATCCCCTGTCAAGCGCTCAAGATGACTCTCCAACTCGGCCAAAACCTCTGCTGATTCGTCCTGTGGGGCTGGTGCAGGTGCAACTGGTTGCCTCCTCTCAAAAGGCCGGAGAGCGGCTGGTCACTGTGGACCCACATATGCATTTGAAATTTTTACTATCAGTTTTGAGACGATGGAAAAATAAAAAAATTTAAATAGGAAAAGTTGAAAAGGATTTTACCTGACTCGTCCCACTGCTCTCCTGGTGAAAGAGCCATGTCTGGGTCACCACGAAAATCCATCCCAACGTAAGGGAAGTCCTGAATGGAAAAAACCTGACTTTCCAACCATTGGAAATACTCAGGTTTGAACCGAGCAACTTCTGTCCTCTCGTCCGGGTGACGGGCCATGACTGCGACCCATCGCATCAGTTTGGGCTCTCGAGGAAGCCCAGCTCCAACAGTAAGGTGCTGTGGGATCAACATAGGAACCCTCTCCAGGCCAAAACTCACGATGAAAGCCCCATAACCAAAGGTCTTTAGTCGTCCGCTCTTGGCCCTGGTCAGTTGTCCTTTCACATTGGCCAGCACAGCATTGCACCAGGGATACATCAGAAATTTACATATGACAACCAAGTACATTACATCTTCATCCCAGGCATAGTGGGGAAACCAAAATAGGCCGTTACATGACCTTGACACCATAAAAGAGATACATGACATAGAGACGAAATATCTAGAGCAATACTTATGAAAGTCACCAATAACTGATATCAGTAGCATCTGTCAATCACCATTCAGATCAGCAACCATGTTTTCCTTCTGTTCTCCCTCTGCATTTGTTCCACCTGAAACCAACAACAGCTGAGAAGTTGAACCAAAAGCTTCTAATATAATGCCAACAATGCATCATTAGAAGTTTATCTGTTCCTCCTGAACCTGTGCCAAATGGTCTCTGTCAGACCCATATTGGACTATCTTCAACCAGAGCCTGTCCCTACTGATATCCATCAAGCCTCCATATACGTGACTGTATCTATATAAACCAACGTATGTACGTGGATCCTCTTCATCCAACTCGCGTACAACCACTTTTCTCTGAAACAGACAAGTTTCAATAGCAGGATGAATCATCAACTACTCCCAACTTCTGTCTGAGGTATTCAAATGTCTCCCTGGGCAGTGGTTTGGTGAGTATATCAGCAACTTGTTCCTTAGAGGGAACATATTCCAACTTGACCTTTTTTTCAAGCACTTGTTCCTGGAGGAAATGATATTTGATAGGTATGTGCTTGGTCTTTGAATGCATAACTGGGTTCTTTGAAATGCTGATTGCACTTGTATTATCACATAAGATGGAGATAGGTGGTGTACAAGTGATTTGAAAATCCTGCAAGGTTTTCATCATCCAAAGGAGTTGAGTGCAACAAGATGCAGCAGCCACATATTCCGCTTCAGCTTTAGATAGAGCAATCGAACTTTGTTTCTTTCTGAACCAAGATACTAATCTGGAACCCATAAGGAATGCACCACCACTTGTGCTCTTTCTGTCATCCATGCTTCCAGCCCAATCTGCATCTGTATAAGCATGAAGAGTGAGATCTGTATCTCTTGGATACCATAAGCCATAGTTTTGAGTTCCTTGAAGAAACTTGAAGATTCTCTTCACTTCCTGAAGATGAGTTTCCTTTGTATTTTCCTGAAATCTTCCAACCATTCCCACTACATGCATGATGTCTGGTCGGGTACCTGTCAAATAAAGCAGACTTCCAATCATGGATCTATAGGTTGGTTGATGCACTACTACTGATTCATCATTTGCACTGAGGCTGCATCCTGTAACCATAGGGGTACATACTGGTTTCAAATCTTCCATGCCATATTTCTTCAAGATCTGCTTGAGATACTTGGTTTGAGACAAAAAGATACCACCTTCATTTTGTTGGATTTGTAGACCAAGAAAATATGTCAACTCTCCAAGTAATGACATTTCGAATTCTTTTTGCATCACCAAGGCAAAGTTTTGACTCATAGCTTCTTCATTGCTGCCAAAGATAATATCATCTACATACACAACAAGTATTAGCAATTTGTTATTTTCAATTTTTATATAAAGATTGCTATCTGCTGATCCTTTTGAAAAACCTTGTTGATGAAGGTATTTGTCCAAACGGTAGTACCAAGCCCTTGGAGCTTGTTTAAGACCATAGAGAGCCTTTTTTAGTCTGCATACAAGATTTAGATCATTCCAAAGAATGAAAGCATCTGGTTGCTCAATGTACACTTCTTCTTCTAAGTCTCCATTCAGAAAGGCTGATTTTACGTCCATTTGAAATACTTTGAACTTCTGAAAGCTAGAGAGAGCAAGGAACATTCTAATGGCCTCAAGTCTGGCAACGGAAGCAAAAGTTTCTTCAAAGTCTATTCCTTCTTGTTGAGCATACCCTTTACAAACAAGTCTGGCCTTGTTTCTAATCACTTCCCCATTTTCATTCAACTTGTTTTTGAAGATCCATTTTGTCCCTATGACATTCTTATCTTTTGGTCTAGGAACCAACTCCCAAGTGTTATTCTTTTCAATCTGCTCAAGTTCTTCATCCATTGCCTTGACCTAGCATTCATATTTGCATGCCTCTTTTACATTTTTTGGTTCAGTGGAGGAGAGTAAAGCAAAATATCTTGAGGCTTCTAGAATTGTTCTTCTTGTTTGTACACCTGCCTCTTTCTACCCAAAAATTTGAGATTCTGGATGATTCTTCTGAACGTACCTGGATGGGGTCTTATCTTCTATCCTTATCCATTCTTCTGGTGCCTCTTGAGATTCTTCTTCATCATAAGTCTGAGTTGATGTTGAAGGATAGTCCTCATCATCTTCGAAATCTTCAGATCTTACCTGCCTAGGAGTGTTTTCTTCTTCATCAATTACTACATCAATACTTTCAACAATTTTTCCAAGCCTTTTATTGTAACACTTGTAAGCTTTGCGGTGAGGAGAGTAACCAAGGAGAATGCCTTCATCTGCTCTAGGTTCAAACTTGCCAATATTTTCATCAGTATTTTTGATATAGCATTTGCTTCCAAAAATTTTGAAATATTTTACCGAAGGAGTCTCACCATACCAAAGCTCATGTGGAGTTTGAGTTCTGTTCACCTGGAGATTCATTTTGTTGAGAATAACAACTACAACAAATACGGATTCACCCCAGAAGGTTGCGAGAGTTCTAGACTCATCAAGCATAGCACGAGCCATTTGTTGAACCGTTCTGTTCATCCTTTCTACTACTCCATTTTGCTGAGGAGTCCTAGCTGTAGAGAATTCCCTTCTTATTCCATGTTCTTCACAAAAATCGAAAAATTCATTCGAGGTAAATTCTCCTCCTTGATCAGACCTGAGGCATTTGATTCTGTGATCTGATTCGTTCTCCACCGAGGCTTTGAATGATTTGAACTTTTCAAAGGATTCGTCTTTGTGCTTAATAAGTCCTATCCAACACATCCTGGAATAGTCATCAATGAATAATATAAAGTATTCTTCTCCTCGAGGTGACCTTTTCCTAGAAGGACCACATACATCAGTATGGACAAGTTCAAGCAGCCTGCTGGCTAATCCTTCCTTCTCAGGGAAGTTAGTTCTGGTTTGCTTACCAAATTGACAGGATTTGCATATTATATTGTCTGGAATTTTGATGTCTGGAAGACCATGAACTGCCTGGTATTTGCATGCTTTCCTTATCTGTGAGAAACTAAGATGCCCCAATCTTCTATGCCATAGACAATGTTCATCATTCTTGCTCAGATAGCATTGATGTTGTCCTTCTTTGAATATGTATAAATTATTTGGAGTCCTTACGCCTTTGATCACTGTTTTTCCTGTATCAAGATCACGAACACTACATCCAATTGATCGAAATATTACCTCAGTTCCTTGATCACACATCTAGCTGACACTTAATAGATTATGCTTTAAGCCATCAACATACATGACATTTCCAGCTTTGACCGTTTCTTTCAACTGAATAAAACCTTTACCTTCTATGAGAGCAGGGGTGTCATTTCCAAAAGAGACCTTCTTCTCCTTCTCTAAGGCACTATATGACTGAAGTTTTTCTTTATCACATGTCATATGTTTCGAACATCCACTGTCGATGTACCATTGATTTTCCTGCCCTTCTGCATATAAGGCTATACCACATCTTTCGGGTTGTGGTTCTTTTATTCTCCATGATTTGGCACTTGAGGCTTGCTTCTTCTGAGTTGTCTGCCAAAACCTGCTCCTGCATTCAGAATCTTCATGACCGAAATTGTTACAAATAGAACATTCTATTTCATTTTCAAGAGCAGAGAAGTTGTTGTAGGTCCTTTTCATGATCCCAGTCATACTCCTCTGTTTATGAGCTTCTCTAGTCATGATTGTCTTATAGGCAACACATTGAGCTGCTTTGTGACCAAAGTTATGACAAGAAAAACATTGGCCATTGAAGAAACTCCTATGATTATCAAATCTACTAGCCAAATGATTGTAGTTCCTATTGACATCCATTCTTGAGGCAAATTAAGAAGGTTTTACTTGTGGCTCGTTGTAGCTTCTGCTTGTCCTTAAAGTAGATTGCCCCCGATTTACCTGGTAGTCTTTGTTCATTCTTGAGGTAAATTGTCCCTGATTTACCTGGTGATTTCCATTGGGTCTTTGTTCACTTCTACTTGCAGCATCAAGATAACTCTTGGAGGTAGATGGTTTCTGTGCTTGAGTTGTTTCTTCATTATATCCCAGACCTATCTTGATTAGTGGAGAGTGCTGCACTTTGATAATATCATATAAAGTGTCAGATCCTTTAAAAAATCTAAGATTAAGAGATTTTGTTTTCTCAATCTCTTTTCTCAGTCCCACAATTTCACATTCTAACTTTTCATGATGTTTTTCTTTTTCAGCAAGTTGGAATTGTAGAGTATCTATGATCACATTCTTCTCTTCTAAACAAATTTTGAGTCTAGAAATCTCTTCATAAAGACTTTCTTCATCTATAGCATCCACAAAATCATCATCTTCAAAAGCCATTAAAAGTTTATATTTATTACCTTGTTCATTTTCGTCACTATTTGAAAGTCCATCACTATCTTCATGAGTGTAATAGCTTTTCTTATTTACATTCTGTTTCTTGTTCCATCTAACAGGTTCCTTACCCTTGTCAATCCTATCCTTATGAGGACATTTGGCAGCATAGTGACCGACTCTTCCACAAGCAAAGCATTTGAAAGGTAACTTACCTATGAATCTTACAGCAACCCGTTGAAGGTTCTTGACAAAATTTGATTCTTCCTCTTCTTCTGACATATGTCCTGACTCATAGTAATCTCCTTTGCCTGAAGCCTTGAAAGCAGCTTCTCTCCTGTTTGATGGTCCTCCTTTCCTCATTTCATAAGCAGTCAAAATTCCATGCAACTGTGACATGGTAAGGTTTCGTAGATTCTCTTTTTCTTCTATTGCAGAAACTTTAGATTCAAACTTAGGGGACAAAGATCGTAGAACCTTTTCAACCACAACAACCTCTTTTATTTCTTCACCCAAGTTTTTCATACAATTAACAATCTCATCTACACGAAGGAAATAGTTAGGCACACTTTCATCATTGTGCATTCTGAGATTTTCATACTGAATTTTGAGGGTTTGAAGTTTTGCTCGTTTTACTTGTTCATCTCCTTCACAGCTCAGAAAAATCTTGTCCCATATTTATTTTGCGGGTTTATACTGCATAACCTTGATGAATTCTGATTGAGATAGACATCCTAATAGAGTATTGAAAACATTTGCATTTGTTTCATATTGCTTCTTACCAGCCGGATCTGTAGGAGTTGATGAAGGAAAAGTGTACCCTGTATCTATGATATCCCAGACTTCTGTACCAAGAGATTGAAGATAGGTTGTAACTCTTACCTTCCAATAGACGAAGTTGGTCCCATCAAAAATTAGTGGCCTGATTGATGCTTCTCTCTCGTAGTTTCTCATGATGATAGATCTTCCTTCAAGAGATCAAGCTACTTCTGAAGGACCTGCTCTGATACCAATTGTTGGAAATAATACTGAGAGGGGGCGTGAATCAGTATTATCAAGTCAATTATTTTCTTTTCAAACCCAGATCATATATGCTACTTCAGTTAGATAAAACCACGTTTATAAGCAACTACAGAGAAGGAAACCTGCGTATACAATGTAGACTTATAATTTAATTTATCTTACAGATGTTGATCATTAATCTGTGTATCAGAATCAAATAAGAAGTAACCAGAAACATTAAAACAGATCTGAAGACAATCACACACAAGAACACAAGATATAAGGTGGAAACCCAATGTGGGTGAAAGCCACCTGCTACAATTCGTCTCTATCTTCTTTTAATTAGAAACTTATTTTTACAATGTACTGGTGCAGTCCTTTACCAGTACGCACGCTGCAACCTGCAGAGAGCTACAACCCTCTCTCGTTCTCCAGCTTCTCTTGGAAGGGAGCTATAACCCCCTTAGCTCTTGCACTAGCCAAGATACTAGTACGTAGGTGCTGGCCTACTGAAGGCTACAACCTTCTCTTTCTTCCAAGGACCACGTTTCATAAATTTTTAGAGTGGATCTATAAACATCAATCAATCATCAAGAATTTCTGCATCAAACAATCTCCTTTTCACCAATTAGAACCGAATCAAGTAGACACTTCTCTGACAGTTGTACCTAGAACACAGTAACAGTAATCACACACCAAATTCTAAAGCCAGAACACTGCACCAACAAACAGAAGCAGCTAGAACATAACTCAAGAGATGTACGCTACTTCAATAACCAGAAACCTGATGTACGTTACTTCAATAACCAGAAACCTGCGTGCATACACCTCTATGTTTGGACCAACCTGCGTATACGCTATTTTTACTCACAGAACCGGCGTGTATACGCGCCTTCACTTCACTGAACCTGCGTACAGATCTATAAAGGATAATTTCAAATATTCAGATCTTAATTAACCCAGATTACCAGATTTATAGATCAAGCATGCGCCACATATAACGGATCAAAATCATACAAAGATACAATTATTCAAGCCTTAAGATTATGACCCATCAATAGAACTTATCCTTCTCTTTGCGCTCAGGTTCCTCCTTCATTCAGATCCAGATCTGCAGCATAACCCAATAACCAATATTCCAGATCTAGCCCTTTATCAGATATTCAATTAATTCAGATGATCCTTTGCCAAATGATCTCCTTCCTCTTTTATAGTCTTAGGCCTTTCACAATACCACGGTCCAAAACCATAATAAAACAATACCATGGACCCAATACTTGGGATCAACACTTCTGACGAGATACCATGGTCTAAAACCATAGGTTCAAATACCAAGGTCTAAATACCACGGACCAAAAGTAAGTTCTCCAACATATACGTGCTTTTCCTTGCATGAAAGTGCGTGTATACGGATACGTGCCTTTGTAACGTCTAACCCGCGTGTATACGCGCATTCTGTTGGCATTATGAGACAAGTGTTGTCCTTGATGGCAAACCTCACTGATGACAAATCATAGTGCAGAAGGTCAGCAACAAGGAATTGATAGAAGAGAAAATTCATATATGCCGGTTCATCAAGCCCAAGTCGCGTGTACACACAGGTTGGATTCAGTAAAAGCGCGTGTATGTGGAAAACTCTTTTTTGGTCCGTGGCAGTTATTCCTTGGAAGTTGTGCCTATGGTTTCGGACCATGGTGTCCCGACGGACGTGTCGATCCCTAGTTTTTGAGTTGATGGTTTTGGATTTCTATGGTTTTGGCTCGTGGTATTGAGCAAGGCCTAAGGCTATATAAGGAGAAGAAGATCATTAGGCAAATGCATCTGAAATGTCTTGAATATCTCATGAAGTATTAGATCCAGTATGCAGGTTATTGGTTGATGGTGTATTGCTTGATCTGAGCTAAGGAGAGATCTCATCGGTTGATGGAGAACAAGATCTAAGGAGAGATCGAGATCAAATGGTTTGAAATGAACTATCTTTATATGGTTGATTATGCGAATTTCTAGATCTGCATATTGACGCAATGTTATGTTCTGGGTACAACTGAAATCTGGTACAGCTGCAAGTTATGAAAAATTATTTTTAGATCTGTACGCAGGTTGTCTTTGGTAAAACCGCATGTACACACAGGTTGCCTTCATAGTAGTAGCGTATATCTTTTGGAGCTTGATTTTTGGGTTGTAGCTAGATCTGATTGTTATTGCAGAGTTCTGTAGTCTGCTTTGTGTTCTGGTGACTGGGTTTGATAGGGTTTCAGTGGTTCAGTGATTCAAAGATTGATGATTCTAGTATTGGTTGTTTTATATGATTTGTGAATGAATCATGGTCTTCAGATTGTAATGTTGTGCTTCAAGAGTATCCAGTCTGAAAATTGATGAAAAGTGGTACCTGAAGGAAAGAAGATTGTAGGCCAGCACCTACGTACTAGTATCTTAGCTAGTACAAGAGCAAAGGGGGTTGGAGCTCCCTTCCAAGGAAGTTTGGAGAACGAGAGAAGGTTGAAGCCTTCTACAGGTTGTGGCCTGCGTACTGGTATAAGGCTGCACCAATACAAAAGATTGTAAACTGAAATTCTTATTAAAGAAAGATAGAGACGACTTGCAGCAGGTGGTTTTCACCCACATTGGGTTTCCACCTTATATCATGGTGTTCATGTGTGTGACTTTTGTGTGATGATCTGTTCTGTTATACTGCATCTGTTTACTCTTAGTATGGTGAATGATGACATGATGCACTTAACTGAAGATAAACTAACTGAATTATAAGTTTTCTGGTTATACGCTGTTTTCCTTATACACAGTAGTGTGTACACGTTGGTTCACTTAACTAAAGTAGCGTATATGTTTCTGAGCATTTAAAAAGTTTGATTGATCTGATAATACTGATTCACCCCCCCTCTCAGTATTATTTCCAACAATTGGTATCAGAGCAGGTCCTTCAGAAAAGCTTGATCGCTTGAAGGTAGATCGTTCATCATGAGCAACTACGAGAGAGAAGCATCAATCAGGCCACCGGTTTTTGATGGGACAAACTTCAATTATTGGAAGGTAAGAGTTACTGCCTATCTTCAATCTCTTGGTACAGAAGTCTAGGACATCGTAGAAACAGGCTACACTTTTCCTTCAGCTACTCCTACAGATGCAGCTGAGAAAAAGAAGTATGAAACAAATGTGAAAGCAGTCAGTACCCTATTAGGATGTATATCCCAAACGGAATTCATGAAGGTAATGCACTACAAATCCGCAAAAGAGATATGGGACAAAATTGTCACAAGCTATGAAGGAGATGAACAGGTAAAGCGTGCTAAACTTCAAACTCTCATGATTCAATATGAGACTCTCAAGATGTATAATGATGAAAGTGTGGCTAACTATTTTCTTCGGGTAGATGAGATTGTTAATTGTATGAAAAATTTGGGTGAAGAAATGAAAGAGGCTATAGTGGTTGAAAAGGTTCTAAGATCATTGTCCCCCAAGTTTGAATCTAAAGTATCTGCAATAGAAGAAAAGGAAAATCTACGAATTCTTACTATGTCTCAGCTACATGGAATTCTAACTGCTTATGAAATGAGAAAGGGAGGTCCATCAGACAGAAGAGAAGCTGCTTCAAGGCATCAGGCAAAGAATATCATTATGAAGCAAGCCACGTCCCAAAAGAAGAGGAAGAAGAATCAAATTTTGTCAGAAATCTTCAAAGGGGTTCTGGAAGGTTCAGAGGTAAGTTACCTTTTAAATGCTTTGCTTGTGGAAGAGTAGGTCATTATGCTGCAAAATGTCCTTATAAGGATAAAGGAAAGGAACCTGCTAGATGGAACAAGAAACAGAGTGCAAATAAGAAAAGCTACTACACTCATGAAGATAGTGATGGTCTATCAAATAGTGATGAAGATGAACGAGGTAATGAATATAAGTTGTTAATGGCATTTGAAGATGATGATTATATGGATGCTATAGATGTGGATAATCTTTATGATGAAATTACTAGACTCAAGAGATGTATAGAAGAAAAGAATGTGATCATTGATACTCTACAATTTCAAATTGATGAAAAGGAAAAACATCTTGAAAAACTAGAAGGTGAAATTGTTGGTCTTAGAAAAGAGATTGAGAAAACAAAAGCTATTAATCTTAAATTTGTTAAAGGATCTGAAACCTTGGATGAGATTATCAATGTGCAGCGATCTCCTCTGATCAAGACAGGTCTTGGATATCATGGAGAAACATCTCAAGCCTCTACCTCTAAAAGTTATCTTGATGCAGCAAGGAAAAGCGAGCAAAGGCCAATTAAAAGTAATCAGGTGAATCAGGGACAGTTTACCTCAAGAACAAATAAAGACCATCAAGAAATTTGGGGACAAACTGCCTTAAGGACAAACAGAAGCTACAATCAGCCACAGGTAAAATCTTCCCAATTTGCTCCAAGAATAAATAGAAGCTACAATCGGTTGGATGATAGATCTGGTTATCGCAGAATTTTCTTTAATGGCCAATGCTTTTCTTGCCATAACTTCCGTCACAAAGCAGCTCAATGTGTTGCATACAAGACAATCATGACTAGAGAAGCTCAAAAGCAAGGGAGAATGACTGAAACCATGAAAAGGACTTATAACAACTTTTCGGTCCTTGAAAATGAAGTTGAATGCTCTATTTGTAATAACTTTGGTCATGAAGACTCTGAATGCAGGAGCAGGTTCTGAAAGACAATTCAGAAGGAGCAAAACTCAAATGTCAGAACATGGAGAATAAAGGAACCACAACCAGAAAGATGTGGGATAGCCTTTTATGCAGAAGGTCAAGAAAGTCTATGGTACATTGACAGCGGATGTTTGAAGCATATGACAGGGGACAAAGAAAAGCTTGAGTCATATACCGCATTAGAAAAAGGGAAGAAAGTTTCTTTTGGAAACGATATCTCTGCAGCCATAAAAGGAAAAGGTGTGGCTCCATTAAAAGAGAAGGTCAAAGCTAGAAATGTTTTGTATGTTGATGGATTGAAGCATAATCTTCTGAGTGTCAGTCAAATGTGCGATCAAGGAACAGAGGTAATATTTAAATCAAATGAATGTTGTGTTCGTGATCTTGATACAGGTAAAACAGTGATCAAAGGAAGAAGGACTCCAAATAATCTATACATATTTGAAGAAGGACCACAACAATGCTATTTGAGCAAGGATGATGAACACTGGCTATGGCATCGAAGGTTGGGGCATCTAAGATTTTCACAAATAAGGAAAGCATGCAAATATCAGGCAGTTCGTGGTCTTCCAGATATCAAAATTCCAGACAACACTATATGCAAATCTTGTCAGTTTGGAAAGGAAACCAGAACTAACTTTCCAGAGAAGGAAGGATCAGCTAGCATGCCTCTTGAGATAGTACATACAGATACATGTGGTCCATTCAGAAAAAGAACACCTCGAGGAGAAGAATACTTGATATTATTCATTGACGATTTCTCCAGGTTTGTCTGGTTAGGACTTATGAAGCACAAAGATGAAGCATTCGAAAAATTCAAATCCTTCAAAGCCTTGGTTGAAAATGAATCAGGACACAAAATTAAGTGCCTCAGATCTGACAGAGGTGGGGAGTTTACCTCAAACGAATTTTTCGATTTCTGTGAAGAACATGGGATAAGAAGAGAATTCTCTACAGCTAGAACTCCTCAGCAAAATGGGGTGGTGGAAAGAATGAACAGAACAATCCAACAAATGGCTCGTGCTATGCTTGATGAATCAGGTACTCCCGCAACTTTCTGGGGTGAAGCTGCACATGCTGCGGTCATTATTCTTAACAAAACAAATGTCCGAGTAAACAACACTCAAACACCTCATGAGCTCTGGAGTGGTGAGACTCCTTCGGTGAAGCACTTCAAAATATTTGGGAGCAAATGTTATATTAAGAATACTGATGAGCAACTTGGCAAACTTGAACCAAGAGCAGATGAAGGCATTCTTCTTGGCTATTCTCCATATAGCAAAGCATACAAGTGCTACAATAAAAGACTTGGCAGAATTGTTGACAGCATTGATGTAGTGGTTGATGAGAAGGGATATATTCCTAGGCAAGTTCATCATGAAGATATTGAAGAAGATGAAGGCTACACTCAAAGGCAGAATGATGATGAAGAAGAACCTCAAGAAGAACCAGAGGAGCAGGCAAGAATAGAAGAGAAGACTCCATCCAGATATGTTCAAAAGAATCATCCAGAATCTCAGATTGTGGGGCAGAAAGAAGCAGGAATACAAACAAGAAGAAGAATTGCAGAAGCCTCAAGCTATTTGACATTACTCTCTTCCACTGAACCAAAAAATGTGAAAGAAGCATGCAAAGATGAATGTTGGGTCAAAGCAATGGATGAAGAACTTGAGCAGATCGAAAAGAACAACACTTGGGAACTGGTTCCTAGACCAAAATATAAGAATGTCATAGGGACAAAATGGGTCTTCAAGAATAAATTGAATGAAAATGGAGAAGTAATTAGAAACAAGGCCAGACTTGTTTGTAAAGGGTATGCGCAGCAAGAAGGGATATATTTTGAGGAGACCTTTGCTCCTGTAGCAAGACTTGAGGCCATCCGAATGTTCCTTGCTCTCTCGAGCTTTCAAAACTTCAAGGTATTTCAAATGGACGTGAAATCAGCCTTTATGAATGGAGACTTAGAAGAAGAAGTATATGTTGAGCAGCCAGATGGTTTCATTCTTGGGAATGATCCAAACCTTGTATGCAGATTGAAAAAGGCTCTTTATGGTCTCAAAGAAGCTCCAAGGGCTTGGTATTATCGGTTGGACAAATATCTTCACCAACAAGGTTTTTCAAAAGGATCAGTAGGTAGCAATCTCTATATGAAAGTTGAAAATAACAAATTGCTAATACTTGTTGTGTATGTAGATGATATTATCTTTGGCAGCAATGAAGAGGCTATGAGTCAGAACTTTGCCTTGGTTATGCAGAAAGAATTTGAAATGTCATTACTTGGAGAATTGACATACTTTCTTGGATTGCAAATCCAACAAAGTGAAGGAGGCATTTTCTTATCTCAAACCAAGTACCTCAAGCAGATCTTGAAGAAGTATGGCATGGAAGATTCAAAGCCAGTTTGTACCCCCATGGTTACAGGATGCAGCTTCAGTGCAAATGATGAATCAGCAGCCGTTCACCAACCAACTTATAGATCCATGATTGGGAGTTTGCTTTATTTAACAGGTACACGACCAGATATTATGCATGCAGTAGGAATTGTTGGAAGATTCCAAGCCAACCCAAAGGAAACTCATCTTCAGGCAGTCAAAAGAATCTTCAAGTATCTTCAAGGGACCCAAAACTATGGCTTATGGTATCCTAGAGATACAGATCTCACTCTTCATGCTTACACAGATGCAGATTGGGCCGGAAGTGTGGATGATAGGAAAAGCACAAGTGGTGGTGCTTTCTTCATGGGTTCCAGATTAGTATCTTGGTTCAGCAAGAAACAGAGTTCGATTGCTTTATCTACAGCTGAAGCAGAATATGTGGCTGCGGCATCTTGTTGCACACAACTTCTTTGGATGATGCAGACCTTGCAGGATTTTCAAATCACTTGCACGCCACCAGTCTCTATCTTATGTGATAATACAAGTGCAATCAGCATTTCAAAGAATCCAGTCATGCACTCCAAGACCAAGCACATACCAATCAAGTACCATTTTCTTCGGGAACAAGTGCTTGAGCAGAAGGTCAAGTTGGAGTATGTTCCTTCTAAGGAACAAGTTGCTGATATTCTCACAAAACCACTGCCCAGGGAAACTTTTGAATATCTCAGACAAAAGCTGGGAGTAATGGATGCTTCATCCTGCTGTTAAAGCTTGTCTGTTCTACAGAAAAGTTGGTATACGCGAGTTTTGTTAGGGATATTCACGTATATACGCCAATTTATGCAGAGAAAGTCGCGTGTATGGTGTACGCATACTGCAGAAATTCTATTCGCGTACATACGTTGTTTTATGCAGGAAAAGTCGCGTATATGGAGTTCTGATCAACAAGGGCAGACTCTGGTTGGAGAAGGTCTGAGATGGGTAAGTCAAAATTCTTCAGGCACAGTTTTAGGGGGTACAACAAGCACAGATTCAGGGGGAGCAGCTTAAAGTCTCATAAAGCATTGTTGGCATTTAGATGCTTTCAGTCCTAGTTCACAACTGTTGTTAATTTCAGGAGAAGGAGCTCAGAAGGAAATCTTGGCTACTGATATAAAAGATGTTTATCAGATACTGCTGGTGTCTTTCAGAAGTCTTGGTCTAGATTTGTTGTCTCTATGTCATATTTCTTTTATATTGTCAAGGTCATGTAACGGCCTATGAATTCCCCACTATGCCTGGGATGGATGAATGATGTAATGTTATTGGTTATTATATTTCTGATGTATCTCCTCTTGGTTGGGAGTATGGATGCATGCATTAAGTCTTTTGGTGATAGGAAGGTCCTTTATGATGTATAAGTCTTGGTTCGGTTGAAGAACATCTTTTGCAGATCTTGCCTACAGTCAGGGGGAGCATGTTCAGCACAGCAGAGCAGAGAAATCAGCATGTACTCAGGGGGAGCACAGCCCTTTGCCCTTCATGTCAAAGGGGGAGAGTGATTTGGTGTTGTTGCCATCAAGTCCAAAGGGGAAGATTGTTGGCATTATGAGACAAGTGTTGTCCTTGATGGCAAACCTCACTGATGACAAATCATAGTGCAGAAGGTCAGCAACAAGGAATTGATAGAAGAGAAAATTCATATACACCGGTTCATCAAGCTCAAGTCGCGTGTACACGCAGGTTGGATTCAGTAAAAGCGTGTGTATGTGGAAAACTCTTTTTTGGTCTGTGGCAGTTATTCCTTGGAAGTTGTGCCTATGGTTTCGGACCATGGTGTCCCGACGGACGTGTCGATCCCTAGTTTTTGAGTTGATGGTTTTGGATTTCTATGGTTTTGGCTCGTGGTATTGAGCAAGGCCTAAGGCTATATAAGGAGAAGAAGATCATTAGGCAAATGCATCTGAAATGTCTTGAATATCTCATGAAGTATTAGATCCAATATGCAGGTTATTGGTTGATGGTGTATTGCTTGATCTGAGCTAAGGAGAGATCTCATCGGTTGATGGAGAACAAGATCTAAGGAGAGATCAGGATCAAATGGTTTGAAATGAACTATCTTTATATGGTTGATTATGCGAATTTCTAGATCTGCATATTCACGCAATGTTATGTTCTGGGTACAACTGAAATCTGGTACAGCTGCAAGTTATGAAAAATTATTTTTAGATCTGTACGCAGGTTGTCTTTGGTAAAACCGCATGTACACGCGGGTTGCCTTCATAGTAGTAGCGTATATCTTTTGGAGCTTGATTTTTGGGTTGCAGTTGGATTTGATTGTTATTGCAGAGTTCTGTAGTCTGCTCTGTGTTCCGGTGACTGGGTTTGATAGGGTTTCAGTGGTTCAGTGATTCAAAGATTGATGATGCTAGTATTGGTTGTTTTATATGATTTGTGAATGAATCATGGTCTTCAGATTGTAATGTTGTGCTTCAAGAGTATCCAGTCTGAAAATTGATGAAAAGTGGTACCTGAAGGAAAGAAGATTGTAGGCCAGCACCTACGTACTAGTATCTTAGCTAGTACAAGAGCAAAGGGGGTTGGAGCTCCCTTCCAAGGAAGTTTGGAGAACGAGAGAAGGTTGAAGCCTTCTGTAGGTTGTGGCCTGCGTACTGGTATAAGGCTGCACCAGTACAAAAGATTGTAAACTGAAATTCTTATTAAAGAAAGATAGAGACGACTTGCAGTAGGTGGTTTTCACCCACATTGGGTTTCCACCTTATATCATGGTGTTCATGTGTGTGACTTTTGTGTGATGATCTGTTCTGTTATACTGCATCTGTTTACTCTTAATATGGTGAATGATGACCTGATGCACTTAACTGAAGATAAACTAACTGAATTATAAGTTTTCTGGTTATACGCTGTTTTCCTTAGACACAGTAGCGTGTACACGCTGGTTCACTTAACTGAAGTAGCGTATATGTTTTTGAGCATTGAAAAAGTTTGATTGATCTGATAATACTGATTCACCCCCCCCTCTCAGTATTATTTCCAACACATTCGTCTAGGTGAACCTGTGTATATATCTTTTTCTTTCATTCTGAGAGCCTGTACTAAGATCTGTCACCAAAGTGAGTTGCCATCAAGGACAACACCTATGCCATAGCTCTAAATCAGTGCCACAATGCCAACACTTTTATACAGTGGGTTATATCCCCAGTTGTTTCCTTGAGCATTCTGTTTGGAGAGACTCTTGTTCTCAATTTTGAGCTTTCTAGCCTTATGTGACAAACTCCTAATGAGTTTATCCATCTCCTCCAACTTCATGTCTGGTGATTCTCTTGTTTGACCAAAGGAGGAAGTTTCTTCTTTACCTCTTCTATTCCCAGTGGTTTCCTACTTTCCACTTGACTTACTTGTTGAGGCAAAATTTGCTTCTACTTCAATAGCATCAAATTGGATTTGATCTAAAGTAGGAGACTTACTTTCTCTTAATGTAAAACCAAAGTCGGATTCAAAGGCTCCCAAGTAAGCTACACAAGCAGCAGTTGGAGGAGGCTTTATCTCAGTAGGCAAGTTGTTATACTGCTTATTGAACCTCTTATTAAATTATGAGATATCCTCCTTTGGATTCTTCCTAATGGAATTGAACTTTGTGAGGATGTACTCATGATTTCTCTTCTCACCCCACTTTTGTGTGAAGGAGGTCTCAAGTTCCTCCCAAGTGGTGATGGAGGCATTTGGTAGGGTTTTAAACCATTTTTTGGCTTCTCCATCAAGGGACTGTACAAAAAGTTTGAGGACCACATGCAACTGTTCTACATTGAGGTTCTCAGCAAAAACACAAAAGGCTTGAATGTGCTTTTGAGAAGTATTTTCATCTTCCCCATTAAACCTAGGTAGCAACTTTAAGTAGTCTTGTGGCATAGAAATTAGGGGTTGAGGTAAATCAAGAGGTGCATACTTATTTAGTAAAAATCCTAAAAGAGCCATCTAAATTAGTGGAGGGGCATTAAGATTTAGCTTAGGAAGTTGGGTCAAAACCAGAGGGTTTTGAGTGGCTAGACATGAAGCAGGGTATGTCAGGATCATTCTTGAATAGTGAGTAATAGTGGGCTGAGAACTGGAGGAGGAAGTTGCAAAGGCTGGTGAGATGGTAGCATGGGAAGGGGGAGTTTTCTCTACCTAGACTTTCCTGAAAATTAATTTTTCAGGGTCAAATATAAATGGGTCTTTCTGCTGAGAGGTGCTTGAGAAAGTATGAGGAATTTTAAAATCCAGGGTGACGAATGATAATGAGGGGGTTATGGAGTCACTAAGGTGATGTGAATGCAATCAGAACAGACTTTGCTCACCTACACGAAGGGTGCTCAATTTTTCGTATCCCATGGGAAAATTCCATCAATATGTTCCCTGAAAATGGTGCTAGAAGATGTTGTCGCTCCCAGAAACAACCTTGGATTGCTTATAAGACCAGTGCCTAGGTACATCTAGACCGGTGTGTCTCAAATGATTCTCAAGCAGGAGGATACATCACCCATGTTCTGTACACATATATAAGAGGCATGAGTTGGTTCTTTCATCCAAATATATAGGTCAGCTATTTTAGTATTTCGACACATACACAATTCCCAAAAATATAACAGAAAATAGTGGAGGCTGAGCACTTCAAAGGCTTATAGCTTAATCAACTTTGTGGAATAAATGAGAGAAGACAAAGAGAAGGGATAACTCAAAATGTAGAGATCAAAGCACCAAGAATGCTATATTAAAAACATAGAGCCTAAAACCATGAGATTTACTACAATTATCTAAGTTACAAGTAGATATAATGGACAAAAAAATAAAAATTGGATGCTATGATTTATGTAATGCAGTTTAAAGATATAATTTCAACCCATAAAACATGCATGTGCATTAAATACTCAATGCAAATGAATCTATAGGCAAGTATGAAATATTCTGGCATATATTGCTACATGAATTTAGAGAAGAAAATAGACAAAATGGATGAAAATGGGAAATAACACATTGTAATACTTAAAATCAGGAATCACCACTACTCCTATGATATTCTACAAGATCTATGTATCTAAGCGATATAGTCTCACAAAAATATCAGCCTTTCTTTGTAGATTTAGGAACCTTTATTCATTGTTTCTACCCCCTATTTATAAGAAGAGGGGGTGGGTTATCAATCATGATATAGTACAAAAAATCCCTGGGTCGAGTCCCAGCTGTTAGATTAGCTTGATGTCTTGGCTAGGGAAGGCTCTGTGTCCAAAAAAAATCACAAAAATAATAATTTCCTCATAAAGGAAAGCACATCGTAAGATCCCAAAACAGATGAAACATTAATGCAATATCTCTACGCCCCTCCCTGTAATTACTTTGGCTTCAGGCTGTAACTAGTTCACATTATGGTCTTCTGTGTTGCTTAGCTAACTCTTGTCATTTCCTCCTTTAGTGCCTTCAGCGTTGACCTTGGAAGCGGGTTTTAAGAGCCATTTCTGAGTCTGCCTACACTTGCGTTTGAATGATCCCTCTACTTGATTTACTGCTACAACTGCTTTCGGTGTTGATCATGTCATTTATGCCTTTATTTCATTCAACACTGACTTCAGATCCATTTCACAGTGGGATTTTTCTTGATCATCCCATCCCATGCCTTGAATGCACCACCTGCTCTTCTTAAAACCATAGTTGTCAACCCGTCACCTCCTTTAAAGCTTTGTTAAATACTATCAGTGCCCTTAAAAATCCTGGTGTCGTGTTTCATGGTGTACCCAGGAGTTGTTCGAAAGTGGGCCTTTAACGCATGAATAACATGAAACAAGTGCAGTGTTACTTCCCTTTAAGCCCCCCTTTGATGTAGTGCCCTTATCTCTGTTTTCTTCATATAACCACGGGCTAAGACTAGGGGCTTAACCTTTCAGGCGCTAAGGCCTTTAAACCTGTGTTCGGGGTCCTTTTTCTTTTATAATGCGAAATTCCCTTTGATTTCCTCTTACACTGCATCATCCGAAGTTCGGACATGTAATATTTCTCAAATAGAGCCTATGAAATATCGGATTCGGGGGATTCTTCATTATCGCAATCATACCCGAGGAGGAGCATCGGCGGAGGAAAGAATTTTCATTTTGTGTGATCGTCGATATGTAGGATGACATCATCATTGCCACGTGTCACCGTGTGAGTGTTAACACATGTCACCTGGAAATGGCCCCATAGGACCCTGAAAATGCTGAAACTGAGTGACACGTGTCCTCTACTACGTCAGCATCTGTACTGCCATGTGTCCTCCATACTGCCACATCATTAATGACGTTAGCTACCATGTCAGCTCTGAGGACCAACCGTATGCTTCCATGTGGCCCCCAGGTGGAGAGAGAAAAGGTCTGCCCGACCCTGCTTTCATGTGTATTTCCTTTGTTAATGAATTTCGGCGTTCCCTAGAACATTTACACTGTATCATAAAATCTTCCCCCACACCGTCTTGGAATGAAAACCTCGCCGATACACCGATATTGGGGGATTTCGGGAAGCGGGATTTACTATACTGATGCATCGCCACGTGGAGGAGAAAGAAGGGGGCAACTCAACCTTGTTTTTTTCATGATTTTCTTCGTTAGAATTTTTTAGCCCTCATAGAAAATTTCACACTATATCGCATGATCGCCCCCCTGCAAGGTTTTAGAGTTTGTTGTGATTCTGGGATTGCGGGGTCCCCGAGATGTGGGATGCAGGGCTGGCGGGAGAGCAGGACCTATGGGAGTGCGAGACTTGCAGGATGCGTGGAGCTTCGGTGTTGTGGGACCTGTGAGATTCTGGGATGCAAGATCGATGTTCGACATTTTGAACCACTGATAACCTTAAGTATATGCCTTGGGACTTCACTGATATGCGGGATGCAGGACTGCGGGTAGTGTGAAGTTGCGGGACTACGAGGTTGCGGGGTGTGGGGATGCTGGTAGTGTGAAGCTGCGGGACTGTAGGGTTATGGGGTGTGGGGCTACAGGTAGTGTGCCATGTGCCCCCCCCCCGTAGGAGAGAGAAAGAGGTTCCACCTGCCCTTGGTTTTCCAATGATTTTTAGTGTAAATCAGCCTCTGTCCTTCCCTTATGCTTTAACATTATCGGCATGCTCCCCCCCCACAATTCCTTAAGGATGGCCCATAGGGAACTGTAGGGATCATGCAGGAATGAAGGATGCGAGACTTGCGGGACTATAGGATGTGGGAGTGTAGGGCCCTCTAATATGATTTTCTTTAGTCCCTTTAATGTTTTTTCTTGGTTTTCTGGGCTTTCCAAAAGAAATCTTCAACGGGCTCTAACTTTTGATATAGAAGTCCTTTTTTGGACTTCTATATACCGTTGGAAAGCTTGTTTCGAGCACTGCAATGGATAGGGTCTAATCAAGCTCTGATAGCTTTTATGGATCAGTAAATGGCATCGAATTAACTATTCTTATGCATCTTGGAGAACTGATCATTTGCAAAGCAGTGAGTGACAAAACACATCAAGGGGAAAGAGAAAAACATTGTAGATGCTCTGAGAAGAAATTTAAATCAGATCTATGCTATTTATGAAAGAAGAAGGAAAACAAATATTGTAGAAAAGATCAAAAAATTGATATTTTGATTAAGAATATGTAAAAATTAAGGATAAAATTCAGAAATTTGATTCACAATATGAAGAAGAGAGTAATTTAGGGATATAATTTATTTACCTAATGACTCATATTTGAAATAATTTGTTTTAGATAAACTACATAAGAATCATACAACTAGACATCCTGGTCTTCAGAAGCTAATAAATATGTTACAAAAAGGTTTTTTTTGGCCTAACATTAAAGAAAAAACAAAAAAACATGTAACCATATGCTTAGAATGAAAACATGTTAAAGCTACCCATCAACTTTTATCTATACTATTACAACCTTTACCCATTCTAGAATGGAAATGAGAGATAATATCTATGGACTTTATCACTGGCTTGCCAAAAGCTAGGGGACAACATGACTCTATAATGGCGGTGGTATATAAACTCAGTTAATCAACAAATTTTATTACTATAAAACCTACCTTTAAGGCCATTAACCTAGTAGAAATATTCATGAAGGAAATTTTTAGATTGCATTGTGTGCCCAAATAGTGCTATTAGATCATGATGCAAAGTTTACTTATAAATTTTTGAAAGGTTTATTTAAGGGCATGAGATCAAAATTGAATTTTAGAACATATTATAATCCTCATACTAATGTCCAAATATAAAGTCCCAATGTGATCTTAAAAGACATTCTAAGAATGTACGTCATAGATAGGCCCACTAAGTGGGAAGACTATCTCCACATAGTTGAATTTTCCTACAATAGTGGATATCAGACTTCATTAAAAATGATTCCTTTTGAGGTCATGTAGGGGAGATGATGTAAAGTATCATTGAACTGGGTTCATCTTAAAGATAATTTGGTGGTAGGTCGAGATATGTTAAAGGAGATAGAAGAGGTAGTTAAATATGTGAAGAAAAATTTGCAAACAACTCAAGATTGACATAAGAGTTATGTAGACTTGAAAAGAGTTCAAATATAATTCAATATGGTGAGAAAATTTATTTTAATTAGAAACCAAATAATAGCACACTTAGACTTGGAAATTCTGCCAAGTTATCACCCAAATATTGTGGACCCTTTGAGGTGTTGGAAAGGATTGGACTAGTGGCCTATCAACTTTCTCTTCCAACAAACATAAAAATTCATAATGTGTTTCATCTACCTTTGTTAAAGAAATATGTAGATGAATCAAATCATACAATTGATTGGAATTTTTCATAGGTAGAACATGAGGGAGTGTTCCTGGCATAACCTCTACATATTCTATACTGGAGGGAACTCACTCTCTGTAATAAAAACATAGCCTAGGTCAAAGTTTAGTGGGAGTATTTTAGCCTATAAGAGGCAACTTGGGAATTGGATCATGCCTTTAAAAAAGCATATCCTTCCTTATTTTGAAATTTGTAATGAATTCCATAATTTAATAGCAAACAACAAGACGGTGTCAAACTCAAGTGGGGGAGGATGTGATATCCCTTGAATTAGAGTTTATGTTGTAAATCTGTTTATGATTAGTGTGGTTATTGTTTAAACTTTAAAGACCTATTTCGAACTAGTTTATCAATTTTTTATTATTAATAAAATTTAAATATAAATGTGTAATTATTATGTTGTTCATGAAATAAAGGATTCTGGAAATTAATGGTAAGGCTACCTTTGGCTTAAAGAGATAAGGATGTTAGTTAATGATGGGAAATGATTAGCCCTATTAATTAAGTCCTAGACATCTAATCTAAATGATTTTTTGGGAAAAATACTAAGAGGTGGGGGCGTGGGGGTGGGGGGGGTGGTTTGTGGGTTACTCCATATTTTTAACTTTCAAATTTCATATATTGAATTATGTATGATAGTGTTCTTGAATCAATCTCCATATGTACACGACTTCAGAGGATGAAAACAAAGCATATCTAGTTTCCTAACTTTTCAATTGTTCCATTAGATGATTATATTTAATCATTTCATTAGTAAATAAATGAATTTCCATTATGCAGTAAAAAAAAGAGAGATCACCACATATGATAAATACACATAGAACACAAGGATTTTAGGTGGAAACCCAATGTGGAGAAAATCACCACTACCGCTGTCTCTATCTTCTTTCTTATTATATAAAGAAACTATTCATTAAATTTTTTGTACTTACACAAAATCTTACCAGTATGTAGGAACTCACCTATAGGAGGCTACAACTTCCACTCATTCTCTAGCTCCTACTAAAAGGGAGCTACCACCCCCTAATCTCGTTTACCGACTACTACCAGAAGGGAGCTCCTATCCCAGTACTGAAGGATGCAACCCTCAACTCCTTATGGATCACTTTTCATAATGTTTCAAATTGGTTCTGCCTATCAAACAATCATTAAACAAGCTGTAGGCCACCTTTCATCATATTTTCAAACTAGACCCATAACCACAATAAACTCAAATTGACATGAAAAATTGAAATACTAAATCTGAGTCACTGAAGTGTTGTAAATCGACTGAGTTTCTCAAGGATCCAACCACTGAAATTAGAACTCAAACAGACCAAACAAATATCAGAATATATACATGATTGTACTTAATAAAACTCGTGTATGTACACGCTTCCTCTATATCACACCTGCATACAGATATTAAACTACTAAAAACTGAATCATGAATAATTGTACTACTGAATCAATTGCTAGCATACATAAATAAATCACAGATTACTTAACCAATCAAATATCCCCATATTGTAGCACCATTTCCAATCAATCAACCAAATCATCATTGTTTGATACAAATCATCAAGATAGAGATATCATTGACAAAAAAAATAAAATAGGGAATAACTCATCAAGTGTCATCATCAAGGCACACTACAAACTCTAACATATATACATGATTTCCATAGGAAAAATCAGCATATGTAGGTTACTACCATGCTTTACACTCATGTATATACCTCACTATACTGAATACATTATTGCAAAATTTATACACTACTTTACTGAACCAGGTCCATGTATGTACGTGATAGACTAGAAGAAATGGGCGTACAAATATTGAAATTACTAAGTCAAACCTTTGCTATAATTCACAACATCTGTTAAACCTAGATATCATCAAAATCACTATGTTTAGATCAAACCTTCATCATAAATATTACAAGCATAAATAGATCAAGCAAGTATTTTCATTAGTATTCACAACACTTTCATATCTGTCAGATTTGAACCATCTCCTTGCTTCTTGGTGCACACTTGTTCCAGAGTAAATCACACAAAGATAGATCATTTACTTGCACACATAACACCTTGATCTCCATCTCCTTATATATCTTTTTCATTAGCTAATACCTTAAGTAAATCGCTTGATAATTTCATTAGTCTTCTTCGACGGGATCAAATAATCGTTTTCGCTCCCATTAATATGGGACAATACATGGTAAAGACCCATGGTTTGCAGATTACCATGGTTTATATTTTTTACACAAATTTCACTTACAAGACCTACATATGTGTGGGACCTTTCTTCATAGGATCCACATATACTTTCTCAAACTTCATCTTCATCACCCATCTATTGTTGAGAAATGGAAACAAGAAATTCCAGTTTAATTTGTCCTTGAATTAAACTAATAATTAAAATCGAATTGTATTCTCATCACAACTTATAAATAGTTAATTAAGTTTAATTAACCTAATTAGCTTAGGAATTTTGAGTTGGAAGCATTTTTGCAGTCATGTATACGTTCTCCCTAAGTTTTAGGGGTCGAGGATGAGTTTATTTGAGTTGTAATTAGATTAACTCAGTTTACAGAGTTACAGTCAGTTAAACTAGTTCTAACTATTTGTGGAACTAATAGAGGATTAATAGTTAGTTGGTGCACTGGTGCAGCCACAAGTGTTACTCTAGTTAACTGAATATTCCCTCATGAGAAAGTCTTGCATGTCAATTTAGACAAAGACCCAGTTGAGACTAGAGTGTAGGGAAAGTGTACTATCAGTTATATGATTAATTATTGGGTTATAAATACCATTCACGCAATCAGGAAAAGGACCTAATTTAGGATTGTGCTATTTTGGAAGCATGAATTCCCTCTAAATACATGTTATCCATCCTAGGAATTGTGCAAGCAAATACGAGCCTGGCAGGTAGTGGAGATTGGCTAAGTGTTGGCTAAGAGCGGGCTTGTGATGTAGAGAGTTGAGCATACTTGTGTGGAATTGTTCTTGTGAGAAAAAGCTTTGTATCCTCACTCATATTTATGATTAATGCAATACAGATGGTAGGGGCTTTGAGCAGTGGATTTCCCGAGAGAAACTTATTATTTTATGTGCCATTGTTTTATCTTATTCTTGTTCATATTGTTTTCATCGATCTATTGGCTTCTGTTGGTTGAAAGTAGAAGTAGATTCTTGTCCTATAATTTAGTACATTGCATGAGCTTCTGAATCTACAGGAAAATATTCATGGTATCGGAGCTGAAGATAGTACTAGAGGAAATTTAGAAGTTTTTGAGTGCAGGGTTATAGGTGAAATTTGAATTTATATTACATACTTCAGGATCGGCATATGGCGTTCTATGGTTTTCTGCTCAAGTATGCCATGGAAGACAACTCGAATTATATAGTCCAGAAGGACATGATGGAGATCAGGGTTTTTTTACATCGGACAATCCCTCTTATGGAAAAGAGCAATATCCCTAGATCCTAAATGGAAACTAGAAACAATCATGAAAAATGAACTGACTCTTTCCCTAAGTTGAACTTATTCAAATTATACGTAGTCTAACTAATGGATAGACCTATTACTGGTATCATGAAATGCCTGATGAAGATCCTTGGTTGTGACTTGATGTAGCTCTTTAGTGCCTAATAGGACCTATAAACATAAACCATAAAAAGCATCAAAATCACATGTGATATAATAATTCAAACAACTTGGCCTAATGATCATGGAAATTAGGGATTGAACTTGCCTTAATGAACATAATAAACAATTGCAAACTATTCTTCATCCACAAAAGACAAAATCAATGGGAGAAAGTGCTCATTTTTATTAATGAGAAGACAAGAGGAGCCTTACAACATTTGCCTTGATGTTGTGAGGTCCCTCCAAAATGCCTTCAATCTCCTCCTTAGATAACAAGCTCTCCAATCTCAAACTAACAACATAAGTTTGTATTATCTAAATTTTGACCTCCTTCATCCCTTAACCCTCTAATACTTTTAGAGATCAAAGAGGGGGAAGTTTTAGATCCCTAAGAAGAGGATGAACCTCTAATGAAGTATTAAGTTACCATGAGAAAAGGGATGGAGGTGCATATTATGAGGGTTATAGTTCGAATAGTCATCACCTGGAAGCTTTTAGTTGGGAAATATTTGACAACTACGTTTCTAGAATGTACTTTTTATTTTTGCATTCAGAATTCACCTACGCAGGTTTATAGTTACAGATAGAGTGTAGCTCTACACTGTTCTCAAAGTCAATTTCAACGCATGCATGGAAAACGGTAGAGAAATTGACGCAGGTGGAAATTAACAAGGTGTGGGAGCTATTTGACCCAAATTTCTCATGTACTTTAACATATCTTGAGTTGTTTGACTTCTAAGGGAGCTGATTTCAACATGTTCACAGATGATAAAAATATCCATAAACTGATCAAGTGTCATGGCGACAAATTGAAATGTAAAAGATTTCCCCCTAAAGTGAAAAGTCTGAAAAATAAGTTTAAAAGGTTGAAGCGCTTTATCATTCCAAGGATCGGATTAGAGGCAATGGTAGGAAACCTACAAGGAACATTGAAGGGAACATAATGCAAAATATATATCAAAAATCATCTTTGAGGTATGTTGACAAGGTTAATCCTCTCTATGGATAGAGACTATCCCTCTAGCCCAATGAGTGGGCCTAGCAACTGAAGTGACAATCAACTAGACATCTTCCTAGATTATAATTGAAAAGTAGAACGAGAGAGATGACCTACCTCACTCTGATGCTATTCCGATTTCCTTTGTTGAGATCCTTGAACTAGCTATGTCACGGACTTGTTCCTACTTCTTTTAGCACTTATGTATTTTCACAAGCAATCAAGATACAACAAAGCATGCCAAAACCAATAGCAAATGCAATAATAACCTACTTATATTGTCAAGCAATGCCAAGCAAATACATACATGAACATATATATTTTGGGAAGATGAAACAGCAGTTGTATATTATTTAAAGAACAAAGGGAAGCTTACAACCATAACCTTGATGTTGAAAGGCTCTCCTTGAGTGGTTATCCAAGACCAAGCCAAGAAACTCTCCAAACACTCATTCTCCAAGTCTAATGAATAGCCTTTAAGCACAAGCTCAACATAGGGGTACAAATGGACATAGACCAACCATTTGGGAATGGGAGAGGAGGAATTTATAGGCTGGGAGAGGGAGTTAGGACTTCTCCAAAGATAGGATTTGGCCCACATCTCAAGGAAGTAGCTCACATGGATGAGACCAAGAGGTAAAATTAGGAGGATTCGATCTCATCTATGGGAAACCACCTCCAGCTCGCCACTTTGGAAGCTTCGAGATCACGAAGATTCTCATCCTCTTTGGGAAAACTTCCTTTTTCAGAACATTACAGGTATGCAAGGGAACAAAGTGATGCCATCACTGTCTTGACATGGTGCAGCAGGTAATCATTGCATTTTTGAGCTTCATAAGGGAGATGACCTTCATTTTAGGTTTCTAAGAGCTATTTCTTTAGGGAAAGCTCCAGATATTTTCCAAGGAATGTTAAAGGAGGGATATGAGTTGTATACATTGATGATTATATTGTATAATGGTCATGTTTCAAGCACTTTAGCATATGTCACAGGGAAGTGCAAGAGGCATGACAAAAGAATGTGTAACAGATGCCCCCTAAAGCATGAAGGCAGAACGAGGAGTCATGGCTAAGATGTTTTACAATCTTTTGGAAAGGACGAGGACACGCACTGTCAGACTTGCAAATCAAGGATGCATATACATATACAGATATGAGATCAAGACATGAATCCACGACATGGACGCAACCATCCAGATGATGAAGACTATATGAAACGATCCATGGTATGGGCGCAGCCATCCAGATAACAAGGATCATCATAAATAAAAAGTCTCACGGTATGGTCATGTTGAAGCCCTGAAAATTGGGTCTACAACAAGGGGGATAACCGCCCGGTCCGGACCTTGGTTGGCAGCTCCTTTTCCATTTGGTACAATGAGTCCGACTGGGATATGGGACCAGTTTCCCAATTTCCGTGTGTGTGTGAGAAAGATGAATATTTCTGTTTCTAACATTTTCTAAATGGAATACTTCTACTCTAATTCTAATCTAATAATAAGAAAAATATATTCTAATAAACAGAAATATGTAAATCTACGCTAACCCGGGTTGTGATCTTTCTTCTATGCGATCTAAAATGATTTCAAACAACAACTGGTAATAAATATCATTAAGCTATTATGAGAAAAGAATTCAATAAAGATGAACCACTTCATATAAAAAGTTAGACGAAACAGTTGTGAAAAACATATCGCATAATGAGCTATTCATACACTAAGCATAAATAAATAGCTACCACCGTACAAAAGTGCCAAATGATAACTCAAGCATTCATACATTAATATATAAATAACTGAACTGGAAATCACTCTAACACAAGGCAGAAATAGTTAAGAGATAGAAATACCATTTATAACTAGTCCTACTCATGAGCTTCAAGCGATAATGATTTATTTCTCCTTGATCAAATAATCGTGCATCAGAAACTGCCTCCGTTTCTTGATCCGGGTTTCCTTGATGCGTTTTTCGCCTTTTGCGCCTTTTCCTTCCAACAGATATAAATTTCAAAATTTGTAAAAATAATACTTCTGTGAACTCTTGACTTTGAGTCTTAAACTATTTGTTTCTGATTTCTGCCTTGTCCAGTATCCACTTGACCATGTCCGTGTATGGGAGGATTTTTGGCCTTGCTGCTATCCGGTGTAAGAATGAGCAGGCTAGCTCTGTAAGGGATGCTTCAGAAGAACCATTTGAGCCCGCGGTAGCAACTACTTCCATTACTCTAGGATTCTCCTCTTCGAGCAGATTATACATGCCTTCCCACATAGCTATTCCCGCATCTCTGTTACAGGCCGTGTCTGTATATAAGGGTGCCATTTCCTTTTCTTCAGTGCTCGGGGCTTTTCTTTTCTTTCCCATTTTATCTGGCGTATTGCTTTGTATTGGCCTCTGTTCTCCGTTCCTGCAATTCACAAATGAAGCGAACATGAATGACAAGGAAGGGTGATGGGAAAGTTTTAAATGCTGCAGACATACCAAGTATACCACCTTACGTGAAATGATTCTTTGAAAAGCATGCACCCGTATTCCATTAATAACTGACAACTAACTCATTTATTAGCATTAAAGAACATAACCGGGTGTCAACTTATGGAAAATACTTTTCTTGAATAGCGTGCCCGAAAGATCTGCGATGGAGCGATTTTGCGATTTGCTTTGCAACATCGCAACATCGCAGGATTGCAAAGTTAGCGACTTATGACATCACATTATCGTATTATCGCTGCATCGTTGTATCGCGAAATCGCAATATCGCAATATTTCAAATTGCAACATTGCAGAATGTTATGCATGACAATATTTGTTAACCTATTTTCTGCGAAATGCGATCTGGCGATCGGCGTCATCGCATATCGGCAAATTGAAGTGTTTCAATGTGAGCTGTGCTGAATGCGATGCGATATCTATTTATTATCGCATATCGCGATCTCGCAAATGTTGGAATTGTGCTAATACGGTGGCATCCCGCTATCTTATGCGATGCAATATTTCCTAAGGGAAGATTTGCATTTTACCTTATCATAAAACTTAGTTTTTTTAGATTTTCCAAGGGAGGTTTCCTAAGCTTATGATGGTAATCTTATTTGAAAAGGAAATTTAACCACTACTTTTATTTCTTAGATTTTTAACTAAGGGTCCCCACTTATTTAGTATTAGGAATTACACTAAATAAGAAGGGGGGTTGTTGCTGGCCATAACAATTGGCGATTCACTTGGAAGAACCAGTTATCTCTACTGCTTTTTGAATTTTCAAAACTTCCAAAACAGAAAAGTTTCCAGAAAGTTAAAATTTATTATAGAAAGATAAAGTACATTATATTCTAACTTGTCAATGACATTTTGTTTCAACTATTTTCAGCTTTGATTATTTTCTGCCTCAAGCTAGTCCTTGTATTTACATCAGTGATTACTTGGTTTGTAAAGATAAAACAAAGTCTTCTCTGTAAACCAGTTTTAAATATGCTTATTTGTCGTAGGTAGAGCCTCTGCTGCCAGCAGGCATTTATAGCCTCGACAGGGTTACCTGTTACCCAGCAATGATCCTTTATCCTACTTAAAGAAACCTACAATTCCCAAAGAAGAATCCACATCCACACTTATGCTTTAATTTTCTTTCTTATTCTTAAAGAGCAATGTCTTGGTTTGGTAGCCAATTTATGGCACCGTCATTCACTGATTTATAACTTTGCTGAACAAGCTGCCTCGTGATGAGACCCCTTGCCTTTTGATTGCGACAACCTTGAGTCTTTGCCCTGTTGTGGTATGCAGTATTGGCAAAGTCAGCAGGTTATAATATCTGTGATTATGATAAGCTGGCTCGTGATGAGACCTCTCACTCTTTAAGATAAAGTGTATCTTTGGATTGTTCCTCTGAAAGTTGTGATTTCCTTAGTAGGGAGGAAGTCATTGTTTCGTTAAGATAGCTCTGGACGACAATAGTAGAGTTTTTGGAAATAACTGTTCTACAGAGAATATTTATTTTGTTATTCATACTTTTCATTGCGCTGATATAAAACAATTTCTCACTAAAGGTTGTGTTTATCAAATTTTATGAAGTTGAAACTAGTATCATATCTAGGCTAGAGTTTTTAACTGTATCTTTCAATAATAAAGATCAATTTTCCAAAAGATTTGCTATTTATACAAGAAAAAGATCAAAATCTAGAAGAGAATTGGTATCTTTTTCGTAAATGCCAAAAGTAACCATTCACAACTAGTTTTATTATGAAAAGAAAAACAACTACTCTATAAAAATAGAATACTGATCTTCTATGGAAAATATTTCTTGAGAATTTGACCATTAACAGGTAGAGAATCTCTCTTCCCTGCTAAATCTTGTAACATGAAGGTCAATGGACCTATGAATTCTACAATTTGAAAAGGACCAAGCCACATTATTTGAAATTTTCTATGTTTTCCCTTTTCCTCATGAGCCTTGTCCCATTTTAAAACTAAATCTCCTATCTGAAAATATTTTCTGGATAGCATATTGGAATCAAAAGAGGCTTTCACCAATGCTTGATGATGAGTGTGATTTACTTTAGCCCGTTCTCGTTGTTATTCTAATTTAATTAATTCCACCTACCTAAGTTGTAAAGAAAAAGTTGGTACTTCATCAATATATTTAACCAAGGTTAAAGAGGGAATTGCCAGATGTGTTGGGAGAACTACTTCTTTCCCATAAACTAAATTAAAGGGAGAAGTGCCGATAGAGGATTTCTACGTTATTCGATCTGCCCATAAAGCATACATTAAAGACTTATGCCAATTCTTATGATTTTGGTCAATGGTTCGTTTGATAATTCTGATTAAGTTCTTATTTGTGGACTCAGCTAAACCATTGCCCTGCGGATAATAATTGGCAAAATATTTAAGTTTGAAACCTATTTTGAGTGCAAACTCAGTCGTTGCATTTCCAGAAAAGTATGATGCATTATCAAACATTAAAGCGGAGGGCAATCCAAACCTGGTGATTATGAACTGATCTATAAATTCAATGATATTTTCAGCATTAGCCGTCTTGAGTGGAACTGCTTCTACCCATTTGGTAAAGTAATCTGTTGCTGTAAGGATGTATCTATGCTATTTAGAAGAGTGAGGAACGATCTCACCTATTATTTCCAATCCCCACTGATCGAAAGGTTGTTCGATAGTAACTAGTTGCAGTGGCAAGGATGGTTTCTTTTGTCTTCCAACAGCAGTTTGGCAGACTTGACATTTCCTTACGTAGTTATGTGCATCCTTGAATAACGTGGGCCAGTAATAGCCTGTGCGTAAGATCTTATGAGCAGTTGCATCTCCAGCGTAGTGTCCACCTGCTAGCCCATCATGGAGTTCCTGCAAAACTTTTTCAGCTTCAGCTTTCTCAAGACATCTAAGTAGAACAGAATCATAATTTCTTATGAAAAGAACGTCATTTACAAGTTGATATTGTTTGGCTTTTAACCTCAGAGCTCTTTTCTTGGTGTGATCAAGATTTGGAGGAGCATATCCATTCTTTAAATAATAAATAATATCAGCGTATAATGACTCAACATCGTTTAGGCTTACCTCATACACTTGTACCTCTTCAGATGGAATTTCGGGTATTAGCGATGCTCCTGCCAACATTTTGCAAAAGCCTTGGCCTTTTACAATACTTGCTGGTTTGATTTCTATGTCGTATTCTTGTAAGGCAGTAACCCAATTAGCCCTTTTCTCACCCACATCCTTCTGTACTAGAAGATTTATTACCACTGGAAACGGTACTATGATCTTGGTATGTGTTTTGAGTAAGAAAGGTCTGAAGTATTTAATTGCTTTAAAAACAACATAAGCTTGTTTTTCCACATCTGAATAATTCAATTCAGCACCTTGGAAATTGGAACTGAAAAAAGCAATTGGGGCTTCTGCCTTTTCTTGAGTGAGTATCGCAGCATATGATTTATCTGAGGCAAAAGTATACAAAATAAAAGGATTGGAAAAATTCGGAGTTGCTAATGATGGAGCATTGATAATGGCTTGTTTGATCAGATTGAATGCCTCATGTTCATCTTGGCCCCATTGAAATTTTGCGTTCTTTTTAATCATGGCTTGTAAAGGAGACACAATTCTTGAAAAGTTTGGGACGAATCTCTTTACAAAGTTGATCTGGCCAAGGAAAGATTGCATGGCTTTCTTGTTGTGAGGTAGGGGGGCTGCGGAAATTTCCCTGATTCTATCAGGATCAATGTGAATTCCAGATTTTGACACAATGAATCCTAAAAGCTTTCCTTCACTTAATGTGAAAAAGGATTTTTTCGGGTTAAGAGAAATCCCATACCTTAAACAACGTTGGAAGATTTGTTTTAAATCCCTGAGATGGTTGTTTCATTTCTTGGAATAAACAGTAATGTCATCCAAATAGATTACCACTGACTTATTAACTAACCCTTTGAATGCAATGTCCATGGCTCTTTAAAATGTGGTGCCCGCGTTAATCAAACCAAATGGCATCTTTTGATATGCGTATGTGTCCCATTTAGTTCTAAATGTCGTTTTTAATTGATCGTCGGGATGTACCAGCACTTGGCTGTATCCTGAGAATCCATCCAAGAATGACATTAGTTCTGAGCCCGCAACTGCCTGCAGTATTTGTTCCATGGGAGGTAAAGGAAAATCATCCTTTTGGCAGGCCTTGTTAAGGTTTCGAAAGTCAATGTAGATTCTGATATCTCCATTTTTCTTTGTAACAAGTACCATATTGGAGACTCATTTAGGATGTCTAACGGGAAAGATTATTTTGGCTTTCAATAACTTATTGAGTTCATTTTTGATCTGATTTTCTAAATTTGGATGGATCTTTCTCAACTTTTGTTGGACAGGTCTTTGATTATCGATCATTGGGATGGTATGCTGGATGATGGAGGTGTCGTATGTTTTGAGTTCATCATAATTCTAGGCAAAAACACCTTTGTATTGTTTCAAGAGACGAATATAGGCTAGTTTCTCTTTAGGGGCTAGGCCGAGGCCTAGGTTGATGTTCTGTGCTTTAGCATCAGTTCCTAGATTTACTAATTCATAATTCAAAGTTGAACTTTGGAGTTTTGAATTAGTAGATCTTTTGAATCGATCTTTCAAATCATAAAGGTCCTCCAATTTGACTACCGATTTAGATATAGCATTGTTAGTACTATTCTGTTGCAATTGTTGGTCATGTTGGTCTTCGTCAATTATTTGATTGGTGTAGGATCCTTCAGATGTGAGAAAACTCACGATATCAGGATCGTCATTGAAAATCCTCCAATTGGTGATGTTATCAAGGATAGATGGTCTAAAAATGAACTCAATTGAAAATCGGTTAGGACTAACATCTTCTGAAGGAATAAGCTTGGAAGCTACATTGGCTAAGAGGTCTGCGCTAGCATTCTGGAGTCTGGGAATTGACGAAATATTAAATGATATAAAATGTTTAGTCAGATCTTGAACTAAAGATTTCTAATGCTTTAAATGACCTGATAAATAGTGTATAGTGTTACGTACCTGTCTGATTACAATTTTAGAATCTCCGAAAACTTGCAGGTATTTGACGTCTAATCCAATTGCCTTGTACAACCCTTGGACTAGAGCTTTGTATTCTGCGGTATTGTTGGTGCATTCGAATTCGAGTCTGCAAGTTAGCATGGTCTTATCTCCCTCTGGGCTTACTAATACGCATCCTGCTCCTGCTCCTTCGTTAGACTTAGAACCATCAAAAAATAATTTCCAAAACAAAGATTTATTTACAGGAATATCTATAAAATTAATGCATTTAGAACTATCTGTTTGATAAACATTTTCTACTTGAGACAAAACATAATTTTCTAAGTAAGGTGAAGAATGAGCATTAAAATTTCCTAGGAAAGAATCTACTGAATAGTTGCCAATGATGTTAGAATTATATGCTACTAGTTCGTTTTCTCCCTCGAGTTCTGTTACTATGTATTTCTGATGTCGTTCACGTTCAAATTTTATTTGGTTGGGTTTACCATTGTAAGGGAGCCACATGTGCGACCAATCAGTTGCAAAGTATCTGTGAAGTTTTTCTGACCAATCTCTGCTAAGAATTAGGCCATAAAATTCAGGAATATCAGCAACTAAAATGTCGATAACTTGACATACCTTTGGGTTGGATGATAGCCTTATGGTAACCTGATTTAACTCGCCAATCACTTCGACTTGTGATTGATCTAGCTGAACTATGCGCACAACAGATTTCTGTGGTTGAACATTCAATTTTGCACAAATTGATCTTGGTAAAATATTCGATGAAGCTCCAGAATCCACTAAACAATTATGCACATTTTTATTGAAAATTTCATAGGTAAGGAGAAATGGGGGAGTATGCGATCTTGATCTACCTCCAATTAATGCGATATCATTTGGATCAACTTTATTCATCGTACTAGTTGGAGGTCTTCCCATATCATGAGAAGCTTGGGAGGTTACAGCAGTTGGTAAAGGTGCAACTGGTACAGCATGCAATTCTTTCAGAAGTACTTTCTGCTGGTGTTTTAACTTGCTCAATTCAAAAAGAGTAATATTTTCCCTAGTCTTTTTCATGTCTTCTACGATATTATACTCCATTTCATCCGAAACGATTAGCGTTTTAGATGGAGTAGATGTGTCTGTTTGGACTGGGCTGGTTTGAGTCGCTTTTGGTGATGTTTTCTTGGCTGCGACTTTATCCTTAGTCATTAAGCTTGCACTCTTTGGCTTAGGTGTAGATTGAGGAGGATCAAGCTGATTTCTGCTACGAGTACTAACCAGGAATGCCTCTTGATCCTCTTCATTTGGGAGGATGAAATCCCACATACCTTGTAATTCTACAACTTCTTCTTCATCGGTATGTTCTTCAGTAATGTTTTCCTCTTCTTCTTCTTCTGATTCAGCATTTGAAATAGCGTTAGGGGGTTTGGAATAAGTTGAAGGATTTCTTTTAAAAGGCTGTATGGCTTTTTAGAAGATGTTTCTGCTACCTTCTTCTTAATGTCGACCATTTCGTTAGACATGGTCTTCAAAACTTTTTTTAATCCTTCTAAATCAAATGGATCTTTCGATTGTTTTTTCTTGGGATCTTGTTTGAACGAGACCTTCTTAGATTTTCGTTCTTCCATCGCATTTTTCTTTTCTAAGGCCGTGATACGTTTCTCTACTGATATTGCTTCCTTCATGTTTTCAACTAAGGTTGGTTTTTTAGCCCTATCAACAAAGATTGCTAAGTTTGATGGTAAAGCAGTAATGTACCATTCACTTCACACTTCTTCACTAGGCTGTGAAGCAGTAGGAATTTTGTTTAAGATTTTATTGAAACGTAAATTGAAATCTTTGATAGGTTCTCTTGACTAGGCCCTAAGGTTAGACAAGTCATTGATCAGTGTTGTTGTAGACCTGTCGTCACCAAACTTGGTCAATAATTGTTCTTGGAAGATGTCCCAACTAGTAATAGATCCAGAAGGTAACGAGAAGTACCATGATCTGGTTGTTCCTTGCAGAGTATAAGGGAAAAGTCGGACAACAACATCTTCATTAACAACTCTGTTGAGATTTATGGACAACATGAAGTTATTTATATGTTCTTCTGCTAGCATGCTCGCCTCAGGATTAAACTTAGGTAGCCATTTTTCAGGATGGGCTGGTATCTGACTCAAGGGTGTAGGCATTAGGACTACCCCTGGGTTATTCCATGAAGATTGGGCCATTGCTGAACTACTAACAGAGGAGAGTGCAGAAGATGATCCTTATGGTTGAGAAGATGAGGATATTATGACTCCAGATGTTTGAGAAGGAGTTGAGGAAGTTGCAATAGGCTGATGGATGATGATCTGAAGTGGAGGAGTGGATGGTTGACTTCGCAGTGAAGAGGTTGAGATGGATGATGATGATGAAAGAGTCTCACTATCAGATTCTTTAGGAGACTTCCTTGCTCTCTTCCTAGTAGGTAGAGGTAATTCGGTTGGCTGAACACCAAACTTTTCGCTCTTTAACCTGGTAAGAGGATGAGCAGGGTTATATTGCGAAGTCACGCTGCCTTGAGATTTATCAGATTTCTAAGGAGATATAGAAAATCGCTAAAGTATGTGAATCAAAGATTCAACTTCAGGAGGTTCAATAGTAGATTGTTCTGAAATGTCAGGGTTTGTAGCAGCGGTTGTTGATCCAGCGACTTCTGATTCTGGATTTAAGGTTCCTGAATGCAATGGAGAAGTCGGAGGAGATGGTGAGGGAGATTTACTCTCAGAATGGTATTTAGATTTAGATTTACTTGCCATTCACAGTTCGAGCCCTCCTTCTAGCGCCAAATATGTTGAAGCACCGAAAATCGGGTCTACAACAAGGGGGATACCCGCCCGGTCTGAACCTTGGTTGGCAGCTCCTTTTCCGTTTGGTATAGCGGGTCCGACTGGGGATATGGGACCAGTTTCCCAATTTCCGTGTGTGTGTGAGAAAGATGAATATTTCTGTTTCTAACAGTTTCTAAATGGAATACTTCTACTCTAATTCTAATCTAATAATAAGGAAAATATATTCTAATAAACAGAAATATGTAAATCTACGCTAACCCGGGTTGTGATATTTCTTCTATGCGCTATAAAATGATTTCAAATAACAACTGGTAATAAAGATCACTCAGCTATTATGAGAAAAGAATTCAATACAGATGAACCACTTCGTATAAAAAGTTAGACGAAACAGTTGTGAAAAACATATCGCATAATGAGCTATTCATACACTAAGCATAAATAAATAGCTATCACCATACAAAAGTGCCAAATGATAACTCAAGCATTCATACATTAATATATAAATAACTGAACTGGAAATCACTCTAACACAAGGCATAAATAGTTAAGAGATAGAAATACCATTTATAACTAGTCCTACTCATGAGCTTCAAGCGATAACGATTTATTTCTCCTTGATCAAATATCCACTAAGAGTACAAAAGTGCAACATCAGTAGTAGATATCAAATGCAAACATTAATAAATCATGTTCCATTCATTCATCAAAACCTCCTATGAGGGTACAGAAGTGCATGTTCTGGGGATAAGCTTTTGATAAATTTCAGGACCCTTCTCTAAATGCATAAGGGTTAAATACTACTAACTAAAATCTAAAAATAAATTATTAAAAAAATATAGGATGTGGTTTAAGTGACCGTCCTCTTTTCAGGAAAATAAAACAAAATTAAAGCTAAAATTAAATCTAACGCTAAACTACTTCTGTATTTGGTCCTTGAAATCGCACGCATGCAGCATCTATTTGAGAAGAGTCGGCTAGCTGACTTCCGCTTTTAGCTGAGCTGAGAAAACAGAATCGACAAGAGCTGGCACCATTTTTTTGGCTGAATTGATGATACACTTAACAGTCATCCACTGGCTATGTGGCTTTACCAAGTATGCCCAGTAATAATCCCAGTTCAACCTGGTTAACCCTTGAATTTCTTTTGCCTTTTCTTGAGCTCTTTGTTTCCAATCTGCCTGTAGTTGCGTTTTCTTGCGATTTTTGGAATTTGCAGGTGACTGGGCAATTAGCAGCTTGCCTTTTCGGAAAATTTTTCTCAGCGATGTGCGATTACGCTAATTGCGCATTCTTGATCCAGGTTTCCTTGATGCATTTTTCGCCTTTTGCGCTTTTTCCTTCCAACAAATATAAAGTTCAAAATTTGTAAAAATAATACTTCTATGAACTCTTGACTTTGAGTCTTAAACTGTTTGTTTCTGATTTCTGCCTTGTCCATTATCCACTTGACCATGTTCGTGTATGGGAGGATTTTTGGCCTTGCTGCTATCCGATGTAAGAATGAGAAGGCTAGCTCTGTAAGGGATGCTTCAGAAGAACCATTTGAGCCCGCGGTAGCAACTACTTCCATTACTCTGGGATTCTCCTCTTCGAGCAGATTATACATGCCTTCCCGCATAGCTATTCCCGCGTCTCTGTTACAGGCCGTGTCTGTATATAAGGGTGCCATTTCCTTTTCTTCAGTGCTCGGGGCTTTTCTTTTCTTTCCCATTTTATCCGGCGTATTGCTTTGTATTGGCCTTTGTTCTCTGTTCCTGTAATTCACGAATGAAGCGAACATGAATGACAAGGAAGGGTGATGGGAAAGTTTTAAATGCCGCAGACATACAAAGTATACCACCGTACGTGAAATGATTCTTTGAAAAGCACGCACCCATATTCCATTAATAACTGACAACTAACTCATTTATTAGCATTAAAGCGCATAATCAGGTGTCAGCTTATGGAAAATACTTTTCTTGAATAGCATGCCTGAAAGATCTGCGATGGAGCGATTTTGCGATTTGCTTCGCAACATCGCAAATCGAAACATCGCAACATCGCAACATCGCAACATTGCAACATCGCAAAGTTAGCGACTTATGACATCGCATTATCATATTATCACTGCATCGCTGTATCGCGAAATCGCAATATCGCAAATATCGCAAATTGCAACATCGCAACATCGCAGAATGTTATGCATGACAATATTTGTTAACCTATTTTCTGCGAAATGTGATCTGGCGATCAGCGTTATCGCATATCGGAAAATTGAAGTGTTTCAATGTGATATGTGTTTAATGCGATGCGATATCTATTTATTATCACATATCGTGATCTCGCAAATGTTGGAATTGTGCTAATAAGGTGGCATCCCGCTATCTTATGCAATGCGATATTTCCTAAGGAAAGATTTGCATTTTACCTTATCATAAAACTTAGCTTTTTTAGATTTTCCAAGGGAGGTTTCCTAAGCTTATGATGGTAATTTTATTTGAAAAGGAAATTTAACCACTACTTTGATTTCTTAGATTTTTAAGTAAAGGTCCCCACTTATTTAGTATTAGGAATTACACTAAATAATAAGGGGGGTTGTTGCTGGCCACAATAGGTCACAACCATCCATCTATTAGAAACATGTGTACAATCATGAATGACATAGAACTCCATGCAGCTTGAGTCATAATAGACAAGACTCAGGGTCTTGCGCTCCATCCCAACCCGATCAATGTACGAATCCTAACATGCGAATAAACATGTTGAAGTCGAACATACTAGAAAACCACCTGATTATTGGCCAATGATGTGGACCGTTAATAGGTATGAGAGAAACCACCAATAATTAAAATGGATCTCAAGGTACAATAGTACAATCCATGAATGTGATAATGAAGCTAAGTTCGAGCACTCATGGAATCACCTGATCGAAACCCAATAATGAAGACCTGTCACTGAATGCGAATAACTGGCCATTAGGGTAAGCTAGCTCTAAGGTACTAAAATGGAATCTCTAAGTAATATTCATGGATAATGAGATGAAGTCGATAGGAAGTGATTTGTCGAAGGAGGGAAATAATCAATCCCCCATCATCAACATGAAACAAGGAATAAAGTGGAATAATATTCAGGACTGTAGCAATGACTCAAACAATGTATAGGTAAATAACTACATATTGGACTTCTCTTGAGCATATTGGTGACACGACATTGAAGTGTGGCAACATCTAACTCAACATAGGACTAAAGGTCCTGATGAAGTGTGGAATAGTCAAATGAGAGGAAAAATTGATCACCCAAACCTGGGAGGAAAAGTGACTGCGTGAGGATATCCAAAACCCAACACGAGAGAAGAAGAGTGTCATGTTTAAGAGCGACATGCTTCATATACAAAGGATGTCTCATATTCATTTTTCCTAGCTATTTCTAGCAATTACCTCTTTATTTTTACACAATCTTGAAGAGGATACCATATGCTTGTCATATAAGTTCACCCTTCGGATGAATCCATCCTAGTAAGTTTTATGAGCCCTAGGAAGGAGAAGCTCAGTCTCATCATGGTGACGAGTCTTTTGTCGTTTTAATTTTTATGATTCTGATGGAAGAGTAACTCGATATCTTTTTCATATTTAGAGAGTTTGAAAAAGGGATGAAAAATAAAACTACATCAATTCCCTTATCGTAATTTTTCTCTCGAAACTGAAAAGGTAGAAAACAATATTTGAAAGAACGTGTTAGCCATGTTCGACTAAGGTGTTCCTTTTTGTACAATAGTCTATCTCAGTCTGGAAAAGGGTTAAAATTATACTGAGTAGACATCAATTCATTTACCTTAAAGAGTTCAAAATGACAAGTACTCGGCAATCATTTCATATTTCTGTAGTTTGAAAAGAGATGAAAGAGGACTCCACCTGGAGGAACGAGTGGTATGAAAGGATAGAAATTGGTTCCAGCAATGATGGAACTGCTCTAAACATGTAATAATCAAGAAGTTGGCTAATAATACCACTCATCACAAATGTTCCTCAAGCAAGGGTAGAACAACCAATCAAAGCATATGTTTGGCCAAAGAGATGGTGACGATGGAATGAAAAAACCAAGGCTCATCTGCCAAAATAAGCTGAAAAAAAGAACAATCACGAGATGTAAAGAGGGAAATGGTTTCATTTTTTCACAACCTTGAAACATAGGAAAAAACTATGCTTCAATTTGGTTTCGTTTTTACACAAGCTTGAAACAAAGATAAACTATGCTTGAGATAAGTTTGCATGCCCCCAGCATAATGACTCAATTCAAGGTACATGCCCCCCAAGATTCATTTTATGCATCTAAGTAGATGAAATGAAGGTTCACTTACGAGATCAAGTGAAAGAATTGACTGGGATTTTACAATATCTAATCAAAGACTCAAATTAGAAGGGGATTTGTTTCATTTTTTAATGAGCTTGACACACAAAAGAACCATGCTCATAACCAATTTCATTTTTTAACAAGGTTGACATAGTAAAATAACTATCCTTGTAATCCTTTATTTCATTTCTTAATGATGTTGACATAGTAAAAGAACTATCCTCATGGTCCTTGTTTCATTTTTAAACGAGCTTGACACAAGACAAGGAACTCTGCTCTACACCCCTTGTTTCATTTTTTAAGGAGCTTGATAGAAGACAAGGAATTCTGCTCCAATCCTTGTTCACAGATCAAAAGAGTCCATGGATTCCAAGAGTTTCTCATTAGATGGGAGAAAAACACTCTGGAAGGGACACATGTCTAGGGATCCAAATGAAAAATTAGGCTCCAATGCCCCTAGTACATGGTGTATTACATCACCTACTAGATCATCAGTAGATGTGGGCATGGAACAATTGGCCACATAGTTAAATTGTGGCAGGGGTGATACTGCTTGCACATAAGAACCATTTAGGGATGATGATTGAGTGGGAGGTGATTCATGACCAATGAATGTAAGCTGATCAATGATCATAATGGTTCCTTCATGCGGGAAACACATCACTTGAAAGAGGGAAGAAACAAGGGCTCCCATGACATAAACAATCATGATCGAGGAGTATATTAAAATCCAAAGGACCTTGGACAACCATCATGTCTATATAAACAATCTTTCCTCCCAAAGTAATAGGAAACTTAGGAAGGATCCCTAACGGTTGATTGGTTCCTTTGTTAAAAGCTAACAGATTATGGGTGATGGGGACAGGTTGAGGATAACCCAAAGCTTGCCAAGCAGTTGAGGACAAAATACTAATAGACACACCCTCGTCTACAACTGTGCTAGGTATGTCCATATGGTAAGCCTGTCCTATAATATTGAAAGGCACATAAGATGGAAGACGATATCCTGCCAGCTGACTCCAATCAAAATAAGTGACTAAACTACTTGGAGGGGGTGTCGTAGGAACGTGAGAACTACCCTCTTGCTCTATGGGAATAGGAGAACTACTCTCATGCACCTCAAGAACAGGAGGATTTCCCTCCAGTTCATTCGAAAATAAAGAAACCAGAAGAACCTGAGTAGTATGAGGTTCACTCTCTACCAGAAAGATGTGGTTAATTGAAGGTAGATTCAAGTCTACTGGTTTCTCAACCAATGGTTGGTCGAGAATGGACTCATGAGACTCACTTTCAGAGAGAGTGGGGTTGATCAAAGATGACTTTTGATCAATCACTAGATCAACTAGTGAAGAATTATGGGAAATCTTTCGATACCTAGTTAGAAGATGAGGTTGAGAAGCTATAAGTTTTTCCAACTCTTTGGAAGCTTCATCCTGTTATCACTCAGGTTCTTTCCTTAGAAGTTATTAAAGAAGGAATGGCCCGAGGTAACCACAAACCAATCTTTTAAGTACAGATCTTAGCTGATCTATACTCAGAGAGGGCTCTCCCTTTATAATTTAGCATTGGTTTGATATGATATTAGGCTAGTTATTAATGTTTAAGGAATTTGTTTTGATTTGTTTGGTGGAATTAAGGAAACAGATGGGCAGAACAGGTATTCAGGCCATTGGGCTATGGAGTCAAGTAGGAAAGGTTTAACAGGATTTGATTAATCACCGAGGTAAGAGTTCACAAGGCAAGATAGCATAGCAAGGACAAATCTAAAGGTCTCAATGGATGAAAATCTTAACCAGGGCCAAGGGCAATGAAGAATCCTTGATAGGGATTAAGATGAAGAAGGGAGGTTTGGAAAATAGCAAGGGAAATTAAGAATCTTGTACTAGGGGCCAATAGAGGGAATGAATTACAGAAGTAAGGGAGCAACTAAGAATTCCCAAACTTAAGCAATTTAGTAGAAAACATTAAAGAAGCAAACAGTTAAAACAGAGAGCACTTAAGCTAATTCTGATGATATTACTCCTTGTTTTCTTTTAAGAATTATAAGAAACACATATGATATTTCATAACATAAAGGAAAACAATAATCAAACTCAGAGAAATGATACTTATTTGTTTCCCACAGTGCACATGAATCGAATGAAATGTCCTCAACTTTATTTAATCCAGTAAACCAGTCCAGCCTTGATTACAATCGCTCCTTTCGCTCAAAACAAAAATTCCGCAAAAATGTTTTTTAATCCACACTAATTACTTCAATTTGTGAAGTATTTATACAAAAATTAATACAAAATATCTCATAACTATATGAGATTTATTCAAGGAAACAAAAGTTATCTTCGACACAAAGATAGAGACAGATGGAAAATAGATTGTTTGTTGTCCCTTTATTTGTGAATGTGCTGGATACTAGAACTCAGATTTGGCTCTTGCAATTGCCTCGATATTTATGTGTTAGATTTCGCTCTTATCTTCACCTAATGATACTCTTTACCTGTGTTGTTTAATCCTTTCATCCTGTATTACCAGACTTTACCATAGTAAACATTTTTTACTCCACAAATTTACTATAGTAACTTCGTAGTAAGTCGGTGAAACTGGTCCACCATTCATTATCTGGTAATTTCATCCTGATCATCTTCCTATAAACTTCATCAACTTTTGTGTACTTAGCAAAATTTGGTTTACTGGTGAATATATGTTTTAATTCATATCTATGTATAATAGATTCTCCAGGCCATCATAAAGTACCTTTCTTGTAGGTAATGATTTTACTCCTGAAGAACTTTCTTGACTCCTGGCCTATTTATTTAATCTCTAAATATAGTCTTCCTTTGTCATTAACTTGTCATGTATAACCAGTGGGATATGAAGGCCTTTCTCTCCCAAAATGCCATATTTCAACATGAAGCTATCTATGTCCACCTGAATACTATGACACCTTTTCTCTAGATTAAGCATTAAGTTCCTTTTAGTTAGAAATTTCTTTATTTCAATAATAGTAGTTGTTCTATCCTCAATCTCTAACTCCTCTAGCTGGTTCCTGTTCCTACTGTTCAAAAAGTCATTCAACTGATTTGCCTCTTCAGGTTTATCTCCCAGTTCTTCTTTAGTCTTTTATATAGCTTCCATAGCTACTTTAATCAATTTAGTCTATTCAAAAATTACCTAGATAGAAGGCCAAATATCATTGATGGAGTCAATGACATTGGCCCACAATATATCTTTCATGTTTGCCAATGGTTTTTATTATGTCAAATCCTTCTCCAGGACTCTGATTCTTTCCTCCTTCCTTTTGTTTTTCCATTCTTCTTCTTTATTTTGAATTTTTGCGAGCTCGTAGTTTGTTTCCAAACTTCTCATTTGTTCTCTGAGATTTTTAAATTTTGTGGCCTGGATACTCATTTGTTCCATGGCTTTAATCAATTCATCTATTTTTTCTGTTGATGTCCCTGCACTGGTTGAAATAGTCCCTGCTACTGGCAATGTTGTCACTGGTGGAAGTGTTGGCACCAAGGAAGTTGCCAGAGTGGAGGGTACTGCTGTAGAAACTGTAGGTATGACAGTCTGAGGAGTGGTGGCCAGCTCACTCTGCTTAGACTGTATTGCTTTCTCCAATTCCTTCTCAATTTCTTTTAACTGATCATTTAACTTAAGGACTAGGTCCATAAGTTCTTCCTTTTTTTTCCCCTCTATAACTTCTATAGTTTGAGGATGGTGGAGAGGAGGGATCTTGAGATGCTTCTTCAATGCAGCTATATCAACATTTTTCTTTTTAATCAAATGTTCTGCTGCTTTGACATCCTTAGGATCATGTCCCAACTCTATAACCAAGTCTTCTAAAGTTTTTATCCTGGTGTCTTTAGCTTGAGAGGATGCCTTTTCCAGTTGAAGCTGTGTAGAGGTATTGTTCAATGAGTTCTACAATTGATGTGCTATGATGGCCTTATTAGTCAATGTAGAATATACCATCTCAACGGTTTGTTTGTGCAGTTCTATTTGGTCAATAGGATGAATGTCCTTTGCCAAAACTTCAAAATCAGTCTTTAAATAATTAGCCATGGGTCTTGGTTGTTGCACAGTTGGCTTGAGGAAGCTCATCCGCATCTTTCCTTCCTTTATATCAAAGGCTGACATCAGCCTTGTCTGGTTGGTTGGGGCCATTCTGAGATAATGAGCATAGGTTTGAACTTTCAGTTTCTCATTCCTTGCTTTAATTTCTTTGTATTTTCCTTTTATATCCTGGCTTTGTTCTGAAGGAGCTCTCAATGAAGACACCTCTATGCTTTGTTGTCTTTCCAATGCTTGTATATGTGAAGTAGATGGTGTCCCTCCTATTGGAATAGTCTGCATACTATCACTTCTTTCGGCTATTGTGTCACTTTTTGTTTCTTCAAGAAATTCATGTTCAAACGGGGGATTCAACCTTTACCTTTTTGTGTAGGTTTGGTCAATGGGAATAGTAGAAGGAGTGGCCTCCTCTCGGCTTCTCTTTGGATTTTTCTCCTCATTTAGAGGAGATTGCAAAATGGGAGGATTTTTCATGTTTGGTTCTGTTTGATCTAGCTCCTCCGAAATTTCTGGTTGCTCTGAATCTTCTGCCTATTTTGATGACTTTTGTTGCTCTGATGGCTGTGTGTTGTGTTCCTGTGACTGCTTTTGTGATGAAGTTTCTCCATACACCTGTACAAATGAATCTTCATCAAGCCTTCTTTCTAAATCCACAAATACATTGTCAACTGTAACTTGTGTGCTATCTTGATCTACCAAAGTGCCCTCCACCCATTCAGATTGATTGGCATATTGTTCAACTTTTGGGATCCTATGGTGGATATAAGGAGATAGCTTATGTTTTTGCCTTCTGTTACAAATGAAGCTATGGGGGTCATAGGTCCATATGAAACTCTGCTTTAATCTCAATCTTTGGAGGATTTCATCTGCCTCCTTTCCTGCCTCTCTATTATTGCAAATAAATGGGCCTAGATGATCTTTTCTTCTTAGTTGGGCCTTCTTCTTGGTTTTGACAAAGTGAATCTCATCATAGTTGATCATTTTCCTGTAGTACTCGAGAGAAAATAATCACATGGGGAGATATCTAGGTAATTTGTAAGGAGGCAGCTCACACCCATAAATTTTAATTTCAGTATGGTTTTGGTACAAGTACCAATCCCCTACTTTGTATTGTTTGGACAGTTGGAGAACCCTCTTAATGTCTGCACTGATTTTGGGAGGGGGACTTCCTAATAACATTGTAGTCACTGGATGTACAAATAGGTCAATAAAATCTGTGTATGGATAGTGAGAAGAACAAGGCCTGTGGAATAGAGAGTTCTAGAAGATGGCAGATCTAGGATTCCCTCTAGTATCAAGTTTTTGGACAGAGGAGGGAAACTTATTAGTTTGGTAGTAAAGAAACAAATGGTACAGGACTAATGAATATTTGAACACTCTTTCATTTTCTAATCTCATAAACTGATCAAGAATTTTATCTGCAATGAATTTTGCATTATCAAACTTGACTGCAAGAGGTTGACCAGGTGTAAAAATAGACATGTAGGCAAAAATAATATCATCTACATATTCATTAGTGGTAAAACCTAAAATGCATGATATCATTGTTGTGATATCTTTTCCTAGATCAGAAAAGATAACTGACATATAAGGAGGGGGGGTCTTTTGGCATTTACTTTTCTTCAACAATGAAAGTCTGGAGGATTTGGGTACTTCTGGAACTAGATAGCTTAGAGAATCTTTCAAGCAAATCAGGAATGGTAAGGGGGGTGAGATCTTAACCAGGTTGTAACTGTAACATTTCATTTATGGATTCAGTAGTGATAGTAAACAGGACTTTCTGGTCTGGGGACATTACAACTCTCATGATAGGGTCATAGTTTGCATGACAGTAGTGAATAATTTCCGGAAAGACATGAACACTGAAGAATTGATATTTGGGTAGGCTTGATTCCCAGAGGCCTATCTTATCTGCATGGTTCAAATAATTGTCTTGGTATCTACAACACAATTTCAGAGGAGTTTCATTGAAGGTGAGGTATTTTATCTGAAAATCTTTGTTAGCCAGGGGAAGATGGTCTAAATCTCTGTGGGGAGTGGTAACTGGCATGACATTTAAGGAAACTGGGGTGTCCATCCTTGGTTCTTGTGGATTCAAGGACAAGGGCAGAGAATTTCAGGGAACTATGGAAAACTGGGTCGTCTCAGAGAGTGTCAAGACTGTCAAACAACTTAATTTCACTAAATTACTTAATTTTTATAGCAATTTAGCTCGGGTTCAGTATGAAAACAAGGTTTCTTAGTTGAAAAAGGGGTAAATACCTGGTTTTAGTTGTATGAAGGGACAAATGACACTAGTGCACTGTTTGCAGGGACCGCACGGGTCTGCAATGGTAATCTGGAGTTCAACGGCTTCTGGAAGTTGACGGTTGGAAGCAGGGTGACGGTTTGAATGTACTCTGCGTGTGCATGGAGAACAAAAGGTTCTTTTCTTGGTGAAACAAAAATAATGAGTATTTTTTGTTTTATTTGCAAAGTCAATGATTTTGGTGGGTATAATGGAAAGCGACAGTTGGTGCCAACTAGCGGAGGTGATGTTTTTTCGTTTAGTGGAGGTGGTAAATGCAAGCGGTAAGCGGAATCTATCACACCACTTTTGAGAGCTTGGTGGTATTGGGAGAGGTCCTCCCGATACCATTCATCGGGTGAAAATGTAGTGGCGGGATGAATAGTAAAACCGCGTACATTGAGCGCGTAAAGGTCGGCATTGGGGGCCGCCCGATATGAGTGTCAGCCGTTAGATCTGAAGGAGTCAGATCGTATGGTGGTTGGGGCAATGATTTGATAGGGAATTAATGGAGGGACCTGACGGGACAATAATTATGGATTAAGGAGATTTAATGGTGTCGGGAGTGATTTGATTGGAGGATGGTTATTAATTAATCACAGTTTGATTAATTAATCCCTTTTAACACGGCAGAGGGTTATGGCTCTTAATTAATCGCAGATTGATTAATTAATCCATCTAATTACTTTATTATTATGGTTTATATTTCAAACCTTGGGAGCGGGATATTATCATATAGGATTTTAATAATATATACGGGAAAGGGGTGTATTTTTCGGGAGTTAAAAATATAATAAATTAATGTTAATATGAAATGGAAATGGAGATGAAAAATGCGCTAAGTAAAATGTTTTTGAAATATATTCATACTCTCACATTTAAACATTATAACTTAGGCTTAGGTGCATTTGTGGGTTTTTATATGGGGTAATTACTTTTCCCAGGCAAATAGTGATTTTACCTTAGAAAAAGGGGGTTTTTAGGGAAAATGAATGAATTATGGAGGGGGTGAATGTTGATAAGGGGCTTTAGCACTTAGACCTTATAAGTTATCGGGCCGAGGGTCCGGTCCCTCCAGAAGTCAGAGAAATGCTCTGAGCCCCTTTAACTTAAGGCTTTAGGTACTTTGATTATTATTTGTGGGAAATTAGTGAAATAAGGGGTAAAATGAATGAGGAAATTAATCACCTGACTTTGTAAATGTCTCCTTGTTATCCATACTTTTAAAGCAATATGATGATGAAAGTAAATGATATAAGTTTTAACTAAACATTCATCATACATAATTCTGCAACCATTCATCTACTTACCCACCTACACATCCTACCATTTTTTCTACTTTTTATTAGGGTGCACTTGAACTGGCAAACCCTTATCAAACTTTTCTTTTCTTTTACAATGGAAATCTATCTAAGTCTATCCTTATTACATCCAAGGGCTCAAATTAAACTGTTGAGATCCTTTTATTAACTCTACCTATCTACTTATCTGCCAAGATTAAACAGTTTGGTCAGATTTTATTCTCTATCTCTAAGCATGAAATTGAAAACATGGAATACCCAAGATTAAACTATTTGGTTACCATGGATTGTGGCATAAATAACAAGTTGCACACAATCATTATTGTACAAAAAATAAAATAGTAGTGGCATTTTGACTTGCACACTTTCATGGTCTTTTTATTTTTCTTGGGGTTCATTTTTCATCTTTTTTTTGACCATTTTTCATTCTTTTTGTCCTTTGATTTTTCTTTTAGGACATACCCTCTTTACATTTTTTAATTTTTTTGAGTTTTTTGAATATGGAAAACATTTGCAGAAAGCAAAGGTATGTACATATTACAGAGATAAACTAAGTCGATCATAAATTATGACACCTATTGGTATAGGAACATAACAGTGGCTCCACTTGGGGATGGCTTTCCCTGGTGGAAAGTCAAGAACTGTAGATCAATGGCCTTTTGAAAGACTGTGATTTTATTCTGCAATTTTTCCTTTATTCTGCTGCTTTATTGATATTTATGACAGTGACACTTTTGAAGCTTAGGGCCTTCTCTTCGGGCTTCAACTCCAAAACTTTACCATCCAATCCACTCTAAACATTATGAAGGATATGGTATGTACAACTGAAACTGGTAAAATTAGTAACTTGGATCAATATAGTGCTTCAACATTCGACCATTGACTGGTCCTCCTTCTACCTCTGCACCATTCAATTCTTTGAGAAAGTAAGCATTATTACCTCTGAAGGCATATATAATGTATGGACCTTTCCACAGGAAGTCAAACTTCCCATGTTTCCCTTTATCTTCTCTTCTAGAGTCCCACTTCAAAACTTTATCACCAAGATAGAAGTCTTCTACCTTGGTTCTTTTATCAAAAACTTTCTTGAGTTTTTCCTGCAGTACTTGGGATCTGATGTATACTTCCTCCCTGGTTTGCTGCAAATGAATGGTTTTATTGATTCTCCTCTGAATATAATTTGGTTCAACTTGGGATTCCTGGAGTAGTTTCATTACTGGAATTCCCAATGATGAAGGGAAAACTACTTCCATCCCATAGACTAGCTGATAGGGACTAGTTCCAATTGATTTCTTAGTGGTCAACCTGTCTGCCCACAAAATATTTATTAATTTCTTGTTCCATGTTTTCTTATTATCTTCCAACATTTTTTTAATAATGTTCATCAGACTTTTGTTGGAGGATTCTGCAAGCCCGTTTCCTTGGGGATAGTAGGTTGTAGAGTGACCAAGGGTTAAATGGTATTTATGGCAGAAATCAATCATCCTCTTTGATTTAAAGGTTGTAGCATTGTCTGTTATAATTTTGTTGGGAAAACCAAATCGGGACAGAATATTGGCCTCCAGAAAACCTATTATGATAGTATCAGTGGCTTGTCTAGAGGGAATAGCTTCTATCCACATTGTAAAGTAATCTGTGGCAATCAAGATACACCTATGTTGAGCAGAAGAAGGGGGGTGAATTTCACCAATGAAATCTAGACCCCACTGTTGAAAAGGTTTTTCAGTAGAAATGGGTTTCAAAGGTAAAGGCAAAAGTTTTCTTTTCCCTTCAAAGATCTGACACTTGTGGCAGGAGGTTACAAACTTTTTTACATCAGAGAACAGAGTTGGCCAGTAAAATCCAGCTCTTAGGATTTTATCAGCTGTTGTCTTCCAGTAGAGATGTCCTCCACAATCACCTGCATGAAATTCTTGGAGTACTTTGTTAGATTCTTCCTTTAATAAACAATTTAACATAATGCCTTCATGATTTTTCCAGAATAAAGTATTATCAATTATGCATAATTTCAAAGATTTCATTTTCAAAAACCTACTTTTAATTCTGGAAAACCCTGGAGGAGCTTGTAAATTTTCTAGAACGTATATTATGTCAGCATACCAGGGTGAATCTAAAAAGGCCTGGCTGATCCGTGGAGTCGCCATCTCCTCTTTTTTACCCAGTTCTGCAATAAAATTTATACCCATGGCTTGGCAATTTGTTTCAGCCATAAGTTTGGCCAACCCTTGGCATTTGATTAATTTTTTAGGATTAATCTCTATGTCATTCTCTAATATGGTATCTATCCACTTTCCCCTTTTGCCATCAACTCCATTCTGTGTTAGAATGCCTTTGACTACAGCATTGGGAACATAAGCTACTATGTGAGAGTACAAGATATAGACTCTGAAATCTTTGATAGGTTTTACCAAAGCAAAAGCCTGTTTTTCCATTATGTTATACTTTATAGGTGCATCCCTTAGAGCTTTACTAAAGAAGGCTATTGGTTGTTCAAATACCTGATCATTCTTCTATAGTAAAACTGTAGCAATACTATGTTCAGATGCAAAAGAAAAAATGATAAATTCTTTGTCAAACTTTGGACTTATGAGGACTGGTGTTTGTGTCAAGGCTAACTTTATACCTTCGAATGATTATTTAGCCTCTACAGTCCATTTAATAGCCGAATCTTTATTTAACATTTTGTTTAGTAATCTAATTAACTTAGCTAAATTATAGATAAATCTCCTCAAAAAGTCTATCTTCCATAGAAATGCTTGAAGTTCTTTGATATTCCTAGGATGGGGTATCTTCAAAATAGCTTCAATTCTTGTTGGGTCAATCCTGATACCATATTTGGAGATAGTGTGGCATAAAAATTTCCCTTCTTCCAAACCAAATAAAGATTTTTTAGGATTGAGAGAAATTCCATATTTCCTGCACTTAATAGAGACCTGCCTAAGATGATCCAGGTGTTGTTGATGTGATTTAGAGAATACTGTGAGGTCATCTAGGTAAACTACCAGGAAGTCGTGGATTTCTTTGGGAAAGGCTATGCCCATTTCTCTTTGAAAGGTGGCCCCTACATTTCTTAACCCAAAAGGCATTTTCACATACATGAAAGTGCCCCATGGAGTTGTGAAAGCAGTCTTTGCCTGATCATCTGGGTGGACTAGGATTTGGTTATAACCAAAGAACCCATCTAGCAGTGAGATTCTAGAGGAACCCACTACCCTCTATAATATGTGATCCATTTTTGGAAGAGGATAGTTATCTTTAAGTGAAACTTTATTTAGATTTCTAAGATCAACACACAACCTAATTTCACCCATTTTCTTTCTAGTGGGTACCAAATTGGAAACCCAGTCTGAGAACCTAATAGGTGCAATAATCCCAGCTTCATACGTTCTTTTGATTTCCTTTCCAATAGAAGGCAGTAGAACAAGGTTAATTCTTCTAAGCTTCTATCTAAAGGGCTTTTGATCTTATTTTAATGGAATAGTGTGTTGTATTATGCTAGTATCATAAGATTTTAGGTCCTCATAACTCCAGGCAAAAACATCCTGAAATTCTTTCAGTAGTTCCATATATTTCAGTTTTTCATTGGGAGGTAATGATTTTGACAGCTTTATTAGTTTGGGATTCTATTCAGATCCTATATTACATTCCTCAATGTCTGACTTCAAAGGTTCCATTTTAGGTTTTTTGGGAATATCGTTTGAATCGAATAAGTCCTCCAAAGGAGTTAATCCTTTGGGTAGAAAATTATCCCTAAGGTTTATGACTTCAGTTTCTTCATCAAAAACTTCATCAATTACCATTTGCTTTAGGTTTCGAATACCAGATTTTGTAAAATTTGTGGGATGAAGTCTATCTATCTAATCCTCTTCTAGTTTGTTAATTTCTAATTCATCAAAGCAATCAAAATCTACTACTATGTCTGTGTCTATGTTGGTATTTACAAATTCATTATCTAAAGTTAAAAAATTGTTAATGCGTTGAATGTTCTCAAATACTTGCCAGTTCTTTAAATTGTCAGGAATGGAAGGTGTGTGCCTAAACTCAGTAGTGTACTAATGCTTGGGTTTGAAAGGTAGCTTACAAGTACTAGCAAACATGGCTAAGCTATGAGCCTGCATGTTGTGTTTTCTGGGGATAACAACAAGTTTGGTTTCTAAGAAGGTATTTAATATTTCTATCACTGTTCCTCTATAAAACCCTAGTCTAGGCTCTCTCGTCATATAAACAACATTAATTTGTTTAATCACTAACTTAGAATCTCCCATGATAGAGACTCAATGGCTCCTAACCTTTTAACAAGTTTCAGACCTAACATAAGTGCTTCATATTTAGCCATATTGTTTGTACATTTAAAGTTCAACCTATAGGCATGACCTTCTGAATAATCGTTTTCTGAGTTGTAAATCCACACACCTGCTCCTGCGCCTAATTTGTTGACTGACCCATCAAATTCAGGATGCCACAGGATTTCATGCTCATAATTCTCATCTGGGGTAGTGGGATCCTTCTTGACTAATGTTGTAGGGAAAAGTATTCGACTCGGATGACCCTATCCCACTCTAAGGGTGACAGTTCCTTAGCAACAACTGTAAAACAAACTACTTAAGGTTTACTTCTTTATGAAAGCAAAAGAGGATGGAGAAAGAACTAACCGTTGCCTTGCGCTTAATGTCGAATCCAAACTCTTCCCTTTGGCCGCTTGCTCCTAGCTCTTTGTTCTTCTGCTCGCCCAGCTACAATGAGATCCTGCAAAATAACAAAGAAGGAAACTACAAGAGGCATGCAATCATAACTGGTTCATGGATTAGTGTAAACCAAACATGCAATCATCACAATATATAATTGAAACAAGAGCACATAGAAGAACCTCAATAGCTTTTATTAATGAAGAAATAAAGGTTCTGAGAGTATTACAACCATTGCAGGCTCCAACCCAGCAACACCTCCCAGCAGAAAGAATTGCTCTTCTTCACCTCTCTCAAACAATCACCCAATAACTCAATAATGAAACCAACAGCATATCATTACTTTGCACAAAATTCCAGCCTCCTGAGCTCATAGGAGAGAGCTCAATATATAGATGAATTGAGAAAGGATGAGTCAGCTTGCAACTGATGTGTAGCTGCCTTGTGTCCTCTCTCTCTTCAGTTAATCTTTAGTTGATCTTCAGTTCTTGAGTCCACTTGGTGAACCTTGCTTCCACTTGGAGAAACAAAGCCTCTGACTCATCACAAGGCGAAATCCCTGATCCAAGTGTCATTTTTGGAAGATTCCAAAGCAATGACTCACTGTGCCACTTGTCCTTTCTCGCTCAGCGCAGGTGGCCTTTGTCCCACTTGCTTTGCAACGCAGGTACACCATGGAGCAACTGAGTTTCAGCGCAGAACCCTAGTGGAGCACCTGCTTTGATTTCAGGATTGCTTGTTTTTGAGTGTTTTCAGGTGGAGAACTGATCTGAGAGCTGTTGGTTTGCTGACCTTGTTCCTTTAGGGGTAGGAACATCATGTTTAGGGAACTTTGGATCCCTTGGATTATTGACAATTCATGCTTGTTGCTGTAAGGCACAAAATTGTCTATAACAGATGCCCCCTAAAGTATGAGGTCGTTTATCGGGTGAAATGCTTCATTGAGAGGATCCGAAGTTCATTCAATCTGCTGAGAAGTGTCCTGTAATAAGATACAATACAATACATTATTTTTCATACATTTTTCATGATCTAGCTGAGGCGGGCATTCCCATGTTCAGCTTTATAAATACATTTTGGTACATAGAACAGACGATCGTCTGATTGTAGACTGATAATTCTCTGCCGAAATTATCATCCTTTGAGAAGGATGATCATCTGCTGTAATGATGTACATATCAAATGTCTTTATGTCCTGAATATATATCGCAGCCCGGATGGATGAAACTAGATCCGGGGTCTTCAATCTCTTCCGATCTTCACTCGATGTACAAGTCGATCCATGTGAGAATTTCTTGAAGTCGAACATGGAAAGACATCGCTTGATTACCGGTCAATGATGTAAACCGTTAACAAGCGCGAGAGGAGTCACCGATAAGGATGATGACCCTCAAGGTACGGCAGTACAATTCACATGGTGGGAATAAAGGACTTGGCGTCGACCACCATGCAAAATCTTCTGGTCGAAGGTCATTGATGTATACCTGTCGCCGGAAGTGAGAAGCTTGCCATTGAGGCATGCAAGCTTCAAAGTACTGAAGGGGGTGTTCCTAGATCAACTCCTTGGATAATGAGCTGATGTTGACAAGGAGCGATCCGTCAAAGGAGGGCCTTAATGAATCCCACATCAGTGACACAGAACGGAGCTAGTGATTGTGATGAGGTGAAAACAAACTGTGATGTATGATTCAGGGTGGCGGTCATGAAGTGGATGAAGGATAATGTATGGTAGTTGGTGGAACACGGTTGACTCTTCACAGAACCACATCTCTTGAACATATAACGACACTGATGTGATGGATTGGTAGCATTACCCCAATTGTGGATGGTGTGGCGAGGACCATGGTTATGAGACCGGTGAATGAAACAACCCAACCCGATGCAATACGGAGGACAAAGTGTCATGTTCAAGAGCGGCTTGCTACCATTAATGCTGTGAGGTTCTCCCAATTTTTCCCCAGTCATTTCTGACCAGTACCTCTTTATTTTTGTCAAGCTTGAGGAGGATAACATATGCTTGTTCTATAACCTGCCCTTCGGGCAAGCCCATCGCTATGTTTTAACGAGCCTAGCGATAGGGAAACTCGTTCTCGTCTAAAGACAAGTTTGTCGCTATTTAATCATTTTAACGAGTCTAACGACAAAGAAAACTCGGTCCTTTTCATTTTTAGAGAGTCTGAAAAGGTGCGAAAAGTTAACTCCAAAATTCCTTTTTCGTCTTCTAATTCCTTAAGTCCGAAAAACTATAAAACAATACAGAAGGGATGAATTTTCGATTGCTTTAACGAGCCGAACAAAACAAGCGCTCGATCTTTTTGTGCAATAATCCCTCAGGTCCAAAAAGATTAAAATCTAGAGGAGGGATAGCTTTCCGGTCGCTTTAACGAGCTGGAAGGCCAAAACTCGGCAAACTTTTCATATTTTACGAGTCAGTGAAAAGAGCTCAAAGAAGACTCGTCTTTTGAGGAACGAGTGATGAACAGGGATAGCAGCAGATTCCAGGTACAGGTTGGAATTCTCCAATCACGGCAGTGTCACAAGGATGGCAAGTGAAATCACTCTTCGCAACTGTTCCTCAAAATGGGTAAACAAACATATGGAGGTGAACGATTGGCCAAATGAACGGATGGAGGTGATGGCATATAAACACGACCAAGGGCTTTTAATATGGCTTTCAAAGGTTACATTTCTCGAGGTTGTTTACCGGTTCATTTTTTCTGGATGAGCTTGAACTGTAGGGAAAGATTGCTCACAACTTGTGTTTATTTTTTAACGAGCATGAACTCTGTACAAAACTGCTCGATTCTTGCATTTATTTTTTAATGAGCATGAACATTGCTAAAACTGCTCGATTTATACCAGTCTTAATACAAGGAATGCTTTAGGTGAGGTAATCTTATTTAAGGAGCGATACCTCACTAATTACTCCAATTTGGCAGGTTTTAACTTTTGCCCTTCATCCTTTCTTTATGCAAGCTGGAAACGGCTAATCCTACGAGTTTAACGGGTTAGACCTACAGGTTTAAAGGGAGGACCTAAAAATTTAAAAAATAAATAGTCGTCCCGTGCTTGCACTCCAAAAGGTTTGCATGCCCCCAGGTATAAAGTATAATTTCGAGATTCTGCCATCTTACTTATTATCCGAAAAATGGTTTTGTTCGCTGCCGCAAACTAAACTCCTTTTTCGGCGATGTCTATCATTAGGTTGCTAAGGATGGTGACTACTTGTTGCAGCAATTTCCTCTCTTTCTTTGAAGACTGCCCCTACTTCTCTTTTAAAACATATTGTTTTAATGGGTGAGGCTTGACATTCAAAGATGGTGCCTTCTTGCTGCCACAAATAGATCCCCTCCTTAGGAGAGCCTACTGCTTTAGACAAAGGGAGCGATTCTTCCGCTTCAACATAACTTTGACAAAAGAATTTTATCCTAGAACAACCCTCTCTTCCTCTGCCGGACGGGGTACGGACTAGTCCATTCTTCTGTGGAAATTAACTTTATACCTAAGGTTTTCTCTGCCCGAGGCAGGCCAGGGTGCATGCCCCCTGGGTCCCAGTTCTTTTCTTCTCGAATTACTCGCATTCATCGGGAAGTAGAACCGGGGGCGGTGGCATTCCTTGAGTGAATAAACCGTTAAGGGATGGTATTTGACTATTTGCAATGCGTGATCCTGGAAATGAAAGTTGGTCTACGAGCTTGACCATTCTTCCTTCGTGTGGAAAACACATGACTCTAAAGAGCGAGGACACTATCGCCTCCATGCAATATATATAGTCTCGTCCAAGGAGTAAGTTATATGCCAAGGGTCCCTGGACGACCATGATGTTCATATGAACTGTCTTCCCTTTCAATGTAACTGGAACATTGGGGAGAATCCCTAACGGGTGACTGGTTCCTTTATCAAAACCTGATAGATTTCTCATCTCAGGTAAAAGCGCCGGGCAACCCAGTTCTTTCCAAGCAACAGAGGAAAGGATACTCACAGATGCCCCTTCATCAATGATAGTTCCAGCCATCACCATTCTGTAGATTTGGACTATGATTCTGAATGGGGTACTGGCTGGTAACCGGGGTCTGCCTAGTTGATTCCAATCAAAGGATACAACTAGGTTGCTTGGTGGTGGGACCGAATATACGGCCGGATACGACCCTGACGATGTTCCTTCCTGCGATAAAGGAATGGGCGCATTGCCCTGATGCTCATCAGAGTCTGTGTTGATGAAAAGAATATGGACGGTGTCATCCTTATCCTCTTCAGTGAGGGTGTCATTTGAAGATGGGTCTTCAATGACGGAGTCATTGGACGATGAAACCTCTGAAGGAAGAACCGGGTCAACTGCCGTTTCGACCTTTAGACTTTCGTCTGGTCTGGATTTAGTAGGTTCATTCTCAATGACCGACACTTCAGCTGACCACTTGGGCGGGTCAGCTGGATTTTCAACTATCGAGGGATTAGGCGCGAGTTTTTGGTATCCAGGAGGAAGTTGTAACGGTGAAACCGGACGATCTTCCAAAACTCTCTTTGCCTCATCTAAGAATGGACATTTGTGGATGGCGTGATCGCCTTCACACAATATACAGGGTGATCTTGGTCTCCCTCTTCGTCCTTCACTCTCGCTAGTTGACGGACTGCAATCAACATGACTACCAGAGGTTGATGCTACCGGATTGTGCAACCTTGGGGACCAGTCCCTTAGTATCCGGGGAATACAAGGACAATCACGATGGAAGTGGGCCCCTTTGCAAATGACACATGGCGATTTAGGCCCGGTCGGTGCAGTGTGTGGGTTTTTGTCAGCTGTCTTTTGCTTGCCCCCAGTCGCCTTCGCCATAGGCCCCTTCTGCTTCTTTTCTCTCTTCTTCTTTTCCTTCTTCTCCATGGGAGGCTGACTTTTGCTGGCTCTACCTTGTGAAGATGAAGGATGAGAGGAAGAATTGTAAGAAGTGGAAGGCTGGTGGGTAGCTCTAGATTGGTCTGACTATTGATTCGACTGCTCAGGATTAGTGGCGATTTGGACTACATTAGTTGAAAAGAGCCATACAGGTAGGCCAATTGTCAATCCTGGAAGTGACAATGTTGCCATATGAGGCGCACCAACATCTCCCCAAGAGGAGAAGGGATTTGGACTTCCGCCAAGGTTACTTCCTTGGTTGGTGGGCTCCATACTTTTCAACTGAAAGATCAACGTGGGAATAACAGGTGATTATGTTCCGCTTAAAATAAATTTTATTAACGACGCTTTTAGACACAAACTCGCTTTTTCATGTTTTAAGAGTCGAGAAAAAGCTAAAGATGACTCTAGTCGCCTTCAATGTTTTAACGAGCCCGAAGTGACAAATGCTCGGATGGACTTTTTCAGTTATAGAGTTTGAAAAAGGCCAAAAGAAACTGCTCTGGAGTTCTAGGCAGAGGGTGTGCCAAACTTTTCGCGAAACCACAGAATACGTTTTACGGTACGGGTGGTTGATCTTCGTGAATGCTGTGTTCACTACATCGCGATCAGTAGGGCGGTCGACACGGCTTCCTATGGATAAAGGATAATTGCCTATAGGGGTCTCCCAATATATACGCGACGGTACGTGGGAGCACAAGTCCGTATTAGTGCCACCGACTCTCAGGAGGAATCACCCACCTTCATAGAGATCGACAGTCACTATGTTTAACGACGCCGGAACACGTCTCTACCTAGACTTCTATGTGTTTGCGTTATGTTACAAAGCGTTGTTATGTAAATTGGATTTATTTTAATGTTGATCTTGCTTATCAGTTTGCCTTTAAGGATCACCACGAGATGTATATAACAAATTCCTGAATGCAGTCTAAGATGAGAAGCAAACTTTTCAATCTTTCAACTTTGAAAACCTTAACTACTGAGGGAAAAGAAAGGCAAATATTTTCACACAGATCATAGAGCACACACTAAAATGCAAATTTTCCTAAATCGTCAAGCATACAGTCAAATGCAAAATGCACAATGCATGTATTTTCTTTTCCCTTTCTTAATGTGGATGGATACAAAAAGAAAGTGGTTATATAACTTTGATTTCGATTTAAAGCGAAAGTAAACAAGCTTGTCCAAAATCAAAAGAAACCTTAAGATTCACTTGCTTAATCACTGGAAATACATGAAATCAAACCATACTAACGAAAGTAAAATTACTAATCAGCTATGGACAGCAAACAAGCTAACTCTTTAGACCAGCAAAATGCCTAACACAGGTTTAGATCTAAGAGGCCAAAAGCATGACTAGTTTACTTTTCGTTATGGGAAATTGTAAATGAGTAAGAAATACAAAGAACAAGTACAATTTCGTTATATAACAGAGGCAGAATGATGGCAAGTAATATTGGTTTCAAAACAGGCACAAGACTGACACCTAGCAGCAAAACTAAGTGAAAACAGGCAAGAGAAAGGAGGAAACCCCAAATGCACTAAGAAAATTTGGGCCAATGCAGGCTCTGCACAGCCAAACTGGCTCTCAGCACAGGTGGTCCCTTCGGGACCTGCGTTGCAAAGCAGGCAGCCTGTGTACTACCTGCTTTGGAAAACGAGAAATGCATTTTCACAGTTTCCGGGTCATAATTTTCTCAAAAATGCACGGTTTTTGCTCAAATCAGAAGCAATCAGTCAAGCACACTCAAAGGGATGATTAAGAAGGTGCAAAGCTATCACTAAGAGCTTACAAGGATCCTTGTAGATCAGCTCTTCAAATCATGAATTTGCTCAGAAAATGAGCAAGAGTAGCTGCCCTCTACTTCGCTTTTGATATAGTCAAAAGCTTTTCGATTTGGTACTCTTTTGTTCAGGAAATGAATAGCAAAATACTACAAACACAATCAAACGGATACAGTCCCCAGCGGAGTCGCCAGTTTGTTGTAGGGAAAAGTATCTGACTCGGATGACCCTATCCCACTCTAAGGGTGACAGTTCCTTAGCAACAACTGTAAAACAAACTACTTAAGGTTTACTTCTTTATGAAAGCAAAAGAGGATGGAGAAAGCACTAACCGTTGCCTTGCGCTTAATGTCGAATCCAAACTCTTCCCTTTGGCCGCTTGCTCCTAGCTCTTTGTTCTTCTGCTCGCCCAGCTACAATGAGATCCTGCAAAATAACAAAGAAGGAAACTACAAGAGGCATGCAATCATAACTGGTTCATGGATTAGTGTAAACCAAACATGAAATCATCACAATATATAATTGAAACAAGAGCACATAGAAGAACCTCAATAGCTTTTATTAATGAAGAAATAAAGGTTCTGAGAATATTACAACCATTGCAGGCTCCAACCCAGCAACACCTCCCAGCAGAAAGAATTGCTCTTCTTCACCTCTCTCAAACAATCACCCAATAACTCAATAATGAAACCAACAGCATATCATTACTTTGCACAAAATTCCAGCCTCTTGAGCTCATAGGAGAGAGCTCAATATATAGATGAATTGAGAAAGGATGAGTCAGCTAGCAACTGATGTGTAGCTACCTTGTGTCCTCTCTCTCTTCAGTTAATCTTTAGTTGATCTTCAGTTCTTGAGTCCACTTGGTGAACCTTGCTTCCACTTGGAGAAACAAAGCCTCTGACTCATCACAAGGCGAAATCCCTGATCCAAGTGTCATTTTTGGAAGATTCCAAAGCAATGACTCACTGTGCCACTTGTCCTTTCTCGCTCAGCGCAGGTGGCCTTTGTCCCACTTGCTTTGCAACGCAGGTACACCATGGAGCAACTGAGTTTCAGCGCAGAACCCTAGTGGAGCACCTGCTTTGATTTCAGGATTGCTTGTTTTTGAGTGTTTTCAGGTGGAGAACTGATCTGAGAGCTGTTGGTTTGCTGACCTTGTTCCTTTAGGGGTAGGAACATCATGTTTAGGGAACTTTGGATCCCTTGGATTATTGACAATTCATGCTTGTTGCTGTAAGGCACAAAATTGTCTATAACAACTAAGGTATCAGGATCATCTTTTTTATCTAATGTTTCATGAATTTGGACATTTTGATTTTCCTTTAATACTGCAATTTATTTTGGTTCTACTGTTATACTACTTGAAGTATCTTCTTGATTGTTCTCATCATTGTAAAGTATGAAGGAATCTATATCAGAATGTACTGAATATATGGGAAAATTTTGAGGTCTCTCCTGGGAACTCACTACATACTTCATCAAAGTCTCTCTATACAGCTTCTTGGGGTGTCCAAAGACTGATATGGTAGCATAGGACATGTCCAATTACAGAGATCCTTGGAGTTTGGCACCCTAAGATCTAGACAACAACATACCATACTTGGGTGGTATGTCAGCAACAACTATGTCCATAAGTATGGTCTTGGTAGGGTATTGAACTAGGGAGACACACAAATCTTTTATGAGACCTAAGCATTTAACTTGGCTTGAATCAAAGGAAAATATATCCTTATAAGGCCTAGTGATATCTAAGTTAAGCTTTTCCATTACAGACTTAGGCATAAGATTATGTGAGGCTCTAGAGTCAAGCATGGCATTATGTAGGATTTTATCGTGGATGTTAAGGCTGATGTAGAAGGGTGGTACCCCTCCTTCAACTGGCTTTCCATTAACATCTGGTCCAAAAATTAACTCAGGCTGGTCATCAAATAGATTCACAGAATCTTCATTTTCAACAAAGTTCAGGGATTTACTAATTTGAGATCTGTAAGTTTCATGTTTAACCAATTCTGTCAAAGGCACTAAAATTTTGAGTTTGGCCATGTTTGCCCCCAAATTGAAAGGCAGAGAGAATTTATCTGTTTGAATATTTGGAATTTTAGAGCCAAAGTTCTGAGTAGTATGTTTTTCTTTTTCATTGTTAGGAGTATTTTCAATTGGATTTTCTAATATAATTTCTAGAGGTTGTTCCACTGTTCCTTTGAGGGGGACTAAAGTGGAAGGCTGCTCATTGGAAGGCTAGTTATCTGTTACATCTTCAATAGTGGGATTAGGAGGATTTTGATGTGGTCTAGAAAGGATTTGTAAAGTTTTTGTAACTTGAGGATTCTATTTTGTGGCTTTCTTAGGCTGGTTAGGTATTTCTTTTTTATTCTGATCAGAAACATCAATGTTTTTCTTGCTTCTTAAGTTATACTACTTATGAACTTCAAAAATAGCAGAGTCATACCCTTGCTTATAATCAAAAGATTCTCCTGTTTGAGTTTGTAACTGTTGAAGCATGTATAATTCTTGATCATCCTGAGTTAGAAAAATAGTTTCTTCATTATCTAAACCCATTAGGTTGATCTGAGTGTCTATCTTAGGGTCTTCTTGGTGGGAAGTCTCAGCATAATTTTCTTGGAAAGGTGGCCTAATGTTCTGATCAGGACCATTTTTACCAGTGTTTTGGTTCTAGTTTTTTCTAAAGTTTGGATTCCTCACTGGATTAGCCTGTTGGTTATCCCAGTGAGGTTTCCTTTCAATGACTTCTATTCTATCCATCAACCTTTCCATTCCTTTAGCTAAAGCATCTATTTTCTGATCAAAGGGTGAAGATTCATCTTTCAATGGTGTTCTTCTCTCATTTCTAACTTTGGTCCTTTTGGATAGAAGATTAGCTTCTACGCTAACAGCTACACTTTGCATCTCTTCAAGTGTGGGGGTTCCTTTCTCTAAGTTGAAAAGCCATATCTGTATCAAATCCATCTGGAAATTTAATCAGGGCTAAACTAGGTGGAGGCCTAAGATCAAGAGGGATTGCATTATACAAATTGTTAAACCTGGTACAATAGTCTTGAATAGTTTCGTTTGGTCCCCTTTTAAGGTTTTCGTATTCAGATAGAATTTGAAGGGGGTTCTTCTTATTCTCCCACCTATTTAAGAACTGTTGGTAAAGGACTTCTAAACTATCTATGTTCTGGGGGGGCAAATATCTAAACCACATTCTCACTTCTCTAGCTAGACTTTGGACAAAGATTCTCATTTGGACATCTCCTATGTAAATCTCATGCAGTTCAAAATAATGTGTCATTTTCTTAGTGTGCTGCTGAGTTGTGTATGTTCAGGCACCATCAAATGTGGTGATTTTTCTTTGATAATTTGCTGGCAAGATGCCTTGAGGAGCGGGCATTACCAGGGGGGCATATTTGAGTGCCATTGCTCTAAGCTGTATAGGGTTGAGAACAGAATTTGGGGTAACTAGAGGATTTGGGATAACAAGGGGAGTTGATATAACTGAGGTAATAGGTGTTTGAGGGGTAGTGATGGGCTGATGAGGGATTGAAGGTATGAATGGAGATGAGGTTGAGGGATGATCTTCAGTGGTGTGGGGAAAAGATGGTGAGCTAAAAGATGTTGAAGCTGTTTCAGAAAGTTCAGGGTGTCTATCAGTGGTAAGGGGTGTTTGAGGGGAGTTCAGTAGACTTTGATCAATTGACAAGTTGGCTCATTGGATTTCAAGTTCTCTGAGGAATTCTGGATCTGGGACCAGGTCCAACAGTTCACTATCAGACGTGGTTCTGAACAAAGAGAGACCAAAATACTCATCAAAAGGGATGTCTTCAAGGAATAACCACTCAATAGGGCATGAATGGGATCTAAAAACAGGTCTGAGGCTTACTGAACTTTCTTATCTTCTTATTATCCTCGGAATAAGTTTGAGATTTTCAATTACAAGGGGAGAATTTATATCAAGGTTGGCCGTGGTGTAGTGAGTTCTCCCTGAAGCCAAATTTCGAGCTTTTTGTGATTGTTTTAATTTTTTATGAACTCTTGGAAATAACTTCTAATAACCCTTTAAGATTCTTATGAATAAAAAATTGAATTCCTCAAGGGTTTATTAAAACTGAGGGTTTTGAATCCTTAGTATGGTCACCATTGTGTTATCACTTAGGTTTTTTCCTTAGAAGTTATTAAAGAAGGAATGGCCTAAGGTAACCACAAACCAATCTTTTAAGTACAAATTCTAGTTGATCTTCACTTAGAGAGGGCTCTCTCTTTATAATTTAGCATTATTTTGATATGATATTAGGCTATTTATTAATGTTTAAGGAATTTGTTTTGATTTGTTTGGTGGAATTAAGGAAACAGATGGGAAGAACAAGCATTCAGGCCATTGGGCTATGGAGTCAAGTAGGAAAGGTTTAACAAGATTTGATTAATCACTGACGTAAGAGTTCACAAGGCAAGATAGCATAGCAAGGACAAATCTGAAGGTCTCAATGGATGAAAATCTTAACCAAGGCCAAGGGCAATGAAGAATCCTTGACAGGGATTAAGATGAAGAAGGAAGGTTTCGCAAACAGCAAGGGCAATTAAGAATCCTGTACTAGGGCTCAATAGAGGGAATGAATTACAAAAGTAAGGGAGCAACTAAGAATTCCCAGACTTAAGCAATTTAGTATAAAACATTAAAGAAGCAAACAATTAAAACAGAGAGAACTTAAGCTAATTCTGATGATATTACTCCTTGTTTTCTTTTAAGAATTATAAGAAACGCATATGATATTTCATAACATAAAGGAAAACAATAATCAAACTCAGAGAAATGATACTTATTTGTTTCCCACAGTTCAAATGAATCAAGTGAAATTTCCTCAGCATTATTTAATCCAGTAAACCAGTCCAACCTTGATTACAATCGCTCCTTTAGCTCAAAACAAAAAGTCTGCAGAAATGTTTTTTAATCCACACTAATTACTTCAATTTGTGAAGTATTTATACACAAATTAATACAAAATATCTCATAACTATATGAGATTTATTCAAGGAAACAAAAGTTATATTCCACATGAAGATAGAGACAGATGGAAAATAGATTGTTTGCTATCCCTTTATTTGTGAATGTGTTGGATACTGGAACTCAAATTTGGCTCTTTCAGTTGCCTCGATATTTATGTGCTAGATTCACTCTTATCTTCACCTACTGATACTCTTTACCTGTGTTGTTTCATCCTTTCATCCTGTATTACCAGACTTTACCATAGTAAACATTTTTTACTCCACAGATTTACTATAGTAACTTCACAGTAAGTCAGTCAAACTAGTCCACCATTCGTTATCTAGTAATTTCATCGTAATCATCTTCATGTAAACTTCATATGCTTCTGTGTACTTTGAAAAATTGGGTTTGCTGGTGAATAGATGTTTTATTTCATGCTCTGTGTAGAATAGATTCTCCAGGCCATCATAAAGTACCTTTCGTGTAGGTAATGCTTTTATTCCCGAAGAACTTGCTTGACTCTTGGCCTATTTATTTAATCTCTCGATATAGTCTTCCTGTGTCATTAACTTGTCATGTATAACCAGTGGACTAGGAAGGCCTTTCTCTCTCAAAATTCCATATTTCAACATGAAGCTATCTATGTCTGCCTGAATACTCTGACACCTTTTCTCTAGATTAAGCATTAAGTTCCTTTTAGTAAGAACTTTCTTTATTTCAATAATAGTAGCTATTCTATCCTCAATCTCTAACTCTTCTAGCTGGTGCCTATTCCTACCGTTCAAAAAATCAATCAACTGATTTGCCTCTTTAGGTTTATCTCCCAGTTCTTCTTTAGTCTTCTGTATAGCGTCCATAGCTACTTTAATCAATTCAGTCTGTTCAAAAATTACCTAGATAGAAGGCCAAATATCATTGATGGAATCAATGATATTGACCCACAATATATCTTTCATGTCTCCCAATGGTTTTTCTTATGTCAAATCCTTCTCCAAGACTCTGATTCTTTCCTCCATCCTTTTGTTTTTTCGTTATTCTTCTTTATTTTGAATTTTTGCGAGCTCATAGTTTGTTTCCAAACTTGTCATTTGTTCTCTGAGCTTTTTCAATTCTGTGTCCTGGATACTCATTTGTTCCATGGCTTTAATCAATTCAACTGTTTTTCTGTTGATGTCCCTGCACTGGTTGAAATAGTCCCTGCTACTGGCAATGTTGTCACTGGTGGAAGTGTTGGCATCAAGGAAGTTGCTAGAGTGGACGGTACTACTGTAGAAACTATAGGTATGACAGTCCGAGGAGTGTTGGCTAGCTCACTCTGCTTAGACTGTATTGTTTTCTCCAATTCCTTCTCAGTTTCTTTTAGCCTATCATTTAACTTAAGGACTAGGTCCCTAATTTCTTCCTCTTTTTGACTCTCTATAACTTCTGCAGTTTGAGGATGGTGGAGAGGAGGGATCTTGAGCTACTTCTTCAACGCAGCTATATCATCATTTTTCTTTTAAATCAACTATTATGTTGCTTTCACATCCTTAGGATCATGTCCCAACTCTATCATCAAGTCTTATAAAGTTTTTATCTTGTGTCTTTAGCCTGAGAGGAGGTCTTTTCCAGTTGAAGATGTGAAGAGGTATTGTTCAATGAGCTCTGCAATTGATGTGCTGTGATGGCCTTATTAGTCAATGTAGAATATACCATCTCACCGGTTTGTTTGTTCACTTCTATTTGGTTAATAGGATGAATATCCTTTTCCAAAACTTCAAAATGAGTCTTTAAATAATCAGCCATAGATATTGGCCGTTTCACTGTTGGCTTGAGGAAACTCATCTGCATCTTTCCTTCCTTTTGTTAGGATATTCCGACACATAGGATATAGTTAAGTTCAACTTGGTCTAGTATAGAGTTAGGTTAGAGTTAGGTAAAGTGTGTTTCTTTACCGTTGTACATTTTGTAACTTACAATCTGACGGTCACGATATGTAGTGATCCGACGGTTCACTCTCACCTCGGTATTACCGACACTTGATCCGTGGCTTGACACCCGATTGGTCCATGAGTTCTATTTAAAGCGCATGGAGGGTCATTGTTCGGGTAATCCGTGCATGAGATAAGCTTATGTAAATTTTCATTCTTTGATTAATAAATTGCCTGTAGTACCCACGTTGGGACAGGCCGTGGACTGTTTCCATCCTTGCACTTTGAGGGTTTTAACCACGTCAAAAATACTGGTGTATTGATTTGAGATCTGGTTGTGAGCGGTGTCCTTTTGGTATTCTTTCTGAGGAACTTACCCTGTAAATTCTTACATGGTATCAGAGCTATTTGAGGGCCGCGTCCGTTGGTGATCCAAATCTGAAGCCGGTAGAACTGCATGCGGCTGTCGTTTCCTAGATCTGCTGTTTCTGACTGCTTTCGGACCGAGAGGACTGCTCTGTTGCATTCGGAGCATCTGTTCCAGTGAGGAACCCCTTTCGTTTCACGTGAAAAGGTTTCCAGTAGCCCTAGCTACGTCATTTTTCAGATCGGGAGGTATATAGTGTTTTTTGCAATTTACTGTTATTTTCTCTCTGCTTATTTCGGTCTCAGTTTATTTAGCCTTTTTTTTAACCGGATCTATACCTTTCATTTCTGCGTATGCTCTTTGCCTTGCGACTTTGTGCGATCTGGGCAAATCAGAAACAGAAAGGAAGGATTTTTCTCATGCGTATGCTCTTTTCCCTGCACCTTAGTGTGATCTCGGAAAATCAGAAACATTGAGAAAAATATTTAGTTTTTCGGCTAAAGCTAACTTTGAGATTTTTTTTAATTTCTAGTTTTTTGGCTAAAGCTAACTTCGAGCCGTAAGGTTCGTTTTTCTTTGCATATTCGTGTTGGGTTTTGTGTTTTGTGTTTTGTAGGGAAAAAGAGCTTTCTCAAGGCAAGCACGCAAACCAAGGCCCCCCCCCCCTCTCTCTCTCTCTCTCTCTCAAATTTTTTGTATAGATCAATTGGTTCAAAGCTATTTTAAGAGAGTAGAGGTCTTGGGTTCAAGTCTCCATTTTGTGGGGGCGGATTTTTTTTTCATTCCCGCACATTCGCGCACTTTGCCGGCAACGTCAACAATTTTTTTTCAAAAAGCCATAACTTCTTCATCCGGAAGCCTTTTTCAGAGCCGTTTTTTTTTAAACCGCCTATTTTTTCGAGATCTATCCATTGGAACACTTACTTTCAGCATCTTCAGCTTCAATTTTTTTAAAAATGGAAAGTCCATGCCAAGTCATTCTTGACAGCACTAACTACTTCCAATGGGTAGCCTACATGGAAGATTTACTTAGAAGTAAAGGTCTCTTCAGAATAGCCACAGACCAAGAGAAGAAACCAAAAGATGAAGACAAGGTGGCAAAATGGGAAAATAGACAAGATCAAGCACGTGGTTTGATAGGGATGTCTATTTCTCCTGATCTTAGATTCCACATTGCAGAACTTGAGACTCCTCATGAAGCATTAGGAAAACTTGCTAAAGTTTTTGGGATTAAAAATGAAATTAGAGCCCATCAACTTGAAAATGAGCTGCTTACTTTGGATCCTAATAATTTTTCTTGCATTGAAGATTTCTTGTCCAAATTCAAGACCCTTAGATATCTCTTGGAAGGTGTTAAAGTTAAGAAAGAAGATGGTAACCTTATTTATTCCATCCTTACTAAGTTGGGACCAGCCTACTCTGTATTTGTTTCCACTTTCCATTCTACAAGGGAAGCTTTCATTTGTCAAGGACAAGACTACAAGGCCCCTTCCTTTGACTCCTTTTGTGATTCCTTAATAAGAAAACAAGAAAAACTCTTACACCTTGGTCTTCTTAATCTTGGAAACTCTTCCACGAAAGCGTTAGCCGCCCAGCAGCAACCAAATTCAAAGAATCCTAAGAAGTCATATCCTCAAAAGAATGGTCCTAAACCATCTCAGCCTCAAAATGAAAGATCATTTCAGCAAAATGATAAGACCAATAAAAACAAATGGAAGAAGACTGATAGACATTGTAACTTTTGTAATCGAGATGGCCACTTAGAATCTAAATGCTTTAAGAAGATGGAAGCCTTGGAAGCCGCAATGAAGAAACATAACATCCATGTGGAGCCTACTTCAACTTCAACTTCCGGAATGGCACTTTCTGCATGTCATTGTCAATCATCTCAGTCTGGTTATGCATTAAATGTATCTTCTTCTTCTTCTCATTCTCATGAGTGGCTCATTGATTCTGGAGCCTCTTGTCACATGGCCAAAAACCAAGCCATGTTTTCTTCTTTAAATGATTGTAACACCAAAAATATATATATTGGTGATGATAGATCTCTTAATGTTGTAGGGACTGGAACTGTTCATCTAGACAATGGTCAGTTTAATGATGTATTATGTGTTCCAACCTTATCCTGCAACCTTCTATCTGTCTATCAGATAACTCATTCAGGTGAAGGTAAAATTGTTGAATTTTCACCTCATGATGTTGTAATCAAGGATCTAAAAGATCCTAAACAGATTCTAGCTACTGGTCTTGCTGATGATTCCAAAAGGTTGTATAAGTTTCACAACTTTGGGTCATCAAATCTTCCCTCAGTATTTGTTGCTCATAATGATGAAGTGAGCAAACTTTGGCATGAGCGATTTGGTCACTTAAACTATCGCTCCCTTCAGCATCTATGTAAAGAAAATATGGTGACAGGTCTTCCTATGGTATCTTGCAGAGATGGTGTTTGTTCCGGATGTGTACTCGGAAAACATCATCGGGACAGTTTTGACAAACGTGCCTCTTGGCACGCCTCAGCCCCTTTACAGCTTGTGCACAGTGATTTATGTGGTCCTCTTCCTGTTGCTTCATTCTCTGGCTGCAAGTACTTCTTAACTTTCATTGATGATTTCTCCAGACGCACTTGGGTATACTTCTTAAAACTCAAGAGCGAAGTATTTAACACCTTTTTGGCCTTCAAAGCCTTTGTTGAAAAACAATCTGGACATCAAATTCTTAAGCTAAGAACTGATAATGGTGGAGAATATGTTAAAAACACATTCATCAACTTTTGCACCGAAAATGGAATTCAAATGCAACATACTGTTCCATACACTCCACAACAAAATGGTGTAGCTGAAAGGAAAAATCGCACCTTAAAGGAAATGGCTAATTGTATGCTGCAATCTAAAGGACTCAGTCTTAGTTTTTGGGCCGAAGCAATTAATTGTGCAAATTATATAATCAATCGCACTCCTACTAAGGTTCTAGAGAATATCACTCCAGAAGAAGCTTGGAGTTCCATTAAACCAGATGTAAGTCACTTTCGTGTGTTTGGAAGTGAAGCATGGGCCCATATTCCAGATGAAAAGCATAAAGCTTTAGAACCTAAGAGTGAGAAATGTACTTTTGTTGGATATTCTGAAGATGTAAAAGGTTATAGACTTATTCCATTTAAGTCCAAAAATGTTATCATTAGAAGAGATGTAAAATTTGATGAAAATAAATCGGCCTGCGAGCCTAGTCCGGCGGATGTGCCACCTCTTCCTATCTCTTCTACTTTTGAAAACATTTCTTCTTTTGATGATGAAAGCGAGGATGATAATCCTCCCCCACCTTCTCAGGATCCTCAACTTCCAAGATGGGTCCGTGCTACTCGGGATGCAGCAGGTGATCTTGCCGGTGATCCTACAGATCAGCGACGTACACGTTCTCAGTTTGAAAGAGCCTCTTCTTTACTGGCTCAAGCTCCAGTAAATCATGATCCTGACACTTTTGCAGAAGCTTCAGGCCATCCACATTGGGAAGCAGCTATGAATGAAGAATATCATTCATTGATGACAAATGATACATGGGATCTTGTTCCTCTACCAAAGGGACGCAAACTTGTTAGATGTAAATGGGTTTACAGAACCAAGTATGGACCAGATGGGAAAGTTGATAAACATAAAGCTCGTCTCGTTGCTAAGGGCTTTTCACAGGTTGAAGGCATTGACTACACTGAAACCTTCTCCCCTGTTGCCAAAATGAACTCTATCCGCCTTGTTCTTTCCCTTGCTGCCTCTTTAAAATGGGAAGTCCATCAGATGGATGTTAAATCTGCCTTCTTGCATGGGGACTTGCAGGAAGAAATCTATATGGAACAACCCATTGGCTTCATACAAACAGACTCCAGCCTTGTTTGTCGACTTAAGAAATCCCTTTATGGCCTCAAGCAAGCTCCTCGGGCTTGGTATGCCAAAATGGATAGCTTTCTTTTAGAATCTGGCTTTTCTAGGTGTCATTCTGACAATACTGTCTACACCAAGAAAGTGGGAAACTCTCTTATCATCCTTGTTCTTTATGTTGATGATCTTATTCTTACTGGTAGTGATCCAAACCTTATAAACCATGTGAAGTCCAGCCTTAAAAAGAAATTTGAAATGACAGACTTAGGACACTTACACTATTTTCTCGGTCTTCAAGTCTTGCAATCCCAGGAGGGTATTTTCCTTTCCCAGTCCAAGTATGCTTGTGATATTCTTCGTCATTTTCACATGGAAGACTGTAAGCCAGCCCCTTCTCCCTTTCAGTCTGGAGTCAAACTTTCAGTCTCTTGTACTTCTCCTGAAGTTGATGCTACCTTATACCGTCAACTTGTCGGAAAACTCTTGTATTTAACCCATACTCGTCCTGATCTTTCCTTTGTTGTTGGCCTTGTTGCTCGTTTTATGCAAAACCCCCGTGAAAGTCATTGGAAAGCAGCTAAAAGAATACTTCGTTATGTTCGAGGTACAGTACAGTTTGGGATTCATTACAGTGCCAAAGCAGCTCCTCTGTTAGTTGGTTTCACTGATTCTGATTGGGCTGGTGACCCTGATGATCGGAAGTCTACTGCCGGTTATGTCTTCACTCTTGGTTCAGGACCTATTACATGGGCTTGTAAGAAACAGGCTGCCATTTCTCTTTCGTCAGCAGAAGCAGAGTATCGTGGTGCCGTGGAAGCTAGTAAGGAAGCCTTGTGGCTTCGTCAGATCCTATCAGAGTTTGGCTTTGAGTAGCAGCATCCAACCACACTTTGGTGTGATAATCAAAGTGCCATTCAGCTATGCAAAGATCCAGTCCAGCATCACCGCAGCAAACACATTGAACTACACATGCACTTCATCAGAAAGCTCATTCATGACCATGTTCTTGAAGTGCAATATTGTCCAACAGATGATCGGGTTGCAGACATCTTCACAAAGGCTCTCACAGAGGCGAAGTTCACTAAACTTCGATATATGCTTGGAGTTCAGGAAGTTGTCACTAAGGGGGGATAGGCTCTAGTGCCTCCTTCCTTCTCCTATTGTGTCATATTTGTAAATCCTTCAATCCTATCCTAAGTTGTTCTTAAGGAGGGATGTTAGGATATTCCGACACATAGGATATAGTTAAGTTCAACTTGGTCTAGTATAGAGTTAGGTTAGAGTTAGGTAAAGTGTGTTTCTTTACCATTGTACATTTTGTAACTTACAATCCGATGGTCACGATATGTAGTGATCCGATGGTTCACTCTCACCTCGGTATTACCGACACTTGATCCGTGGCTTGACACCCGATTGGTCCATGAGTTCTATTTAAAGCGCATGGAGGGTCATTGTTCGGGTAATCTGTGCATGAGATAAGCTTATGTAAATTTTCATTCTTTGATTAATAAATTGCCTGTAGTACCCACGTTGGGACAGGCCGTGGACTGTTTCCCTCCTTGCACTTTGAGGGTTTTAACCACGTCAAAAATACTGGTGTATTGATTTGAGATCTGGTTGTGAGCGGTGTCCTTTTGGTATTCTTTTTGAGGAACTTACCCTGTAAATTCTTACACCTTTATATCGAAGGATGACATCAGTCTTGTCTGGTTGGTTGGGGCCATTATGAGATAGTGAGCATAGGTTTGAGCTTTTAGTTTCTCATTCCTTGCTTTAATTTCTTTATATTTTCCTTTTATGTCCTGGCTTTGTTCTGAAGGAGCTCTGAATGAAGACACCTCTATGCTTTGTTGTCTTTCCAATGCTTGTATCTGTGAAGTAGATGGTGTCCCTCCTATTGGGATAGTCTGCATACTATCACTTCTTTTGGCTGCTATGTCACTTTCTATTTCTTCAAGAAATTCCTGTTCAGACAGGGGATTCAACCTTTGCCTTTTTGCATAGGTTTGGTCAATGGGCACAGTAGAAGGAGTGGCCTCCTCTCGGCTTCTCTTTGGATTTTTCTCCTCATTTAGAGGAGTCTGCAAAATGGGAGGATTGCTCATGTTTGGTTCTGTTTGATCTAGCTCCTCCGAAATTTCTGGTTGCTCTGAATCTTCTGCCTGTTCTGATGACTTTTGTTGCTCTGATGGTTGTGTGCTGTGTTCCTGTGACTGCTTTTGTGATGAAGTTTCTCCAGACACCTGTACAAATGAATCTTCATCAAGCCTTCTTTCTAAATCCACCAATACATTGTCAACTGCAACTTGTGTGCTATCTTGATCTACCAGAGTGCCTTCCACCCATTCAGATTGATTGGCATATTGTTCAATTTTTGGGATCCTATGGTGGATATAAGGAGATAGCTTATGTTTTTGCCTTATGTTACAAATGAAGCTGTGGGGGTCGTAGGTCCATATGAAACTCTGCTTTAATCTCAATCTTTGGAGGATTTCATCTGCCTCCTTTCCTACTTCTCTATTATTGAAAATAAATGGGCCTAGATGATATTTTATTCTTAGTTAGGCCTTCTTCTTGGTTTTGACAAAGTGAATCTCATTAGAATTGATCATTTTCCTGTATTAATCTAGAGCAAATAATCTCATGGGGAGATATCTAGGTAATTTGTAATGAGGCAGCTCACACCCATAAATTTTGATTTCATTATGGTTTTGGTACAAGTACCAATCCCCTACTTTGTATTTTTTGGACAACTGGAGAACCCTCTTAATGTCTGCATTGATTCTGGGAGGGGGAGTTCCTAATAACATTATAGTCACTAGATGTACAAATAGGTCATTGAAATCTGTGCATGGATAGTGAGAAGAACAAGACCTATGGAATAGAGAGGTCCAGAAGATGACAGATCTAGGATTCCCTCTAGTATTAAGTTTTTGGACAGAGAAGGGAAACGTATCAGTTTGGTAGTAGAGAAACAAATGGTATAGGACTGATGAATATTTGAACACTCTTTCATTTTCTAATCTCATAAACGGATCATGCATTTTATCTACGATGAATTTTGCATAATCAAACTTGACTACAGGAGGTTGACCAGGGGTAAAAATAGACACGTAGGCAAAAAAAATGTCATATACATATTCATTAGTGGTAAAACCTAAAATGCATGATATCATTGTTACGATATCTTTGCCCAGATCAGAAAAGATAACTGACATATAAGGAGGGGGGTCTTTTGGCATGTACTTTTCTTCAACAATGAAAGTCTGGAGGATTTGGGTACTTCTGGAACTAGATAGCTTAGAGAATCTTTCAAGCAAATTAGAAATGGTAAGGGGGGTGAGATCTTGACTAGGTTGTAACTGTAACATTTCATTTATGGATTCAGTAGTGATAGTAAACAAGACTTTCTGGTCTGGGGACATTACAGCTCTCATGATAGGGTCATAGTTTGCATGATAGTAGTGAATAATTTCCAGAAAGACATGAACACTAGGGAATTGATATTTGGGCAGGTTTGATTCCCAGAGGCCTATCTTATCTGCATGGTTCAAATAATTGTCTTGGTATCTGCAATACAATTTCAGAGGGGTTTCATCGAAGGTGAGGTCTTTTATCTGAAAATCTTTGTCAACCAGGGGAAGATGGTCTAAATCTCTGTGGGGAGTGGTAATTGGCATGACATTTAAGGTGACTGGGGTGTTCATCCTTGGTTCTTGTGGATTCAAGGATGAGGGCAGAGAATTTCAGGGAACTATGGAAAATTGGGTTGTCTCAGAGAGTGTCAAGACTGTCAAACAGCTTAATTTCACTAAATTACTTAATTTTTACAACAATTTAGCTCAGGTTCAATATGAAAACAGGGTTTCTTAGTTGAAAAAGGGGTAAATACCTGGTTTTGGTTGTATGAAGGGACAAATGGCACTGGTGCACTATTTGCAGGGAGCACACAGGTTTGCAATGGTAATCTGGAGTTCAGTGGCTTCTGGAGGTTGACGGTTGGAAGCAGGGTGACGGTTTGAATGTACTCTGCTTGTGCATGGAGAACGAAAGGTTATTTTCTTTGTGAAACAAAAAGAATGAGTGTTTTTGGTTTTATTTTCAAATTCAATGATTTTGGTGAGTATAATGGAAAGCAACAGTTGGCGCCAACTAGCGGAGGTGACGTTTTGTCGTTTAGTGGAGGTGGTAAACGGAGGTGGTAAGTGGAATCTATCGCACCACTTTTGAGAGCTTGGTAGTATTGGGAGAGGTCCACCCGATGCCATTCATCGGGCGATGCGTAGTGTCGGGATGAATAGTAAAATCGCTTACATCGAGCCAGTAAAGGTCGGCATCGGGGGCCACCTGACATGATTGTCAGCTGTTATATCTGAAGGGGTCAGATCGTACAGTGGTCGGGACAATGATTTGATCGGGAATTAATGGAGGGGCTCGACGGGATAATAATTATGGATTAGGGAGATTTAATGGCGTCGGGAGTGATTTTATTGGAGGACGGTTATTAATTAATCCCTTTTAACGAGGCAGAGGGTTATGGCTCTTAATTAATCGCAGATTGATTAATTAATCCATCAAATTACTTTATTATTATGGTTTATATTTCAAACGTCGGGAGCGAAATATTATCATATAGGATTTTTAATAATATATACGGGAAAGGGGTGTATTTTTTGGGAGTTAAAAATACAATAAATTAATGTTAATATTTAATGGAAACGGAGATGAAAAATGTGCTAAGTAAAATGCTTTTGAAATATATTCATACTCTCACATTTAAACATTATAACTTAGGCTTAGGTGCATTTGTGGGTTTTTATATGGGGTAATTACTTTTCCCAGGCAAATAGTGATTTTACCTTAGAAAAAGGGGGTTTTAAGGTAAAATGAATGAATTATGGAGGCGGTGAATGTTGATAAGGGGCTTTAGCACTTAGACCTTATAAGTTATCAGGCTGAGGGTCCAGTCCCTCTAGAAGTCAGATAAATGCTCTGAGCCCCTTCAACTTAAGGCTTTAGGTACTTTGATTGTTATTTGTGGGAAATTAGTGAAATAAGGGGTAAAATGAATGAGGAAATTAATCACATGACTTTGTAAATTTCTCCTTGTCATCCATACTTTTAAAGAAATATGATGATGAAAGTAAATTTTATAAGTTTTAACTAAACAATCATCATACATAATTCTGCAACCATTCATCTACTTACCCACCTACACATCCTACCATTTTTTCTACTTTTTATTAGGGTGCACTTGAACTGGCAAACCCTTATCAAACTTTTCTTTTCTTTTACAATGGATATCTATCTAAGTCTATGCTTATTATATCCAAGGGCTCAGATTAAACTGTTGAGCTCCTTATATTAACTCTACCTATCTACTTATCTGGCAAGATTAAACAGTTTGGTCAGATTTTATTCTCTATCTCTAAGCATGAAATTGAACACATGGAATACCCAAGATTAAACTATTTGGTTAACATGGATTGTGGCATAAATAATAAGTTGCACACAATCATTATTATACAAAAAATAAAATAGTAGTGGCATTTTGACTTGCACACTTTCATGGTCTTTTTATTTTTCTTGGGGTTCATTTTTCTTCTTTTTTTCGACCTTTTTTCATTCTTTTTGTCCTTTGATTTTTCTTTTAGGACATACCCTCTTTAAATTTTTTAATTTTTTTGAGTTTTTTTAATATGGAAAACATTTGCACAAAGCAAAGGTATGTACATATTACAGAGATAAACTAAGTCGATCATAAATTATGACACCTATTGGTATAGGAACATAACACATCCATAAGAGGAAAAAGGTGAATGGGATTATTACCTTCACAAAACTTACAGGGAAATTTGGCTTTTCCCTTTTTCCCATGAGCTTTACTAATACTAGTTGAAGGTTTATCACCAAAATGATCATTAGAGGCTGATGACAAAGGTCGATGTGAGCCTATAGACCACACTTCTAATACCTTGGGAATACAAGGGCAATTTTGAAGAAGGTGGTCACCCTTACATAACATGCAAGGGAATTTTACTTTTTGGGGCTGGTTGGAAGATTTTCCTTCATTAGTTTCATCGGTAGAAATAGTTTTTTTGTTTGCCCCTTGCTTATTTTGCTTCTTCTTATTATTCATCCTCTTCTTCTTGTTCTTAGCTTCCTAGTTACTAGAGTCCAGACTTTCACCAAGCGAAGAGGAGGAATAGGGTGAAGAAATAGGCGAGAAGGAAACGGGTCAATTTTGGGATCGACATAATGTCGATGTTTTTCAGGTGGAGGAGAACTCAATTGAAAAGAAGTTTGGACACTTGGAACCACCGAGTTGGAAAATAACCAAACTAGCAGACCAATGGTCAATCCAAGAAGGGACAACGTCACCATATAAGGAGCACTAGTATTTCCAAAAGTATGAAAAGGACTAGCATTCCCATCAGAGCAGTTTCCTTGACTGGTAGACTCAGGAAATTATAATATCGAATATCAAAATTGAAATCTGGGAAACTGAGACTTATCTACCCACTTAGACTTCCAAATCCCCTACCACCAACTACGAAGCGAGAATTCTCTCAATGATGGGCCTTCTTTAGATCAAGGTTAACGAAGTCACCTCCTTATCTAGGCATGAAAAACAAAAAGATATCTTGAGGCCACTAGGGCTGGGCACCTTAAAGCTCAACTACGATGGTGCAACAAAAGGTAATCTGGGCCAAGCAAGTTTTGGAGGGGTTTTCAGGAACACAAAAGGTGAAATAATTTTGATATATGAGGGCAACATAGGTTCAACCATAAACAATTATGTTGAACTTCATGCTCTGGAAAATGGAATTACCACCGCGCACAACTTATAGCTCAGTCCTCTGATCGTGGAAGGAGATTCCACACTAGCCATCCAGATAGGAAAAAAGATACAGCAGGGCATCGATGTGGAAAAATTCTGGGACAGCTGGCGACTAAAAAAAATTATTCAGCACATCAAACAAAAAATAGACAGAATGGTAGGCCTCCACTTTCAGGCCATCAGAAGGAGTGGTAATAAGCTCGCAGGCAGACTTGGAAATGACACATGATGAGGACCCTTCGGCTGAACTCCAAAGCATGGAAGGACCTGGAGGACAGTGACCTCCATTAGCACTGCGCAACCATTAATGATAAAGATATCCAATCTACTGAACAATAATTGTTTGTGTATCCTTCATTGTTTCAAGGTTGATTCCAAGTATAGGAGGAAGGACATCATAGTGGTGCACGTGCCCAGAATCATCCTCAGCTTGCTATATGTCATGGCCCTTACTGGCACCTCCTTTCTCCCTTGCGTGAATGTCGCCTCCCCATCACATCCTTTCTGCTTGGATCTTCCTCCACTGCCTAGCATCCGTTCTTTGCATGCTTCCCCTTCCCACCCCTCTTCCTCACCCCTTGCCTCCCTTCATACCCTGGCCTCTATATATATCCCCATCACTTATCTCCCCCTCATATTATCCTCTACTCTCTTTCCTCCTCACTCATCCTTCGCTCTCTATTTCCGCTCGCTCCCCAAACCCTCTATTTTTCTCATGGCTCCGAAGTGTTGCTCCATCCCTAGCTCCAGTCGGGGAGGAGGGTGCAATTGCACAGCTTCCTGATGGCATTCACTGGGTTCACCCCCTACTACCCGCGCAAAGACCTCCGTGAGGTGTGCAGCTCTGCGCTACGCGACGACTGTTAATTCAAAAACTCAATAGCGCATAGACAATTTGGAAGCCCAAGCAAATGTTATTCACAGAGAGGTCATGAATGAGGAAGTTGACACTCACTTCACCTGGATCCCTGATCCTGCCCTCACCAGAGCACGTGAGAACCTCTATGTGTGAACCATAGAAACATGGTGGTAGATGAAAACCATCATGGGGCTTGCAATTCAGGAGTAAGAGGAGCACACCAAGGTACTCGAAACAAATATTGACAGTCTTACTGAGAAGTTTGTTATCTATGTTGAAGTCGTCCACCACTGTCGGTTCATAACTTGGGATTCACCGCAATATATGGTTATTAGGAGGAATTCGATGGCAAAGGTCCATTATTTAGTTGAAGGCTCCCCAAGCATCAAGAAGGAGCTTGCAGGAGCCTCCACCAGTCGCCCAAACACTATTGCGCAGTAGGAGGGGAGCACCCAGGAGACTCCCATTAGCCTGGATGATGATCTGGTGACCACCAACCATGAATGACTTTAGCTAACTCTTTTTTGTCTTTTCCTTCACGGAGGTGTGATTATGGAAGACTTCTTAGTCTCAGAAATAATAGACTTATGCCTAGTCTGCTCTGCTTCGGTTATAAGTAATACTCTCCTTTTTTAGGATGTTATAAAAAGGGTTCTCCATTGTTTCCATCGAAGACCTCAGAACCCATTTTTTCCATGGCTGCCATGTAAAAAATATAATACTAAGGCCACATCAGGATTTTCTGTTGGTCCTTAGGTTAGGCTCTCCCCCCCCACAACCCAAACACTGTAATTTTCAGGTCTTTTCAGTAATACATAATATCTTATTAAAAAAAAAAAACATCAGGTGCCACACAAGTTTAAGGTGGGTGATAAATTTTGGTTACATTTGTAGAAAGGAAGCCTTACTGGAACCCATCGAAAGCTCAGACCACTCCAATATGGTCCTTACACCATTACCAAGGTTGTGGAAGATGATTCTTTTGAGTTCAACATTTCCCCATTCCTTGGCCTACACCTAGTGTTCAATGTGGATTTCCTTCGACCATACTTTCCACCATTACTCGACACATCAAACATTGTAGAACATATCACACCAACAGAGCTAAACCTAGACTGCATGGAACAAGACACAGCTACTCAGATCATGGACACACATATCCTTAACACTCATGATCAGAAGATCCAATTGTATCGGGTTGTCAAAACTAGCCAACTCCTGCACCAAGGCAAGTGGCTCACTAGAGACCAAGTTCAACAGTAGTTTCCCTGTCTCATGGAGGCACTTAACACAATGGGGAACATTTATTCCTAAGGGGGGGCTGATATAGGAGGATATTGCTGGCCATCCTCCTTTTCCACATGGACTTCCACCATTGTTTATTTCAGTTTTTCACTTTCCTTAATTGTAGCACATTTTACTATTTTTGGTAGTTTTCGGGTCTTGAACTTCTAGAGCCATTTTGAGGCCTTAAACGAAGTTTATTTGGAAAATGGGAAAACAAGTGACTTTGACTCACATTTGTAGTTGAAAGTTATAGTCCTCGGATAGATATTGATGACGGAAAAAAACCAAGTCTGTCAAATTTCATTTGCTGATGATTTCCATATTGAAACCTTATGGATTTGGGCCCATGTTTGGACGAAATTACCTATTCCACCAAAAAACTTTCTCTAATTCCCTTCGAATGCACTGTGGTTCCAATGTCAATCCCTTTTGTCGGAATAGGACCCAAGGTTGAGAACAAGAACAGGACTATTGGTTCAAGAACAGAACCAAACTACTTCAACATAACTACACACCTTTCCCTGCATACTCGAACACAGAGTTTGTGGAAGAAGGTTGTGACTGGTCAATTACCTTTCATGATGTTTGTTTTTTATCTGCACAAACATTTTCCTTGTTGCTTGGGTTAAACAAGATTTCCTTCAACTGCTATTACATCCTCTGATGCCAGGTCCAGCGACCTTGAATCTGGCTTCTACACATCTTTAACAATATTGATCAGGGACTTCAGTCTAACCAATTTTGATCTTGTTCTTCAAGTATAAAACATGGATCCCCTTTTGTAATTCAATTATGCGTTGTCTTTGTTGGTGCCTTTATCTCCTCCAGCATTCATTGATCTCTATATGAAATAGGACATCCTTCCATTGACATCGAATTCATCATTCGATTTCTTGCATGAGTTTATGTTCCTCTACACAAAATAACCACCTCACAATTCCAATGTATCACACTTTGCAATCTTTGCAATTCCGCTTCACAACTTGTCTCACAACTCACACTTCACATTACTATCATGATGGTGGTAATCAAATATATGTTAAATGGAACATACACATAGGAAAATATATATATATATATATATATATATATATATATGAATGTTATTTCATCACATAGTTTCATATCTATATAATATTTGGTATCAAATGTTCATGTAATGATTCATTAACAGGAATCTCCAGCTTATAACAATTCAAAAATTCAACACCATTAACACTCCTACACGCTATCCTATTTCTCTGAGCTTCGATTTAATTATTCAATCGTAACAGAAATAATTCCGACTGTAGCAATGCCTTTGCGTGCTATTCTCGATCTGATTTCCTTGGATTCATTGTCAATTTCTCCTATGGTTGACAATCGACCTCTTCCAATGCTCTAGCCTTGTGACTATGCTCGATTCTTGGATCTAGTAATTAGTCTACTCTCGGCTCTGTGTATTATCTCTTTCACTTCTTTGTCTTTGATATTTTGTGCATGATTTCCCTCTTGAACTCTTTGTTCTGCTACCATTTCTGAGCTTCTTCAGTGTACTTCTCACGCGCAGAGTTCACATGTAGAACTATCTATAGTCTCGATTGCGCACCATTGATTGAGCACTATCCTATATATTAATTTTCTCAAGTTCACTTACACATCTTTATTCTACAGAAATATTCCACAATTTATACACCGTTTGTAGTTCAATCACTTAGTGTACACTATATAATTCAAAATCGAATCTCTGTATATATATATAAACAAATATTTACAAAAGGTTTCTTTTCTCAGGCTTGATTTCTAATCAGTGGCCTCTTCACCTACTCTCTAGCCCGTAGGCTCACAATTCAAACCTTTACTATCTATCTAAATTCTGAATCCTTCCATGCCTTGATGCTTATAATTTTTATACAAAAGGTTCTGTGAACCAATTCTGGTTCAGATCCTTAATAATTTCAACTAAACCCTAAGAATCCTCTCAATCCCATAAATCATGAACTAATTCCTAATTTAAGATCTACAATTAATTTCCAAATCTATCAATCCCTATGAACTCTCAACTATCCTGATTCTCTCATGTTCCCCTTCATTCGAGAACATTTACAATATGCCTCTCAATACTTAACTAGATCATATTCTCATAAAATCACTCAAAAACATTAGAATTACATTAATTTGATGCATAGGTGCTATAGGATAAAATGCACGGTGTATGGAGAATGAAGATACCCTCAAGGGTTTTCCTGGGACCCTTGGCAGACTATAAGATTATCTGTAGTCGTCAAAAAGTTACATGTGTGTCCATAAACAATAACTAACCATCAAAGCAAGAAAGATTCATTACCTCAAGCCTCCATGTAGATTTGCTGGAGAGCACAATGCAACTAGGTAGAAGTCCCTTGAGCTAGCTCCAAATCAAGTCCTGCACATAGAAGAGATAAGCATAATCACAACATACAACCTTGATAACTAATACATGAATATACAAAAGACATCTAGTTACACATAACTAAGCTACTCATGCTAAAAGGTATTGGACAAACAAATAAATGAATGATAGTACCAACACCACGGAGTAGACAGTACAACTGTAGTTCTATATTAATGTCAGAAGAGTGATTACAACCATATGTTGCATTAGCCTTCCCTTACCCCTCCAACTCCTCTCTCTCTCTCCCTTCTTACCAACTTCTTATGCTTAGATTTGAGACTATGCTCGACAATCAAGTAAGCTATCCTTTCAAATGATTTGACCTCCATCACAATAGCCCTAGCTCTTCTTATGTAGCATTCAAGTTAGGGTTGCCAAGTTCCTCCATGAGTTTCTTTAGGTAAAAGCAATGATGTTGCCATGCTTTTGAGCTCTTTCCCATTTGCCTCCTTCATTAGGATTAGAAATCCCACAAATAGGTCGAAATTTAGATGTTTCCTTGCTTTGTTGAGTAGATTTACAAGGGAATATCTAGATATTTATGAGTCAATTCACTCCTTTGACCTTTAGATTCTCATTAGGATCCACTAATGTTGTCCCCGAACCAACAAGTAGAGTTAGTAGGGTCACTAACGCTCCCTTAGGCTTACAGAGAAGCTTTATAAAGCATGTTGTCAGTGTATAGACAACGTTAGTGTGGAAACAAGGCTTATGTTCTTGGATATTTCTTCAGCCATCATGTCTTTCTCCTCTGAGTTGATGAGGAGGTCATTTTGCTGTATAACAGATGCCCCCTAAAGTGTGATATCAGAGGCTGCGACGATGGCCAAAATACTTTACTTAACTATAATTTTCCTTCTTCGACAAAAAGAGAGAGAGGATCGGAGCTTCGGGTGGTACGGGAAACCTAATACAACACGTATATATAAAACAACTAAAATCATGTCCTGAGTCGGGCATTCCCATGCTCAGTGTTGCGTTACAAAATGGGTATGTATTTACTATTAATCTCATCATCTTTTCCCTTGATTCTTATCTTTTCCATATCTTAATGCGCTAATGTATTGAGAAATTATGGTAAGAAATGGATAAAGTATTTGCAGTTACGATTTAGCTAACCTTTACCTTTATTTGTGCAGGAAAATGACAAGGAATCCTTGATTTCCAACTCTTGGATGATTGCGGTGAAAACTTGAATGGTTTGCTACCTTATTCAATATGTATGGCTTCAACACACACTTCATCAAAATCATCAGGATTAAACATCAATAATGTATGCTGCAAATATGAATGTAAACTATTGATGTATTTTAATAAGGTTTCATGTGTATCCATTGAAATACCAAGAGCCAATGCTTTCTTTCTGAACCCCTAAGTAAACTCCTGAACACTCTGCCGTTTACCTTGCCCCAAGTGCTGCCAATCAATAAAAGCTTGCTGCATGTATCCTAAAGGATAGAACTGTTTCATAAGAGCTTTTAAAAACTTAGACCATGAAGAGATGACTTTACCTTTCCACTTTACATCTATCTGAGTTTTACTTTCCAACCAAATTAAAGTTGTTCCCCCCATTCTAAGTGTAGCTAACTGAATTTTCATTTTATCGTCAGAGATGCTTTGAATACGACAATACACTTCTAACTGCTTAATCCAATTATCTAACTTTTCAGGATTCATTTCACCATCATAAATTGGTAACTCAAATTTTACATCAAGTTTTAAAAGAGATGTTTTCTTAGGTTTCTTTTATGTTTCAGATTCTACATTGGAAGAAGAAGAAGAAGAAGACGATGATGATGGAGATGATGGAGGTGAAGGAGGTTTATCAACCTTGCCTTTACCTTTGTCCTTCTTCTATGTCTTTGAAGAAGAAGCTGCATCTATCGCCTTCTTATCTTCGTAGAGTTCTCCCAAAATCTGCTGCATATTCAAGAATTCTTGCTGAAACTGTTCATCACTCATCTTAGTTTCTGGATTTTCACCTGCATCAGATCCTGTCATGGTCGACTTATGAACAACTCTTCACTTTCCAATTTCTGGATCAATCTCCTCGAGGATTCCTTCTCCATGTTGCGATTTTCACCTGGTTAACATTCACTAACAAATTCTACAATTGCAACTTGCTCTAATACCAAATTATATGATCTGAAGTGATCACATGTCAAACTGACATAGAATTGATTAATGCCATTAATGAATAGAATGTTAACTGAAAGTGCTTTTATCGTGAGAACTTCTTGAGAAGAAAGGCTTTACAACAGATGATAAAACATAAGTAAGATGAAAAATAGAAGTGAAAACAACAAATACAAAGTGATACCAGATAACAAGATGGATTACGAAGTTCATCCCTGATGGACTACATCTCCAGGTCTGCTTTCAAGATGGGCAACTGCTTTATTAGGATTGAATTCGAGAAGGTCGATTACACAGAAAATTGACCAAACGGAATGTGCACAAAGGCACTTCTAGTCACTGTCATAAGAAATCTCTCTGAACCAGATTTCCAACGCCTATCTCGGTTTCCAATTCCGACTCCCGATGCTCCTGTTACACTGAAAACAAAATTGCCTATATCCTCCACAATCTGCACTCTAAAACTCAAAATCACTCATCCCTCATAAATGAGCAAAATTGCCTTTTATAGCCCTCTAGATGCATTCTAACTCCCTAGGTTGAGTTTAGGGATGCATAAGATGAAAATAGGGTTTGTTTCCCTCAGTCTTGTCATTATTTGACACCTTAGGATAAACTTACATGGTCATCGAATTAGTTTAAATGACAAAAACAACCAAAAGCCCAAAATAGAGATTATAATAAATTAGAACCGTTAGCCATTTGCTAACTGGGCAGAGGAGGGAGACAATGCAAGTGAGCGTGCAGGTAATCCCATGGTTAAAGCTCTGGCAGTTCCGTTGACTAACCGACTGATGGTTTACTGCCCTGTTCATATGCCAAGGTTTACTCCACAATTTATGCACTATGGTTATTGTAACCATTCATTGTAAACTTCGCAACTGTAACTGTTAACAGCACATGGCTCACTGTCCACTGACATGGCCTGCTATCACAATTGACTCCCCGTGTGGTTAATCAAGCGGTTAGTCTCTGGTGTTTGAAAGCCCTGACGGCTTATTCACATCCATTCACATGCCATAGTTCTGATGCAGTCTAAACCTTGTGGTTAGGGACTGTGTTTGTAATGTTTTTATTTGTATTGGATTTTAATGTTTATAAAAAGGTCAAGAGGGTTTATAACATAGGGTTAATGTATTTGTTTTACATTGTAAGGGTTTAGAACTTAGGTTTTAGGTATTTTAATGTATGGTTTAGGTTTTTAGGTATAGGTTAGGGTTTTAGGTGTTAGGGTTTGTCATTATGATTGAAGCTTAGGTTTTACATTAGGTTTATTTTAAAATAACCCATTTACAACCAAATGTCACAAAGCGACATTAGAAACAAACATCACATGACGACAAAACCCGTCGACAACCAAATCCTGCAAGGCGGACGACAAACCCATGTCGACGACCAAATCCTGGTGGAACTGACGACAATCACATGTCGACAACCAGGTATCAAACCATATCACCATGAAAACCATATACATTACTGGACAACCTGAACCATAAACATCACTGTCGAAGTTGATGACATTGGACACTGAATGTTGATGACGAAACTGAACCTGTGTAACTGATCTGACGAGATCCTCCTGGATCACGATGGAAACATCCTATTCTTGGTTTTTTCAGCCTTTGTTGTCATTCTTCTATTGGGAGGTTTTTCATAGCTATACCATGTGTTCCCTTGAAATATTACATCATAACCATGTTCCATCAATTGTCCTACACTAATGAGGTTATGATTCAGACGTGGAACATAGTAAACATCATGTATGTATTTCTTCTTATTTTGTTTAGTAAGAACTGGGATAATACCTTTCCCTTCAGCTTTAATACAGGAATGATCTCCAATTTTAATTTCTGATGTTATGGAAGCATCAAGATAAGAAAGTGAATTTTTGTTACCTATCATATGATTGTTGCAGCCATTGTCCAGCAACCAAAGGTCCTTGTTGTGAGTGCCTTCAAAAAGATGGAAGGAAATAAACATTGTTTCATAGGATTCTCCTTCATTATTGGAGGCATGGACACTGCCTCTTTACTAATCTAACTATTTCTTTCTACATTCATGTTCATAATCCCCAAATTTCATGCAGTGATAACATTGGACATTATATTTTATCCATGGTCAGATTCTCCGAGTTTGGTTTTGTGGAGGTCTCCACTGCTCTGCTACATGATGATATTTTGATCTGCCTATACTTCATCATCCACCTTGCTTTTTTCTACCTCTAAATCCTCTATCTCTACCTATGCCAAAAGAGAGTTATGGTCTGAAAGCTTGTTCCATGGAATCTTTTTCCAAGCTAGATCTTGTTTCGTGTTCTAGAAGTGATCCAGTCAACTGTTCTACTGCGAAAATTGTAAAATCTTTGGAATCAAGAATTTCTATTACAATAAATTCATATTTCTTGGGTAGGCTTCGAAGAAAATTTTCAACAATTTTCTTACTGGCAATGGTTTCACCAATGAGTTTGACTTGATTGACTATTCCCACGACTCTAGTCATGAACTGATCTACATTCTCAGTGTTAGTCATCTTCAGGGTTTGAAATTGTGTTGTCAATGTCTTCAATTTAATTGTCTTGATTGTATCATTACCTTGATACAAAACTTTCAAAATATCCCAAGATTCTTTTTTTGTTGATGCCCAGTTATCTTGTCAAAGATAGAGTCATCGAATGAGGTTTGTATCCAACATTGCATTATGTGCACTTTCTTTCTCATATAAATAGCTTCATTCCTATGATTATTGGTCATGGGCACCCATGCTTCTTGGGTTGGGTCTACATAGTTGTTCTGAAGTGTATCCCAACACTCTTGGGCTTGCACAAAAGTCTTCATTCTTAAAGACCAAAACTCATAATTTTTGCCAAGCAGAGTCAGAGTCTATGGCAAGGCACTCGAGGAAGCCATTTCTTCAAATGCATATGTGTGCACTTTTTTGTTCCCTAACGATGGAACAACAAAAACCAACAAACAAAGGAAGGAACGCGTCGGTTGTAGACAAGGTTGAAGGTGAATCAAGAGGATCAGTGCTAAAAAGGAAAATTGTCTGAAGTTAGCAATTAGTCACGAATCCGATCCTGAGGGATCGCATTTATCTTTTACCCTTTCTGATTATAAAAGGAGACGATTGTAAGAAGAAAGGGGAGGAATCTCTGTTATTGTTTGAATTGTAATTTTAATTACAGACTCTCGCTGTTGAGAGAACATAGTTATATTGTAATGCTACTTACATTCGATGATTAATATATAATTGAAGTTGTTGTTCCCTTGCAATATCTGAAGTAGATTAGCAGTGTTCACTGGCGGCTAAGGGCCCAGCCTCTGGTGGATTTAACTACTTTCTTGTGTCATATTTCTGATTCTTCTAAAGTTTGGTTGGTTTGATAATTTCCTGTTTCTATGAGTTTACTTTATTCGTTGTTCATTACTTTCTTGTATTGAAATAGTGTATGCTCTGTTTATAATTTACAGCACTGTCAATTGATTCGAGTTATGTTTATTACAGAGTAAATTATCTAGATAGTGAATCGCATTGATGTAATCAACTGTAAAGAGTTTGATTATCGCTATTGGACTCTCATATTGATATCATTGCTATTTGGATTTTTTACTAGAGATTGAGTTTGACTTAGATTAAGTCAGTTAAGAAGAGATGAGTTATTGCTACTGTGCTCTCGGTTGATGATGTTGTTACTTGAATTGTTGTAAGATTTGATTTCAGTAGAGGATTGAGTTTTGATATTTCCTTTAATAATTGCAATTAGAATTTATTAGATGCATCTGTTTACTCTTGTATTAAAAGATCTATACTACAATTTAGGAAACATTACTCTCTGAATTTATAGCAGCCACATACTGTGTACACTCTTGAAATAAGAGGACTTGCCCGGGTTGATGATTAATGTGGGATAATTAGGAGTTTTAAAAGGCACCTTTTATCAGCCAACATTTTGGCATCATTGCTGGGGAGAGTGTAGCCAATTTACAAAGAGTGATGTATACCTGATAATTGTTGTTGAGGAAGAATTGGGTATTGAAAACGGAAGGTAAGAACCTATGTAACGAGCAAGTAAAGTGCTTTCTCCTCCGCCTGCTTTTCAGCACAATTACAGGAAAGTGAAGTAGGTGTTGAATGCTTGTCTGTTGAGAGAGAACTTGGTATTAAAAATGGAAGGTAAGAACCTACATATAAAGCAAGTAAAATGTTTTCTCCCCCACCCACTTTCCAACAGAATTATTAGGAACTTAAGGTAGAAATCAACATTTGAATTTTTTCGCATGAATGACTAAGAAGAAAAAGCTCGAAAACAATCTGATTCCACATCCCAAACCTAAAAAATCTAAGAGACCGGTGACCCTTGGACGATCGACTTTCATCGACGACATCTTAAAGAAAGATGAATCTCAGCCATCAGTAGGTCCCCGAACTGTTGCTTCCAGACAACCTATTGTCTCCCTTTAGGCCACAAGCTCACCATCTGTAGCCTATGTTGAGGTCCATAGTAAAATGGAAGGAACTGAGAAGAGTTTTCAAGAAATTGAAAATTCGCGCCAAATTCCCTCACAAGAAGGGAATTCTTGTAATATTCATGAAGGAGGAGGAGAAACAAGGGAAGCAGAGGAACCAAGATCCCCTCAGGTAGTAATCAAGCAAAGGACACCTAGTATCCCAGACCAAGGGAGTGCTATTAAGATCATTCCCACCCCTTCTAGATAGCCTAGGGATAACTCTCTAGCTCCAGAGATCCTGGAAGGGTACTGACATATATTTGATCAAATGGCCAATAATCCACAAGCACCCCAGACCTCTACATTACAGTATCCCATCATTGACACAGTTGTCAATGCACCCATGAAAGCTATCCCTCTCAAAAATATTCCCACCTTTCATGGACTTACATCAGAAGATCCAGATGCATTTATGTTTGAGTTTGATGTATTATGTCGGGGTTATGATTACACCACCGACCCCCAGAAACTAAAGTTATTTCCCTCTACGTTAAAAGGAGCAGCCCTGCATTGGTTTATGGGACTAGGTGGGGGCACCATAAACGATTGGGATCAAATGAAAACTGCTTTCCTTTAAAAATATCATGACTATTAGAGATAAAGGGAATTAAAAGAGGAAATATTCCAAATGGTAGCAAGACCTAGTGAAACATTGGAAGAGTATGTGGAGCGTTTTCAATATAACCTCAAAAGGTCTCCCTACGCAACTTTGCCTTTGCCTGATAATGTGCTAAAAACTACATTGATTAAAGGGATGAAATACCAATGGATAGAGACATTAAATATTATGGGTAAAGGTGATATATATCAAGAAGACTATGCTAACATTATTAATTTGTGTCTCAGGTGCTCAAGAGGCAGTACGAGATTGAAAGCATCAGAACGCGATATGATCGCCAAGGAAAACAAAATCTCTGGCGGAAGTATTACTCATGTAGAAATAGGCAACCTACTGGAGCATTTCAAAACAAATATCTTGGGAACTTTGACGACGCAATTAGACATCATGCAAGCCAAGTAGAAGCAGGCTTAAGTAAACAGAACCTGGTGATCTTTTTCCCTCGATGCAGGAAGAAGCATAGTAATAAAGAATGCCCACTAGATATGGTATAGACATGTGCCATATGCACTAAATATCATGCCATAGAAAGCTATCCATCGCTCCTAGGGTTAAAAGTAGTCTTCAAGGAGGTAGAGGAAGAAATGGAACCAGTATACCTGCTAAATCAACATCGCCAATGGCAAGCACGACAAACAGGTATGCCTACTGACCCATCTTCTTTCTTTCAACCCTCGCAATATAATTCTCAACAATACACAGGAGCTACGTTGCAGAACCAGCCACATTTTCCTAATGGGTCACAGCAACCATTATTGATGCCACCTTGGTCCAATCAATCAAATCAAAACAATAGTTGCCCAAATTCCTCTTTCTTCCCACCATTATGGCAAAACAATACATATCCATCCCAATGGCCCCCCGCCACTTCACAGAACCAGAACTGGCAGTCAAGCTGGTAAAGACCTACAAACCAACCAACAACAACAATCCCCCTGCCCCAACCTACACTACCAGCACCTTACACATTGCAGCAAAACCCTCAACCCAATCTACGACCACAACTCCTAGCCCAACCCAACCAAAATCCCAACAATAGACCTATCCAATCTGTACAAACTATTGAAGTACTAGAGCCAGAAACTGAGTTGAAGGAGTGTATCCAGGACAAAGAATTAAAGGTATTACAGACTCATGTGCATGGATGTGCCTATGTTACTTTATGCAACAGATCGATAAGATTGTGAAATACATAGACACTAAAGTAGTTAGAGAAAACATAACAGGCAAACATGTCAACAAAACAAGTTTAATAAGGAGTTCGCCCAATGCTCTAGGGCTATGTCTCCTAGTCCAGCCTTCAGTGGTGGCCTCTCTATTATGTTTTCAAAGAAAATTTTTTACAACAATGAGCTCAATTTGAGTCTCACTCAACAGATATAAATCGGTAGGACTGGACTTGGATCCCCCAAGTCTCTGGAGTACACAGACTCTCCTTACTGAAACTCGACCTCTATTGGTCATAGTAGTATGAGCCAAAATTGTGAATCAATACATGACAGGTATATATAGAGGAGTTTTCTTGAACCTCTCAAGCCTTCTCTAGAGTACACAGACTCTCTAACTCTCTCTGGCTCTATCTGGCTCGATGTTGCCTTCAGTGGTCAGCTCAGCTTCCTCTCGCTGTTCTCTTCTCTTAGCTTTCTTAACTCACTTTTCTCACTGCTTTCTTTGTCTCTGTCGGTTCGTGGCTTTAAAGCCAATCTAATTCCTGACTGTTCGTTTCCGCTTCCCGGTGTTCTGGTTCTTTTGCCTCTATCCATTTGAATTCCCCTATTCTACGTCATCATCACTGTGTAACGCTTCACAGGGAGGTGGCCACCTGTTTCATAATGAACTGAGTGTCAGTTCTCTTGGAAATGTTTGAACGGTCATTATTTCTGTTTAACTCCCAGATTGCCCACGAACATGATTCTTCTACCAACTCATCATTCATGCCGGACTTCAAACTTTATATAACTCAGCCTATTTACCCCATTGAATCCGATCATCCATCGGATTGCATGTCCGTCGTTGATCTGGAGCCTCCAAATCCTACGGTCTCCGTCCATATCGGGCGGGTAAGTTGCATGACGTTTACCCATCCGATGTGAGCGGTTTTCTCTCTCTTCCACCGGATGCATGGCACCTAGTGTGTGGCATCGGGCGGGACTCGGTTGAAACCGCTTACCGCTTGAAGGCCTTTCGATATCCTGACGATTTTCGTGTGGGGCCCTCTTGTGACAGAATCGGTGAATTCCATACGGTTTTTGACTTTTCGGGTCCAGGTCACTCGGGGCTTTTTCTTCTCTGAGGGGTTTGCCCGGTGATATGCGATTAGCGACTTGTCACTAATCGCATATCAGAAACCTCCCCCGTTTCTCAAAAAGGCTTTCCGTTTTGCTGTTTCATGGTAGCACGCGTTACCATGGGCCAACGGTCGACGCGCTTGACCGAGGGTCCTCGTTGCTCAGCGCTACTCACAAATTACAATTGTTCGAGGATATTTCTGATAAGCTCGACCTTTGTAAGTCTTTGAAACTTTGGCATGAATTTTATGGAATTATAAAAACTTAAAAATTTCTTTAGGATCCAATTCGGATCACGACCTTCCCACTGAAAAATCTTTTGGACCACCAAAAGTTGGTTTTTAAGCATCAATCAAGTGAGGGTACAGATTCCTCACTTTCCCAATTTCTATCCATTTCGCACTGCTTGGTTTTGAACCTTTGAGTCCAATCCTCAGGTACTCAACATCCCCCTTATGCGTAGTTCTCACCTTCCTATCCAGAACTGTATCTTCCTGCAACTCATTGAGATATTCAGGTAACAGATCATCAATAGAGAACAATTGACTCTACTCTTCGGGATCTTCAATCAATGAAGGTTCAAATAGCCTCAAACTCTCTACATTAACAACTGAGTATATGTGCATGTAAGCTGGTAAATCAAGTCGAAAAGCATTCTCACCAATTTTCTTAAGTATCTTGAAAGGTCCATACCTTATTGGCTTCAGCTTTTTACCTTCACCCTGCATTCTATCTTTGTTGATATACAACCAGACTTGATAACCAACTTGGAAACTATGCTCAGTCCGATGCTTATCACGCCTTGCCTTGTACTTGGCTTGGCTCTTTTTGAGCTATTCCTGTACTGTCTGGTGAATCTCTTGGATTTGTTCGATGAACTTGGTTGCCTTATCCACATCACTATGTCCATCAACTACTATGTCTTTACCAAAGACAAAATCCAAGGGAGACCTTGGTGTCAAACCAAAACAGGTCTCAAAAGGAGATCTTTGTGTAGAAGAATGTTTAGCTTGGTTGTAAGCATGCTGCACATAACATAAATGTTCATCCCAAAGCTTAGGATTCTTGCTGCAATAACCTCTAAGCAACTGGATCACTGTCCTGTTGACCACTTCTGTTTGGCCATCTATTTGCGGATGAAAAGTTGTGCTCTTCTTCAGTCTGGTGTCCATCAATTCCCACAAACTTGACCAAAATTTCCCAACAAATTGGGTATCTCGATCAGATATAATGGAAGTGGGTAATCCAAAATGAACCCATACATGCTGAAAGAACAACTTTGCAGTTTGTTCAGCTGTAATCTGTTTGTTACAAGGTATTAAAATACACATTTTGCTGAACCTATCCACAACAACATATAAATAGTCATGACATTTTCTAGATTTAGGCACTCCCCCAACGAAGTCCATAGAAACACTTTCCCAAGGATGAGAAGGAACTGGTAGTGGAGTGTACAAGCATAGTTTTCTATTGCTGAGTTTGCTTTTAGCACAAATGGTACATCCTCTCACATATCTAGAAACTGTCTCATTCATTTTTGGCCAATAACAAAATCTTTGTAGCTGTGTAGCTGTTTTACTTATACCAAAGTGACTTGATATTAGAGAAGTGTGTGCTTCTCAAATTATCTTTACTCTTTCTATTTGAGGAATGCATAACTTTCCCAAATGATACAAGAGTTGTTCCTTAACATGATAATCCAATTCTTCTACTTGTTTGCCATGACTTAAAGTTGCATATACATCTTTAAAATCTATATCTTGAGCATACTGTTCAATGTAGCTTTCATGCAATACTGAATTATGCTTTAGTATAGTAGATGCATTTATGATTGGTCTGGACAACATATCTACAACTTTATTGTGTATGCCCTTTTTATATCTGATGACAAGATGAAACTGTTGTAGAAAACCCAGCCACCTATAGTGTCTTGATTGTTGAAACTTAGTTTGTGAGTGCAAATATTGAAGTGGTTGATGATCAGTATGTATAACTGTCTCTTTGCCCATTAAATAATGTTTCCACTTTTCCACACTCTGTACTAATGCATACAATTCTTTACAGTATGAGGGATAGTTAACTACTATAGAATTAAATGTCTCAGAATGATAACATATGGGTTTACCATGCTGCATCAACACTGCTCCCATGGCATAGTCACTGGCATTCGTTTCAATCTCAAAATGTCTTTGAAGATTGGGTAGTGCTAGTACTGGTGTTGTACTAATCTTTTCTTTTAAGGTGTCGAAGGATTTCTGCTGTTTTCCTCCCCACTGAAACACCTTGTTCAATCCTGTTAAAGCATGTAAGGGAGCTATAATCAAGGAAAAGTTAGAAATAAACTTTCTCCAATATTGTGCTGCTCCTAAGAAGCTTCTAACTTCTGTAGCAAATTTGGGTTTAGGCTAGTTTACAATGACTGCAACCTTAGAGGGATCTATCTTCAATTCACCACCGCCCTACAATATGACCCAAGTAATTCAAATATGTTTTGCCAAATTCACATTTTGAGAGCTTAACATAAATATTTTCTCTTTTCAAAACATCTAGAGTCTTCTTTACATGCTGCAAGTGTTCTTCCCATGTTTTACTAAATATAAGAATATCATCTAAATATACAATGGCAAAATCATCAATCAAAGGTCTGAGTACATCATTCATTATTCTCATGAAAGTAGCAGGAGCATTAGTTAAGCCAAAAGGCATAACCAACCACTCATACAATCCCTACTTTGTTTTGAAAGCAGTCTTCCATGCATCTTTCTCTGCAACTCTGACCTGATGGTAGCCACTATGCAAATCCAACTTGTAAAAATAAACAACTTCTTTCAACTGATCTAGTAGATCATCTATGCGAGGAAGGGGGTAACGATTTTTTATCATTATCTTATTCAGTGCTCGGTAATCAATGCACATTCTCCGTGAGCCATCTTTCTTTCTCACCAAGACAATTGGAGACCCACATGGCGATGTCCTAGGTCTTATGAACCCTTCCTCGAGCAGCTCCTGTACTTGCTTCTTGATTTCTACATTCTCTAAAGTAGACAACCTGTACATTTTGATGTTAGGCAATGGAGCATCTTGCTACAAATTAATATCATGTACTATTTCCTTTATGGGTGGCAGACCTTTAGGTTCTTGAAATAGTATATCATATTCTGAAACAACTTTTTCTAAACCAGCTTGCTGTTTAGCCTTACAGCCCTCAAATACATTGGTTTTATCAGGTTTCTTTTCGTTTACAACCATCAGTAAAAATTGTTTGCATGAATTTACAATTCTTTTCATCTGCCCTCAATTTATGTGAGTATAATTATTCTTGAGTTTATGAGCTCTTACAATATATTCAATTCCATCTTTAATGAGTTGATACTTGTTTTCAGCTCTATAGAAAATAGCTCTTCTATCATAAAAGTAAGTGTTACACAGCAATTTGTCACCGTTTGTCACCGTCCCTGTTACCCCTCTCCCGCACACTGGAGGACTCATTTCGGGACCTGTGAGAAGTGACATGACCTGAAACCACTTGCATCATATTCCTCTAAGTATGAGCTTCATATGCCCTGAAGACATCTCCTGAAGAAAACCCATGAAAACAACTCTTTTTTCATTAGCGCGGGTCCACAGTTTACTGCCCGCGCCAATGGGGGAAATCCTATAAAGAGGGTGCGCTATTGGCGCTCTGTCCCAGAGTCGCAATCGCGCCAACCAACTTGGGTAAAGTTTTTAACAAATCAACTTCCGAAAGTTCTCTCCAACTCATTCACCAACTGAAGCTATGTTAGGTGAGGATGGTTTGGCTTCGAATCTCCTTGAATGGGAAGTAGTTTGCCACCCTTCCATGGAAGTTTCCAAGTGATAAAGCCAAATCCATGATTAATGTGATTGATCTTATCTTTTCCTCTTTCATCTATAAAAGCTTGTCTCCATGCCTTGAGCAAGCTAGTGGTAGTGCTGGTGCTGAAAGGAAGATATCAAGAGATCAAGAGATTAGAGTTGCAAGAGCTTTCCTTGTGTCCATAAGGCTTAATCTAAGTGAGGAGATCTTGTCACCAAAGAGAGAGAGAGGCTTGTTCCCCATCCCATCAAGCTTTGCAAGACTTGTGTAGCTGAGCACCCAGCCAAAGGAGGACTTGACGTCAGAACATGGGTTGTATTCTCCTTTGTTGATTATTAATAATAGATGACTATCATTATGGTTCCACTCCTATTATCTTTGTAATGGTTAATATGAGTTATATCCTTTCTGACTGATGTATAATTGCATTTATTAGATTTCACGCTTGTGTTTGTGTTGTTCTTTGTGTGTGCAGGTGTCCATTCATGGGGATCATGGAGGATCGTGACCGGCCAAAGCAAAGGAGCGAGGGCGACGTCTCTTCCTCAAATATTAGCGTTGGAATCCAAGTAGGTTTTCATCGCCTACCTTTTATTTGCAATTAGGAACTTGCATGGTAGCATTGAGTGATTGTTGCTAGACCTGTTCTGGGCTAGTAGGGATCGCCTCTATCCGTAGAGGGGATTTACCTCTCCAACAATTTGGCGACTCCACTGGGGAGTTAGTCTTGTCTCTTTGGTTCTCTTGTTTGCTTGCTTGGATAGCTTTCTGGATTGAATTTCTTGCTGTCTCTTGCTTCCTGCCCTGCCTAGATGCTGTAAACCAAGCTTCAGACCGCTTGTTTTTTTTTTTTGATTCGGCAAACTTATTAGCGCGGCTTTTCCTCTGACAGTCGCGCCAGTTGGCGCATCTTGCTAACTGACAACCCGCGCCAATCCCTTTATAGCGCGAGTTACAGCCTGACAGTCGCGCCAGGCCTGTTAACTTTTCCAGTTTGCTTGTTTACGAGCCCTCTGAGCTTGGATTCGTATCTTGCTGCATCTTTTTCAATTACTGGAGTGTGTTTGATCCTTGTTTGACTGGTTTTAGACCTCCATCCTTTGGGTGTTTGCCTCTTTCTATCGATTTCACATTTTGACCCTAGGGCATCTAGTGGCCTTGTGTATCGAGCCTTCCATAGGAGTCTTGGGTTCTTTGATCGTCCAGTCAACTTTGTGATTGCTTTTTACACTTGCTCAGTGATTGTTGAAGTGTTTTTGGTTGATTTCCGAGTGACTTGCTTATTTCTTGCTTGGATTTCATTTTGCCTTGTTTGAGCATAGATCACATAGCTCGTACAAGCCTTTGTTTTTCTTTTGGTTTGAGGAACTGTTTTGGTGTTTTGGGGACTTGATTGCGTTCTCATTGAGTGAAATTTGTTTCTTTTACTCGGTGTTATTATCTCTCAAAAAATTTTTAATGCACTTTACCATTGAAAGGAAAACAAACAAGTCTTTTTTGCATTGAATTAGTTAATGGAAATTAGAGCTTTTCATTGATTAGTGATCTTAAAAAACAAAAAAAAGTTTCATTTATTGCCATTAGCTGCATTAGAGTGGTTCTTGATTGTTTGTGGTCATTTTGTTTGATTGGAAAATTCTCAACTCTCCCGTAGTTAGAATTCATCGAATGAAATGATATTCTTTGGCATATAGCTTGCATTTAGGGAATTGTGAGAGATTACATACGGTAGGACCTGGAAATCGAAACCTAATCAAAGATCAACCATAAAATGAACTGAATGAACTTAAAAACGCATTGGAACATAACACTCACTTTTTAGAGGTCTAGGCTAGAGACGTGCTCCGGCGTCGTTAAACCTAGTCACTGTTGTTTCACATTACGGTTGGGTGATTCCTCCTCTTGTGACTCGATAGTGGTCTAGCACGGACTTGAGCTCCCACGTACCGTCGCGTATATAGGGGAGACCCCACTAGGTTATCATCCTTTATCCACAGGAAGCCGTGTCTGCCGCCTTACAAGCCGTAACGCACCGAACACAGCATTCGGGAAGATTGACTGCAGTACGGAAAGTCCTTGGTTTTCATATGATTGCCAAGGTGTATAAGCAGTTTTATGGATTGTCTGGTAAACCCTTTGCCTAGTCTCTCCAGAGTAGTCACTTTTGATCCTTTTCAGACTCCTTAAATGAAGAGGCTCACTTGAGCAGTTTGTCACTTTGGGCTCACAAAATATTCGAAGGCGACTAGAGTCACCTTTTGGTCCTTTTCTCGACTCTTAAAACATGAAAAGGTCAAGTTGTGTCCTTGCGTCTTAAAATTTATTTGGCCACGATTAACATTTCCTGGTTAGATCTTGTGTGCGTTAGTTTGAGTAGGGTCCTTTATCGCTAGATTCCTTAGGCTTTGTTTGAATTTTGTCATCCTGGCTAAACCGTCGACTCTCGTTCCAAGTGATCAAGGATCTCCGTCTTCCGTTGCTCCTGAGATTCCGGTTGTAAGTGATACTCTTCCTGTTATCCTGAGTATCCAACCGATCAAATCTCGTGCCCTGGATGACGAAGATTACGAACTTCATTGGAACCCTGTTTGGGAGCCTGAGGAGGACGATATTCCTTTTACCCCTCCTGGTGTTTCGTCTGCAATGTCTGCCTCTCACATGGATGAGACATCTCCTAGAGTGAGTGAGTCACCCGTATTGTCGAATATTGACACTCCCATCCTGGCTACTTCTCCAGTACCCTCACGCTATAAGTCGTTGAGGGATAATATAAGTGCCAGGATCCCTGCTTCGAGTATGTGGGACCCCCATATCACTCCCACTACGGGATCTTTTGTTTCACGAGTCCACAGTACACCTGTTACTTCAGTTCCCACGAATCCAACTGTTTGTGTAACACATTCAACTCCAGTTGTTAGTGCCGTGACAGCGTCTTCAGCTCTGGATACTGGTGCTGGTCCCCCTCACGGTCAAGTGAATAGCGGCCAGCCGACACACACACCCAAAGTTGTTCACCCTGCACAACGTGCTCCACCCTCTTTTGGTCCTGTTCCAGGAGGGGGGCTGTATGATCAGTATAGGCAAGCTGTTCAGGATCCGAACGCGCAAGGTCCTCTCTATTATTACGATTCTACTGGTCAGCACCTTTATCATTCCGGACCCTTGCCTACTCAACCTATTGTTGAGGTCTCGGTACCATTATCCGTTGCTTGGAATTCCACCACTTTCCATGGGGGCCAAGCAACGCCTGCATAGCTTCAGGGACCGCCTAACCAAGGCCATCCGTCTTATATGCAAACCCCCCAAGGGCAGCAATATTATGGCCAGTCTTACCCAGGGCAACCTGGGGGCCCACAAGGACAACCCTACCAGGGACAACCTTCGGCCACTGGTGGTCCATATTTTACTTATCTGAATCAACCTTCTGGTTATCCGAGGTAACCTGGTACCCAGCAAGGTTACCAATCTGGACAACCAGGACAACCTTACATCCAACAAGGCCAACCTGGTGTCCAGCAAGGTTATCCCTTTGGACAAGCAGGACAAACTTATATTCAACAAGGTCAACCAGCAGTCCAACAGGGGTATCCTTCTGGGCAAGGGGGGCAGCCATCCTACAGCAGGGCCAACCAACTGCCCAGCCAGCTCACCCTTCTGGGCAAGCGGGTCAGCCTTCTGTACCGCAGGGACAACCCGCCGCCCAGCCTAGTCATCCTTCTGGATGAGCTGGCCAACCTCAAGGTCAACCGACCGTCCAGCCCGCTCAACCATCTGTTCCGCAAGGACAACCCTTGGTTGCACAAGGACGACCTAGTACCCAGCAAGCCCCTCCTTCTGGGCAAACAGGTCCGTCACAAACCCGACCAGGACAACCTTCCGGCCAGATGGTCCAAGCTCAACCTGTTCAAGGACATCCTTCTGGGCCCCAAACTCAAATTGGTTATCAGATGCAAGGTGGGTTACAATCCCAACCTTCTTACCAAGCGCAGCCTTCTTACCAGGCTCAGTATGGAGCTCAGCAACCGTATGGTTACCAGCAACCCCAGGGGAAAACTCAGTTTACCCCTTATCAAAATTATCAACAAATGCAGGTCACCCCTTATCAGAATTATTACCAACAGTATGTTGCACCTGCAGGTCAAGTTGCTAATCCATGGGGTGCTGGGGGGCAGATCCAAGGTCAGCTGTCTGCTTATGGACAAAATCCTTATGGACAGAATCCCTATGGGTAGAACCCTTATGGGCCAAGCCCATCCGGACAAAGTCCATGGGGGCAACCACCACCTGGTTGGAACCCTGGTACTACCTCTCTTCCACGACCACAAATGTCCTTTAATCCTCAGTTACCCTTCTTAGCGACATTGGAACTGCCAGATATGTCCAAATTGACAAATGATCCCATTCTTCATAATCCATATTGGCCACCAGTTCCAACTAAGATACCCGGTGATTGCCTGAAATTCGATGGAAAAGCTGGCGAGGACACTCAAGCCCACGTCATGACCTATCACCTTTGGTGTTCATCCAACTCGTGGCTTGATGATTCCATCCGGCTCCACCTCTTCCAAAGGACTCTCACCAGCTCGGCCGCTAAGTGGTATATTGAGTTGAATCACGGAACATTTGAAGATTTCAACTCGTTGGCTATGGCTTTCCTAACTCATTTTCAGTTACCCATTCAGTATGAGACAGGGACACATCTCCTTATGTCTCTCAAACAGGACACGACCACGCATATATCCGATCATATACATGAATGGAGACGGCGTCGTCGCTTGATCAAATTCTAAATTCCTGATGAGCTCCTAACCGATTGGTTTACAAACTCCTTTGTCCCTGCGATCGCGCGAGACATAGCCCTGGGAGCTTGTGTAACTGAAGAGCAAGCTATCGCGCGTGCTCAGTACCTTGACCTGGTTTATTCTCAGTCAGGTACTTTATATGATTATTTTCCAGACGCCCCGAGACCCGGAACATCCAAAGCTCCGCCAAAACCATCTGTTGATGGTGTTATTGGCTCTGTAAATGCATCTTCAAAGAAATCATCCGCGAACCCTGGGAAGAAAAAGCCAGATGCTTCTAGCGAAAACACCTCTCAAGGTCAATCTAATTCTGGAAATACTTCCGAGGTCAACGCCGTCCAGTCCACCACGGTGGATAAATCCTCTAAAGGGAAAAAGAAAGGGAAAGCCAAGAATAAATCTGAACAGCCTAGACAGGACTCCCCTAAACCTCCACCCGACGAAGGAGCCAAACGTAAACCTAAGTATCCTTGTCTTATCTGTGACGAGGATCACTATACTAAAGACTACCCCAGGCGGTCCGAAGTTAGTCGATTGTTGAAAGGTGCTCCTGGGACTCCTGCCATGCTTAAAGAACCTTTCCCTTCACAGCAAACTCAAATGGTGGCAGATCCATCACAACCCTCTTCTTCATTTGGCTCTCAAGTATTTATGGCTGGGACGGATTCCCATCCATGTCACTACTCGAGCAAAAGAATATCCATCTCACGCCGGGAAAGAGCCTGAGGTCCCCTCCAGTGCTCCTCCGTCCAGTTCTGGTCCACTCCACATCGAGAGACCTAGCGCTGAGATGACTATCTGACCCCCTCCAAAAGGTGTACTCTGGAAGTCTTCTTACAACCCTAATGCTCGTGCCGCCAAGCACTACAACATCGTTGAGGAATTAGCTTAGGCCCCGTCTGCTATGCCCGCTCTAGAAGTACTCCAGAGGTGCCCCTCCCAGAGGAATTCCTTGCTATCGGCCATCGTGGCATAGACCCGGCTGACTCGGATCTGATTTCTTTTGATCTCGAGGGCCATACGCCGAGACTACCTCACCAAGTCGCTTTCCTCATACATGTCATTATCAATACTAAAACGATTCATCGTACAGTCATTGATGAAGGTGCCTCAACTTGCATCATGTCTTTTGCCTGTTGGAAAGCTATTGGTTCTCCGACATTGAGCCAATCTCCTACGACATTAGAGGCCTTTGATGGAAGAGAGTCCCATCCTTATGGTATCCTCCAACGGTTGCCCATCTCTTTGGAAGGGAAGACGGTAGAAGTGGAGGTCGAAGTGGTTGATGCTAATCTTACCTACAACCTCCTCCTCGGACGTAGCTGGACATACGCCATGCAAGCCGTGGCCTCCTCTCTTTTCCGTGTCATTTGTTTCCCCCATCAAGGAAAGATTGTCACTGTGGACCAGCTCTCCTTCTTCGCCTCCTCTTCCGAAGGCAACGTGCCTTTCGTGGAGCATACCTCTAAATCGTGTGAGAGCGTGGGAGCCAGACTCTTTAAATATCCCGCCCTCATGGGTGTCTTTCCCCTCCCACCTCCTAATCTCGCTCCTATTAATATGATTTCCATGCGCTCGGATCCATGGGTCCTTCCTCCCACTGATCAGATAGAATCTTGGGGCGATATGATTCCGTTGAGTCCCGCCGATCTCAACTACGTCGAAATCGTTGCTGCATCAGCTCCCCCTCCCGAACCTGCTCCTTTGAGTAGTGTTCCTGACTCATATGTTCATTCCCCTTGGCTTGGAGATGATGCTACTTCGGATCCATTAAAGGAAATATTTCCTTCTGATGAAGCCATTATAGAGACCATGCCTCTTGAGGAACCCCCTTGGTCTGATTATCACCACCGTTCCTCGTTCCTCCCTGCCCATCAGGAAATGATCGCCTGTCTCGAACGGTTTGCTTCTTGCATCCCATGTCAGCCCCTTCAAACACCTATTCAGATTTATCAAGTGTGTTCTGAAGGCAATATGGGAAACATTATGCAGACCCAACCCATCGACATCTTTGTGAAATCAGGGATTGTTGAGCACATTCACATTGGATTCACTTGCACTCCAGAGGAAGTTCAACTCTACACCGATCTTTTAAGCGAATTTCGTGATTTCTTCACTTGGTCCTACGAAGAGATGCTCGGCATTGACCCTAGCATAGTGGTGCATGAGATACCTACGTATCCGGGTGCTAAGCCCGTTCGTCAATGCCTACACCCTGTGCACCCCCGAAAGGCTGCAACTACTAAAGTAGTAGTCGAAAAGCTTCTCAAGGCTGGTTTCATTTACCCCATTTCACTTACGGATTGGGTTTCTAATATAGTCCCTGTGAACAAAAAGCAGGGCATCATTCGAGTCTGTGTTGATTACCGTGATATCAACCGCACCTGTCCTAAGGATAACTTCCCCACTCCCTTCATCGATCAACTCATTGATGAGTGTGCAGGAAGCGAAATCTACTCATTTATGGACGGTTTTTCTGGGTATAACCAGATCAATATCGCGCCCGCTGATCAGCATAAGACGACCTTTATCTGTCCTTGGGGCACTTTTTCCTACAAGAAGCTCCCTTTCGGTCTGAAGAATGCCGGTGCTACCTTCCAACGTGCAATGTCCTATGCTTTTTATGACATCCGTCACATTGTATAGCCGTATCTGGATGATCTTCCAGCTCATTCAGTCAAACGTCAGGACCATCCTTCCCATCTTCATGAAATCTTTCTCTACTATCGACACTACTGTATAAGGCTTAATCCTCATAAATGTGTCTTCTGCGTTGAATTAGGCCGACTACTCGGGTTTATCGTCTCCTGAGAGGGCATCCGTCTAGATCCCCTCAAAGTCGAGGCTATTCTGAATCTTCCTCCCCCTGCTTCTTTGCAGTAGTTGCAGAGCTTGCAGGGCAAAGCAAATTTCCTAAGACGATTCGTTCCGAATTATGCCGAGGTAGCTAAAGGTTTTACACGGTTATCGAAGCGAGACACACCCTTTCATTGGGATGCTATCACTCAGGAGTCTTTCGAGCGTCTCAAGGGTCTCCTTTTTGCTGCTCCATTATTGCGACCTCCGAATTATCACCATGACTCTACTTTGTATCTGGCCACCGCTGATACCACTATCGGCATGGTTCTCGTGCAAGACGATGATGATGGCAATGAGCACATTATATATTACCTCAGCCGCAACCTCCTGGATACGGAAACTCGATACGCTTACGTCGAGAAGTTGGAATTGGCCGTCGTTTATGCCGTCCAACGCTTTCGGCATTATATCTTGTTGCGCACAACGACCGTGATTTCTGATTGCAACCCGATGACGTACATTTTGTCGCGTCAGTTGCTGGGGGGAAAATACTCAAAGTGGATCGTCATCCTCCAAGAGTTTGACTTGGAATTTACTATTGCCAAGTCCAAGAAGTCCCTGGTTTTTTCTAAGTTACTTTGTTCTTTGCCATCTCCTTCTACACCCTCTCTTTCAGAGGATCATATCTCGGACGAAAATCTTTTTCTGATCAGCACCCTCGATCCCTGGTATGAGGATATTATTGTCTATTTGCAGACGTCCTCTTTCCACCCCGCTATGTCTAAAGATGCTCGACGGTAGATCCGTCATCAGTCTCAACCCTATCGTATCATTGGGGACACCCTGTACTGCCTCGGCGTTGACTCTGGCCTTCGCCGATGTTTAACCCTCGCCGAAGCTGAGAGAGTCCTGAATGACTACCACTCTGGCGCCTATGGTGGTCATATGTCCGGATATGCCACGACTCAAAAAATCCTTCGCGCTAGTTATTTCTAGCCCTCCATTTTTAAGGATTGCATTCTTGCCATCCGTTCGTGTCATGCATGCTAGATATACCAGCGGAAGATGCGTGCGCCACCAGCTCCGCTGCACCCTATAGTGACCGTTGGCCCTTTTGCAAAATGGGGCATTGATTATACAACCTGTAAGCCTCGCTCGGCCGGGGGGCATGGGTTTATTATCGTTGCCGTCGATTACTTTACAAAATGGGCCGAGGCGATGCCCACATTAACTGAAGACGGTCACACAGCGGCACAGTTTTTGTTCAATCATTTTATTACGCGGTTCAGAGTTCCACAGGCCATCGTCACGGATCACGGAAAACATTTCCGTAATCACATGATGACCGAATTGACAACCCAACTAGGCTTACAGCATGATAGTTCGACCCCGTACTATCCTCAGTCCAACAGACAAGTTGAAGCCGTTAACAAAATTTTGGTCACGATGCTTCAACGTACTGTTGACATGCATAAGTCTAATTGGCATCTAATGTTGTTTCCCGCCTTGTGGGCCTACCAGACCTCTGCGAAGGATGCCACCGGTTTCACTCCATTTCAACTAGTCTACGGACTGGAGGCTACCCTTCCTATCGAATGTGAAATTCCTTCGTTAAAAATAGTCGTCGAGTTGCTTCCCAACACCACTCCGGTGGAGGAACGGCTTCTTTACCTAGAACGGTTGGACGAGACCCATCGTCTAGCCTCTCTAGCTATCGAGGCTCAAAAGAAGAGGGTTAAAACTCACTTCGACAACACCATCCATCCTCGTTCCTTTCTTGAGGGAGATCTAGTCCTGTTATACGACCAAGCAAATGACAAGCTGGGGGCAGGCAAACTCGAGCCCATGTGGCTAGGCCCTTATATTGTAAAGAAAGTCTTGCAGAAGGGGGCATATGAGCTAGTTGACTACGAAGGTAATCCTCTTGATAAGCCCCGCAATGGGCTGTACTTGAAAAAGTACTATGCATGATTCATACACTTCGATTTGTACATGCGTGTGTGTGTGTGTGTGTGTGTGTGTTTTCATGTTTTTGGCTTGGTGTGAAGGCGTGATTGCCCCTTATTGTGTTTTTGCTTCTTGTGCAGATGTCAAGTGCACCTTATGTTGGTTTCGCTGATGGTGCCTGCCGCAGCACTCGCAATTTGTCCTCTGTGACGTGGGTGATCTACGATCCTCACGGTGAGTTGATAGATCTTCAAGGTGTGTGTTTAGGCTATACTACAAACAATGTTGCTGAATATAGTGCTGTTATTGAATTATTAGCCGAGGCGATTAATCTTGGTATTCGTACATTGGTTGTTAACCTAGACTCTCAACTTGTCGTCCATCAGCTCAATGGGCGATATTCCGTCAGAGACCGTCACATCTTAAGGTTGTACTTACATGTTAAATTGCTAGAAAGGAATTTTGACTTTATCACATATCAACATATTCCACGACGATTAAACACATTATCTGATGCATTGGCTAATCATGTATTAGATAGACATTTGCATAATTTATAATCAAAACATTATACGAGAAAGCACATAAAAACACAATAATAAACCATAGGCATATGTATATATATATGTCATAATGTTTGCATCGTGTGCGTTACATAGTCCAAAAAATAATACATGTTCATCCTGATACATCCTGGGACGACATGTCCCTTAAAAAATATGCATGGAAAAGCCTAGAAGTCTAGTCATGGTGGTGCTCATGATAGCACGTCACCGCGCGCACCAAGCGTCTCAACAGACGATGGATGCGAGTCAGCACCCCCACTATGTGCCTCTGGTATGCAAAGGGCACGTCCGCCAGTCTAGCATAACCTGGAATCCCTTGGGTCAGTCCCTCGAGATTCTGCACTAGCTCTTCCCCCACGGCACCTCCTGCCTGAGGGTCAGGTACGGGTTGGCTTCTCCACGCTATAGGAGACAAGCCAGCTGGTCGCTCTGGGCCTACATCTGCATATACATAAGACTGTCATCAGAACATGCATGTATTAACAAAAAAAATGAAAATACATAAAATATCAAAAAATGAAGAGATCATACCTAACTCCTCGTCCCACTCCTCTCCCTCTGGCAATGGGAGGTCTAGATCCCTGATGAAGTTAGTCCCCGCGTATGGCCAATCCTCCACTACGGTCAGCTGACAATGGAGCCATATGAAGAACTCGGGCCACCAGGACATCTGCTGGCCTCCCCCTCCTCTGGGCATCAGTGCTACCCAGCGAGTCATCCTAGGCTCTCGTGGCGATGGATCAGCCACTACAACTCCCTGAATCTGGAAAAGGGGTAATCGTTCCAAGAAGAACGACACCACAATTGAGCCGTACCCGAACTGTTTCACTCCTCCGCGCTTACACTTTGTAAGCTGTCTTTTGATGTTGGTAGTCACCGCTGCAGCCCAGTTAAAGACGGTGGGGCTAAGGCACTCTGTCGCTAGTAACAGATGATTCTTGCTCGCCTCATGGGGCGCCTGTACCCCAGCTGCACGTGTGATGGTGAATAGTATCACCTTAAGAACCAAGTCCTGGATGGTGGCAATATCCACCTTGGCACTGTTTCTGCCAAATTGTGCCTCTGGACACACCCGAGCCTTCACTTCACCTATCTTCTCTCTGGAAGGCCTGCTTCCAGTCAGAATAGGGTTTTCCCCTCTTCGTGACAGCCTGGTAATGAAATACACATCAGATACGTCCAGCTCTAAAGTTTGGTCCTGTAAACGAAATACTTGGTCATCCGCATCCCAAGCATCCACTATGAACTGCAATAACTCAGGCTGAGCTCGCAGGCAAGATGTGAGGAAGAATTTCTTGAGGCCACAGTCCCTCAAAGCATTCATGCATCCCTCATCCTCTATGGCCAAGGCATCTACGGCATCATGTTCCCGTTCTTTCCATTCCACCACCATTTTTTCTTGTTTCCTGCACCCACAAGGATGAATAAATCATTATTAGAACTCTGGTAAGCTTGCAAACCGGACAAATTTTAAAAATAATGAGAAATTCCACGCGAAAAATTAGGTCGCGCGGTTGGCGCGGCTGTTTTTGAAACAGTCGCGCCAATGGCACGACACCTTTGGGTAAATCACCCCATTGGCGCGGACCCGTGCCGGATACCCGCGCCAATAGGGCGCGGCCCTAAATTTTAAATTCCTCCTTGCAGAGGCTCAATCAGAGAACAAATGCATAAAAAATGGTATGGAAATGAAGCTAAGGAAGAGATCTTTTACCTGGTCTGGACGGCGTTCCGATTGCTTTCCTGGATTGGTCACGGTCGTCGCTCAAAGATTGCACCCAAAACCTCCAATGGTAAACTCAAAAGGTAAAAAGTGAAAAGTAAGTTGATTTTTACCATTTCACTCCTTTTTATAGCATTTTTTGACCTAAAATGAATTAAAAATATTATTTTTTGGGTATTTTTTGAATATATTTATGTCAAAATGGGTTTTACGCTGTTTTTGGTATGATGACAGGTGTTGGTGCAACTCAGGCGACGAAACGAGCTCCTTTTTCTACTTTTTCAGGCTCGGTAAAACATGTGAAAAGGTTACTTTGAGGTCCGCTTTCAGCTCTTTTCTGACCGTTTAAAGATGAAAAGATCGCCGAGTTACTCCTCTTGACTCGTTAAACGTTAATAAGAGGCGGTTGCTTTTAAAACTCTTTTACGACCGTGTAAAAACAAAAAGATTGTCGGGCCTTTGTCGTTTCTGGCTCGTTAACGGTTACGAAACGACGTGATACCGATCACTTTTTTACTTTTTCAGGTCGATGTCACTACATATGAAAAGTACTCCTCGATCGTAATGGTCGGGCGGTTCTTTCGAGTATTGTTTTATACTTTTTCGGGCTCGAGAGACACAACTTTACGAAAAAGGACCCCCCTGGAGTTTTCTTTTCTGTTGTCTTTTCAAACTCTCTAAACATGAAAAGACGCCGAGTTTTTCCTTTGTCAGACTCATTAAAACTTAATGACATTGGATTTTGTCATCATGACGCCTTACAAGCATATGCTATCCCCGTCAAGCTTGTTAAAAATAATCGGGGTACTTGCCAGAAATGGTGGGGAAAATGGAACTATAATCATTATCGAGTCGGCAGTATGTCGCTCTTGAACATGGCACTTCTCTGCTTTCGTGTCTGGGTGGGGACATCTCATCTCGTTTTGCATTAGCCTCCGTGGGTTTGGGTTATCCTGTTTGACATCTCATCTGCTCATCGCCTTGTCACCATGACCTCTGATGTCAAATACTGCCAAGTCCACTGTAGTGCCGTCGATATGTTCAAGAGAAGTTGACCTTTGCAGAATTACAACCTCCCTCTGATGCCTCGCATAATTTTGATTCATCACAACATTCTTCCTCTGTCTTGTGTCGATGATGTGGGAAACACTATGGCCCACCTTCGATCAAGGTCACTTCCTGTCGACTTCAGCTCATTATCCAGGAAGCTGATCTAGAGACTCCCTTCAGGTGCCTTGGAGCCTGGATGCCTCAATGGTAGGTTCTTCATGTTCGACGAGAGGTTTTCATCATTGGCCTCTGATCGAATGATTCTATGAGTGTTCGACGCCAGCTCACTGATTCGCACGCCGTAGATTGTACCTATACTACCTTGAGGGCCATTGTCATTATTGGTGGTACCTCTCGCGTCTGTTAACAATTTTCATCATTGACTGGTAATCAGACGATGTTCATGCATGTTCGACTTCAACTCATGTATTGACATGCTTGAACTTGTACTCTGTTCCGGTTGAGATGGAGCGAAAGACCCTGGATTTTGTTTATTGGAATCCATGCTGCGATTTGTGGCTTATTATGATCATTACATGACTCATTCACTGGATGGCTGCGACCATTCCTGAGTCTATTTATCGATCCTCACTGGATGGTTGCGCCCATACCTTGGATCTAGATTATTATGTACTCTGTTATGGATGGCTGCGCCCATACCACATATATCATGTACTTGAGCTATCAGTTGTACTTCTTTATGCAGGTTCTCCGGCGGCCGTGTTTTCAGTTACGCATGTTCTTGTAAAGCACTTCACCCCTCTCTCTCCCTCGGGCCTCATGCTTTAGGGGGCATCTGTTACACAGCAATTTGTCACCATTTGTCACCGTCCCTGTTACCCCTCTCCCACACACTGGAGGACTCATTTCGGGACCTGTGAGAAGTGACATGACTTGAAACCACTTGCATCATATTCCTCTAAGTATGAGCTTCATATGCCCTGAAGACATCTCCTGCAGAAAACCCATGAAAACAGCTCTTTTTTCATTAGCACGGGTCCACAGTTTACTGCCCGCGCCAATGGGGGAAATCCTATAAAGAGGGTGCGCTATTGGCGTTCTATCCCAGAGTCACAATCGTGCCAACCAACTTGCTTAAAGTTTTTAACAAATCAACTTCCGAAAGTTCTCTCCAACTCATTCACCAACTGAAGCTATGTTAGGTGAGGATGGTTTGGCTTCGAATCTCCTTGAATGGGAAGTAGTTTGCCTCCCTCCCATGCAAGTTTCCAAGTGATAAAGCCAAATCCTTGATTAATGTGATTGATCTTATCTTTTCCTCTTTCATCTATAAAAGCTTGTCTCCATGCCTTCAGCAAGCTAGTGGTAGTGGTAGTGGTAGTCCTGGTGCTGAAAGGAAGATATCAAGAGATCAAGAGATTAGAGTTGCAAGAGCTTTCCTTGTGTCCATAAGGCTTAATCTAAGTGAGGAGATCTGGTCACCAAAGAGAGAGAGAGGCTTGTTCCCCATCCCATCAAGCTTTACAAGACTTGTGTAGTTGAGCACCCAACCAAAGGAGGACTTGATGTCAGAACATGGGTTGTATTCTCCTTTGTTGATTATTAATAATAGATGACTATCATTATGGTTCCACTCATATTATCTTTGTAATGGTTAATATGAGTTATATCCTTTCTGACTGATGTATAATTGCATTTATTAGATTTCACGCTTGTGTTTGTGTTGTTCTTTGTGTGTGCAGGTGTCCATTCACGGGGATCGTGGAGGATCGTGACTGGCCAAAGCAAAGGAGCGAGGGCGACGTCTCTTCCTCAAATATTAGCGTTGGAATCCAAGTAGGTTTTCATCGCCTACCTTTTATTTGCAATTAGGAACTTGCATGGTAGCATTGAGTGATTGTTGCTAGACCCGTTCTGGGCTAGTAGGGATCACCTCTATCCGTAGAGGGGATTTACCTCTCCAACAGTAAGGACTTCCTAAAACAATTCCAAATATATCCAAGGGAACAATATCTAACTCAACCTCATCTACAAATGCTAACCCAAAAGAAAACCTAAGTTTACATTGTCTAGTCGCTTGTAGTTGTTCTTTATCACATAACCAACCTAATGGATATAGGTTTTTATGAGGTGTGGTTAGTAATCTCAACTTCTTCACAATTGCTTCAGAAATTAAATTTACTTGTGAGCCACTATCAAACAAAGTATTAATCTTTTGATGCTTGGAAACAACTCGAATATGAAAAATCTCATGTCTTTTCCTCTCATTTTCTTCATTGTCAGTAGATTGTGCAAAATTACTAGTAAATGCTTCAGAATTTTTATCTTTTATACCTGTGGCTGCAATTGTTGTTTCATCTCCTAAATCTGACCCTAAATCTTTTTGAATAGCTGCAACAGTCTTCTTCTTCTTACCATCGTACTTCTTGGGTTTCATCGCCAGATGCAGAATCCAGCAATGTTCATCATCATGCCCATCCTTCTTACAGTGAGTGCATGAAGATTTGGTATTTTGAACAGTATTTGTCTTCCTCTCTTTCCATTTCTATTATCTTTTCTCCTTATTCTTTCTTGTAGTGGGTTCACATTCTTGCCTCTAGCCTCTAGATGTGTAGCTTGAACAGATACCTCATCTATGCTAGTGGCATTAAACATGAGAATAGTGTGCCTTAAGTAGTTGTGTAGACCACCTATATACTTCAGCAGAGTTTCAGGTGAGTCTAAAGAAATTCCTAGAATCAAAGCACTTTTCCTAAATTCTTGGGTGTAACTTTGTGTGGAAAGTTTTTCTTCTTTCCCTTTGCCTTTAGAGTGGTCATGGAGGAGAGATTCTTCTGCTCCTTTATCTTGTTTGGAGTTTGATGAATCTTCCTCTCTACCTTTCTTAAATTCTCTATACATTTCCTCTACCATGGCTCTCATGGTCATGAAACTATCCATGAACTGAGGGTCTGATTCCAAGGGACTTTCTTCTGACATTTTCTTAGGATAGACTCTTCCAATTTTAGGGTTAGTTTCAACCAACTCTCCTTCTCCTAATTTAAGCTTTTATCTAGTTAGCATTCAACAACAAAATCCAACACAAGCTTGTCTAACCTTAGTAACCTAGAGCTCTGATACCACTTGATTTGGAATTTATCCAGGACAAAGAATTAAAGGTATTATAGACTCATGTGCATGGATGTGCCTATGTTACTTTATGAAATGGATCAATAATATTGCGAAATACATAGACATTGAAGCAGTTAGAGAAAACATAACAGGCAAACATGTCAACACAACAAGTTCAATAAAGAGTTCACCCAATGCTCTGGCACTACGTCTCCTGGTCCAGCCTTCAGTGGTGGCCTCTCTATTATGTTTTCAAAGCATATTTTTTACAACAGTGAGCTCAATTTGAGTCTCACTCAACAGATATAAATTAGTAGGACTAGACTTGGATCCCCCAAGTCTCTAGAGTACACAGACTCTCCTTACTAAAACTCGACCTCTATTGGTCACAGTTATATGAGCCCAAACTGAGACTCAATACATGACAGGTATATACAGAGGAGTTTGCTTGAACCTCTCAAGTCTTCTCTGGAGTACATAGACTCTCTGACTCTCTCTGGCTCTATCTGGCTCAATGCCGCCTTCAGTGGTCAGCTCGGCTTCCTCTCTCTGTTCTCTTCTCTTAGCTTTCTTAACTCGCTTTTCTCACTGCTTTCTTTGTCTCTGTCAATTCGTGGCTTTAAAGCCAATCTACTTCCTGACTGTTCATTTCTGCTTCTCAGCATTCTGGTTCTCCTACCTTTGTCCATTTGAATTCCCCTGTTCTGCTCATCTTCACTATGTAACGCTTCACAAGGAGGTGGCCATCTGTTTCATAACAAACTGTGTCAGTTCCCTTGGAAATGTTTGAACGGTCATTATTTCCGTTTAACTCCCAGATTGCCCGCAAACATGATTCTTCTGCCAACTCACCATTCATGCTGGGCTTCAAACTTTATACAACTCTGCCTATTTACCTCATTGAATCTAGTCATCCATCAGATTGCATGTCCGCCGTCGATCTGGAGCCTCCAGATCCTACAGTCTCTGTCCATATCAGGCGCGTAAGTTGCATGATGTTTATCTATCCGATGTGAGCGGTTTTCTCTCTCTTCTGCCGAATGCGTGCCACCCAGTGTGTGGCATCGGGTAGGACTCGGTTGAAACTGCTTACCGCTCAAAGCCCTTCTGATATCCTGCCAGTTTTCGTGTGGGACTTGCTTCTGACGGAATCGGCGAATTCCGTACGGTTTTTTTCAAGTCTGGGTTGCTCAGTGCTTTTTCTTCTTTGAGGGGTTTGCCCAGCGATATGCGATTAGTGACTTATCGCTAATCACATACCAGAAACCTCCCCCGTTTCGCAAAAAGGCTTCCTGTTTTTCTGTTTCATGGCAGCACACGTTACCATGGGCCTATGGTCGGCGTGCTTGACCGAGGGTCCTCATTGCTCGACTCACAAATTACAATTGTTCGAGGATATTTCTGATAAGCTCGACCTTTGTAAGTCTTTGAAACTTTGGCATGAATTTTACAGAGTTATAAGAACTTAGAGAGTTCTTTAGGATCCAATTCGGATCATTACACATTGCAGCAGAACCCTCAACCCAATCTATGACCACAGCTCCCAACCTAGCCCAACCCAAATCCCAACAATAGACTCGTCCAATCTATACAAATTATTGAAGGACTGGAGCCAGAAACTGAGTTGAGGGAGTGTAATGAACTCAATTTAAGGTCTGGACGGATAATTGAGTCAGAGGGGGATAAAAACATACAAATAGAAGATCTGTTACCTGTAGAACAAACACCCCAAATGGAGAATATGGTTAAACGGAAGAGCCATGATCAAACTATTAACTCTTCTCCACCATTCCCATAGAGATTGATTATACCCCACCCAATAGAATATCCTGATTTCGATCTTCTGGGAGAATTAAAAAATCTTTTTGTAAAAATACCCCTCCTCTAGGCTATTCAGGACATTCCAATTTATGCAAAAATGATTAAGGACTTGTGTACTAAAAAGCCTAAGATGAAAACAAAAACAACCCCAGTTGTCCACGTAGTCAGAACTTTATCTGATTTATTATCAGGCAGAGAAACACTAGTGAAATATGAGGACCCAAGAAACCCTATAGTCACAGTACAAATAAATGGATGTTCCTTCCCCAATGCATTAGTTGATTTAGGAGCAGCCATTAATATTCTCACAACAACAACCTATCAAAAACTTGGCATTACAGCCTTGGATCCAACTACGACCTTGCTGGAACTTGCTGACCGTTCGGTTGTCAAACCAGAAGGGACATTACAGGATGTAATGGTTTTTGTAAATTCTTGGGAGTACCCAGCATATTTCTTGATTATTAATCCTAGAAACCGTCTAAATGGACATTGCCTAATTCTAGGAAGACCTTGGCTAGCAACTGCAGATGCTTACATAAGCTGTCGAATAGGCAATATGACTATAGCAAGAGGAAGTTATGTGAAAAATATAGCTTTGTATCCTCCAGCTCAGCCAAGCTTAACAATAATAAAAACTAGAAAACAACATGTATCATATTTAGCTGAAAATATTCGATCACTGCTAATTGTAGAAGATTCTCTCAAATTTAAGGATCAAATAGAAGATGACATCATTAACACTTACATTAACTAGCTGTTGGGGGGGAAAGTATCTAATGCAGAATGCCTCTATCCCTACTCTGAAGGTGATAGTACTCCAGCAACAACTGAATGCAAAGCTATTCAAAGATTCTTCTTTATGAGATGAGAGAGGGAAGAAAAGGATGATCTACTAACCGTTATCTTGCGCTTATAGTCGATCTAGTCTTCACTCCTTCCTGCTTGCTCCTAGCTCCTTGCCCTTTCACCGGCCCAGCTACACACAGATCCTGTAAAAGCACAAGAAAAGGAAACTACAAGAAGCATACATCCATAATCGATTATAGGATTAGCATAAATCAAATGTAAAAACATCTATTCATCATAAAGATACATGCACATAGGAGAATTTTGAATACTTTATTGATAATAGAAGTAAAGTTCTGAGAGAGTTACAACCACAATGGGCCCAATCCAGCAACACCTCCCAGCTGAATGAAATCTCCTCTTCACCTCCTTCAAGCAAACACCCAATAGCTCTAATCACAAACCAACAGCACTTCCTTACTTGCACAAAATTCCAGCCTCTTTAGACCTCATGAGAGAGCTCTATATATAGGTTTTTGGAGAAAGGATGAGTCATCTTGAGACTGGTCTGAAGCTGACTTGTGTCCTCTCCCACTTTAGTCAATCTTCAGTTCTTGAGTCCACTTGGAGAATCTTGCTTCCACTTGGAGATCAAGACCCTCTTACTCATCATAGGGCGAATTCCTTGAACCAAGTGTCAGTTTGGAAGCTTCCTGGGCAGTTGACACTTTGCAGAATGACTGTGCCACTTGGCCAATCTCGCCCAGTGCAGGTGGCCTTCATTAATTTTGACCTTCAGCGCAGGTACAAGGAGGAGCAGTTGACATTCAGCGCAGATGCTCAGTGGAGCAGCTGACATGATCCAAAAATAGCCTGTTTTTGAGTGTTTTTGAGTGGAGAACTGATTTTTAGTGTTGTGGTTTGCAGACCTTGTTCCTCTAAGGGTAAGAACAACATGTTTAGGGACTTTGGATCCCTTAGATTATTGACATTTCATGTTCCATGCTGTTAGGCACAAAAATGTCTATAACAGTTGCCCCCTAAAGTATGAGGTCGTTTATCGGGTGAAATGCTTTATTAGGAGGATCCGAAGTTCATTCAATCAACTGAGAGGTGCCCTGCAATAAAATACAATACAATACATTATTTTTCATTCTGCTTTCATGATCTAGCTGAGGCGGGCATTCCCATGCTCAGCTTTATAAATTCATTTTGGTACATATAACAGACGACCGTCTGATGATAGACTGATAATTCTCTGCTGAAATTATCATCCTTTGAGTAGAATGATCATCTGCTGCAACAATGTACATATCAAATGTCTTTATGTCCTGAATATATATCGCAGCCCGGATGGATGAAACTAGATCCGGGGTCTTCGATCTCGTTCGATATTCACTCTAAGTACAAGTCGATCCATGTGAGAATTGCGTTGAAGTCGAACATGGAAAGACATCGCTTGATTACCGGTCAATGATGTAAACCGTTAACAAGCGCGAGAGGAATCACCAATAATGACAATGACCCTCAAGGTACTACAGTACAATTCACGTGGTGTGAATAAAGGACTTGGCGTCGAACACCACACAAAATCTTTTGGTCGAAGGTCATTGAGGTATACCTGTCGCCGGAAGTGAGAAACTTGCCATTGAGGCATGCAAGCTTCAAAGTACTGGGGGGGTGTTCCTAGATCAACTTCTTGGATAATGAGCTGAAGTCGACAAGAAGCGATCCGTCAAAGGAGGGCCTTAATGAATCCCACATCAGTGACACAGAATGGAGCTAATGACTTTAGTGGAGTTAAAAACAAACTGTGATATATGATTCAGGGTGGCGATCAATGGTGGATGAAGGATAATGTATGGCAGTGGATGGGACACGGTTGACTCTTTCTGAACACATCTCTTGAACATATAACGACACTAATGTGATGGATCGGTAGCATTACCCCAAATACGGATGGTTTGGCGAGGACCATGGTGATGAGACCGGTGAATGAAACAACCCAACCCGATGTGGTACGGAGGACAAAGTGTCATGTTCAAGAGCGACTTGCTACCATCAAAGCTTTTCGAGATTCTCCCAATTTTTCCCCAGTCATTTCTGACCAGTACCTCTTTATTTTTGTCAAGCTTGAGGAGGATAACATATGCTTGTTCTATAACCTGCCCTTCGGGCAAGCCCATCGCTATGTTTTAACGAGCCTAGCGATAGGGAAACTCGTTCTCGTCTAAAGACAAGTTTGTCGCTATTTAATCATTTTAACGAGTCTAGCGACAAAGACAACTCGGTCCTTTTCATTTTTAGAGAGTCTGAAAAGGTACAGAAAGTTAACTCCAAAATTCCTTTTTCGTCATCTAATCCCTTAAGTCCGAAAAAGTATAAAATAATACAGAAGGGATGAATTTTCGATAACTTTAACGAGCCGAATAAAACAAGCGCTCGACCATTTTGTGCAATAATCCCTCAGGTCCAAAAAAATTAAAATCTAGAGGAGGGATAGCTCTTCCGGTCCTTTTAACGAGCTAGAAGGCCAAAACTCGACAAACTTTTCATATTTTACGAGTCAGATGAAAAGAGCTCAAAGAAGACTTGTCTTTTGAGGAACGAGTGATAAACAGGGATAGCAGCAGATTCCAGGTACAAGTTGGAATTTTCCAATCACGGCAGTGTCACAAGGATGGCTAAGTGAAATCACTCTTCGCAGCTGTTCCTCAAAATGGGTAAACAATCATATGGAGGTGAACGATAGGCCAAATGAAATGGAGGTGGCGGGTGCAAACACAACCAAGGCTTTTATGGCTGATAAATTTACGATCACAATGGTTATTTACCGGGATAGGTTCATTTTTTATTTAAAAATGAGCTTAAACTCTGGAGGAAACATTGCTCACTGCTTATATTTATTTTTTAACGAGCATGAAGACCGCGTTAAAACTGCTCGGATCTTCCGTTTATTTTTTAACGAGCATGAACTTTATGCTAAAACTGCTCGATATACCAGTCATAAGATAAGAATGTCTCCTGAAAGATCCCATTTTTTATAGAGCTTGCACCTTACCAAAGCTATGCCCTTTGGCAAATTTTGACCTTTGCCCCACATTTTTGCATGCCCCCAGGTATAAAGTACAATTTCAAGACTGCCCCTACTTATCCGATAAAACATTTGTTTTAAAGGGTGAGGCTTGACTCTTTCTGGTTACCCAAAGAATGGTTTTATTTGCTGCCGCAAATGAAACTCTTTCTTCGGCGGTGTCTATCATTAGGTTACTCAAAGATGGTTACTACTTGTTGCAGCAAAGAGTCCCCTTCTTTGGGGGCTGCCCCTACTTATCCTCTAAAACATAGTTTTAATGGGTGAGGCTTGCCTTTTACCCAAAGACGGTTACCATTTGCTGCCGCAATAGAATCTCTTTCCTTGGTAGCCTACCTGTTTAGACAAAGATGAGTGACACCTTGTCAGACAAGTAACCTTATCAAAAGAATCCTATTCTAGAACAACCCCTCTTCCATCCACGGACGGGGTACGGACTAGTCATATTCTTTCGCGGAAATTCTACTTTATACCCAAGGTTTCCTCTGCCCGAAGCAGACCAGGATGCATGCCCCCTGGGTTCCAGTTCTATCTTTCCGAATCACTCGCATTCATCGGGAAGGAGGACTGGGGGTGGAGACATTTCTTGGGTGAATAGACCATTGAGGATTGGTATTTGACTATTTGCGATGCGTGATCCTGGAAATGAAAGTTGGTCTACGAGCTTGACCACCCTTCCTTCGTGTGGAAAACACATTACTCTAAAGAGTGAGGAGACTATAGCTCCCATGCAATATATATAGTCACGTCCAAGGAGTAGGTTATAATCCAAGGGTCCTTGAACGACCATCACGTTCACATTAACGGTCTTCCCTTTCAATGTAACAGGCACATTGGGGAGGATCCCTAATGGTCGACTGGTTCCTTTATCAAAGCCCGAGAGATTTCTCATCTCAGGCAAAAGCGCCGGGGAACCCAGTGCTTTCCAAGCAACAGAGGAAAGGATACTCACAAATGCCCCTTCATCAATGATAGTTCCAGCCATCACCATTCTATAAATTTGGACTATGATTCTGAATGGTATACTGGCTGGTAACCGGGGTCTGCCCAGTTGGTTCCAATCAAAGGACACAACCAGGTTGCTTGGTGGTGGGACCGAATACACGGCCGGATACGATCCTGACGATGTTCCTTCCTGTGATAAAGGAATGGGCGCATTGCCCTGATGCTCATTAGAATCTGTGTTGACGAAAAGAATCTGGATGGTGTCATCCTTATTCTCTTCCGTAAGGGTGTCATTTGAAGATGAATCTTCAGTGACGGTGTCATTTGAGGATGAAACCACTGAATGAAGAACCGGGTCAACTGCCGTATCGACCTTTAGACTTTCGTCTGGTCTGGATTCAGTAGGTTCATTTTCAATGACTGACGCTTCAGCTGACCACTTGAGCGTGCTAGCTGTATTTTCAACCAACGAAGGACTTGGCACGAGTTTTTTGTATCCAGGAGGAAGTATTACCGGAGAAACCGGACGATCTTCCAAAACTCTCTTCGCTTCGTCTAAGAAGGGACAACGGTGGATGGCGTGACCGCCTTCACACAGTATGCAGGGGGATCTTGCTCCCCCTCTTTGTCTTGAACCTTCACTTTCGCTGGTTGACGGTAAGCAATCAACATGGCTATCAGAGGTTGATGCTCCCGAATTGTGCAAACGAGGTGACCAGTCCCTTAGTATCTGGGGAATACAGTGACAATCTCTATGGAAGTGGTCTCCTCTACATATGACACATGGCGATTTAGGCCCGGTCTGTGCTGTGTGTGGGTTTTTGTTAGATGTCTTTTGCTTGCCCCCAGCCGCCTTAGGCTCCTTCTTCTTCTTCTCTTTCTTCTTCTTTTCCTTCTTCTTCGTGGGAGCTTGGCTTTTGCCAGCTTTACCTTTTGAAGATGAAGGATTGGAGGAAGGGTTAGAGGAAGTAGAAGGCTGGTGGGATGCTCTAGACTCATCTAACTGTTGACTCGACTGCTCAGGAACCATGGTGTTCTGAACTACACTAGTTGAGAATAGCCAAACCGGCAGGCCAATCGTCAGTCCTGGAAGCGACAATGTGGCCATGTGGGGCGCACCAACTTCTCCCCAAGAGGAGAATGGACTAGGACTTCCATCATGTGGAGTTCCTTGGTTGGGGCGTTCCATGTTCTCAACTTAAGATCAACGCGGGAATAGGAGGTGATTATGTTCCGTTTAAAATAAATTTTATAACGACGCTTAGACACAACTTGCTTTTTCACTTTTTAAGAGTCGAGAAAAAGCTAAAGATGACTCTAGTCTCCTTCGATGTTTTAACGAGCCCGAAGTGACAAATGCTCGGATGGACTTTTTCAGTTATAGAGTTTGAAAAAGGCCAAAAGAAACTGCTCTGGAGTTCTAGGCAGAGGGTGTGCCAAACCTTTCGCAAAACCACAGAATACGTTTTACGGTACGGGTGGTCGATCTTCGTGAATGTTGTGTTCACTGCATTGCGATCAGTAGGGCGGCCGACATAGTTTCCTATGGATAAAGGCTTAGATCCTATAGGGGTCTCCCAATATACGCGACGGTACGCGGGAGCACAAGTCCGTATTGATACTTATCGCTTCACCGTGGAGGAATCACCCAACCACTCAACGCTAAGATATCACGTTTAACGACGCCGGAACACGTCTCTAGCTTAGACCTCTAGATGTTTGCGTTATGTTTCAATGCGTTGTTATGTAAATTCAATTTATTTTAAGGTTGATCTTGTTTAGCAGTTTGCCTTTATGGATCACCACGAGATGTATAAAAAACACTCCTGAATGCAATCTAAGATGATAAGCAAGCTTTTCAATCTTTCAACTTTGAAAACCTTAACTACTGAGGGAGAAGGAAGATAACACCTTTTCACACAGATCACAGAGCACACACTAATGCACTTTCCTAAATCAACATGCAAACTGTCATAATGTACATGCACAATGCAAGTATTTCTTTTCTCTTCCTTAATGTTTGATGAAATACAAAAAGAAAGCTGTTGTATAATTTCGAATTCAATTTCAAGCGAAAACAAACAAGTTTGTCCAAAATCGAATGACACCTTACGATTCACTTGTTTCGACACTTAGAAATATGTAAATTCAAACCATATAACGAAAGCGACAAACTCAATCAGCTATGAACAACAAATAAGCTAGCTCTTAAGATCAGAAACGACACTTAATTACAGGTCTAGATCTAAGAGGTCAATGCAAGACTGGTTCACTTCGGTTATGGGAAACTGTAAATGACATAAGAAATACAAAAGAACAAGTACAGTTTCTTTACACAACTGAGGCGGAATAATGACAAAGGAAGATGGTTTCAGATAGGCCTACTAACTGGCAGCAAACAGCAAAAACAACAGTGAAAACAAATCAAGACACAGCAAGAAACCACAGGAACTCAAGCCAAGACTGGTCCAGCGCAGGTGCAACACTGCCTGTTTGACCTTCAGCGTAGGTATTCCCTTCGGGAACTGCGCTGAAATGCAGACTGCTAGTGTACAACCTGCAATGAAGAATGAGACTTTCGTCCGTCTTGGTTTCCGGGTCACAGATTGCTCAAAAATTCACAGTTTTTGCTCAAATCAGAAGCTATCAGTTAAGGACACACTAAGGGATGTAAAGGAGGATGAAAAGCTATCACTAAGAGCTTATTAGAGTCCTTGTGGATCAGCTCTTCAACTCATAAACTTGCTCAGAAACTGAGCCAGAGTAGCTGCCCTCTACTTTGTGTTTGATAGATTCAAACACAGTTCGATTCGGTACTCTCCTTGTTTATGAAATGAATAGCAAGAAACACAACAAACTACGAATATCCTATCCCCAGCAGAGTCGCCATTTTGTTGGGGGGAAAAGTATCTAATGCAGAATGCCTCTATCCCTACTCTGAAGGTGATAGTACTCCAGCAACAACTGAATGCAAAGCTATTCAAAGATTCTTCTTTATGAGATGAGAGAGGGAAGAAAAGGATGATCTACTAACCGTTATCTTGCGCTTATAGTCGATCCAGTCTTCACTCCTTCCTGCTTGCTCCTAGCTCCTTGCCCTTTCACCGGCCCAGCTACACACAGATCCTGTAAAAGCACAAGAAAAGGAAACTACAAGAAGCATACATCCATAATCGATTATAGGATTAGCATAAATCAAATGTACAAACATCTATTCATCATAAAGATACATGCACATAGGAGAATCTTGAATACTTTATTGATAATAGAAGTAAAGTTCTGAGAGAGTTACAACCACAATGGGCCCAATCCAGCAACACCTCCCAGCTGAATGAAATCTCCTCTTCACCTCCTTCAAGCAAACACCCAATAGCTCTAATCACAAACCAACAACACTTCCTTACTTGCACAAAATTCCAGCCTCTTTAGACCTCATGAGAGAGCTCTATATATAGGTTTTTGGAGAAAGGATGAGTCATCTTGAGACTGGCCTGAAGCTGACTTGTGTCCTCTCCCACTTTAGTCAATCTTCAGTTCTTGAGTCCACTTGGAGAATCTTGCTTCCACTTGGAGATCAAGACCCTCTTACTCATCATAGGGCGAATTCCTTGAACCAAGTGTCAGTTTGGAAGCTTCCTGGGCAGTTGACACTTTGCAGAATGACTGTGCCACTTGGCCAATCTCGCCCAGCGCAGGTGGCCTTCATTGATTTTGACCTTCAGCGCAGGTACAAGGAGGAGCAGTTGACATTCAGCGCAGATGCTCAGTGGAGCAGCTGACATGATCCAAAAATAGCCTGTTTTTGAGTGTTTTTGAGTGGAGAACTGATTTTTAGTGCTGTGGTTTGCAGACCTTGTTCCTCTAAGGGTAAGAACAACATGTTTAGGGACTTTGGATCCCTCAGATTATTGACATTTCATGTTCCATGCTGTTAGGCACAAAAATGTCTATAACACCAGCCAGATGTCATATCCAATCTAAAATGTCACATGATCGAGGTAGCCTTGGATAATGAAATTGAAGAAGATCCCTTAAAAGATATTAATGACCAGACAATACCAACAACAACTATTTATAACAGCGAATCCATTGAAATTGAGCCAAGGAAAGTCCTAAGCATTAACAAAAACCTCACTAATGACCAGGAGCAGAGGCTTGTTCAACTCCTTAGAAAATATAAAGAGGCTTTCGCTTGGGATTATGCAGATATGAAAGGGATTGATCCCCAATTATGCATGCACCACATATATACAGAGAAAGATGAGAGGCCCATTTGACAATCTCAACGGAGGTTAAACCCTCACCTTAAAGATGTTGTTAAAGATGAACTACAAAAACTATTAGATGTAAATTTCATTTATCCTATATCTGATAGCAAATGGGTTTCTCTTTTAGTTGTGGTTCCTAAAAGAATGGGAAGTGGTGTATATGTGTCGATTATAGAGAGCTTAGTAAAGCAACCCAAAAAGATCATTTCCCCCTCTCCTTCATCGACCAGGTCTTGGACACATTGGCAGGTAAAAAAGTCTTCTCTTTCCTAGACGGCTTTAGCGGCTATAACCAAATCCAAATTGCCGCGGAAGACCAAGATAAGACTACCTTCACCTGCCCCTGGGGGACATTTTCTTACAGGGTCTTACCTTTTGGACTGTGCAACGCACCTACCACATTCCAGAGGGCCATACTCAACATTTTTTTAGACTTGATAAACGAGGGACTTGAGGTGTACATGGATGAATTTACACCCAATAGAGATGACTTCGAGCCGACATTACAAACATTAGAGAAAGTTTTGCAAAGATGCATTGCTACCAGGCTCTACTTAAGCCATGAGAAATGCCACATGATGACGACCGAGGGCCTCATCCTGGGTCACTACATTTCAGTAGCTAGAATTCAGATAGATCCAGCAAAAATTCAAATAATCCTCTTAATACCTACCCCCTGCACACAAACTGAGGTACGTAGTTTTTTCGGATTTTCTAGATATTATAGAAGATTTATAAATAATTTCTCCCAAATTGCTACACCATTATATGCATGAACAGGAAATACTGATTTCATATGGACTGACAAATGTGACATTCCTTTTGAAGATTTAAAATGGCTAGTATCAACAGCCCCAGTATTAAGGGGCCTGAACTGGGATTTTCCATTTAAGATCTCATCTGATGCATCAGATACGACCATTGGAGTAGTTCTCGGTTAGGAGGAATATAAGAAACCTTATGTGATATAATACATCAGCAAAAATTTATCTCCTGCTAAGTTGAATTACACTGTGACCGAAAAATAATTCCTGGTTGTAATCTATGCTATTAACAACTTTAGACATTATATAATAGGATATCCTATGGTTTTGTATACTGATCACTCTGCTATTAAATATTTAGCTAATAAAATTGTTACAAATGGAAGAGTGACACGATGGTTGATCCTTTTGCAAGAATTTGACATAACAATCAAAGATCAACCATGAAAGGAAAATCCAGTGGCAGACTTCCTCTCACGTGTACCAAAGACAGATGACTCGGCAACAATAGAAGACTAGTTCCCTGATGAGCACTTATTTGTTGTAACCGTGAAAACACTGTGGTATGCGGATGTTGCAAACTACCTAGCGATCAGAAAATTACCCAAGCACTTGACGCCCAGTGAAAGAAAACTAATAGTACAACGCAACACTCAGTTCTCCTGAATCGGAGGATACCTCTTTCACACAGGAGCTAATACGAATATCCGAAGGTGTGTTAGGGAAGACGAAATCTTCTACATCCTAAAAGCTTGCCATGATGGACCTTGAGGTGGACATTTTGCAGACCATAGGACCAAGCATAAAGTCTTACAGATGGGCTATTATTGGCCCACCATTTTTAAGGACGCCAAGAAGTTTGTCCAAGCATGCAATAGCTACCAAAGAATTGGCCGCCCTGGACAATCTGACGAGATGCCCCTACATCCACAGTTAGTCATCGAGCCTTTTGAACGTTGGGCATTAGATTTCATTGGCTCAATAAGCCCATCATCAATCAAAAGACATATATACTGGTTGCCACAGAATATGTGACTAAATGGGTGGAGGCAGAAGCATTACCAAGGGCAATGGAGAACTCAGTAATCCACTTTATTTTCCAAAGTTTCGTGCAGTATGGGTTGCCTAGAGAAATAATTATAGATGGAGGGCCACAATTTGTAGGCCATAAGATGGCTGCTACATTAAAAAATCATCATATAATGCACAGAATCACATCTCCATACCACCCGCAGGAAAACAGTCAGGTAGAAAGTACCAACAAGGTAATTGAGGCTATACTAACAAAGACAGTCACCTCACATAGACGTGACTAGGCTACCCAATTGCCAGAAGCCCTGTGGGCATATCGCATGACATGGAGAAATACCACAGGATACTCCCCATATCAGCTAGTGTTTGGCAAAGAACCTATCTTCCCAATAGAATTTGAAATTCAGACATTGAGGATAGCTCAAGAAGTAGGCTTGGATCTGAATGAAGCACACAGAGAAAGATAGCATGATGCCCTCATCAAGAAAAAGATATTCCATGAAGGTGATTGGGCACTTCTGTACGATTCTAGGTTCCAGGATTTCCCGGGCAAACTCCAGACCAGATGGTTAGGTCCCTATGAGATAAAGGAGGTGTACAATAATGGCACCCTTACATTAACTACCATTGATGCTTCCAGTTACTCTTTTAAAGCAAATGGGCATCGAGTGTGCCTCTATCATAAACCGCTTTCAAGGGAGTCCTTTTGCCAACACATATGTGAAGATCCCACAATAAAAATTCTTGATGAGGAGGGAAACCCTTCCACAACACCAGTTCAGTGAAGAATTTAGTCTTTTGAAACCTATACGTAAATTTACCTTTCTGTTTTCTTTCTATTTGATTGGATTTGCTTGGATAATAGATTGTACATTAGTTTTTCTCTATTTTTCCTTTGTTTTTCGTGTATATTTTCCCTTGTTGTTCCCTGCAGGGAACAACAATTTTTGTGTGTATTTCTCTTTGCTGTTCCCTACAGGGAACAAAAATTTTCGTGTGAATTTTGCTTTGTTGTTCCCTACAAGGAACAACTGCTATTCCCTACAAGGAACAACTGTTGCTCCCTCTAAGGAACAACTGTTTTTCCCTCTGTTAGTCTCCTATTGCAATAGGTGTTCATATTTCATGATTGACTGTTTTACATGTCAAATATGTCATCTTTCATGCTGCAAGGTTCCATATTTCCAAAAAGAGGCCAAAGAAGAGGCCATGAAAGTGTGCTAGCCTAAATGCCACTGCTATATTCCAATTTTGATGAGTTATTCCATTTTTGAAGAATTTTTAATTTAAGGGAAAGCCAAACAGCTTAATCTTGGCTTCCCTAGGTTTCAATTGCTTGTTTTAGAAGATAGAGAATGAATATCTGTCCAAACTGTTTAATATTGGCAGATTTGTAGATAGGTAGAGAAGCAAGGGCGCTCAACATCTTAATCTGAGACCCTGGATGCAATAAGGATCGATTTAGATAGGAGGATAGCAAAAAGAAAAGTTGAAAAGCTAGGTTTGCTAGTTCAAGTTCACCCAAACCAAAAATAAGAAAAAAATGCTAGGCAAGTAGGCTGGGTAAGTAGTTTTGTGGTTGCAATATCAAGCTATGTGATCCATTTCATGTTTTCAAGTGTTATATCTATTCAGATCACAAGTATGAGGCAATTTTCCCTTGGATCAGCTCAAGCGAGGCATGCCTAACTTCCTCTTCTTCCTCTTCCCCAAATCATTCACTAACCTCCCCAAAGAGGTCAAGATCTGCTTGACATCTCTTAGTTTCATCATATTTCATATCATTTGCCTTGGTAAAGACCTACTTTGCTCAAGGAGTATTCATATTTCCTCTATGAGTCATTTTCCCCTTTAAATAGCCTAAGATCTTCAAACTTAGCGCTTTCTTATCATTTTCATATTAATTTCTAATTATACTATGTAACTCCCTATCTATTTCCCCTTCCCCTTAATAAAAAGCAATAAATAGCTCCCCTATGTACATATCCCCTCCCTTTGGTTGAAAAATAACCATAACATGCTTGGGAATTGCTAAGTTTATCTGAAACTTAGCAAGAACCATCCTTTTCCTCCTTAACCACCTTCCAAATGCGTTTGGACCCCTTCCGAAGCATAAAATCCCCCTCCAAATGTATAAAATCCGTCTTTGGGCCTTGTTTTACCTTTCCCAAGGCATAAACCCCTTTTAAAGGCCTAAACCCTTCTCAAAGGCATGAAATCCCTCTTTTTAGGCTATCGGGCCCCTTCCGATGCCTTAAAGACCCTTTATAACGCCCAAAAACCATCCTTTTATGCTTTGGACCCCTTCCAAAGGCATTAACAACCCTCCCGATGCACTAATCCCTTCCTCCGATCATAAAAAGCCCCTTTGTATAATAAAAGCCCTCCTCCGAATTCATTGGCCCCCCTCCGACGCGATATCACTGTCGGAGGTCGCAGCGATCAGTTGTTGGCCCTTTTCATATACCTCCGATCCATCTCTCGCCGATGCGATTTCGCAATCGACGTATCGCAATTCATTCGTGCACATATATATGTCCCCGACCCCTCCGCCGATGCGATATCGCTATCGCACCCGACGGCGATATCGCTATCGCAATGCTTCATTTCCACATATTTCATATATCCCCGCTTTACCGTTTAACTTAAGTTTTTTATAAAACTTAAGTTATAACGTAAAAACCCTGCATTTTCATCTATCGTAGGACTTATCGCAATTCCCCCGATGGTAAAGCGCCAATGTGATCATATCCGTCCATCGCCCCGCCCAGATCAACGGTCCGCATCTTTTCGGCAATCACTCATTTCGGCGATCTCATATATGTAAAACTCATGTCCCCGCCGACTGCCGAAATGCCGAGTTAATCTCAGCTGCCCATTCGGGCCCAGAGATCAATGTCTCGTGTCTTATCTCACCATTCCATATATATGGCTTCGACCAGCGAAGCCGAAAAGCTACAAAGCGCGGCATATATATATTTCAGGTCCGAAAAGGCCCTTTTGTACAGCCAAGTGGGACTGCTCTGATATTCTGGAGCTGAAATAACAATAAAGAAGGGCTTAATGAATTTCGGGTCTAAAAAGGGGTAGTACTGTACCCTCCGTTTCATGACCTGAAAATCTATAAAATGCAGTGTTAAAAGATTTCGGGTCCGAGGACCCATTTTCATTATAATTCCGCTAATTTGGGTTCCGCCGATGGGCCGGACCCGATTTCAAATAAAGAGGGCCTTAAAGCAATTTCGGGTCTGCGGACTATATCGCTCGTCGTAGGTATTACGTGTTGGGACTGCCGATCCGTCGATCGCCGATTTAGCACCAGCCGTTGGATCGGCCCGCGCCAGATCCAACGGCCAGGATTTAATCTTTGCTACAGTGTCGCTCCCGCTCCAGATTTTTGCGATTTTTGCGTGTAGATGGGCATTTTGCCTGTTTTAAAGGAAAAGGAGGCATTTGTTCATATTCTCACATATATGCCTATACGCGCTCCCGATAAGGGAATTCATGCATTTCTAAGCCATCTTGGATCTCTCCAAAGCCCAGTTTTGCTTCAGAAAGCTAACTCGGCCTCAGCACAGTTATCAGGTTGTGGATCCTCCTCGGTTTGGCAGTTTTCTCCAGATTAAGCACTATTTTTGATCGGCCAGCGCCGATAGCATTCCAAAAGGCCACAGAAATCATTGCAGCAGTTACTTTTGCCTTAAAAAGGGAGGAATGGGGTGATTTGACAATTTAAAGTGTATCAGAGGAAAGATAAAGCCCAGATTCAGCAGTAAAGAGTATCAGTGAAGCGTCAAAGTGTATCATTCGAAAATATCAGCGGAAATCATAAAGCCCGAAGCAGGAGAACATTAAAGAGCCCCCCAGCAAAGTCAATAAAGCAGCTCTGAGCCATAAAGGCTCACTAACTCACAGTTTTGGCCACTTAAGGTAGTAGAACCACTTGCAGGCGCAGATGAATGAATTTAAAGCACAGTTATGGCTAAAGAGCCAGCACATAGTGGCAAAGGACTATATTAATCCATTTTTGAGGCTGCTGTCCCCAGCGCAGCTCATGTAGATATTTTAGGCATTTATTTCAAGCATATGTTAGGTTAGAAGGACTCATTTCATCAGATCTGTCTAATATCTGTTTTGTAGATATTTTTGAGATATTTTTCCCTTGAGATCTTCTAAGAGATCTGGTCTGTACATATTTTCCCTATATAAACAACCCTCTGCATTGTTTAAAGGGTTGGTTGATTGATTTGCTTCAAGAGAGACTCGCACTGTATGTTTGAGAACTTCTATAATCAAAGATCGCTGGAATTGCTTGGATGATGAACTGTCTGTTGTGTTTTAGTGCCTGAAGAGTGACTATGGAATCCTAATGCTTCTACATGGCCCAATAAGTGCTTCTTACCTCTGTTTACAGTTTATATGTGTTTATGCCACCTTTGTGTCACCATCAAAATAACAGGAAGAAAGAATAGTTCAGATCTTACTTAGTTGTATTATGTTCTCAATTTCTATGATTTATCTATGTTTTCCTCTGAATTAGTCCTGAATATGAATACTGATTTGCTCATATTTATACTAGTTCCTTCATATATGAATGTGGTTTAGGAATCCTTGATTTCTCCTCTATAGATGTTCATTCACCTTCCCTCTGTTAGTATAATGAGAGCTACTTAGTTGCCTCTCATTCACTGACCTTCATCCCATCTTTATTCCAGCTTGATATTGTTTTATGTGTAGCTATCCTGCTCTGTATTCCTCTTGTGACCAAGAAAACGCAATAGCAAGCCCTAATCCATGACTCCGTGCCCAATGGTTTGAACCTCTCACACTATGCATGCCTCTGTTATGCTCTTAACCTGCAACGTAATACCCAAACATAGAATATGCGAAGAAAAGATACCCAGAACACAGAATATGCGAAGAAAAGATACCCAGAACACATAATAGCAATGATTTTATTATTCAGAGAGAAATGTTCACATGCCTCTTCGAGGGGGAAACCTCCAATAGAGCAGAGCTCGATTACAAAAACAAAACACGATACTCCTCGCAGGGAGTCTCTATCCTTTATATATGACTCATACATGCAATACCACGGGCCAATACCGGAAGACCTGTAATGAAATCCATGGATACCACTGTCCAAATTGACGCCGGAATGGGCAATGGTTGTAATGTGCCTGGTGTGTTAACGGTTTCCCCTTTGTGGCATTGACAGACATCACATTCTGCTACGAAAGTAAGGATGTCCTATTTCATGCCGGTCCAAAAGAATGATCTTCTGGTGCGAGCATACGTCTTCTGAAAGCCCGAATGTCTTGCAATGAGAGATGAGTGCAATTCTGCCAAAATGTGACTTTTGAGGGTGGATGTTGGTGATATTACGACTCTGTCCTTGTAGCGAAGAATATCATTCCACCACGAGTAGCCCTTGCTGGAATTAGGATCTACCTGCAATTGAGAAATGAGTTGGGAGAGCCCGGGATGTGAAAACCATTCCCTGCGAGCCTCTTCAATCCAATCTGGAATGGGGAGGGAAATTGCGAGCAGAGTACTTTCCTCCTCAAATTGGCGCGACAATGCATCTGCTACACTGTTGTCTTTCCCTTTCTTGTAAATGATCTCATAATCATATCCCAGCATTTTGGCTAACCATTTATTTTGTTGTGGGGAAGATAGGCGTTGCTCCAAAAAATATTTAAGACTGTGATGATCTGCGCGGATTTGGAAACGTCGCCCCAACAAGTAAGGTCGCCAGGTCTCAACTGCATGTAAGATGGCCATCATTTCCTTCTCGTAGGTAGATTGGCCCAGATTCCTCCCACTTAGTTGTTGGCTAGTGAAGGCCAATGGTCGCCCTTCCTGCATTAAGACCGTGCCCATACCTGTACCCGAAGCATCACATTCAGTGACAAAGGATTTGGTGAAGTCAAGTAGTGCTAAGACGGGAGTGGAACACATGGCGGTTTTGAGAGCGGTAAATGCCTGTTGTGCTTCCTCGTTCCAGAAGAAGGAATTTTTCTTTAGGAGTTGAGTTAGGGGCTTCACTATGCGGCCATAGTTGCGGGTAAATTTACGATAATAGCCTGTGAGACCCAAAAATCCTCTCAAGCTTTTCAAGGTCTTAGGTTGAGGCCATTCTTGCATTGCCTGGATATTTTTGGGGTCCACCTTGACACCTTCACGCCCCACAATGTGGCCCAAATACTCAACTTCTTCCATGCCAAACGAACACTTAGACATCTTGAAAAATAATTTATGCGTGCGGAGCAGTTGCAAGAGTAGATCTACATGCTGAAGATGTGCCGCCCAAGTGCCACTATAGATGAGGATGTCATCGAAGAAGACAAGGACAAATTTTCTGAGATATGGTTTGAGGAGGTGATTCATAAGGCTCTGAAAAGTAGAGGGGGCATTACAGAGACCAAATGGCATGACCAGGAACTCATAATGGCCTTCATGAGTTCTGAAAGCCGTCTTGGGAATGTCGACTTCCTTCATGCGAATTTGGTGGTAGCCTGAGCGAAGATCCAACTTAGTGAAGAATTGAGCCCCATTGAGTTCGTCCAGCAAATCGTCAACCACCGGGATGGGAAATTTATCTTTGACTGTCAACTTATTGAGGGACCTGAAGTCGGGACACATCCGCCATTCCCCATCTTTCTTGAGGACCATGACCACTGGGGATGAATAAGGACTAATGCTGGGACGAATGACACCTGCTTCCAACAATTCCTTGATGATTTTTTCTATTTCATTCTTTTGGGTGAACGGATATCTGTATGGCCACACATTTGGGGGTTGGGCCCCTGGAACCAATGTGATGCTATGATCATGTTCCCCTCGCGAGGGTGGAAGCTCATGAGGCTTGTCAAAGACCATCCGATGTTTATTTAAAATCTATTGCATCTCAGGATGAATTCGCAGAGACATGGTGTCGACTACCTGGATGGAATTAAATTGAGTTACCACTCCATGATGGCCCTTTTTTAACAATTTTTCCATCTTATGCAAGCTGATGATAGAGGGGGCTCCTGCCTGTAGTCCACGGAGGGTATGTGTGGAGTTTTTCTGCTTAAAACTCATATATAACTCCTGGAAATCCATTGTGATTGGCCCAAGAGTGCGGAGCCATTCCGCGCCTAGGACAATGTCGCAACCCCCAATGTGTATTGCAAACATGTGGGTTTTCAATTGATAATCCCCCATTTGAAGTTTGACATTTTCACAGCGACCTTCACATTTCATTGTGCCCCCATCTGCAATCTGGACTTGGAAGTTAGAAACTGCCCGGACAAAACAATGTGCTGCTTCAACGATCTTTTGATGGATGAAATTATGGGTACTTCCACTATCAATCAAGACTACTACTGGGCGATGTTTAAGAAAACCCCTGATTTTGAGAGTTTGAGGGGAAGAAATTCCTGCCAATGCATTTAGCGAAATAATTGGTTCATCAAATACAATATCCTTTTGGTTATCTTCTTCGATCGCCTCCGGTTCCTCAAGTGGTGGATCTTCCTCGGTGGAGCTGTAGTCAGTGGCATCTATTTGAAAAAACTTGGGCTCTTTGCATTTATGACCCGGGGAATATTTTTCATCATAGTAGTAACATAGTCCTTGCTTCCTTCTTTCGGCCATTTCCGCAGGTGACACCTTTTGAATCTTAAGTGTCTGAGTCGTGTTGGGAGACCGTGAGGGACGACCTTTAGCGGGGAAGTTGGGGCGGCTGGATTGGGCTGTCAATGCACGTTCCACCTTACGAGCTACCTGGCAAGACTCTGTCCATGTGGGAGGGTGGTGGAGTAGAACCTGATCTTTGATGGCTTCTTTGAGACCACTAATAAAGCATTCCATGTAGAACTCATCTGTGAGACCCTTAGTGCGGAAGGCTAAGGCTTCAAAAGCAGTAATATATTCCTCCACTGCACCCGTCTGTCGGAGCTTAGTGAGACACCCCAAAAAAGAGTCTTCCTGTTCAAAGCGATTTCGAAGAGCTTTGGAAAATTGGGCCCAATTCTGAAAATGTCCATTGCAACGCTGATGCCATTCCTTCCATTGCCATCGTTCATTGTCCAAGTACATGGTGCCCACCATAAGCTTAGTCCCCTCATCTATGATATGATTCAATTGGAAATACTGCTCCATTTGTGCTAGCCATGCGGACGTGTGAGAACCGTCAAATTTATGCATATCCAACTTGGGAGGTCGCTTACTGGGTGGTGGGTGGGTGTGCCAGATGTGGGGAGAGTTGCTAGACTCACCCTCATGGTATTCATGACCATTATTCGCCTCCTCGTGGGCTGGCTCCTTGCCCTTCAGTGCGTTCTGTATCTGGATACTTATTCCTTTAATCTCATGTTGTATTTCGTTCACCGAAAATTGGGTGGAGTTCACCTGGTTTTAAATTTTTTCCATCCTTTCATTGGCCATTGCTTGAGCGCGAGTTTCTACCATACACCAACCTGATGAAAAATTGGGACCGCCAAAAATTTTTTTACTAGGAAATTGAATGGTACCACCTTGCTGAGCTCGTCGTCCTGATTCTGATGGGCTAGGTCACCAATAAGCGCCCCGGAAGATCTCAGATTTTTTTTTTTTTTTTTTTTTTGGAAAACTGCTAACGGAGTTTTACTCCTTCCTGATCAATACTGTAGTCGCCAAATCCTCAAAATGTCAATTTCGCCAAAAGTCCTGCGAAAATTATATCCAGGTACAGGAACCCTTCACAACTACTCCGATCTGGTGGATCTGAGAGATCTGAATGGTGGAACAACTGCTGCTGCTGATCTGATGGAGATGCGGGACTGATGTCTGCTGCTGCTACACTTGCTGATCTGGAATAGATGATGTGTGATCCCCCGATAGAAAGGGAACTATGGTCTTGAGGAGTGTCAGGTGCTACAGATCGCAATATACATAAGGGTCTGACAGTAGTACTCGGCCCAATGTTTCAGGGCTCTAACTAAGGAGGATCGACCGTACCCTTAGCCGTACAACCCGACTACCCTATCGTACGGGCGAGTAATCTCTCCAAGTGTTGTTATCGGTGTACTGTAGCCACAAGACGACCAAAGGTTTATCTATGGCGAGGTTTCAAGGGAGCTAGGGGGCTTCCTATATACCCAGAGGGTACGTGGAAGACAGTCCGTGCGCGGTTCTGTCTAATGCGCTACTACTCGAAGGGGTACCCACAGGGGTTACAAGGGAGTCCAACAGACATGACCACCTCTTGTATTTCCTGTGTGCATGCCTCCCCAAATCCGCAGGTTTATGCGCTTAACGACAGATCCCGTGGTTTAAAGACGCCGAAACACGTCTCTAGCCAAAAACAAATTTTGCTAAAATTTGGAGATCCCACCGAGCCCTGGAAAGTGCTCTGATACCACTTGTTATGCTCTTAACCTGCAAAGTAATACCCAAACACAGAATATGCGAAGAAAAGATACCCAGAACACAGAATAAGCGAAGAAAAGATACCCAGAACACAGAATAGCAATGATTTTATTATTCAGAGAGAAATGTTCACAGGCCTCTTCGAGGGGGCAACCTCCAATAGAGAAGAGCTCGATTACATAAACAAGACACGATACTCCTCGCAGGGAGTCTCTATCCTTTATATATGACTCATACATGCAATACCACAGGCCAATACCGTGGGTTTTATTAATACCATCTATCTAATACTACCGCCCATTTACCATCTATCTAATACTACCGCCCATTTGCAACTAACTGTGGTCCCGTCATTAATTGCGGGCTAACCACTTACAAATATTAATATGGGCTTTATTGACTCTTGACTATGACGTGATCGCATGACATAAATAAGGGGGTTGGGGTGGGACCCTAACAGCCTCCCTACTTGAAAACATCAATCATCCCACCAAAATCAAAACAAAACCCCAAGAACATCACAACTAGCCTAAAATCAACCCAAAACAAAGCTAAATTATAAAGAGAGAGCTTTCTCTGATTGTAGGTAGGCTAGGACCTACAGTCCAAATATTGGTTTGTGGTTACCTCGGCCGTATCCCTTAAGGAGCTTAGGGACAACCTGAGTGATAACGTAATGGCGACTCCACTGGGGAAAATCCTCAGATAATTTCACAAATCAAGTTGGAAAGCTCCGCTGGGAAAGAACCATCAAAAGTTTCTTTCTAACCCTATATTCTTAGAAAAATCCCCAAAAAACAAGTTAGAAGCTGGCTCCCAAAAAGAATTCACGTTATACAAGGTCAAATCCAGACCCAAATCCCCCAGCTGCTTTTGAAAATCCAAATTTAATCCCAAGGAACCTCAGGAAGCTAGAGCGAAGAGATGATTTTGCTGATTCTAGTCCTGAAACAGTTCAGACAAGCTATGTTCCAACCCCTGTCAAAGTTTTATTTCATTCAACCCCTACTTCCCCTAGTTCATCGTCCACCTCTCAAAGCACTCCTTCCACACCTCCATTCACTCCACATACTCCCATTACCACTGTTGTTACAGCTATTCCAGCTGTTCCATTTATCCCTGTTTTTCCACTTATACCTGTTAATATGGCTAATAGATATGCACCCTTACAACTGCCTGATAATCCTGGGGCTATGCCTCAGGATTACCAAACTAAAATAACTTATTTTTATGGTACTGGTTCTTGCACAGCCCTTCAGCATAACAAGAAGATGCAAGATTACTTTGAGAACTATGAAATAGACGAGGATGCTGTAAGAATGAAAATTTTTGTCCAAAGTTTGACAGGTGATGTAAGGACTTGGTTTAGAACACTCCTAGTCAATTCCATAGCTAACCCTGATGCCCTCTACCAGACATTTACCAACCGATGGGAGAAGAATAAAGACCCCTTGCACATATTATCTAAATGTGACACCATCAAAAGAGGCCCTCAGGAGGCTGTCTTAGACTATTGTACAAGCTTTAACAATATTTATAATGCAATCCCACAGAACCTCAGACCTCCACCTGATCTTGCTTTGTATAAATTCCCAGATGGTTTTGGTACCGACATGGCATATCAATTGAGGGAGAGAGCCCCTCAAACCTTAACAGACATGCAAAATGTAGCTGTTAGTGTGGAGGCAAACTTAATTTCCAAAAGAAATAGAGCGAGAGTCGAGAGAAGAACCACCTTTAAAGAGGAACCCTCAGCCTTAGATCAAAAGCTGGATGCTATTATCAGTGGCATGCACAGGCTGGGAGACAGAGTAGAGAGTGTCGAGAGGAATTCATCATGGGAAGGACAACAACCCAATACCATAAGGAATCGAAATTTCAGGAAAAGTCATAGCACAAACGCTGGTAGGTCTAGCCCAGACCATGATATAAGGCCTCCTTTCCAAGAAAACTATACAGAAGCATCTACATCTAGTGAGCCCATAGAAGACACTCACATGAACTTGATGGATTTGAAGGGTGAGCAACCAATTTTTCTAACCCAAGAAGACCAAGATGAGCATGACTTTAATCAATTTCAGACTCAGTCTAGTGAGTCTTTTGACTATAAAAAAGGTTATGATTCAGCTATGTATGAAGTGCACAAACAATATAAACTAAGAACTAGAAAAATTGATGTGCCCGAGGTCATCAAACAGAAGGAATCAAAGCAGCCCAAGAAGATTAAGGACAAGGCTACTTCCACAGGACCGACTAAACAAACAGTCCCAAACCCAAAATAAGTAACTGTACAGGATATAACAGATATATCAGATGTACAGGTCTCTAATAACCAGCCTTTTGTATCCTCTTCCTCAAAGGAAAATCCAAACAACACTCCTAAAAGCCTTCCCAAAACAGAAATACCGCAAGGTATCACTCACCATAACGCTGATAATCAAGAGAAGATCACTGAAGATACAATTGAAAAGGGAAAATCTGCCAGTCACGATACTAAAACACAGTCAGAAAAAACATTTGATTTAGAGGCAGAAATTGGCAAACTAAAGATATCTATCCCTTTATCTGAACTTGCAAAGCATGATGTATATAGGCAGCAAATCAAAAGATCGCTGCAAATGCAAGAGAATAGGGATGATGTGAATGTATTAGATGATCAACCTGAGCTCTTTTTTGGACTTGAAGTCGATGGCAAATCAGCGCATGGAGTTGTTCTACCCTTTTATGTCAGTTTACACATACATGATAAAGTCTTGCATAATGCCATGTTTGATTCAGATTCCTCACACAACCTTATGCCCAAAGCTGTAATGGAGAAGCTAAACCTTGATGTAACAAGACCCTACAAAGACTTATTCTCCTTTGACTCAAGTTAGGTCAAGTGTTTAGGCTTAATCAAAGACTTATGTGTGTCTTTAGTCCAATATCCCAACAAAACAATTCTAATGGATGTGATGGTTGCTGACATTCCACCAAAGTATGGCATGCTCTTATCAAGATCTTGGGGGGCCAAACTCCAAGGATCTCTCCAACTAGACCTATCTTATGCCACTATATCAGTCTTTGGGCAACCAAAGAGACTGTATAGGGAAACACTAATGAAGTATGTGGTAAGTAGTGAGGAAAAGCCCCAAAACTTTCTGATTTACTCAATCCATTCTGATATGGATTCTTTTATTTTGTTTAATGATGAAACAAGTCCTCCAACTGATGATAAGCCTTTGGCTTTAGAGCAAGAAGCATGCATGAATGAGGAATCGGTTGCCCATACCCAAGAAACTATCAAAACAGTCAATGCAACCAGCATACAAGAGGAACTCAATGAAATAGAAAACTCACATATGCCCACTCCTAAAATGACTGAAACTCTTAATACTAACCACAAGAAAGAAATCACATGGTATTTAGAGTTTGATGGTTCTGTTAATAAGCTAGGAGCAAGGGCAGGAATATGGATTCACAATACACATAATAGCCATGCAGAGGGTCATGCTTACAGACTTAACTTCAAATGCACCAACAACATGGCAGAATATGAGGCTCTCCTTTTAGGCCTTAAACTGCTCAAAGCTCTAGGAGCTGCAAAGGTTTCCATTCTAGGTGAATCCGATTTAATCATACAACAAATGAAAGGCAATTTTGTCACCAATGATAGAAGACTAAGAGCTTATAGAACTGCTGCCACTGCAATACTTGATACCTTCACCGAATCCAAGCTTGCTAAGATTTCTAGAAGCCATAACATGCATGCTCATAGCCTAGCTACTTTTGCTAGCACTTGCAAGCTTCCTTTTGAGCCCAATCACCACTTTACAACTGAGATAAAGCACAGGCCTGCTGTCCTTAACAATGTCAAAGATTGGCAAGTGTTTGAAAATGATACACAAATTAACAATTTCCTTACTTTGCAGCAAACGTTTTCAAATATAAACATTGATATGGATGCCATGGATGATCCCCAACAAGCAGTAAACCAAAATGAGCAGACCATAACAGTTGAAGCATCAAAAAAAATGCTGCACCCAACTATTTTTGATGATAAAAACATTCAAGAGTTGAAACAAATGAATTTGGATGAAATAGCTGAAGCAGAGGCCGAAGTGATGGATTTAAAGGACAATTTTCTGCCTGCTGGTCTCACTCCATTAGAAGACATCTTTGATGCAAACGATATCCCTAAGAAACCAAAGATGCAGCCCTTAAATGCTGCAATTGAAGACTGTAATATTGGGACAGCTGAAAAGCCCAAAATGATAAAACTGTCCAAGTCTTTGCCTCCTGATCAAAAGCCAAAATATGTTGACTTGTTCAAAGAGTTCCAAGATGTATTTGCATGGAGTTATGAGGACCTCAAGTCCTATGCCACTTCAGTCATTCAACATACCATTCCTTTGAAACCAAATCAAAAGCCTTTCAAACAGAAACTAAGGAGAATCAATCTTGTGCTTCTCCCTTTGATTGAGAAAGAAGTGAAAAGAATGTTTGAGGCTAGTATCATAGCACCCATTATATTTTCAGAATGGGTATCCAATCTTGTTCCCACAAGAAAGAAAACAGGTGAGATTAGACTTTGTGTAGATTTGAGAAACTTAAACCAAGTCTCCCTTAAAGACCACTACCCTTTGCCAAAGATGGACCACATCCTACAAAGAGTAGTGGGGTCATCTAGAATCTCTTTGCTAGATGGCTTTTCAGGTTTTAATCAAATACTGGTTCACCCGGATGATCAAGACAAGACAGCCTTTACAACACCGTGGGGAACATTTAAGTATGTGAAAATGCCTTTCGGCCTAAAGAATGCAGGTGCTGCCTTTCAAAGGGCCATGGACATTGCATTTTCCAAGGAAATCCATGATTTCTTGGTTGTCTATCTTGATGACCTGACTCCTTTCTCCAAATCTGATCAAGAGCACCTAAAACATTTGAGACAAGTATTCCTAACATGTAGGAAATATGGCATTTCCTTGAACCACAAGAAGTCTTTATTTGGCCTTGAAGAAGGCAAATTACTAGGCCATATCATTTCAAAAGATGGGATTAGAATTGATCCAGAAAGAATCCAAGCCATTCTCCAAATCCCTTATCCAAGAAACATCAAAGAATTGCAAGCATTCCTAGGTAAGATCAATTTCCTAAGGAGATTTATCCCAAACTTGGCCGAGCTGATAAGAATGCTAAATAACATGTTAAAGAAGGATTCCAAGGTAAAATGGACCTTAGAGGCCAAGCAAGACTTTGAGGGCATAAAATCTGCCTTAACCCAAGCCCCAGTCCTCACAAGTCCTCAATTTGATGAGGATTTCATCATTTTTTCATTTGCTTCCCAACACACCATTGTTGCTGTCCTATTACAGAAAGATGATCAAGGAGCTGAAAAGCCAATTGCATTCTTCAGCTGAGCCCTTAGAGATGCCCCTTTGAAGTACCAAATCATGGAAAAGCAAGCCTATGCCCTGGTTAAAGAAATCAAAGATTTCAGAGTTTACATTTTATATTCACATGTGATTGCCTATGTCCCAAATGCTGTTGTAAAAGACATTTTAACTCAAGAGGGATTAGAAGGCAAAAGAGGCAAATGGATTGCCAACATCCTTGAGTATGACATTGAGATAAAGCCCACCAAGCTCATAAAGGGACAAGGTTTAGCCAAACTGATGTCCGAAACAATTTTTCAAGCCTTAGACATTAATCAACTGGACAATGAACCAGAGCTGGCGACTCCACAAATCAGTGAAACCTTCTTGCAATCCCCATGGTATGCTGATATTTGTTTTGTATTGTTAAACCTGTTTGCTCCCCCAGGATTGTCCAGAACCAAGAAAAGATTTTTAAAAATGAAGGCTTCAAAGTTTTGTGTCATAGATAGTGCCTTATTTTGGAAAAATCATGAAGGCATATTGCTTAATTGTTTAACCATGAATGAAACTGACAGGGTTATGAAAGAATTCCATGCAGGGGACTGTGGAGGACATTTGTATTGGAAGTCCACTGCTGACAAGATTTTAAGGGATGGTTTCTATTGGCCCTCTCTATTTGCAGATGTCAAAAAGTTTGCCATCTCATGCCACAAATGCCAGATCTTTGAAGGCAAAAGAAAGTTGTTACCTTTACCCCTCAAGCCTATCTCAACTGAAAGACCATTCCAACAATGGGGTTTAGACTTCATTGGTGAAATACACCCTTCATCCTCTGGCCAACATAGGTGGATTTTGACTGCAACTGACTGTTTTACCAAATGGATAGAATCCATCCCATGTAGGCAGGCCAATGACTCCATCATTATCCAATTCCTTGAGACCAACATCCTTTCTAGATTTGGCTGCCCTGAGATCATTACAGACAATGATGCTACCTTCAAATCCAATAAAATGATCAATTTTTTCCATAAATTTCACATCACTCTGGGCCACTCCATAGCCTATTACCCTCAAGGTAATGGCTTGGCCGAATCATCCAACAAAAGCCTGATCAGCATCATAAAAAAATTGCTAGAAGAAAACAAGAAGAATTGACACAAAAAGCTGGTAAATGCCCTATGGGCAGACAAATTGTCAACAAAGAGATTCATTGGAATGAGCCCTTATGAGCTGGTATATGGCATGGAGGCCAGATTTCCTTCATCTTTGGGAATCCCTATTATCAAGCTGCTGCAAGAGATTCAAGTTGAGCCAAATGATATACAAAGGAGGATAACTCAAACAATTCATTTGCATCAGACAAGAGAGCAGGTATATGACAAAGCTCAAATTTTGCAGGAGAAGCTCAAAAGGATGTTTGATAAGAGAGCTAAAGGTGAGGATTTCTGTGTTGGCAACAAAGTTCTAAGGTGGGACTCGCGAAGAGAGGATAAGGGAAAGCATGCAAAATTCGATTTCCTTTGGGAAGGGCCATTTGTTATCTCTGTTGTTCAGGGCAACAACACATATTTTTTGAAGACCACAGAGGGCAGCACAGCTGAAGAAGGCCCTGTTAATGGCCAAATTTTAAAACATTACCATGATCCCTTTTAAGGGATATAACACAACTCTGTATATATCTCTTTGTACATTGATATTTGTATATATCAGCACTTTGTTTTTATTTTGTATAGCAGGCCGAATAATGGAATAGCGCAGCAAAGTTCTTTAAAGGCAGAACCAAAGCAAGTCCTCCATTTCAAGCTCTGTCTCAACATTATTCTCAGCAAAAGAGCGCAGACAATTTTTTCAGTCAATAGTATCAAAAGAAAGGAGGATTTTCAGTTTACATCAGCACCCTTTTTCAAGACAGAATCAAGGGATGTGCTCCAGTTTGTTCCCTATTTTGTGTTTATTTCAAAGGCAGGTTTTCAGGCAAAGGTGCATGTAATGATAGAGCATGCAGAAGAAAGCAGGCAGTGCTGCTATTGTATAAAAATTCAGTTTATGAGAATGTTGTGTTCAGGTTTCAAAGTTTCAATCATTTAAACAGCCAGCACAGGGAAAGTTTCAGTCTACAACAACAATAGAAGATCAAGGCAGTCTGACCTGCTGTTCTTGGCTTTTCACAAGGAAAATCCATCGCCAAGTGGAGCCACTATTAGCCTCCTATTGCAATAGGTGTTCATATTTCATGATTGATTGTTTTACATGTCAAATATGTCATCTTTCATGCTGCAAGGTTCCATATTTTCAAAAAGAGGCCAAAGAAGAGGCCATGAAAGTGTGCTAGCCTAAATGCCACTGTTGTATTCCAATTTTGATGAGTTATTCCATTTTTGAAGAATTTTTAAGTTAAGGGAAAGCCAAACAACTTAATCTCGGCTTCCCTAGGTTTCAATTGCTTGTTTTAGAAGATAGAGAATGAATATCTGTCCAAACTGTTTAATCTTGGCAGATTTGTAGATAGGTAGAGAAGCAAGGGCGCTCAACAGCTTAATCTAAGCCCCTGGATGCAATAAGAATCGATTTAAATAGGAGGATAGCAAAAAGAAAAGTTGAAAAGCTGGGTTTGCTAGTTCAAGTGCACCCAAACCAAAAAGAAGAGAAAATGCTAGGCAAGTAGGCTGGGTAAGTAGTTTTTTGGTTTCAGAATCAAGCTATGTGATCCATTTCATGTTTTCAAGTGTTATATCTATTCAGATCACAAGTATAAGGAAATTTTCCCTTCGATCAGCTCAAGCAAGGCATGTCTAACTTCCTCTTCTTCCTCTTCCCCAAATCATTCACTAACCTCCCCAAAGAGGTCAAGATCTGCTTGACATCTCTTAGTTTCATCATATTTCATATCATTTGCCTTGGTAAAGACCTACTTTGCTCAAGGAGTGTTCATATTTCCTCTATGAGTCATTTTCCCCTTTAAATAGCCTAAGATCTTTAAACTTAGCACTTTCTTATCATTTTCATATTAATTTCTAACTATACTATGTAACTCCCTATCTATTTCCCCTTCCCCTTACTAAAAAGCAATAAATAGCTCCCCTATGTACATATCCCCTCCCTTTAGTTGAAAAATAACCATAACATGCTTGGGAATTGCTAAGTTTATCTGAAACTTAACAAGGACCCTCCTTTTCCTCCTTAACCACCTTCCAAATGCTTTTGGACCCCTTCCGAAGCATAAAATCCCCCTCCAAATGTATAAAATCCATCTTTGGGCCTTGTTTTACCTTTCCCAAGGCATAAACCCCTTTTAAAGGCCTAAACCCTTCTCAAAGGCATGAAATCCCTCTTTTTAGGCTATCCGGGCCCTTCCGATGCCTTAAAGACCCTTTATAACGCCCAAAAACCATCCGTTTATGCTTTGGACCCCTTCCAAAGGTATTAACAACCACTCTGATGCACTAAACCCTTCCTCCGATCATAAAAAGCCCCTTTGTATAATAAAATCCCTCCTCCGAATTCATTTGCCCCCCTCCGACGCGATATCACTGTCGGAGGTCGCAGCGATCAGTTGTTGGCCCTTTTCATATACCTCCAATCCATCTCTCGCCGATGCGATTTCGCAATCGGCGTATCACAATTCATTCGTGCACATAGATATGTCCCCGACCCCTCCGCCGATACGATATCGCTATCACACCCGACAGCGATATCGCTATCGCAATGCTTCATTTCCACATATTTCATATATCCCCGCTTTACCGTTTAACTTAAGTTTTTTATAAAACTTAAGTTATAACGTAAAAACCCTGCATTTTCATCTATCGCAGGCCTTATCGCAATTCCCCCGACGATAAAGCGCTGATGTGATCATAGCCGTCCATCGCCCCACCCAGATCAATGGTCCACATCATTTCGGCGATCGCATATATGTAAAACTCATGTCCCCGCCGACTGCCGAAATGAAGAGTTAATCCTAGCCGCCCATTCGGGCCCAGAGATCAATGACTTGTGTCTTATCACACCATTCCATATATATGGCTTCGACTAGTGGAGCCGAAAAGCTACAAAGCGTGGCATATATATATTTCGGGTCCGAAAAGGCCCTTTTGTACAACCAAGCGGGACTGCTCCGATATTCCGAAGCCAAAATAACAATAAAGCAGGGCTTAATGAATTTTGGGTCCGAAAAGGGGTAGTACTGTACCCTCCATTTCGTGACCCGAAAAGCTATAGAATGCAGTGTTAAAGGATTTTGGGTCCGAGGACCCATTTTTCATTATAATTCCGCCGATTTGGGTTCCGTCGATGGGCCGGACTTGATTTCAAATGAAAAGGGCCTTAAAGCAATTTCGGGTCCACGGACTATATCTCTCGTCGGAGGTATTACATGTTGGGACCGCCGATCCACCAATCGCCGATTTAGCGCCAGCCGTTGGATCGGCCCGCACCAGATCCAACGGCCAGGATTTAATCTTTGCTACAGTGTCGCTCCCGCTCCAGATTTTTGCAATTTTTGCGTGTAAATGGGCATTTTTCCTGTTTTAAAGGAAAAGGCGGCATTTGTTCATATTTTCACATATATGCCTGTACGCACTCCCGATAAGGGAATTCATGCATTTCTAAGCCATCTTGGATCGCTCCAAAGCCCAGTTTTGCTTCAAAAAGCCAGCTCGGCCTCAGCACAGTTATCAGGTTGCGGATCCTCCTCGGTTTGGCAGTTTTCTCCAAATTAAGCACTATTTTTTATCGGCCAGCGCCGATAGCATTCCAAAAGGCCATAGAAATCATTGCAGCAGTTACTTTTGCCTTAAAAAGGCAGGAATGGGGCGATTTGACAGTTTAAAGTGTATCAGAGGAAAGATAAAGCCCAGATTCAGCAGTAAAGAGTAGCAGTGAAGCGTCAAAGTGTATCAATCAAAAATATCAGCAGAAATCATAAAGCCCGAAGCAGGAGAACATTAAATAGCCCCCCAGCAAAGTCAATAAAGCAGCTCTGAGCCATAAAGGCTCATCAACTCACAGTTTTGGCCACTTAAGGCAGCAGAACCACTTGCAGGTGTAGATGAATGAATTTAAAGCATAGTTATGGCTAAAGAGCCAGCACATAGCGGCAAAGGACTATATTAATCCATTTTTTAGGCTGCTGTCCCCAGCGCAGCTCATGTAGATATTTTAGGCATTTATTTCAAGCATATGTTAGGTTAGAAGGACTCATTTCATCAGATCTGTCCAAGATCTGTTTTGTATATATTTTTGAGATATTTTTCCCTTGAGATCTTCTAAGAGATCTGGTCTGTACATATTTTCCCTATATAAACCACCCTCTGCATTATTTAAAGGGTTGGTTGGATGATTTGCTTCAAGAGAGACTCGCACTGTATGTTTGAGAACTTCTATAATCAAAGATCGCTGGAATTGCTTGGATGATGAACTGTCTGTTGTGTTTTAATGCCTGAAGAGTGACTATGGAATCCTAATGCTTCTAAATGGCCCAATAAGTGCTTCTTACCTCTGTTTACAGTTTATATGTCTTTATGCCACCTTTGTGTCACCATCAAAATAGCAGGAAGAAAGAATAGTTCAGAGCTTACTTAGTTTTATTCTATTCTCAATTTCTGTGATTTATCTATGTTTTCCTCTGAATTAGTCCTCAATATGAATACTGATTTGCTCATATTTATACTAGTTCCTTCATATACGAATGTTGTTTAGGAATCCTTGATTGCTCCTCTATAAATGTTCATTCACCTTCCCTCTGTTAGTATAATGAGAGCTACTTAGTTGCCTCTCATTCACTGACCTTCATCCCATCTTTATTCCAGCTTGATATTGTTTTATGTGTAGCTATCCTGCTTTGTATTCCTCTTGTGACCAAGAAAACACAACAGCAAGCCCTAATCCATGACTCCATGCCCAATGGTTTGAACCTCTCACACTATGCATGCCTCCCTACTTGAAAACATCAATCATCCCACCAAAATCAAAACAAAACCCCAAGAACATCACAACTAGCCTAAAATCAACCCAAAACAAAGCTAAATTATAAAGAGAGAGCCCTCTCTGATTGCAGGTAGGCTAGGACCTGCAGTCCAAAGATTGGTTTGTGGTTACCTCGGCCGTATCCCTTAAGGAGCTTAGGGACAACCTGAGTGATAACACCCTCTAAGGAACAACAATTTCGGCGTGAATTTTTCTTGCCGTTCCCTACAGGGAATAGTAAATTTTGTTTATAGATTGTTTTGTTGTTCCCTACAGGGAACAGCTACTGTTCCCTATAAGGAACAACAATTTTTGTGTGCATTTTCTTTGTTGTTCCCTGCAGGGAACAACATTTTTTTAGTGTGTATTTCTCTTGCATTTCCCTATAGGGAACAGCTATTGTTCTCTGTAGGGAACAACTATTGTTCCCTCTAGGGAACAACAATTTCCGTGTGTATTTTTCCTTGCTGTTCCTTATAGGGAACAGTTGTTGTTCCCTATAAGGAACAACACTTTTGCGTATGTATTTCTTTGATGTTATCTACAGGGAACAAGACTTTTTGTGTGATGTTTTATTTTGCTGTTTCCTTTAGGAAATAGCACTTTGTGAGTAATTTTTTTGAGGACACCCTTTCTTTCCTTTGCATGATCATCCCTAGACCATCCCTGCTCACTATTTATGATCCTCTCTATGGCATAAGTGTACAAATACATATGTAAGGATAAAAAATATGGAGTTTACTGGAACATGAAAATATCTTGAATATTATCATCTTTAACAAGATTGCTTTGTATTGATCGAAAAATAAAGGACACAACCATCTATATCACTTCATTGTCCTCATTTCCACTATAAATCAAATTGATTGATTATTTGTACCATGCTGGTTCTCCCCTAGCCCCTATAACTCTCTATGTTTATTATCAATAAGGTTAACGACATACTTTTTTGTTTTCTCTATTGATATGTTCAAACTTCTTCTGCCATCCCTACTCTTAAGGAGTGCTGAGCCACCCTCTATATATAAATAGGAAGTGCTGTTAAAAAAAAATAGAAAAAATAAAAAAATATAGAAACATATATATATATATATATATATATATATATATATATAGATATATATATCTATATATATATATATATATATCTATATATATATATATATATATTCACTAAAAATTGTATGATTTTTTTTCCATAGATGGAGGATAGGGGGTCTCTGTTATAGACATTTTTGTGCCTTACAGCTCCAAGCATGAAATGCCGATAAACTAAAGGCTCCTAAGTCCTTAAAAGTGTTGTTACAACTCCTAAAGGAACAAGGTCAACAAATTACAGCTTCTCCCAGAAGTTCTCCACCAGAAACTACTCAAAATTGGTCAAAACTGGATCAGCGCACCTTGTACACATGGGAATTGCATTTCAGCGCACCTTGTACACACGGGAATTGCATTTCAACGCACCTAAATACACTGTGAGGGTGCGATGGACGGAAAAAGACAAGTGGTGGAGACAGTTTGCGAGGTGGATGATCATGGAATCTTCTAGAAACTTCTCATGGGACACTTGCCTCTCAAAATCGCCCAAGGATGAGTAAGAGATCAATGAGATCTCCAAGTGGCATCAAGAACTATCAGAGAGAAGACACTAATCAAAAACCCAGAGCTGACTCACACCTCTACAAATATCTATATATAGATCTCTCATCCCAGAGATCCAGAGGTTAGAGGCTGGAATTTTGTACTTTGCAGAGAATTGCTATTGGTTTGAGATTGAGATTAGCACATTGGGTGTTTTATGATTTGTTGGAGGAGAGGAAGGGACTCCTTTGCTGGGAGGTAGATGCTGGATCGGGCCTCACTTGGTTGTATCTCCTCTTGGACTTTATTACTCTATCAATAAACTATTTGAGTTTCTCCTACATGCTGTGTATCAATGATGTTTTGTTATGCTTACATGTTTAGCTTAATCTGATCTTGAGCTTTTTATGAATGTATATCTGTATCTTCTTGTAGTTTCTCTCTCTTGTGATCTTGCAGGAAGTCGGTGAAGCTGGGCCGGTGAGGGAGCTAGGAGCTAGGAGCTACTAAAGAGAGGAGCAATTGGATCAACAAACTAGCGAGAGACACAGGTTAGTTAGATCCTTTCTCCTCATTTAAATTTCATAAAGAAGAATACTCAATTAGTTTACTTCGTTTGTTGCTAAGGCACTATCGCCTCTTAGAGTGGGATAGGGGCATTCCAAATTGGATACTTTTCCCAACAACAAATTGGCGACTCCGCTGGGGATCGTATCTTGTTGGTTTATTTGTGTTTCTATTGTTGTTCTTCTCATAAACTCAGGAGTGCCGAATCAAAATGCATTTGCCATTTTCAAATGCAAAGTAGAGATTTGCCACTCTAGTCCACTCACTGGGCCTATTTTTATGATCTGAACAAACTGATCCACAAGTTCTCTAACAACCCTTTGTGATAGAACTTAGTCCTCCTTTAAATCATCCTCCTAATTGTACCTAATTGATAGCTTTGATCCGGCCAAAAACTGTAGATTTAACTGCAAACCGTAACCCAAAACCCAAAAACAACTCTCGTTTTTGCTTCAGCGCAGACTCTGTGAAGAGGTTCTGCATTTCAACGCAGGTCCCGTGAATGCTACCTGCGCTGAATGTCAAATCCTCTGTGCTGAGGGTGCGTTGATCAGCCCTTGCCTTGTGCAGTTGTGGTTCCCTGCTTCCTTTTGCTCAGTTTTATCTCTGTTTTTTGCAGCCTGTTATCAGTCAGTGTACCTATCTGAAACCCCTTTTCTTTGCCTCAATTCCACCTCAGTTGTATAAAGAAACTGAATTTGTTCTTTGTGTATTTGTTACATCATTTGCAGTTTCCCATTACAAAAGTAAACTAGTCATACTGTCGCCCTTAGATCTAGACCTGTCATAGGTGTCGTTTTGATCTTAGGAGTGAGTTTGTTTGCTGTTCACAGTTGATTGAGCTTTTACTTTTGTCATTTGGTTTGAATTTATGCATTTCTAGTGTCGAAACAAGTAAATCATAAAGTGTCGTAATCGTCTTTTTTTATTTTGAAAAAGGAACTTGTTTATGTTTTCACTTGAAATCGAATTAAAATTTATACAACAACTTTCTTTTTAGGCATCAATATTAAGAAAGCGAAAAGAAATACATGCATTTATGCATTCGCATTTTGATAGTTTGCATGGTTTGATTTAGGGAAAAGTGCATTACAGTGTGCTCTATGCTCTTGGAGAAAAGTTTGTGTCTTCCTTTTCCCCTTGTCGATAAGATTTTCATTGTTGAAAAGATATAAAAGCTTGCTTATCATCTTTAGACTGCATTTAGGAATTGTATCATACATCTCGTGGTGATCCAAAAAGGCAAACTTCTAAGAAAGATCAACCTAAAATAAATTGAATGAACTTAACAACGCTTTGTAACTTAACGCACAACATAGAGGTCTAGGCTAGAGACGTGTTCCGGCGTCGTAAAACCTGGTGACTGTCGATCTTGCTGATGGTTGGGTGATTCCTCCTAAGGGACGATAGCGCCAGTACGGATTGTGCTCCCACGTACCGTCGAGTATATATTGGGAGACCCCTATAGGCATAAAATCTTTATCCTTAGGAAGCCGTGTCGGCTGCCCTACTGATCGCAATGTACTGAACACAACATTCAGGAAGATTGACCGCCCGTACCCTAAAAAATTATTCTGCGGTTTTGCGAAAAGTTTGGCACACCCTCTACCTAGAACTCCAGAGCAATCCCTTTCGTTCCTTTTCAGACTCCTTAACGGAAAAGGTCCATCTGAGCACTTGTCACTTCAGGCTCATTAAAAATCGAAGGAGACTAGAGTCATCTCTAGCTTTTTCTCGACTCTTTAAAGTTGAAAAAGCAAGTTGTGTCTAAGCGTCGTTAAAATTTATTTTAAACGGAATAATCATCACCATTCCCTCGTTGGTCTTAGAAGTTAGTCTCTTTTCATCGCAAGTTCTTGTAGAATCGCTAGAAAATCTTTTGGATAGACTAAATATGTCTGAACAACCGTCGACATCCAGGACTGTCTCATCTGACGCAGCAGCGGCAGAACCTCCTGCTGCTACTCCAACGATGTTCGCTGGTATACCATCTGTCCCAGCAAATTGTCAACAACAAGCTGGAGTCCAATCAGAGACTGTTTCGACGGCATGGTTAGTTCCTATTTCTTCATCCGGATTATCATCTGGTATTTCTTATGTTGAAACTCAACAAATTGATCCAATGTGTCTTCAAAGGCCAATCTACCCTTTAAGTACTGGATTGCCACCATATGGAGGACAGTATGCCTTTTCATTGTTCCCCCCCAGAGAACAATCATATGGGAGTTTACAACAAAGCTCAGGTCAAACTGGAATTACATCCAGTGGATGGGTACCAATACTGCCTCAGCAACCAAGGGTTGCATATTCAATGCAACCAGTCCACCCTGTGTCGAATGTTGCCACTATACCTGGTATGGTGATTGCGTCGCAAGTACAAGCACTACCTGTTGTATGTCAACCCCAAGTTTCTCAGGTTGCCATACAACAGCCTCTTGTCTTGACAACTCAATCACAACCTCCGGTTAGTGCCTCCTTATCTGGAGCGACTCAGGCTCAAACAAGTACTATGACTCCTCATCTTGGTCAATCATCCAGTATTGGACAACAGCAAATGGTCCAATAACCAGAGCTGGTTCAAACTCAACAACCGCAATTCCAGCAATCATATCAAGGACCTGAGCAACAAGTCTTTGTAAGTAATGGGCAACCGCATTCCCAAAGCGGTTATCAACAACCATATTATAACGGTTATGCCCGTCAACCTTGTCAAAGTTGCCAGCATCAAATACATTATGATGGTCTGCAAAGACCCACTGCTCAGGCGATTCCATCTTATCCTGGGTATGCTTCGCCTAACCTGAATCAACAGTTGCCCTTTGTAGCAACTCTAGAATTACCAGATCTAAACCGGCTGACGAATGATCCAATTGCTTATGCCCCTTGGTGGCCAGCGATTCCGCATAAACTTCCATTAGATATTCCTAAATTTAATGGAAATCCGGGTGAAGATCCATCGAATCACGTGATGACATTTCATCTATGTTGTTCATCAAACACTTTAAATGATGATTCGATAAGGCTTTGCCTTTTTCAGAGGACATTAATGGGTCCGACGGCAAAATGGTACATTGAATTGCCTAGAGCTTCATTCGACAACTTCAGCACCTTAGCCACAACCTTTTTAACCCATTTTCAATTACCGATAAGGTATGAAACGGAACAGAACTGCTTACCAACTTTAAACAGACAACAACCACTCACATATCTGATCATATACATGAGTGGCGACGTCGTCATAGGATGGTAAAAATGTACGTTCCCGATCAGCTATTAGCTGAATGGTTTATCAAGTCATTACTGCCTTCCATCACGGAAAATGTGGCAAAGGGGGGGGGGGGGGGGGTCGTAACGGAAGAGCAAGTGATCGCTCGTGTACAATATCTGGATTTGATTTACACTCAGTCCGGCACGCTCTACGACAAAATACCTGACGCCCCTAGACCGGAATCCTTGATTCTTACTCCTCCTAAATCAAACAATGACTCTCATGTCGGCGATGGTGTGATTGGCACGACAGACACGAAATCGACAAAGGCTACATCTAAAAAGGCCTGTAAGATTTCTAGTCATAATGCAAATGAGGAACTTCTTGCCTCGGAAGCAAATGCCGTGTCGGCCGACAAGGGCAAACAACTGAAGCAACCAGGGGGCAAGAAGAAAAAGAAAGGGAGAAAAAGGAAACCCCCTGCGGGGTGTCATATATGCGATGAGGATCACTGGACCTCAGAATGTCCATACAAAGCTGAGCTTAAGAAATTCTTTAAGAGTTCGAAAACCTCAGCAGTGTTGACTGATCCGTTTCCAAACCCGGGAACCAAACTGGTTGCTAATCAAAATTCTTCCCGATCCCAAGTGCTTATGTTGTCTATCTCAAAGCAACAAAATGATGCTTTGACAAGGAATAAAGATTACCGGAATCCACAGCTGTCGAATAACAAGGCTATTAAACAACCTAGTAGTTCGAAAACAACTTTGACCGAAGTTGTGCCACCCATCATTCCTGAACAAATGATAAAGTCACCAAAGAGAGTAGTACACAAAACGACATTTAATCCTCGTGCAAAAATAGCACAGAATTATAATATAATAGAGGACCTGGCCCAATCGCCGTCCGCTATGTCGACACTTGAGGTACCGCAAAATTGCCTCTCCCAAGAGCAAGCTTTATTACCAGAAATAGGTGGGATTGACCCAATGGATTCCAATCTTGTGGCCTTTGATCATAAAGGATATGACCCTCAGTTACTAGCTCAACTAGCTTTCCTCATTCAAGTGAAAGCCCTCAACAAAACTGTTCATCGAACAATTATTGATGAGGGGGCATCTACATGCATTATGTCGATGAGTTGCTGGAAAACTTTAGGATCTCCAACCTTGTCGCGATCTTCGACGACATTAAAAGCATTCGACGGAAGGACATATACCCCATATCGTATCCTAAGTAACTTGAAAGTTGAACTAGGAGGGAAAACAATAGAAATTGATGTTGAAGTAATCGACGGAAACCTTGATTACAACATCCTATTGGGAAGACCCTGGATATATTCCATGGCCGCAGTTGTGTCGACCTACTTCAGGAAGATTGCATTTCCCTTCCAAGGAGGAATTACAATCGTTGACCAACAAACATTTCTCCCCAACAGTCCACAAGTTACGGGAAGCATTCCAATGATCCATGGAAGCAATCGTGCGCTCCAAAATATCGGAGTAGGTCTCCTAAAAGACCCTTCCTTAATGGGTATTTTTGCCCTACCGCCTCCGAGCAATCTGGCAGAAGTGGCCACAGTGGAATATGAAACGTTCTATATCTAATGGATTTGGACTCCGAGGACAGTTCTTATCTTGTGTCAACCTCGTTAAAAAATGAAACAAGGAGTCATGAGGATAGTTCTTTTACTATGTCAACCTCATTAAAAAATGAAACAAATCCCCTTTTCAAATCTCAAAGGTAAACCTTCATTCCAACCACCGAGTTGAATGCAATGAAGCTTGGGGGGCATGCACCACGATTTGCGTTATTATGCTGGGGGCATGCAAACTTATCATCGAGCAGTTTTAGCGCATAGTTCATGCTCATTAAAAAATAAACATAAGATCGAGCAAGTGTTTCAATCCGCGTTTAAGCTCATTAAAAAATGAACTACTGGTAAATAACCACCGTGAATGTAACATAATCAGCCATTAAAGCCTTGGTCGTGTTTGCACCATCAACTCCACTTTTCCATTGGCCGATCATTCACCTCCATTTGATTGTTTACCCATTTTGAGGAATAGCTGTGAAGAGTGATTTCACTAGCCATCCTTGTAACACTGCCGTGATTGGAAAATTGCAACCCTTACCTGGAATCAGCTGCTAACCCGTTTCATCACTCGTTCCTCAAAAGACGAGTCTTCTTTAAGCTCTTTTCATCTGACTCGTAAAATATGAAAAGATTGCCGAGTTTTGGCCTTCCAGCTCGTTAAAGCGACCGAAAGTGCTATCCCTCCTCTAGATTTTAATCTTTTTGGACCTGAGGGATTATTGCACAAAAATATTGAGTGCTTGTTTCGTTCGGCTCGTAAAAGCTATCGAAAATTCATCCCTTCTGTACTGTTTTATACTTTTTCGGACTTAAGGGATTAGATGACGAAAAAGGACTTTCGGAGTTGACTTTACGTACCTTTTCAGACTCTCTAAAAATGAAAAGGACCGAGTTATCTTTGTCGTTAGACTCGTTAAAAACATTAAATAGCGACAAACTTGTCTTTAGATGAGAACGAGTTTCACTATTGCTCAGCTCGTTAAAACATAGCGATGGGTTTTCCTGAAGGGAAAATTATAGAACAAGCATATGTTATCCTCCTCAAGCTTCACAAAAATAAAGAGGTACTGGTCAGCAATGACTGGGGAAAAATTGGGAAGAAACTCAAAGAACTTTACTGGTAGCAAGTCGCTCTTGAACATGACACTTCCACTCCGTGCCTGAGTTGGGTTGGGTTGTTTCATTCACCGGCCACATCGCCATGGTTTCACCATACCATCCACCTTTGGGGTAAATGCTACCAATCCATCACACAAGTGTCGCCGATATGTTCAAGAGAAGTCATCCAGAGAAGTCAACCGTGTCCCATCCACTACCATACATTATCCTTCATCCTTTCATGACCGCCACCCTGAACCATATATCATTAGATCGTTTTCACCTCCATCAAAACCATTTGCTCCATTCTGTGTCACTGATGTGGGATACATTAAGGCCCTCCTTTGACGGATCGCTTCTTGTCGACATCAGCTCATTATCCAAGAAGTTGATCTAGGAACACCCCCTTCAGTACTTTGAAGCTTGCATGCCTCAATGGCAAGTTTCTCACTTCCGGCGATAGGTATACATCAATGACCTTCGACCAAAAGATTTTGTGTGGTGTTTGATGCCAAGTCCTTTATTCACACCACGTGAATTGTACTATAGTACCTTGAGGGTCATTATCATTATCGGTGATTCCTCTCGCGCTTGTTAACAGTTTACATAATTGACTGGTAATCAAGCGATGTCTTTCCATGTTCAACTTCAGAACATTTCTCACATGGATCGACTTGTACTTAGAGTGAAGATTGAACGAGATTGAAGACCCCGGATCTAGTTTCATCCATCCGGGCTGCGATATATATTCAGGAAAAATAAAGACATTGACATGTACAACATTGCAGCACAGATAATCATCCTACGAAAAGGATGATGATTTCATCAAAATCATTAGTCTACCATCAGACGATTGTCTGTTCTATGTACAGAAAAATTTTATAAAGCTGAGCATGGGAATTCTCGCCTCAGCTAAATCATGAAAGCAGTATGAAAAATAATGTATTGTATTGTATCTTATTACAGGTCTCCTCCCAGCATTGGAAGAACTTCGGATCCTCCTAATAAAGCATTTCACCCGATAAACGGCCTCATACTTTAGGGGGCAACTGTCATAGACATTTTTGTGCCTTACAGCTCCAAGCATGAAATGTCCATAAAATAAAGGCTCCTAAGTCCTTAAAAGTGTTGTTACAACTCCTAAAGGAACAAGGTCAACAAATTACAGCTTCTCCTAGAAGTTCTCCACCAGAAACTACTCAAAATTGGTCAAAACTGGATCAGCGCACCTTGTACACATGGGAATTGCATTTCAGCGCACCTTGTACACACGGGAATTGCATTTCAGCGCACCTAAATACACTGTGAGGGTGCGATGGATGGAAAAAGACAAGTGGCGGAGACAGTTTGCGAGGTGGATGATCATGGAATCTTCTAGAAACTTCTCATGGGACACTTGCCTCTCAAAATCGCCCAAGGATGAGTAAGAGATCAATGAGATCTCCAAGTGGCATCAAGAACTATCAGAGAGAAGACACTAATCAAAAACCGAGAGCTGACTCACACCTCTACAAATATCTATATATAGATCTCTCATCCCAGAGATCCAGAGGTTAGAGGCTGGAATTTTGTACTTTGCATAGAATTGTTGTTTGTTTGAGATTGAGATTAGCACATTGGGTGATTTATTCTTTGTTGGAGGAGAGGAAGGGTTTCCTTTGCTGGGAGGTAGATGCTGGATCGGGCCTCACTTGGCTGTATGTCCTCTTGGACTTTATTACTCTATCAATAAACTATTTGAGTTTCTCCTACATGCTGTATACCAATGATGTTTTGTTATGCTTACATGTTTAGCTTAATCTGATCTTGAGCTTTTTATGAATGTATATCTGTATCTTCTTGTAGTTTCTCTCTCTTGTGATCTTGCAGGAATTTGGTGAAGCTGGGCCGGTGAGAGAGCTGGGATCTGGGAGCTACTGAAGAGAGGAGCAATTGGATCAACAAACTAGCGAGAGACACAGGTTAGTTAGATCCTTTCTCGTCATTTACATTTCATAAAGAAGGATACTCAGGTAGTTTACTTCGTTTGTTGCTAAGGCACTATCACCTCTTAGAGTGGGATAGGGGCATTCTGAATTGGATACTTTTCCCAACAACAAATTGGCGACTCCACTGGGGGTTGAACCCAGAATCTCAAGGTTTCGCAGATAGACTGTTATAGACTATCTGTTAACTTTACTGGTTTAGACTGTTATAGACATTTTTGTGCCTTACAGCTATAAGCATGAAATGTCCATAATTCAAGGGATCCAAAGTCTCTAAAGATGTTGTTACAGCTCCTAAAGCAACAAGGTCAACTAATGACAGCTTCTCCCAGAACTTCTCCACCAAAAACCACTCAAAAACAGTCAATTCAGGATCAATTCAGAAGCTCTTCTAGCTACCTGCGTTGAAATGCAGAAGTTGCATTGGCTAGGTGCACTGCAACGCAGGTAGAAGAACTACCAGGGTGCGCTGAGCGGGAAATGACAAATGGCAAGCTCATTCAACGAGGTGGAAAGACCCTGGAAGCTTCCAGAATCTTCTCCAATGACACTTGCCTCAATGAATTCGACTAGTGATGAGTAAGAGGTTCTCAACCTCCAAGTGGAAGCAAGAACTGATAGATAGAAGCCACAAGTCAAAACATAAGCTGACTCATCCTCTCTGCTTACATCTATATATGGATCTCTCACCCACAGGTTTAGGAGGCTGGAATTTTGTACTTTGCAGAGAATTGCTGTTGGTTTGAGATTGAGATTAGTACATTGGGTGATTTATGCTTTGTTGGAGGTGAGGAAGGGTTTCCTTTGCTGGGAGGTAGATGCTGGATCGGGCCTCACTTGGTTGTATCTCCTCTTGGACTTTATTACTCTATCAATAAACTATTTGAGTTTCTCCTACATGTTGTATACCAATGATGTTTTGTTATGCTTACATGTTTAGTTTAATCTGATCTTGAGCTTTTTATGAATGTATATCTGTATCTTCTAGTAGTTTCTCTCTCTTGTGATCTTGCAGGAATTTGGTGAAGCTGGGCCGGTGAGGGAGCTAGGAGCTGGGAGCTACTGAAGAGAGGAGTAGTTGGATCAACAAACTAGCGAAAGACACAGGTTAGTTAGATCCTTCTTCCTCATTTACATCTCATAAAGAATAATACTCAATTAGTTTACTTCGTTTGTTGCTAAGGCACTATCACCTCTTAGAGTGGGATAGGGGCATTCCGAATTGGATACTTTTCCCAACAACAAATTGGCGACTCGAGCAGTTTTAGCACATAGTTCATGCTCGTTAAAAAATAAACATAAGATCGAGCAGTTTTAGCACATAGTTCATGCTCGTTAAAAAATAAACATAAGATCGAGCAGTGTTTTTCCGCGTTTAAGCTCGTTAAAAAATGAACTATCCTCCGGTAAGTAGCCACCGTGAATGTAACATTATCAGCCATTAAAGCCTTGGTCGTGTTTGCACCGTCACCTCCACTTTTCCATTGGCCGATCATTCACCTCCATATTGATTGTTTACCCATTTTGAGGAACATTTTCGAAGAGAGATTTCACTAGCCATCCTTGTGACATTGCCGTGATTGGAAAATTCCAACCCGTACCTGGAATCAGCTGCTACCCGTTTTATCACTCGTTCCTCAAAAGACAAGTCTTCTTTAAGCTCTTTTCATCTGACTTGTAAAATATGAAAAGATTGCCGAGTTTTGGCCTTCCAGCTCGTTAAAGCGACCGGAAGTGCTATCCCTCCTTTAGATTTTAATCTTTTTGGACCTGAGGGATTATTGCACAAAAAGATCGAGCGCTTGTTTTGTTCGGCTCATTAAAACTATCGAAAATTCATCCCTTCTATATTGTTTTATACTTTTTCGCACTTAAGGGATTAGATGACGAAAAAGGACTTTCGGAGTTGACTTTACGTACCTTTTCAGACTCTCTAAAAATGAAAAGGACCGAGTTATCTTTGTCGTTAGACTCGTTAAAAACATTAAATAGTGACAAACTTGTCTTTAGACGAGAACGAGTTTCACTATCGCTAGACTCGTTAAAACATAGCGATGGGTTTGCCCGAAGAGAAAATTATAGAACAAGCATATGTTATCCTCCTCAAGCTTGACAAAAATAAAGAAGTACTGGTCAGCAATGACTGGGGAAAAATTGGGAAGAAACTCAAAGAACTTTATTGGTAGCAAGTCGCTCTTGAACATGACACTTCCACTTCGTGCCTGAGTCGGGTTGGGTTGTTTCATTCACCGGTCACATCGCCATGGTCTCGCCATACCATCCACCTTTGGGGTAAATGCTACCGATTGATCACACAAGTGTCGCCGATATGTTCAAGAGAAGTCATCCAGAGAAGTCAACCGTGTCCCATCCACTACCATACATTATCCTTCATCCTTTCATGACCGCCACCCTAAACCATATATCATCAGATCGTTTTCACCTCCATCAAAATCATTTGCTCCGTTCCGAGTCACTGATGTGGGATATATCAAGGCCCTCCTTTGACGGATCGATTCTTGTCGACATCAGCTCATTATCCAAGAAGTTTATCTAGGAACACCCCCTTCAGTACTTTGAAGCTTGCATTCCTCAATGGCAAGTTTCTCACTTCCAGCGACAGGTATACATCAATGACCTTCGACCGAAAGATTTTGCGTGGTGTTCAACGCCAAGTCCTTTATTCACACCACGTGAATTGTACTGCAGTACCTTGAGGGTCATTATCATTATCGGTGATTCCTCTCGCGCTTGTTAACGATTTACATCATTGATCGGTAATCAAGCGATGTATTTCCATGTTCGACTTCAGAACATTTCTCACATGGATCGACTTGTACTTAGAGTGAAGATCGGACGAGATTGAAGACCCCGGATCTAGTTTCATCCATCCGGGCTGCGATATATATTCAGGAAAAATAAAGACATTGACATGTACAGCATTGCAGCAGATAATCATCCTACCAAAAGGATGATGATTTCATCAAAATCATGAGTCTACCATTAGACGATTGTCTGTTCTATGTACAGAAAAATGAATTTATAAAGCTGAGCATGGGAATGCCCGCCTCAGCTAGATCATGAAAAGCAGTATGAAAAATAATGTATTGTATTGTATCTTATTACAGGTCTCCTCCCAGCATTGGAAGAACTTCGGATCCTCCTAATAAAGCATTTCACCCGATAAATGGCCTCATACTTTAGGGGGCAACTGTTATAGACATTTTTGTGCCTTACAACATTGAGCATGAAATGTCCATAATCCAAGGGATCCAAAGTCCCTAAAAGAGTTGTTCCTACCCCTAAAGGAACAAGGTCAACCAATGACAGCTTCTCCCAGAAGTTCTCCACCAAAAACCACTCAAAAACAGTCAATTCAGGATCAATTCAGAGGCTCTACTAGCTTCCTGCGTCGAAATGCAGAAGTTGCACTGGCTAGGTGCACTGCAACGCAGGTAGAAGCACTACCAGGGTGCACTGAGCGGGAAATGACAAATGGCAAGCTCATTCAATGAGGTGGAAAGACCCTGGAAGCTTCCAGAATCTTCTCCAATGACACTTGCCACAATGAATTCGACTAGTGATGAGTAAGAGGTTCTCAACCTCCAAGTGGAAGCAAGAACTGACAGAGAGAAGCCACAAGTCAAAACATAAGCTGACTCATCCTCTCTGCTTACATCTATATATGGATCTCTCACCCAGAGGTTCAACAGGCTGGAATTTTGTACTTTGCAAAGAATTGCTGTTGGTTTGAGATTGAGATTAGTACATTGGGTGATTTATGCTTTGTTGGAGGAGAGGAAGGGTTTCCTTTGCTGGGAGGTAGATGCTGGATCGGGCCTCACTTGGGTTTTTCTCCTCTTGGACTTTATTACTCTATCAATAAACTATTTGAGTTTCTCCTACATGTTGTATACCAATGATGTTTTGTTATGCTTACATGTTTAGTTTAATCTAATCTTGAGCTTTTTATGAGTGTATATCTGTATCTTCTGGTAGTTTCTCTCTCTTGTGATCTTGCAGGAATTCGGTGAAGCTGGGCCGGTGAAGGAGCTGGGAGCTGGGAGCTACTGAAGAGAGGAGTAGTTGGATCAACAAACTAGCGAAAGACACAGGTTAGTTAGATCCTTCTTCCTCATTTACATCTCATAAGGAAGAATACTCAACTAGTTTACTTCGTTTGTTGCTAAGGCACTATCACCTCTTAGAGTGGGATAGGGGCATTCCGAATTGGATACTTTTCCCAACAACAAATTGGCGACTCGAGCAGTTTTAGCACATAGTTCATGCTCGTTATAAAATAAACATAAGATTGAGCAGTTTTAGCACATAGTTCATGCTCGTTAAAAAATAAACATAAGATCGAGCAGTGTTTTTCCGCGTTTAAGCTCGTTAAAAAATGAACTATCCTCCGATAAATAGCCACCATGAATGTAACATTATCAGCCATTAAAGCCTTGGTCGTGTTTGCACCGTCACCTCCACTTTTCCATTGGCCAATCATTCACCTCCATATTGATTGTTTACCCATTTTGAGGAACAGCTGCGAAGAGTGATTTCACTAGCCATCCTTGTGACACTGCCGTGATTGGAAAATTCCAACCCGTACCTGGAATCAGCTGCTACCCGTTTTATCACTCGTTCCTCAAAAGACGAGTCTTCTTCAAGCTCTTTTCATCTAACTCGTAAAATATGAAAAGATTGCCGAGTTTTTGCCTTCCAGCTCGTTAAAGCGACCGGAAGTGCTATCCCTCCTTTAGATTTTAATCTTTTTGGACCTGAGGGATTATTGCACAAAAAGATCGACCGCTTGTTTTGTTCGGCTCGTTAAAACTATCGAAAATTCATCCCTTCTGTATTGTTTTATACTTTTTCGGACTTAAGGGATTAGATGACAAAAAAGGACTTTCGGAGTTGACTTTACGTACCTTTTCAGACTCTCTAAAAATGAAAAGGATCAAGTTATCTTTGTCGTTAGACTCGTTAAAAACATTAAATAGCGACAAACTTGTCTTTAGACGAGAACGAGTTTCACTATCGCTAGACTCGTTAAAACATAGCGATGGGTTTGCCTGAAGGGAAAATTATAGAACAAGCATATGTTATCCTCCTCAAGCTTCACAAAAATAAAGAGGTACTGGTCAGCAATGACTGGGGAAAAATTGGGAAGAAACTCAAAGAACTTTATTGGTAGCAAGTCGCTCTTGAACATGACACTTCCACTCCGTGCCTGAGTCAGGTTGGGTTGTTTCATTCACCAGTCACATCGCCATGGTCTCACCATACCATCCACCTTTGGGGTAAATGCTACCAATCCATCACACAAGTGTTGCCGATATGTTCAAGAGAAGTCATCCAGAGAAGTCAACCGTGTCCCATCCACTCCCATACATTATCCTTCATCCTTTCATGACCGCCACCCTGAACCATATATCATTAGATCGTTTTCACCTCCATCAAAATCATTTGCTCCATTCTGTGTCACTGATGTGGGATACATCAAGGCCCTCCTTTGACGGATCACTTCTTGTCGACATGAGCTCATTATCCAAGAAGTTGATCTAGGAACACCCCCTTTAGTACTTTGAAGCTTGCATGCCTCAATGGCAAGTTTCTCACTTCCGGCGACAGGTATACATCAATGACCTTCGACCGAAAGATTTTGCGTGGTGTTCGACGCCAAGTCCTTTATTCACACCACGTGAATTGTACTGCACTACCTTGAGGGTCATTATCACTATCGGTGATTCCTCTCGTGCTTGTTAACGGTTTACATCATTGACCGGTAATCAAGCGATGTCTTTCCATGTTCGACTTCAGAACATTTCTCACATGGATCGACTTGTACTTAGAGTGAAGATCAGACGAGATTGAAGACCTCAGATCTAGTTTCATCCATCTGGGCTACGATATATATTCAGGAAAAATAAAGAAATTGACATGTACAACATTGCAACAGATAATAATCCTACCAAAAGGATGATGATTTCATCAAAATCATTAGTCTACCATCAGACAATTGTCTGTTCTATGTACAGAAAAATGAATTTATAAAGCTGAGCATGGGAATTCCCGCCTCAGCTAGATCATGAAAAGCAGTATGAAAAATAATGTATTATATTGTATCTTATTACAGGTCTCCTCCCAGCATTGGAAGAACTTCGGATCCTCCTAATAAAGCATTTCACCCGATAAACACCCTCATACTTTAGGGGGCAACTGTTATAGACATTTTTGTGCCTTACAGCATTGAGCATGAAATGTCCATAATCCAAGGGATCCAAAGTCCCTAAAAGAGTTGTTCCTACCCCTAAAGGAACAAGGTCAACCAATGATAGCTTCTCCCAGAAGTTCTCCACCAAAAACCACTCAAAAACAGTCAATTCAGGATCAATTCAGAGGCTCCACTAGCTGCCTGCGTTGAAATGCAGAAGTTGCACTGGCTAGGTGCACTGCAATGCAGGTAGAAGCACTACCAGGATGCGCTGAGCAGGAAATAACAAATGGAAAGCTCATTCAACGAGGTGGAAAGACTCTGGAAGCTTCCAGAATCTTCTCCAATGACACTTGCCACAATGAATTCGACTAGTGATGAGTAAGAGGTTCTCAACCTCCAAGTAGAAGCAAGAATTGACAGAGAGAAGCCACAAGTCAAAACATAAGCTGACTCACCTCTCTGCTTACATCTATATATGGATCTCTCACCCAGAGGTTTAGGAGGCTGGAATTTTGTACTTTGCAGAGAATTGCTGTTGGTTTGAGATTAAGATTAGTACATTGGGTGATTTATGCTTTGTTGGAGGAGAGGAAGGGTTTCCTTTGCTGGGAGGTAGATGTTGGATCGGGCCTCACTTGGTTTTATCTCCTCTTGGACTTTATTACTCTATCAATAAACTATTTCAGTTTCTCCTACATGCTGTATACCAATGATGTTTTGTTATGCTTACATGTTTAGCTTAATCTGATCTTGAGCTTTTTATGAATGTATATCTGTATCTTCTTGTAGTTTCTCTCTCTTGTGATCTTGCAGGAATTCGGTGAAGCTGGGCCGGTGAGAGAGCTGGGAGCTGGGAGCTACTGAAGAGAGGAGAAATTGGATCAACAAACTAGAGAGAGACACAGGTTAGTTAGATCCTTTCTCCTCATTTACATCTCATAAAGAAGAATACTCAATTAGTTTACCTTGTTTGTTGCTAAGGCACTATCACCTATTATAGTGTGATAGGGGCATTCCGAATTGGATACTTTTCCCAACAACAAATTGGCGACTCCATCCCAATTCAAATTTGAAATCGAATTCAAATTTGTACAACAGCTTTCTTTTTAGGCATCAATATTAAGAAAGCGAAAAGAAATACATGCATTTGTGCATTTGCATTTTGATAGTTTGCATGCTTTGATTTAGGGAAAAGTGCATTACAGTGTGCTCTATGCTCTTTGAGAAAAGTTTGTGTCTTCCTTTTCCCTTTGTAGCTAGGATTTCCATTGTTGAAAAGATATAAAAGCTTGCTTATCATCTTTAGACTGCATTTAGGAATTGTATCATACATCTCGTGGTGATCCAAAAAGGCAAACTTCTAAGAAAGATCAACCTAAAATAAATTGAATGAACTTAACAACGCTTTGTAACTTAACGCACAACATAGAGGTCTAGGCTAGAGACATGTTCCAGCGTCGTAAAGCCTGGTGACTGTCGATCTCGCTGATGGTGGGTGATTCCTCCTGAGGGACGATAGCACCAGTACGGATTGTGCTCCCACGTACCGTCGAGTATATATTGGGAGACCCCTATAGGCATAAAACCTTTATCCTTAGGAAGCCGTGTCAGCCGCCCTACTGATCGAAATGCACTGAACACAACATTCAGGAAGATTGACCGCCCGTACCTTAAAAAGTATTCTGCGGTTTTGCGAAAAGTTTGGCACACCCTCTACCTAGAACTCCAGAGCAGTTCCTTTTGGCCTTTTTCAGACTCTATAACGGAAAAAGTCCATCTGAGCATTTTTCACTTCGGGCTCGTTAAAACATCGAATGAGACTAGAGTCATCTTTAGCTTTTTCTCGACTCTTTAAAACAAAAAAAGCAAGTTGTGTCTAAAGCGTCGTTAAAATTTATTTTAAACGGAACAATCACCCCTTTTTTCCTGCGTTGATCTTTAGGTTGAGAAAATGGAACCCACCAACCAAGGAATTCCCCTTGGTAGAAATCCTAGTCCCTTCTCCTCTTGGGGAGATGTTGGTGTGCCCCATATGGCTACATTGTCGTTTCCAGGACTGACAATTGGCTTGCCGGTCTGGCTCTTCTCAACCAATGTCGTTCAGAACACCACTATTCCTGAACAGTCGAATCAACAGTTAGGCCAGTCCAAAGTTGCCCACCAGCCTTCTACTTCCTCTAATTCTTCCTCTCCTCCTTCCTCTTCGCTTGACGGAACTGGTAAAACAAAAAACCCAGTTCCTAAGGAGAAGAAGGAAAAGAAGAAGAAAGAAAAGAAGAAGAAGGAGCCAAAAGCGACTGGGGGCAAACAAGTGTCGTCTGACAAAAATCCACACACAGCACTGACTAGGCCTAAATCGCCATGTGTCATATGCAAGGGAGACCACTTCCACAGAGATTGTCCCTGCATCCCTCGGATACTAAGGGACTGGTCTCCCCATTTGCACAATCCGGTGGCATCAACCTCTGATAGCCATGTTGAATGCATACCGTCAACTAGCGAAAGTGAAGTCCTTGGACAAAAAGGGAGAGCTAGATCTCCCTGTAGACTGTGTGAAGGCAACCATGCCATCCACCATTGTCCCTTCTTAGATGAAGCGAAAAGAGTTTTGGATGATCGTCCGGTTTCACCGTTACGACTTCCTCCTGGATATAAAAAACTCTTGCCGAGTCCTTCGTTAGTTGAAAATCCAGCTGGCCCGCTCAAGTGGTCAGCTGAAGCGCCAGTCATTGAAGATGAACCAGCTGAACCCATACTCGACGAACGTCAAAAGGTCGAGGCGACAGTTGACCCGGTCTTGCCTTCAGAGGATTTATCTTCGAATGATGCAGTCGCTGAAGAGGATAAAGATGACACCATCCAAATTCCCTTCATCAACACAGACTCCGATGAGCGCGGGGGCACTCCCCCCATTCCTTTGTCGCAGGAAGGGGGCACAGTCACTGAAGAGGATAAAGATGACACCATCCAAATTCTCTTCATCAACAGAGACTCCGACGAGCATGGGGGCACTCGTCTTTACTCTCCTCTGTGATGGTATCATTCGAAGATAGAGCCTCTGAAGGCAAAACCGGGTCAACTTGTGCCTCAACCTTTTGACTTTCGTCAGGCATGGATCCAAATGGTTCATCTTCAATGATAGGTGCTTCGGCTGACCACCTGGGCGGGCCAGCCGGGTTCTCAACTAGTGAAGTACTTGGCATGAGTTTTTGATATCCAGGGGGAAGTTGCACTGGTAAAACCGGGCGATCTTCCAAAACTCTTTTAGCCTCGTCTAAGAAGGGACAACGGTGGATGGCATGGTCGCCTTCACACAGTTTGCAGGGAAATCTAGCTTTCCCTCTCTGTCCTGTGGCTTCACTTTCACTAGTTGACGGTGAGCAGTCAACATGGCTATCAGAGGTTGACGCTACCGAATTGTGCAGACGGGGGGACCAGTCCCTTAGTATCCGAGGGATGCAGGGACAATCTCTGTGGAAGTGGTCTCCCTTGCATATGACACATGGCGATTTAGGCCTGGTCAGTGCTGTGTGTGGATTTTTGTCGGACGACACTTGTTTGCCCCCAGTCGCTTTTGGCTCCTTATTCTTCTTCTCTTTCTTCTTCTTTTCCTTATTCTCCTTAGGAACTTGGTTTTTTGTTTTACCAGTTCCGTCAAGCGAAGAGGAAGGAGGAGAGGAAGAATTGGATGAAGTAGAAGGCTGGTGGGCAACTCTGGTCTGGTCTAACTGTTGACTCGACTGTTCAGGAATGGTGGTGTTCTGAATGACATTGGTTGAAAAGAGCCAGACCGGCAAGCCAATTGTCAGTCTTGGAAGCAACAATGTGGCCATATGAGGCGCACCAACATCTCCCCAATAGGAGAAGGGACTAGGATTTCCACCAAGGGGAATTCCTTGGTTGGTGTGCTCCATTTTCTCAACCTAAAGATCAACGCAGGAATAAAGGGTGATTGTTCCGTTTAAAATAAATTTTAACGACGCTTTAGACACAACTTGCTTTTTCACTTTTAAAGAGTCGATAAAAAGCTAAAGATGACTCTAGTCTCCTTCGATGTTTTAACGAGCCCGAAGTGACAAATGCTCGGATGGACTTTTTCTGTTATAGAGTCTGAAAAAGGCCAAAAGAAACTGCTCTGGAGTTCTAGGCAGAGGGTGTGCCAAACTTTTCGCAAAACCGCAGAATACTTTTTAGGGTACGGGCGGTCGATCTTCCTGAATGTTGTGTTCAGTGCATTGCGATTAGTAGGGTGGCCGACACGGCTTCCTAAGGATAAAGGTTTTATGCCTATAGGGGTCTCCCAATATATACGCGACGGTACGTGGGAGCACAATCCGTACTAGCGCTATCATCTCTCAGGAGGAATCACCCACCATCAACGAGATCGACAGTCACCAGGCTTTACGACGCCAGAACACGTCTCTAGCCTAGACCTCTATGTTGTGCGTTATGTTGCAAAGCGTTGTTAAGTTCATTCAATTTATTTTAAGTTGATCTTTTTAGAATTTTGCCTTTCAAGGTTCACCACGAGATGTATGATACAATTCCTAAATGCAGTCTAAAGATGATAAGCAAGCTTTATATCTTTTCAACTTTGAAAATCCTAGCTACTAAGGGAAAATAAAGACACCATCTTTTCTCAAAGAGCAATCAACACACTCTAATGCACTTTTCCTAAATCAAGCATGCAAACTATCAAATGCAAATGCAGAATGCAGATGTTTGTTTTCCGCTTTCTTAGTATTGATGCCTACAAAGAAAGATTTTTGTACAACTTTGAATTTGCTTTTAAATGACAAATACAAACAAGTTTACTTTTTCGAAATCAGAGAGGGTAGAAGAGATTACAACACTTAACGATTTTCGAAATGAATACTTGTTTCGACACTTAAAAGAGACAAACTCAAACCAATAAGCGAAAGCAAATGTATAATCAACTGTAAACAGCCAATGAACTCTCTCCTAAGATCACAATCAACAGATCTGAATCAAGGGCTACAGGATGATTATTTCACTCAAGCAAAGGAAAACTACAAATGATGCCACAAACAAATAAAAACACTCACCGTATTTTTGTACAAAAGGAGGCGGAATTTAAGCAGAGAAAAGGAGTTATCAGAGTGGTACCTATGCTAGTTACAGGCTGCAAAAATCAGAGATCAAAACAGGGCAAAACAGAGCAGAGAACCCCAGCTGCACAAGGCCAAACTGGTTCAGCGCAACCTCAACACAGGGGTTTTGACATTCAGCGCAGGTAGCCTTCACAGGACCTGCGTTGAAATGCAGAATCCCTTCACAGGTTCTGCGCTGAAGGAAAAACTCTCGTTTCTCACTGGTTCTGGGTCACAGATTGCTATTTAATCTACTGTTTCAGGCCAAATCAAAGCAACAAGCAAGGTGAAATCAAAGGGATGCTTTAAGGGAGTACTAAGATCTATCACAAAGGATCATCAAATCATTTGTGAGTCCATTTTTCAGACCATAGACAAGTCCAGTGATTGGATCAAAGCAACAACTGTCTACTTTGCATCTGGGAATAACAGATGCAGTTCGATTGTTGCTATCGAGTCTATGAAACAAACAATGATAGAAACACAAATAAAATGACTAAACAAATCTCCCCAGTGGAGTCGCCAATTTGTTGTGCGGAAAAATGCCTATGCAGGATGATCCTATCCACCTAAGGTGTGACAGTGCCTTAGCAACAAATAGAGACAACTATTCTAGTATTCTTCCTTTATGAATTAAGAATGAAGAGAGATAGATGGACTAACCGGTGTCTTCCGTTTGTCCCTCGATCCGGTCTCTCTTCTCTTTGAGGGTTCCCAGCTACTTGCCTTCTCGCTCGCCCAACTTCAAGAGGTTTCTGCAAGATCACAAGAAGAGAACACTATATAAGACATGGATTCATATTCATAACTAGTTCAGGATTAGAAATAAACTAAACATACTAATGCAATCATACATCAAAGATACATCAATATATAGGAGGAACCAAGATAGCTTTATTGATGAATAACAAGGTTCAGGAAGAGATACAACCCAGAGGGCTCCAATCCAGCATCTCCTTCCCAGCAAATGGAATTCCTATCTTCACCCCCTTCAAAGCATTAAGCACCCAATGATTCCAATCTCAAACCAACAGTAATTCTTTGCAATAACAAAATTCCGGCCTTTTGATCTCATGGAGGAGAGATCCATATATAGATGTTTGGAGAGAGGATGAGTCAGCTTGAGATCTGACTACTGTCCTCTCCCTCTGTCAGTTCTTGATTCCACTTGGAGGTTCTTGCTTCCACTTGGAGATTTGGAACCTCTTACTCATCACCAGTTGAATTCCCTGAGGCAAGTGTCATTGAGGAAGATTTTGGAAGCTTCCTGGGATTTGACACCTCGTGGAATGAACTTGCCACATGTCAACTCTCGCTCAACACAGGTAGCCAGTGTTGCCTTTGACATTCAGCACAGGTAGCCAGTGTTGGCTTTGACATTCAGCGCAAACAGCTAGTGGAGCCACTGAATTGATCCTGAATTGACTTTTTTTTTAGCAGTTTCTAGTGGAGAACTTCTGTGAATTGCTGTGGTTTGTTAGCCTTGTTCCTCTAGGGGTAGGAACAACATGTTTAGGGACTTTGGATCCCTTAGATTATGGACATTTCATGCTCAATGTTGTAAGGCACAAAAATGTCTATAACACAGGGTAGGCAGTTGAAGGTTGCAGAAAGAATGATCTAAGCATATCAATTGGAAAAATCACAATGATGTCACCAGCAGAAGAAAGGCAAGACCAATGGCTCATTGGGCAAACTACTAAACTATCACTAACTTCCCTCATCCCCTTCAAAGGTTTCTTACTAAACTCCCCATGAGCACTGCAGGATCTACCTGATCAGTCCTCCTTAAACTCTTCACTTGTACAAATTTCATGGCAGAAGTGACTTCTCTCTTTGAAAAGAAGCCACATTTCTTGTGTAAAAATTCTTTTCATTTTGATCTACTCCCTAACTAAGTTTGTTTCTGAAAAACTTAGTTTCTATCATTTTCCCATTCATATTCCCCTGCAACACTAACTATTAACTCTATCTACACTAAATCCCCTATGTTCCCCTTTTCCCCTACTATTATAACACCATGGTGTATAAACCCCAAACAATGTATAAATATCCCCCCTTTTAGCATTATAGCTAAATAATACTTCTAAAGGGAGACTTTAGTCCACCAGGGACTGTAGTCAACCCTGTTTTGAGAATTACTCTAACCCCTGGTTAGACTAATAACTCACCCTTAACCCTCAATTACCCATTGCCCTAAAAAATTTCATGAGAAACCCCTTTCCCCCTTCTCAAACCTAATACTCCTATCTTTTCCTAAACCCGACAAATTAACCCATACCCCAACAAACCCACAAAAACCCCTTAACCAAAGTCTAAAACCCCGATGTATTAAATTGAATATTTTAATTTGCCGGCGGGTCCCTCCCAACCTGCACGATGGGTCGGGACCCCCGCCAACCCTTGATCTCCCACCCCCTTTGATCCAACGGTGGGCGGGTATTGTGAGATTTGAAGCCACCGCCCTTTAACGTTCGGGGAGCGGGTGGTTTTCCCCCCCGTACACGGGACGCGTGGCAAGCGGCGGGGGTGTTCGGAGGCCCTCTCCCCGATACCGCCTTCTCCCAAAAGCGGTGCGAGGAGACCGCTTACCACTCTACCCGATACCGCCCCTCTGATGGCGCGTCACCTCCATGTCATCGTGACGTCACGTCACTGACCCCCGCCTCCACGCCTCGTGGTCCTCCATGTCACTTTGCCACCACACTCCGCCCGCCACCGTGTCCGGCCACGCTGGCCTCCAGCTCAGCACCCACGTCACCCTCCGTACCCCGAGCCTGTCATGACGTCATGCTGACGTCATCGGCGGAAAAGTGCCAATGACCCATTTTTGCCAAATTTGTCGTTAAAACGCGTGTTTTGGCCGTTTATATGTCATTTTCATTTGAAAAGAGTCGCCAGAGCCGTTGTGAGCTGTTTGCACCGAAATTCGCCTCCAAGCCGCCAAATTCAAAGTTGCAGACACCGCCGATCACCAATTCACCTGCATTATTCATCCACTGTCAACCCGGAGGCTCTCGACATCGTCTATCCAGGTATTTGCCCACAATTCACCTGTTTCATCCGTGTTTGTACCATTTCTCTGCAAATCATCCATAAAACACCTGTTAAATCCCAAATTGAAGATTGTCTCTTACTTAATTTTGAACTAAAGCAACCCACATTGCCCCAGCTCCAAAATTGGATATTGAAACGATAATTCACGGTCGAAATTTACAAATTCGTCCTCAAGCTGCCCGGCATTGTTCCCTTTTGCCGAGTGCATGCCCAAAAAGCTGCATTTCACCAATTTAAATCCTGCCCACCCTCTGCATTTCATCTCCAGTATTCACCATTCCTGTGAATTTACCAAAGAACAGCAGAGACAAGTCTACCTAGCCTGCCTATTCCACTTTGAAGGAAATTTCTAGCATAATCTGCATTCATTCTGTCACTTGAGCTTTGAGGAACCTTGAAAACCATTGCACTTACCTTGTTCCATTCACAAGCTACATAATGGCTGCTCCTGCACCCACAGCTCTCAGTGTTGCCCCCATAAATCCACCAAATAAAGAGCTGGAGTCCCTGCCTCTTGCTAACAGGGACTACCTCATCCAAGACTTTGTGGGTGATAGAGACCATTTGCAGACCTTCAGGGAATTGAGAGATGACTATTTGAATGGCAAGGATACATATGGGATATGGGAATCAAATCTGCCATATTACTTTCTCCCATCTGTTAACATTTTTCCAGAGATTATTCGCCTATGTGCTGAGAATTATGATGCAAATCATAGAGCTGTCAAGTCTCCATCTGGGAGCATCCTCTTTCACATTAATGCTGAGTCCATCAACCAGATGCTCAACTTCAAACAAACTCAGCTGCTGTTCCCTTTCTCCATGAACTATCTGCTGGATACAGGTGCCAAGATGACCACTAATGACAGGAAAAAGATCACCCAGACATTTATGAGGCCTGACCGCCAGCCCACAGGGCCACCTCCCTACTTATATGTCCACTTTACTGATATAGGCAAACTTCTGCTGGACATGATTTCATATGTGTTGGGCTATAAAACCAGTGAATTTGTTGATGAGACAGTGCTGGTATTACTAGCTACTTATAGCCCAGGCCAACCTCCTGCCTACAAATATAATTTTTCTAAATTCATAGCCAACAAGATACATGAGCAGCTTTTCAAAGTGGACAGGGAGGGCATCTTCAAGTATTCATCTTTTATCTACCACATGTTCCTGTACTACCAGTCCAAGGCTTTTCCATGCTACATAAAAAAGATGGATTCTAGAGGAGAAAGAAGATCTGTTATCTTCTGGACATTTGTCTTCCACCAGGTCCAAAATTCACCATATTCATATTGTGAATTCATTGATCAGTTTGTATACCCAATCTCCTGCTTATTGATGAGGTCCCTCCTCCCAGAGTGTCAGTTGAAATACAGAAAACCCTGCAGCTCTCTAAAAACTATAAAATAGGTGATTGGTACCTATACCAAGATCATATAGTCATCAGAATCTATGGCTGTGAGCTCTGTCCATACAGGCTCCCAAAATATGTGCCCATGAGACTGTTTGCCTTGGAGTATTATAGGCAGCTCATTCACTCTAACCTCACCCACTTCCACAGTGCCAAAAAGAAGGCCCATCTCAAGTTTAAGCACCACCTGGGCCCCTTCATCATGAATAAAAAAGAGGGATGGCAAGATGCTGAGCTAATCCTCAAAGACAAGTACATGCTCTCAAAAAGCTTCCGGTGGGTCCCTTATGACCCTGAAGGCTTCATCTGTGCTAGGAGGGTTAAGTATAGTATGTTAGGCTATGAGCATTGCAAATATCCACATATTGAACAGTTTGCCAATCAGCAGGAATGGCTGCAAGACACTTTAATTGAAAAATTAACTGAAGAAGAGATAATGTAAAAGAATGTCAAGGATTTGGAAAAAACTCTTGACTTGGATTCTGTGCAGCAGGTAATCTTCAAGCAACCACGTCCAGTGGGAGAAGGAACCTCAGCCACGACAACTACACCAGCCACCCAGGCACCTTCTACAGCAGCATCAGGTACAGACAAGGGTAAAGGAATAATGGGTGCTGAAGAAGAAACAGTGAAAGAACAGCCTGCCTCCTCAATTGGGCAGCAACAAGAGCAGACCCCTCCACCGCAAACTGAACCACCTACAGCACCTATTTTGCAGACCCCGGCACATGAGGAGAGGGGTAAGAAAAGAGACAGAGAAGAGTCCATTCCTGCTAGTGGATCCTCCTGGCAACCTGAGGCCAAGAGGCAAAAGGTTGACTCCCCGGTAATAGAAGAGATAAGTGAAGAAGTCCTGGACAGTCCAAGGAAAGATGGGGAAGGTAGCCAGCAAACAGGTACAAGCTCCTTTCAGCAGGAGCAGGGATTACAACTTGGCTTGGAGGTGTCCTCCTCCACTCAACAGAGCAAGAAGCCCTCAAGCACTAAGGCTTCTTTCAAACAAATAAAGGCACAAAATGACTTGCTGAGAATTGAAGTGTACAAACAGTTTCTGAAAGAAACACCAGCCAAGCAAGAAAGGCTAATGTCTGTCTATGAAATTCAAGAGGAGAAAATGATCCTCAGCCACTTCAAACCTAAGGTGTCACAACCCAAATCAGCTGCAGATTATGTAAGAACAAGGGTGGAGGTCATGGCAAAAGACATTCACCCCATGGACCAAATAGAACTCCACAAAAAAACTAGAGAAATGGTCTATGCCACATTGGTGGATAGGGCAACAATGGCCCATGAATTAAAGGAATCATTAAAGAATACCAACATTCAGTTGGATTTTGAGAGAATGTCCTCCATGGCCAAAGATAACAGGATCAAATCATTAGAGGACATCATTATAGACCTGGGACATGATCCCAAGGACCCAAAGGGCGTGAGGGCCCTCATGAAGAAAAAGGAAGATGATCTTAATGCACTGAAGAAGAGGTTAAAGCTGCTTCCCACCGAGCACCCCCAAACAGCAGAATTGCAGAAGGAAAAGGAGGCCGATGAGCAGCTTGAGTTAATAATGCAGCTTAACTAGAAGGTCCTTGATTTGGAAAAGGAGCTTGAAGGGGCACTACAAGATAAGCAGGGAGAATCTACATCCCAAGCTCCTCCAACTACTTCAACCACTGCAACAACTACAGAGGCAACAATAACCCCTGTAAAAACTACAACAACAACAGAAGAAGCAGCAACAACCACAGCCCCAGAGTCCATTTTAAACATGGAAGATTTGACTAAGGCTATCAAAGAAATGGAGCTCCAGGCTACTGAGATTAAGCAGGCCAAGGAAAAATTGGCAGAGCTAGAGGCCAAATATGACAAGTCAAAAGTGACTGTGGCAGAGCAAGGTAGAGAAATAAAGGCCCTCAAAGAGAAGATAAAGGCCTTGGAGAAAGAGCTCAAGCTAGAAAGTGCTATGGCACAAATAAAAAGAATTCTATGGGCCCGAATTGACCAATCCATCACTAGACAATGGAAGTCAATTAAGATTGTGCATGAACAAATGGATTTAATTGGCCAAGCACAGATAGATATTCAGAAGGCCAGAACAGTGCTGGGAAACAGGCCTGAGCAGGCCAATAGAATGATAGATTTTTTGAACAATCAAACAAAGGAGGAATTGGCAGCCATCAACATTGTTAACAGAACAGAGGTTGTCCTTATAGCTAAAAAGGTACTGACTCTCAGGAACTTTGTACAAACTGTGGAGAGGAAATGCTATGAAATACAGGCTGAGGTGGATGAGTACAAGCTCAAAATGGGAGCACTGTAAGCAAAGGGACTGCCCAGCCTACTAAACAGCACAGGAAGACTGCTCCCCCATGAGAAATATGCCAACAAGATGTCAACCTTTGTTGAAAATCAAATTACTGCATCTGGCAGTACTTCTGAGGAAGCAGGGCCTCCAACAGGGCAGGGCCTTCTGGACAAACTTGAAAATCTGTTTTTTATTGAAAATGAAATTCACCACCTTTCTGAGGTTCCTCCAAATTTTTATATATATACAGAGGCAGATGAAACTTTGGTGAAGATTCGAAGACACCAAATGCCCAAAGAGGATTGGTGGCAGGCAATGCTTCAAATTTTGCCACAATAGCCTCAGTTGCTCGGTCCCAGTCAGCTACAACTCAGCAAAAGGCAAAAAGCATAATAAAGACAGCACTTTAGGCAGCCGAAAGGGTGACTCAGCAAAAGATAGCGGCAATAAGCAAAAGATAAGAAATACGCAAGTTTTGGGCAGCACATCTTCAGCTGACTCCAATGCTCACAAAGTCAACATTTTCTGACTATTTTGGATAGCTATTACAGCCAGAAGTTACTACAGCATTTACTTCCTCAGCTACAACGCTCCAGAAGTTGGCATGACATTAATGAAGCACTTACTCATCAGCTAGATATTTTCTTATGTAAATTATGTATATATACCTCCCCTGGCAACGTATGAGGGGTTGGTGATTTTCATTCTGAGGCAAATGTATTGTATATTTTCAGATTATCTAGTGCAAAAGGCTGGAAAATCTCAGTGATTTCCTGAATTTTTGATGTCTTGGTGATGCTATGCGTGCTGTTGCAGAATTCCTGTGTTGTCTGATGGAACAATAAGTTTTTCTCAATCTATGTTTTGTCTTCTTATGTTTATTAAATCATACACATGTCTCACTAATCTAGCAGTAGAGAAAAGGAATAGTACAGGAAATGTTTGGTTACACCTTGTGCTCAATATTTATTGCTGAAAATGTTTTCTTCAGAATTGATCATGAACATGAATTCTTAATTTCTCATGTTTTCATTAATTCTATAAATATGAATGTTATGTAGAAATTCTTCACTACTTCTAAATAATATTCTCACTGTTTCTCCATACCAGTTTGTTGAAAGATTCTTAATTGCCTTTCATAGCCTGGTTACATCACACGTAATTACAGTTTCAAAGCACTGTTTCTCAGACACTTATTTGGCTCTGCAGCATCACTACTGTATCAAAACAACATATCAAACAAATTAAGCACCACTGACTCCATGCCCAATGGCCTATAACACCCTGGTAAGCACATATATACCTTGACTGAAGTCATCACCCAGCAAATTCCAAAAACAAAACCTTGAGCATCATAACTAGCCTAAAAATATTATACAAACAAAGTTAAATCATAAAGATAGAGCCCTCTCTGGTCATAGGTAGGCTAGAACCTATGACCCAAAGATTGGTTAGTGGTTACCTCGGCTGTATTCCCTTGGGAGTCAAAGGGAACAACCTGAGTGATAACACAGCACAGCGTAAATTACTTTTCTCGGATATAGGAGTTGTTGACGTTCAGAACTCGAACCTAATAATTTTCGATCTAGAAAATAGTACACCGCACTTACCTCATCAAATGGCTTTTGTGATCCCAGTGATAGTAAAAAACAGGCCCATTCATAGGACTGTGATTGATGAGGGAGCCTCAACATATATTATGTCGATACAGTGTTGGAGATCACTTGGTTCTCCTTCACTAAATCAATCCCCGATGATTCTAAAGGCCTTTGATGGCCGTGGGTTTCATCCTTTTGGCATTCTACAGGATTTACCTATAGGGGTTGAAGGAAAAACCGTTAATCTAGATGTGGAGGTGGTTGATGCCCTTCTAGATTACAACCTTCTCTTGGGTCGTAGTTGGTCTTACGCTATGACAGTTGTCGTTTCATCGGTCTTTCGGGTTATAAAGTTTCCTCATAATGGAAATATCATAACAATAGACTAGCTGGCTTACTTTTCATCCGACCCAGCCTCTTCTGAAGTATTTAGCATGTCGGTAAAACGACTATCTCGTATAAGGATGTTGGGGTAGGACTAGTTAAAGATGTCGGTTTACTGGGAACTTTTCCTTTTCCTCAGATCAACGCATCGTCTTCTTTTGCAACCATTCATATGATTTCGTCAGACACCATTGTTTATGATGATCCTTGGATCGTACCTTATGAATCTGAGATAGACTCATTTGGTGATGTTATGCCTTTGAGTCCATATGAAATTGCATATGAGGCGGTGCAATTGTTTACCGACCCATCTTCAACCAAAATTGATTTAATGAATGTGGTCCGTGAAGAATCACTTTTCACATCAAGCTCGGATTTAACAACGTTTTCCGAACTTGTTCACTCTGATGAGAAAATTCATGAAATCCTATGTGTAGATGATTTACCATGGGAAGATCTCCATCACAAATCTTCGTTCTTACCCGAGAATGATCATTTTGAAAATGATTTTTCATCAATTTTTACGACTGAATATGTCAAGGAACCTCAGAATCCAATGAAAAATCCTGATTCAGAGTTAAATTTGGGAAACATCTCTCGAACTATTCCTATTGACATTTTGGTTAAGCCTGGAATTGTTGAGAACATTCATATAGGTGCCTCGTGTACAGAAGATGAAATTCAAATATATAAGGCCCTATTTCAAGAATTCTGTGACGTGTTTGCCTGGTCCTATGAGGAAATGCCAGGAATTGACCCCGCAATTGTTGTTCATGAAATCAAGACTTACCCAGACGCTAAACCGTCCGGTAATGTTTGCGTTAGATTCACCCAAGAAAAGTTGCTGCTATTAAAGCAGAAGTTGAAAAATTACTCAAAGCAGGATTCATTTATCCGATCCCGTTAACGGATTGGGTATCGAATATTGTTCCGGTTAAAAAAAAGCAAGGGACAATAAGAATATGTATCGATTATAGGGACATTAATCGAGCCTGTCCAAAGGAAAATTACCCAACTCCCTATATCGATCAAACCATTGATGATTGTGCCGGCAGTGAAATATTCTCCTTCATGGATGGTTTTTCCGGATATAATCAAATCAATATTCTACCTGCCGATCAACCAAAAACGGCTTTCATTTGTCCATGGGGGACATTTTCTTATTGCAAATTACCTTTTGGGCTCAAGAATGCTGGGGCAACTTTTCAAAGGGCTATGTCTTATGCGTTTCATGACATCAAGCACATTGTGCAACCCTATCTCGATGATTTGGCTGCTCATTCATTACATCGAGTTGATCATCTCATCCATCTACGAGCAATCTTTATGAGGTGTAGGCATTATCGGATTAGGTTGAATCCACACAAGTGTGTTTTCTGTATAGAAATGGGTCGATTGTTGGGGTTTGTTGTTTCGAAAGCCGGCATTCGCGTCGATCCCTCAAAGGTTGAAGCTATTGTCAAATTGCCTCCTCCTTCAAGTCTTCGCCAACTCCAAAGTTTGCAAGGGAAAGAAAACTTTTTACGACGATTCATTCCTAACTACGCCGAGGTTACAAAAGGTTTTACCCGGTTGTTGAAACAGAATATTCCATTCTATTGGGATGAGATAGCTCAGAAATCTTTTGATGCACTAAAACACGCGTTGACCCATGCACCGTTATTGCATCCTCCCAACTACAACCAGGACTACTTCTTGTATCTCGCCGCCTCTCATTCCACAATTGGAATGGTCTTAGTTCAGGAAGATGAATTCGGTACTGAACATGTGATATATTACCTTACTCGAACTTTAAGTCCAACTGAGCTAAAATACTCACATGTGGAGAAATTGGCACTGGCAGCTGTTCAAGCTATCCAACATTTTCGTCGCTACATTTTACTACGTAAAACTACAGTAATTTTTGATTGCAACCCTATAATCTACATTTTGACCAAGCAATTGCTAGGGGGAAAGTACTCTAAATGGATTGTCATCCTGCAAGAGTTTGACTTGGAATTTGAAAAATCTAAGTCTAAGAAATCTTTAGTTTTTGCGGAGTTAATGTGTGACTTCCCGCGTGCTGACACGGAAACTGTGGCGGAGGAGCCCATTGCGGACAAATCCTTGTTTCTCATCAGCACTTTAGATCCGTGGTATGGGGATATCATCGTTTATCTCCAGACCCAATCCTTTCGGCCAAAAATTTCAAGGTCAGAACGTCGGAAAATACGATTCCAGTCCCAACAATTTAGGATTATTGGAGATACTCTTTATCGCCATGGGGCGGACTCTATTTTTCGACGTTGTTTAACTTACAAGGAAGCTGAAAGGGTTCTAAATGACTATCACTCTGGAGCGTGTGGCGGTCATATGTCTGGGTATGCCACAGCCCAAAAGATATTGCGCATTGGCTACTTCTGGCCGTCTTTGTTTAAAGATTGTATTAACGCGGTTCGAAAATGCCACAACTGCCAAATTTTTTATTGAAAGATGCACGCTCCACCTGCTCCTCTCCACCCTATAATTGTCGTTGGTCCTTTTTCCAAATCGGGTATTGATTTTATTACATGTAACCCTCACTCGGCCAGGGGGCATGTGTATATCATCCTTGCGGTAGATTATTTTACCACGTGGGCCAAGGCGATGCCTACATTCGAGGCAGACGAAAAAACAGCTGCAATTTTCATGTTGAATCATATAATTGTTAGGTTTGGTGTTCCACAAGCGATCATCACTTATCATGGGCGTCATTTGCGAAATGTTATGATGACCGAACTTACAGGCTAGCTTGGCTTGTGTCATGATAGTTCAACTCCTTATTATCCACAAGCTAATGGTCTGGTTGAATCCATCAACAAAGTTTTAGTCATCATGATCTGACGAATCATTGGGATCCATTAGTCGAATTGGCATAACATGCTATTTTCAGCGCTTTGGGCATATCGAACCTCAGTAAAGACATCAACAGGGTTCACTCCTTTCCAACTAGTTTATGGTCTGGAACCTGTGTTACCCATTGAATGCGAAATCCCGTCATTGCAAATGGCCATCGAGTTACTTCCCGCCACTTCCGAAGAGGAAAAACGTTTTTTATACTTGGCTCAATTAGATGAGAATTGACGTGATGCTGCATTGGTGATCGAAACTCACGCAAAACGTATGTAAGCTCAGTATGATCAAAATGTGACCCCTCGAATTTTTTTGGAAGGAGACCTAGTCTTATTGTACGATCAAGCTAATGATAAATTAGGCACTGGAAAATTCGTTCCTATGTGGCATGGTCGCTATGTTGTCAAGTGGAAGCTAGCAAAAGGGGGCTATGAATTGGTAGACTTTGACGGGGACTCTTTAGGTAAGCCCAGAAATGGTCTTTACCTGAAGAGGTATTATGCTTAAAGAATGGGTATGGAGATTTTTAGTTAGGATAGTTTTCTTTCTAGCTGGTGTGTTTTAGTTTAAAAAGTGTGCTTAGCTTAGAGAGTGTTTTTCGTCATTATTCCTTCTTATCTTGGTTTTACTCTTGATATTGCAGATGTCGATGCCTCTCCAAACATACATTGGTTTCGCTCATGGTGCTTGTCGTAATACACGAAACATTTCTTCCGCAGCTTGGGTTATCTATTCACCCTCTGACGAGTTAGTATCTATGCATGGGGTAAGCTTCGATCAAACAACGAACAACATTTCCGAGTATAGTGTAGTGATTGAGTTATTATCTGAATCTATTTCATTTTGCATTCGGAGTTTAATAGTGAGGTTAGATTCTGAACTCGTTGTATTACAGCTTAATAGAGTGTATGCCATTAGAAATCCAGTGTTATTGAGATTATTTTTGAGAGTGCATCTCTTGGAATGTGAATTTGATTATATTGAATATCAGCATATTCCAATATCTTTAAATACATTAGCAGATGCAATTGCTTCTCGAATGTTAAGTAGACATTTTCAATAATCATACATGTAAATTTGAAAACATTCCATAACATGATTGACAAGATAAGCTGATAATAGTGATATATATATATATATATATATATAGGAGTGTGTCAAAAATACATCGTCCTCGATCATAGGTTGAAAAACACCTTATTATCGGCAAAAATGAGTAAAAAAAGCAAAAATGTCATATGTGCCTACAATAGGCGATCATCCTATCACTGGTGATGATCTCGATAAGAAACCACTGCATGGGCCACTTTACAAAGGAACCTCCTAAAAGGTCCTAGGACCCCAATCACATAGCGCTGAAGTCGACGAGGAATGTCATCTATATTGGTCTCCGGAATGTCTCTCGTCAAGCGCTCTAGATGACTCTCCAACTCAGCCAAGGTCTCTGCTGATTCATCCTGTGGGGCTGGCGCGGCTGCAGCTGGTTGTTTCCTCTCGTAAGGCCGGAGAGCAGCTGGTCACTGTGGACCCACATCTGCATTTGAAACTTTTACTATCAATTTTGGGACGATATAAAAAACAAAAAATTTTAAAATAGGAAAATGTTGAAAATGATTTTACCTGAGTCATCCCATTGCTCTCCTAGTGGAAGAGCCATGTCTGGGTCACCACGAAAATCTACCCCAGCGTAAGGGAAGTCCTGAATAGAAAAAACTTGGTTTTCCAACCATTGGAAATACTCAGGTTTGTATCGAACAACCTCTGTCCCCTCGTCTGGATGACGGGCCATAACTACGACCCATCGCATCAGTTTGGGCTCTCGAGGAAGCCCAGCTCCAGCAGTAAGGTGCTGCGGAACCAACATTGGGACCCTCTCCAAACCAAAGCTCACAACCAAAGCCCCATAACCAAAGGTCTTCAGTTGTCCGTTCTTGGCTCTGGTGTCAGTTGGCCTTTTACATTAGCCAACACAGCATCGCACCAGTTGAAGATGGTGCCTCGAAAGCAGTCAACTGCCATCCACATCTGGGATCCGGTGGCAATATGTAGTGCGGCACTCCTGAAAAGTCTGGTGACAGTAAACACGATCACCATGAGTTCAGGACGGGATATTTTTTTAATGTCTATCCCTTTGTCTCTAGCCTGGCTGTTGTAGAACTCTAGCTGGAGGCTATCGACAGACTAGCAACCTAGCCTAGTCCCGAATAGAGTCAAGTCTTCGCCTCTCTTAGGCAAACCGATCAAAAAGTATATGTCTGCCGGCTCAATTTCAAGCTGGTGGCCACCAATGAAGAAGCACTGGTCCTATATGCTCCACCTATCTACCAGCCACTATAAGAAATCCACCTGGGCCCTCATGCCAGGTATGGCCCAGAATTTGTACAAGCCGCATGCCTTCAATGCATCAATCGAAGGTTGGTGATTCAATGCGGCAAGATCCACGTCCTCATGCTCCCGTTCACACCAATCTAGCATGATGTACACTCTACATCCAACAAAAAGGCAAATTAGAATGCAAGAAATTAAATCGTTTGGGTCAAATTTGAGAATTTTTGGGTTAAAAACCCTTGCTGCGGGGACCGCACCCTCTGTGTTAGAGACAGTGCGTGGGTCTGCACCTTGCCTTCATGGAAGGTGCGGACCCCTGACTTTTTCCCCATTGAGAAAAAGTCGGGGTCCGCGGGCTACCAGTGTTACGCCTGCGGGCCCCCGCGCACAGGTTTTTAGCCTAAAAACCCTCTAAAAAATGAAATAAAACCCTAAAACAAAAATTGAAACGGTTGAAATTGAAGAGTAGGATGATGTGGATTACCTGGAGAAGACAGTGTTTGATTCCGACAGTTGGATTTTCCGCAATCTTCATAGGAAGTTTCTGAACAAAAGCACTATTTTCTCACCCAAATCTCAAACGGTAAAAATGAATTGACGAAAGCCCTTTTTATAAGTTTTTTGAGTAAATGAATTGCAAATTTGTTTATGTTTCACTTTAGAAAGGTAATTTTTGCGGCATTTTTATCCATTTCAAACAGGTATGAGTAATGTTTGCATTTTTGTTTAGGATAACGGATTATTCAGGCGAAATCTATCATTTTCAACGAAAAAACATTTAGAGTCACCTATAAGCTCTTTTCTGACTCCTAAAACATGAAAAGATCGCTGAGTTTTTCTTTTTAAACTCATTAAAACGGAACTAAAAAGACGGTCCACTTACAGCTCTTTTCTGACCATAAAAACATGAAAAGATTGTCGGATTTTTGTCATTTCAAATTCGATATTGGTTATAAAACAACATGTCATTGATCGCTTTTTTACTTTTTCGGATCAGGGGCACTAATTACGAAAAGTACTCCTTGTTCGTAAAGATCAAGCAGTTCTCTCAAGTATTATTTTATACTTTTTCGGGCTTGGGAGACACAAATTTACGAAAAAGGTCAACCCTGGTGTTATAGACATTTTTGTGCCTTACAGCTCTAAGCATGAAATGTCCATAAACCAAGGAATCCTAAGTCCCTAAAAGTGTTGTTCCTGCCCCTAAAGGAACAAGGTCAACCAATTACAGCTTCTCCCAGAAGTTCTCCACCAGAAACTACTCAAAATCAGTCAAATCAGGATCATTTCAGCTGCTCCACTAGCTACATGCGTTGCATAGCACCCCAGTACACTAGCTAGGTGCGTTGCAACACACCTAAATGCACTACCAGGGTGCGTTGAGCGGGAAATGACAAATGGCAGTGTCATTCTGTGAGGTGGACAGACAATGGAAGCTTCCAGAATCTTCCCCAATGACACTTGCCTCACTGAGTTCGACCAAGGATGAGTAAGAGGCTCTCAGTCTCCAAGTGGAAACAAGAACTGACAAAGAGAAGCCATAAGTCAAATCATAAGCTAACTCATCCTCTTTGCATACATCTATATATGGATCCCTCATCCCAGAGATCCGAAGGCTGGAATTTTGTACTTTGCAGAGAATTGCTGTTGGTTTTGAGATTGAGATTAGTGCATTGGGTGATTTATTCTTTGTTGGAGGTGAAGAAGGGATTCCTTTGCTGGGAGGTTGATGCTAGATCGGGACTCACTTGGTTGTATCTCCTCCTGGATCTTCTTGTTATATCAATAAAACTATTTGAGTTTCTCCTACATGCTTGTGTATCAATGATGTCTTGTTATATTTGCATGTTTAGCTTAAATCTGATTCTAAGCTAGTTATGAATGTAAATCTATGCCTTTGTGTAGTTTTCCTCTTCTGTGATCTTGCAGGAACTTGGTGAAGCTGGGCAAGTAAGGGAGCAGGTAGCTGGAAGCTGTCAAAGAGAAGAGTGATTGGATCAACGGGCTAGCGCAAGACACAGGTTAGTTCATCCTATTCCTCTTCGTTTACATTTCATAAAGAAGAATACGAAAGTAGTTTTCCTTGTTTGTTGCTAAGGCACTGTCACACCTTAGAGTGGGATAGGGGCGTTCTGAGTAGATACTTTTCCCAACAACACCTGGAGTCTTCTTAAGTTTTTTCAAACTCTCTAAAATTGAAAAACGCCGAGTTTCTCCTATACTGGACTTGTTAAAATTTCACAGTAAAGGACTTGTTCAATTACAAACAGGAACGAACCACTCCTTCTTAAGGTTCGAATTTAAACTAAGTTGGACTCATTCGAAGGATGAGCTTATAATCAAGCAAATGTTATCCTCCTCAAGCTTGTCAAAAATAAAGAGGTACTTGCCATAAATGGTAGGGGAAAAGAGAGAAAAATGAGCCTGTTTGTCATACTTTGTAACCACTCTTGAACACGACACTTTTATTCACCTGGGTTGGAAAATCCTTTGCCTAACAGTTCATCAAACCACATTGAAAGTCTTCAGCTGGTTTCTAGGTATTAACTTTGGGTCAATTGTCACCAAATCATCTGTTGTGTCATTATGTGTTCAAGAGGTCATCGCCAATAAGCCATTCATCTGCAACATATCTTTCATCCATCTTGACCATCCCTGAGTCAGTCCTTGCAACTAAATTTCTTCAACTTGATCTGTGGTTTCATGTTGTGGGCTTGCCTGCGACGGATCGTTTTCTATCAACTTCAGCTCATTATCTAGAAAGATGATCTAGAAATCGTCAGTACCTTGGGATCTGCATGCCTCAATGGCAGGTTTCTCGCCTTTGACGACAGGTTGCATCATTGACCTTCGATCAAAGGATTCCGTGACATGTTCGACATCAACACATTGATTCACGTCTCATGGATTGTATTGGGTACTTTGATATCCATTGACATCACTGGTGGTTTCTCTCACACTTGTTAACAGTTTACATCATTGACTGGTAATCAAGTGGTTTCTACCATGTTTGACTTCAACACATTCATTCGCATGGATAGAATCGTACTGTTTCGGGAAGTAGAAATGAAGACCCTAGATCTAGATTCTGCAATCTAGGCTGTGAGGAATTTTGTATTCATTATATGATGGACTATTCAAAAGCAGATGGCTATGTCCATACTGTGTCCACATGAGTCTATACTTGTGATGTATTACAAGATCATTCCTGTATCAAAGCAATAGTTAGTTTTCTAAGTCAGTTTTGATCTGAGTATGGGAATGCCTACCTCAGCGATGATATGATCTCATATATATATATCTTGCATTGAATGTTTTTACAGGTTATGACCAGGCTCTCCACAATATGATCCTATAAATGATAAAGTACTTCACTCTTCCGAAATGATAAATGAAATCCTCATCTACTACAGACTTCGCACTTTAGGGGGCAATCTGTTACACAAAAATATCGTCACCATGATTATTTGCAGTTAGTATGGGTCTATCAGCACTTGTACTGTCGTCCTAAGCAAGTTTCAGACCTCATCTCTTCAATTCAAGCTTTGAAAATGAGAGAAAGACATTAAAAATCAACAAAGCTCTGGTTTCGCACTTTCTCTCACTGTTGTCTGCAGTCCCGCACCCCCTGTTTACAAAAACTGTGGACCTGCCCGCTCTATCCCTAAAGGAGTGGGTGCAGACCTCTGTGAAAGTAAAAAAGGCGCAAGTTTATTCTAAAAAACTCACTTTGGGTTAATTCTAGATGATTTTAGAAGGAATTTTGACATGGATTGGTCGCTCTTAGGTGGGTCATGCATCCCAAAAGAGAAGGAGCTAATCCCTTGATGAGAGGAGCTATCCCTTTGAAGGAGGGCTTTATCCCTTTGAAGGAGGACCTGGTAAAATCCCTCCATTGCACTATAAATTAAGGCATTGGGCTGGTTGCTAGGGAGGTTAGAAGCTGAACATTTTTGAGGGTAAATGCTGGTGGAATTGAGACTTCCTAGTTAAGCTTGAGAGGAGAGATCACATACCTTTTTGGCTTCATTAGGAAGAGAGTGAAACTTGTCAAAGTAGAGGAGACTTCTTGTTGGACCCTGGGAGGAGCTTGTACAGCATCAAGGCACAGGTTGTAAAGTTCTTCTTTGATTTGAATTAATACAATCAGATTCATTTTTCTCAACAAATTGTCTTATGTCATTTGTTTCATGAATTCCTTGATCTTCATGTTAAATATGCTTTATGATATTGGATTTTTAGGTGCTATTTAATTTGTTTGCTTGTTTGTGTTTGCAGATTTGCAACGAGAGAGCTCATTTGGATCGAAGGAGTGAGGCTTCCACAAACTTGCATTGGACCCAAGGTAGGCCTAAAACACTTGTTTGCCTTTGTGTGTAAATTCATATTTAGATAAAAATAGTTTTTGATTGGCTTGCTTGTCACTAGATATCGTTAGATTCTAGGAAGGTCTATCTTGTCCGCAAGATCGACTCATTCCGTGTGACAGGAACACGAGATACCTGCATGCAATCTCGTACAAGTTGGACTTGTGAATGTCCACATAGACTTGGTGGACTTTTAGGTCTTCCCCAAATGTGCTTGCAAATGCATCATTGACCTCTTTCCATTTCAGCTTGATTTTATTTTCTACAATCAGTTGGTGTCTTCATAGATCAGAAAACTTGTAGACACTTGCTCAACTGCTACTCCAGTTGTGCTCCCTTCAATGTCCTTTGATCCTTCTCTCTTGGAGGCCATTCATCCTAAACTGCTGAGAGGAAGATGAACACCTATTAGATCTAGAGACATGGTGAAAGACATGGTAAGAAATCTGTCAGGTAAAACCAAAGCAAACTTGAGGAACGACATGCAACATACCAGGGAATTGACTCGCAAGGATTGCATAATCTTTCCTGGGAGGCCAGGAGATTGGCTGCCAAAACTACACAAAAGGTAGTCTAGACTGCTGGGAGGCTCTTTGAATGCTACAATTGTGTAATGAGCCATCCATACTGGCCTGGTGGGTGTCGGGATTGTGCAATGTGAAATTTCAGCTACCAAGGGTTGCAGGCCCAATGACTACATTGCACACTTTTCTGGGCCAACAGTCACTGCCTCTAAGAATTGTGCAATGCAAGGGTAGAGGATAGTCACTGGGAGGACATGCACATTTTCTGGGAGGAAGGTAGAGCCTTCCCTCTCCGGATTGTGCAATGCTGTCTTGGTGAGGTAGAGTTCGGGCCAAGGTTGCCTAGACCCGATGATGGGCAGCTGAAAGAAATTGGGGATGTGAATGCATGGCGATGCTGAGTGTAAGCAAGGGTGAATGATTGTGCATGCAAACAGTGAATGTAATATTAAGAAAACTTGACAACATGCATGTGTGTGAAGCGAGTTGCCAAATTGGTGACCATTCGTGCAAACAGTGTCATGCATGTGCCAACAGTGAGATGCTAACGAAAACTGAAATGGTTCTAGTACAAGCTAATATGCATGCAAAAGAAAAAAATATTTCAAAAAAATCAAGAGGACAACACTCACACAAGCCAAAACACAAAAAGCGATAGAAATGTTGCAAAAAACAAGTTAAGCTGACTTACCCGGAAATAGTTGAGTTGGATGTGTCGAAGACTTCTGGGTTTCTTGTGGGATGTCAAATCTCCAAGGTCAATGTGAAGAAGTGAGCTGTGAAGTGTCGAATAAATAAGTTTGAGGCTCATGACATGCATGCCACAAATCTAGGAAAAAGTGAAACTTGGAGGAAATATTCTAAAATGATATTTGCATGTAACCTCCAACTGCTAAAAATAGCTCCCTAAATTCTAGGGTTGTTTTTTTCATGCTTATTTTTCTATTTTGGGAAAACGAAGCCCATGCATGCAAGTCAAGTTTCTCGGTCCCAGTTGGAACCGGTCAACCTGCTAGCACATACAACAGCCTGGTTGCCTAAGGGAGAAATTTTTGCATTTCTAGGAAGGAGTTGGGTTGGTTTCCGAGAAGGATTACACAATTTTTGGGCTGAGTAGCTGACTACTGCCCAGAATTGAGCAATTTCTGGGCTGAGCAGTCCTATTAGGTCAGATTACGTAGTTTTCTTAGGGAATATTGACTGACAAGATTATGCAATTTCTGAGCCGAGTAGGCTACCAGTCAGATTTATGGAGGGAATACTATTTCCCCTCTATAATTGTACAATTTCTTGAGGGAGCTTCCCAACCAGCAGTTGGACCAAGTCCAAGGAAGCAGCCTATGAGGGGAATGCAACATGCTATCATGCATAGGCTATTATGCTGCTTGAAAACCACTGAAGCTCATGTACTTGAGAGTGCAAGACATGTTGTTGAGGATGGTTGGTAGGGAGCCTCCAAAACAAAGCTAAGGCAAAATTTTAGAGGGTGATTGTAGCCGCTACAACACTTTGCAACACACTAGTAGAACTCCAACTCTCTAAATGGACCTTGTTCGTGAATGAAATTCTAACACCTCCGGAAGTATTATTTAGTTCTCAGTTCGTCTTGGTTTCCGCACTTTCTTGATTCTAAGATGTAGCATCTTCCAAGTTCTTGGTTAGTCGACACACATTCCAAGCCAATCCAACATAGTTTTTTTAACTGGGGATGAGTGGCATATTGGTGCACAAGCAGTATAGTCGTCAGAGTTTTAGTTTCATCTCTAGTGTTGCTCTGCTACCAGTAGGCCTAGACAATACCCCGACAAAGTCATGCAGGAACAGTAGCATCGCTCCACTACCAGTGCGCTTGGTCAGTACCCCAGCGGAGTTACTTTCATCGCATCTCTTCGCAGGAAGCCTTTCTCTTCTTTCGCCTTATTCATTTTTCATATTTTCGACATTTTTCACTTTCATTTTTTCATTTTTCATTTTCATAATTGTGCATAGCACTTATTCATTTCAGAGATGGAAGAGGGATCCTAACTTATTGAGAGAAAACGAGGTTTTTCCTTCATAGAAGTAGTTTATATATAGCTCTGATGTGCTTGTTAAGGTTTCCCCCCTCACCTTACTCTACTTGACTGAGCTGCCAAGGGTTAACCCAAAAAAACTGACTAGAGTAGGTGACACTGGTTAGCGTGCAAGCTTTGTGTTTTCACCAAGGTTCACTTTGAACAGTATGTATTTTCCATCATTGTATCATTGAATGAAGATAACAAGTTCTTCATACAAAGGCAGGATGAGAAATAACTGAGTATTGATAACTGCACAAGTCCTCTTGTACATTACCCAGCTTGTTTCAAGAGTCTTCATATGAAACTAATCTACAAAAAAAAACAAGAAAACAAACAAAAAAACAAAGAAAAAGCCGAAGTAAATGTGAAATCAAAGAATGTAAGCAAACAAACAAGTAGACAAACAAACATGTAAAGGAAGTAAGCAGAAAAGCATGTAGGAAAAAAAATGAAAAGCAAACACTACTCCTACTCCTAATCTAATCATGCATGGGCCTAATCACGTGAAGTGATACTTCCAATGTAGCCACCAATGCATTGGTTGACCCATGTTGGTGAAGGCATGGTTCACAAACAACACAACTATGTGAACCAGCAAACATGAAAGATATAACAATAAATACAAACACACTCCAAGTTTAAATGTGTCCACAGAACCTAAGTGAGTGCAAGTACATGGCATGCAATCCGTGGACTTATCACAGTGTTGTGCGACACTGCGTGTAGATGTTAAGCATACACATACTCTTGATTGTGACATGCAAGCAAACGAAAGAAAAAATACAACTTGCATCATGCATGTGTGCTTGCAATGTAATATTCCTATAATGCATGAGTGATGGGATCGTGTAGTTCGAGTGGAGGAAGTATGATCAATGTGTGATATTGATCTTCAATTCATATAGATGAGTGATGAGGAGCCTTGGGTGTTTCAAAAATTTCGTGATCGAAAGTGAAACCAACCTCAGGAAAGTGAGGGCCTAACATAACCATCATCTTGGGCTGAAGTGCCTCAACAGTCTGGGGGGTTTCGACTTTGTCGATAGATAGATCATCACAAATACGTGTTTTCGAAAAATCAACTATGGTAGGTGCATCATCGTGATCAAATATGAGAGTAAATAGATCACAATAGCTACGATCAACAAAATCAATGATTTCATCGACATCCTCATGATTTGATGAACCAAATAGAGGGGTAGATGAGAAGCAGAAAAATTCACCCTCCGTGTTTCCGAAAAAAGTAGATGAACAATTAAGTGGATTTTCAATGAATGGTTCATCCTCTCCATTGTCAGATGATGGACTGACATCCAATGTGTTTTGAGAGTGATAAAAAATGGGTGAATCCGTAGACAGATATACCAATGTGAAACCATGGATGGCAGGTTCATCGAAGACATTAGGAAATAACAGAGGAGGCTCAGACTAAATGGAGACATCCTTCACCGAGGGTTGATGCTCAAGCTCCTAGTCATACTTTTCATGAATGATAGTGCATGTTGGTTGTGCAGCACCAACTATGTCGATGGCTTGATCCTTGTTCACAACAAGTATAGAGTCTAGAATGGAAGAACACAAGACAATGTCATGTGGAGGATCATCCGAGTATGAAGACAGAGGTTGAGGTACAAAATGCGTGTGAAACTCAATGGAATTACAACCAAATCTACGTGAAAATTAAATGAAGTGATTCTTGGAGGATGTGACACTTGAATAGATGCATGCACCTATTCTCTTGCATCACTCTGCAGTGCTGGAGTTGTTTAATGAGGGGATGGCAGACAATCACTTGTGACAATGACCATCTATGTCTATGATTGCACAGCTCCATCACTGAAGTATGTTGAGCAAGGCTTGGGCTCAAAATTCCACTTGGGATGGACTGATTTGTTAAGATAGTACTCAAACCTATCCCAAATATATGGAAATTTCATCTAGCTTTTCGGAGCTTCAAAATGTAAAACATGGAAGCACTGCCAAAAATCCATAGACGATTCAGGCGGGGACTTCCATTGTTGTAACAGTTTTTGGTCAAGAGGTTCTAGATTAAAATGATGGAAAGTATATTCAATGAGATCACAGAACTATGCAAGTAAGTGCACAATGTCAATGAGTAGGCTGCAGTACCACCATTGTGGGGATTCACGCAGTGTGTATGATAGTAGTAGACTGACCTCTTATGCATAGAAATCTTCTAAGTACTAGGGCCGTGCCACTTCACCTTCACCATCATACGTGAATTCATACAAGAGATCAAAAGAACCCCTCGTGATGTTGAGAGGTTTGGCATGCAAAAGACATCATGGAGGGATGAGTGTAAGAGAATCCATGATAGATGTGAAAAGGTCCAAAACAGGATGAGAGGAAACATCTTGTCATCTAGCCCTCCTTCTAGTGCCAAAAATGTTGACGATGTTGGACCCGCCAACGTGTCAGGGGATGTCCCCGGTAAGAAGTCCCAACTACACCTCAAACCATTTGGTGTAGGACTCCCATCAGTGGGTCGTACGGTATCGCCTTGGCCGCGGTTTCGCACAGAGGAAAGAAAGATGTCCCTATTGGTAGAAAAGGTGTGACATATCCAACAAGTCATGGAAGGTGCATGAGCAGTTCTAACACATAGAGGGTGAGCTGAGTGCACCCCTTGGAAACCTGTGAAAGCATGAAGTTAAGAAGGGAACACATGAGCTAAGATGCATCACAAACTAGAAGGCAAGTAAGTTAGAAATCCAAAGTGATGGTTAAACGAACAACACATTTCAATAAGAATCATACATACATATACATAAAATAGCTACACACGCATGTGTAAGAATATATATATATATATATATATATATATATATATATATATATATATATATATATATATATATCCTTTAGAATAAACAAGATAGATGAAATACAGTACGACATATGCATGAAATGTGTTGGCTTTTTTGTTTTAAGAAGTGTAAGTTCCAGTCATACAATACAACCATGACCAACCACTAGTTCCAATAATAGAACATTACAGTCACTATCCCCTGCTCCTCCAAAGAGATATACTAGCTCTATACAGTGCAGAAGCCAAGGCTCATTAAAATACTATCCAATTTCTCTCTAAGATACTCCTATCAGAAACTTGGCTGACCAAAATACTGTACAGTGAGTTATGAGGGGCTATATATAGAAAAGAGTGGGGTGGTTGTTATACAGGAAAATGACCTCCTCACCAGCTCAGAGGAGAAAGACATGATGACTGAAGGACTGACAAAGTTCACATGCCCAGTTGTCAATCTAACGTTATCTAAACACTAGCAACCTACTTTATAAAGCTTCCTAGCAAGGCTAAGGGTGCATTATTGCCTACGGTAACTCTGTATGTTACCTCGAGAAGAGTGTTAGTGAACCTTAATGAGTTTCTATGGGTCAAGGGAACAAGTTGACCGAGAAATATGCCAAGATTCTCTCCTATGCAAGCTCACAAAAGAAGGGAAACATCAGAACTTGACCTGTTTGGAGGAATTACTAATTCCTAATGGAATGTACAAACCGGAAAGAGCACAAAGGCATGGAAAAATCGTTGCTTTTGCCTAATGGAACTCATGAAGGACTTGGCAACCCTATCCTCACATGCTATATATGCAAGGCTAGGGCCATTGTGAAATAGGTCGAACCATTTGAAGGGATTGCCTACTTGACTATCGAGGAGAGTCTCGAACTAAGGCATCAGCAGAGGTTAAGTAGGGAGAGAGGGAGAGGATCTGGAGGGTTAAGGGAAGGTTGATACAATTGATGGTTGTAATCACTCTTTCTACATCAATATAGAACTGCAATTGTGTTGTCCACCCCATGATGTTGGTAGTATAACTTGTTTATATGTTTATGTAACATTGTTAGCATGAGTGGCTCAGATATATGCAACTAGATATATTTATATGTTCATGCATTGTTTATCAAGGTTTTATGTTGTGATATTACACTTGTCTTTTCTATGTAAAGGTTTTTACCTGGAGTTGGCTCAGGAGTCTTCCGCCTAGCTACATTGCACTCTGTAGCAACACAACACTAAGACTCGAGGTAATAAGTCCTTCTCGCTTTGATATTCATTTGTCAAACATAGATACACATGCATATTTGTGATAGTTGCAGCTAATGTAACTATCTATCAAGGATCCCTGGAAGATCCTTGAGTGTTTCTACATCACCAAACACCTGTGCATTAATCCCTATATCAGAATAGGCAACTCCTCTAGGAACTACACTTAGTTCCTAGTTTTTCCCAGAAAGTTCCTAGATCTCTCTTTCTTCTAGGCCTTCCTATACTTCTTCATTCCCTTTCTGACCACTCAGGACTATAAAACACCTTTCTCTTAGTGCTCAGCCCTAGATCTGATCCCCACATGCTATTTTTTAAGCCTTTTTCCTCACTAACATTGTCTACTAGTGTAAACAGTTCTTTATAAAGCATTGTGGCCTCACAAATAGTGCATTAGTGCTGCAAGTAACTCTTTGTAGCCTGTAGTGTTATAGACATTTTTGTGCCTTACAACATTGAGCATGAAATGTCCATAATCTAAGGGATCCAAAGTCCCTAAACATGTTGTTCTTACCCCTAGAGGAATAAGGCCAACTAACCACAACAATTCACAGAAGTTCTCCACCTGAAAACACTCAAAAACAAGTCAATTCTAGATCATGTCAACTGCTCCACTGAGCATCTGCGTTGAATGTCAACTGCTACACTGGCTACCCGCGTTGAATGTCAACTCCAACACTAGCTGCCTGCGCTGAGCGAGTTTGGACATGTGGCAGAGTCATTCCTCAAGGTGTCAATGCCCAGGAAGCTTCCAAAATGACACTTGCATCAAGGAATTCGACTGGTGATGAGTAAGAGGTTCCAAATCTCCAAGTGGAAGCAAGAACCTCCAAGTGGACTCAAGAACTGAGAGAGGGAGAGGACACTAGTCAGATCTCAAGCTAACTCATCCTCTCTCCAAACATCTATATATGGATCTCTCCTCCATGGGATCTAGGGGCTGGAATTTTGTTATTGCAAAGAATTGTTGTTGGTTTGTGACTGGAAACATTGGGTGCTTAACGCTTTGAAGGGAGCTGAAGAAGGAATTCCATTCTGCTGGGAAGGAGATGTTGGATTGGAGCCCTAAGGGTTGTATCTCTTCCTGAACCTTGTTATCAATCAATAGAGCTATCTTGATTCTTTCCTATATGCTGGTGTATTTTGTATGATTGCATTAGTGTATTTGATTTACTTCTAATCCTGAATCATTTATGAATATGTATATTTGCCTTTGTCTTGTCTTCTTCTCTTGTCGCAAGTAGTTGTTCTCTTGTCACAGGTAGCTGTTCTCTTGTGATCTCGTGGGATTCAAGTAGCTGTTCTCTTGAGCAAGCGAGGAGACAAGTAGCTGTGTACACCCAAAGAGAAGAGGATCTAGATCGAGGGACAACCGGAAGACAACGGTAAGTCTACCGATCTCCCCTCTTTCCCATTTCATAAAGGAAGAAATCATAATAGCTATATTCATTTGTTGCTAAGGCGCTGTCACACCTTAGGTGGATAGGATCGTCTTGCATAGGCATTCTTCCCCACAACAAATTGGCGACTCCACTGGGGAAGAACTTGTTTATTCATTTCATTTGTGTTTTAGTCATTTGTTTACTTCATAAACTTGACAACAACTATCGAACTGCATCTTTCCCAGATGCAAAGTAGAAAGTTGCTGCTTTGATCCAGTTTGCTGGACTTGTCTATGATCCAAACAATAGATCCACAAATGATTTGATGATCCTTGTGATAGTCTTTAGTACCCTCTCAAAGCATCCCTCTGTTTATACCTTGCTTGTGTTTCTGATTTGGCCTGAAACAGTTGATTTTTGAGCATTTTGTGACCCAGAACCCAGGGGAAACGAGAGTTTCTCCTTCAACGCAGGCCCTGTGAAGGCAATCTGCATTTCAACACAGGTCCCGTGAAGGCTACCTGCACTGAATGTCAACTCCACAGTGTTAGACTTGCGCTGATCCAGTTTAGCCTTGTGCAGTTGGGGTTCTTTGCTATCTGTTGCCCTGTTTTGATCTCTGTTTTTTGTAGCCTTTAACCAGCATAGGTACCAGTCTGATAACTCCTTTTCTTTTCTTAGATTCCGCCTCTTTTTGTACAAAAAGAATGTGAATGTTTTTATGTGTTTGTGGCGTCATTTACAGTTTTCCTTTTCATGAGTAAAGTAGTCATCCTGTAGCCTTTGATTCAGATCTGATTGATTGTGATCTTAGAAGAGAGTTCATTGGCTGCTTGCAGATTGATTATAGATTTACTTTTGCTTATTGGTTTGAATTTGTCTCTTTTGAAGTGTCAAAACAAGTCTTTATTTCGAAAATCGCAAAGTGATTGTAATCTCTTCTACCCTTGTTGATTTCGAAGAAAGTGAACTTGTTTGTATTGATCATTTTAAAAGCAAATTCAAAGTTGTGCAAAAAGCTTTCTTTGTAGGCATTTATAATAAGAAAGTGGAAAACAAACACCTGCATTGTGCATTTTCATTTTGATAAGTTTGCATGATTGATTTAGGGAAGAGTGCATTAGAGTGTTCTGATTGCTCTTTGAGAAAAGATAGTGTCTTTCTTTTCCCTTAGTAGCTAGGATTTTCAAAGTTGAAAAGATAATAAAGCTTGCTTATCATCTTAGACTGCATTTAGGAATTGTACCATACATCTCGTGGTGATCCTGAAAGGAAAACTTCTAAAAAAAGATCAACTTAAAATAAACTGAATGAACCTAACAACGCTTTGCAACATAACGCACAACATAGAGGTCTAGGCTAGAGACGTGTTCCGGCGTCGTTAAGCCTAGTGAATTTCGATCTCGTGGAAGGTGGGTGATTCCTCCTGAGGGACGATAGCGCTAGTACGGATTGTGCTCCCACGTACCATCGCGTATATATTGGGAGACCCCTATAGGCATATATCCTTTATCCTTAGGAAGCCGTGTCGGCCGCCCTACTGATCGCAATGCAGTGAACACAGCATTCACGAAGATCGACCGCCCGTACCTTAAAAAGTATTCTGCAGTTTTGCGAAAAGTTTGGCACACCCTCTGCCTAGATCTCCAGAGCAGTTCCTTTTGGCCTTTTTCAGACTCTATAACAGAAAAAGTCCATCCAAGCATTTGTCACTTCGGGCTCGTTAAAACATCGAAGGAGACTAGAGTGATCTTTAGCTTTTTCTCGACTCTTTAAAATTGAAAAAGCAAGTTGTGTCCAAGCGTCGTTAAAATTTATTTTAAACAGAATAATCATCACCATTCCCTCGTTGATCTTCGAAGTTAGTCTACCTTCATCACAAAGTTCTTGTAGAATCGCTAGAAAATCTTTTGGATAGACTAGATATGTCTGAACAACCATTGACATCCAGGACTGTGTCATCTAACACAGTAGCGGCAAAGCCTCCTGCCGCTACTCCAACGATGTTCGTTGGTATACCATCTATACCGACAAATTGTCAACAACAAGCTGGAGTCCAATCAGAGACTGTTTCGACGACATGGTTAGTTCCTATTTCTTCATCGGGATATCATCTGGTATTTCTTATGTTGAAACTCAACGAATTGATCCAATGTGTCTTCAAAGGCCAATCTACCTTTTAAGTACTGGATTGCCACCATATGGAGGGCAGTATGCCTTTTCATTGTTCCCCCTCGGAGAACAACCATATGGGAGTTTACAACAAAATTCAGGTCAAACTGGAATTACATCCAACGGATGGGTACCAATACTGCCTCAACAACCAAGGGTTGCATATTCAATGCAACCAGTCCACCCTGTGTCGAATGTTGCCACTATACCTGGTATGGTGATTGCGTCGCAAGTACAAGCGCTACCTGTGGCATGTCAACCCCAAGTTTCTCAGGTTGCCATACAACAGCTCCTTGTCTCGACAACTCAATCACAACCTCCGGTTAGTGCCTCCTTATCTGGAGCGACTCAGGTTCAAACAAGTACTATGACTCTTCATCTTGATCAATCATCCAGTATTGGACAACAACAACTGGTCCAACAACCAGAGCTGGTTCAAACTCATCAAACCCCATTCCAGCAATCATATCAAGGACCTGAGCAACAAGTCTTTGTAAGTAATGGGCAATCGCATTTACAAAGCGGTAATCAACAACCATATTATAATGGTTATGCCCATCAACCTTGTCAAAGTTGCCAGCATCAAATACATTATGCTGGTATGCAAAGACCCACTGCTCAGGCGATTCCATCTTATCCTGGATATGCTTCGCCTAACCTGAATCAACAATTGCCCTTTGTAGCAACTCTAGAATTACCAGATCTAAACCGGCTGACGAATGATCCAATTGCTTATGCCCCTTGGTGGCCAGCGATTCCACATAAACTTCCGTCAGATATTCCTAAATTTAATGGAAATCCGGGTGAAGATCCGTCGAATCATGTGATGACATTTCATCTGTGGTGTTCATCAAACACCCTGAATGATGATTCGATAAGACTTCGCCTTTTTCAGAGGAAGTTAACGGGTCCAGCGGCAAAATGGTATATTGAATTACCTAGAGCTTCATTCGACAATTTCAGTACCTTAGCCACGACTTTCTTAACCCATTTTCAATTACCGATAAGGTATGAAACGGGAACAAAACTCCTAACCAACTTCACACAGACAACGGCCACTCACATATCTGATCATATACATGAGTGGCGACGTCGTCGTAGGATGGTAAAAACGTACGTTCCCGATCAGCTATTAGCTGAATGGTTTATCAAGTTATTACTTCCTGCCATCACGGAAGATGTGGCAAAGGGGGGAGTCATAACGGAAGAGCAAGTCATCGCTCGTGTGCAATATCTGGACTTGGTTTACACTCAGTCTGACACGCTCTACGACAAAATACCTGATGCCCCTAGACCGGAATTCTCAGTTCCTCCTCCTCCTAAATCAAACAATGACTCTCATGCCGGTGATGGCGTGATTGGCGCAACAGACATGAAATCGACAAAGGCTACATCAAAAAAGGCCCGTAAAATTTCCAGTCAAAATGCAAATGAGGAACTTCTTGCCTCGGAAGTAAATGTCGTGTCGACCGACAAGGGCGAACAACTGAAGCAACCAGGGGGCAAGAAGAAAAAGAAAGGGAGAAAAAGGAAACCCCCTACGGGGTGTCATATATGCGATGAGGATCATTGGACAGCAGATTGTCCATACAAAGCTGAGCTTAAAAGATTCTTTAAGAGTTTGAAAACCTCAGCTGTGTTGACTGATCCGTTTCCAAGCCCGGGAACTGAACTGGTTGCTAATAAAAATGCTTCCCGATCCCAAGTGCTTATGTTGTCTGTATCAAAGCAGCAAAATGATGCTTTGACGAGGAATAAAGATTACAGGAATCCAAAGCTGTCGAACAACAAGGCTAATGAACAACCTAGTAGTTCGACAACAACTTTGACCGAAGTTGTGCCACCCATCGTTCCTGAGCCAATGATAAAGTCGCAAAAGGGAGCAGTACACAAATCAACATTTAATGCTTGTGCGAAAATAGCACAGATAGAGGACCTGGCCCGATCACCATCCGCTATGTCGACACTTGAGGTACCGCAAAATTGCTTCTCCCAAGAACAAGCTTTATTATCAGCAATAGGTGGGATTGACACAATGGATTCCAATCTTGTGGCCTTTGATCATAAAGGATATGACCCTCAGTTACCAGCTCAACTAGCTTTCCTTATTCAAGTGAAAGCCCTCAACAAAACTGTTCATTGAACAATTATTGATGAGGGGGCATCTACATGTATTATGTCGATGAGTTGTTGGAAAACTTTAGGATCTCCAACCTTGTCACGATCTTCAACGACATTAAAAGCATTCGACGGAAGGACATATACCCCGTGCGGCATCCTTAATAACTTGAAAGTTGAACTGGGAGGAAAAACAGTAGAAATAGATGTTGAAGTCATCGATGGGAATCTGGACTACAACATCCTACTGGGAAGACCGTGGATATATGCCATGGCAGCTGTAGTGTCGACTTATTTTAGGAAGATCGCATTCCCTTTTCAAGGAGGGATTACGATCGTCGACCAACAAACTTTTTTCCCCAACAGTTCACAAGTTACGGGAAGCATTCCAATGATCCATGGAAGCAATCATTCGCTCCAAAATATCGGAGTAGGTCTCCTAAAAGACCCTGCTTTAATGGGTACTTTTTCCCTACCGCCTCCAAGTAATCTGGCAGAAGTGGCCACAGTGGAATATGAAACCTTCTACATCTAATGGATTTGGACTCCGAGGACGGTTCTAATCTCGTGTCAACCTCGTTAAAAAATGAAACAAGGAGTCATGAGGATAGTTCTTTTACAGTGTCAACCTCATTAAAAAATGAAACAAATCCCCTTTTCAAGTCTCGAAGGTAAACCTTCATTCCAACCACCAAGTTGAATGCAATGAAGCTTGAGGGGCATGCACCTCGATTTGTGTTGTTATGCTGGGGGCATGCAAACTTATCATCGAGCAGTTTTAGCATAAAGTTCATGCTCGTTAAAAAATAAACGCAAGATCCGAGCAGTTTTAACGCGGTCTTCATGCTCATTAAAAAATAAATATAAGCAGTGAGCAGACTTTCCTCCAGTGTTCAAGCTCATTTTTAACTAAAAAATGAACCCATCCCAGTAAATAACCACTGTGATCGTAAATTTATCAGCCATAAAAGCCTTGGTCGTGTTTGCACCTGCCACCTCCACTTTTCATTTGGCCGATCGTTCACCTCCATATGATTGTTTACCCATTTTGAGGAACAGCTGCGAAGAGTGGTTTCACCTAGCCATCCTTGTGGCACTGCCATGATTGGAAAATTCCAACCTGTACCTGGAATCAGTTGCTATCCCTGTTTATCACTCGTTCCTCAAAAGACGAGTCTTCTTTAAGCTCTTTTCAATTGACTCGTAAAATATGAAAATATTGCCGAGTTTTGGCCTTCCAGCTCGTTAAAGGACAGGAAGAGCTATCCCTCCTCTAGATTTTAATATTTTTGGACCTGAGGGATTATTGCACAAAAAGGTCGAGCGCTTGTTTTATTCGGCTCGTTAAAATTATCGAAAACTCATCCCTTCTGTATGATTTTATACTTTTTCGGACTTAAGGGATTAGATGACGAAAAAGGAATTTTGGAGTTAACTTTATGTACCTTTTCAGACTCTCTAAAAATGAAAAGGACCGAGTTATCCTTGTCGTTAGACTCGTTAAAATTGTTAAATAGCGACAAACTTGTCTTTAGACGAGAACGAGTTTCACCATCGCTAAGCTCGTTAAAACATAGCGATGGGCTTGCCCGAAGGGCAGGTTATAGAACAAGCATATGTTATCCTCCTCAAGCTTGACAAAAATAAAGAGGTACTGGTAAGTAATGACTGGGGAAAAATTGGAAAAAATCAAGAAAACTTTGATGGTAGCAGGTCACTCTTGAACATGACCCTTTTCCTCCGTACCACAATCGGGTTGGGTTGTTTCATTCACCGGTCACATCATCATGGTCTCACCATACCATCCATATTTGGGGTAATGCTACCAATCCATCGCATCAGTGTCGCCATATGTTCAAGAGAAGTCGTTCAGAAAGAGTCAACCGGGTCCCATCCACTACCATACATTATCCTTCATCCATTCATGACCGCCACCCTGAATCATATGTCACAGATCGTTTTCACCTCCATTAAAATCATTAGCTCTGTTCCGTGTCACTGATGTGGGACTCATTAAGGCCCTCCTGTGACGGATCACTTCTTGTCGACATCAGCTCATTATCTGAGAAGTTGATCTAGGAACACCCCCTTCAGTACTTTGAAGCTTGCATGCCTCAATGGCAAGTTTCTCACTTCCGGCGACAGGTATACATTAATGACCTTCGACCAGAAGATTTTGTGTGGTGTTCGACGCCAAGTCCTTTATTCACACCACGTGAATTGTACTGCAGTACCTTGAGGGTCATTATCATTATCGGTGATTCCTCTCGCGCTTGTTAACGGTTTATTGACCGGTAATCAAGTGATGTCTTTCCATGTTCGACTTCAGCGCAATTCTCACATGGATCGACTTATACTTAGAGTGAAGATCGAACGAGTTTGAAGACCCCGGATCTAGTTTCATCCATCCGGGCTGCGATATATATTCAGGAAAGATAAAGACATTTGACATGTACATCATTGCAGCAGATGATCATCCTACTCAAAGGATGATAATTTCGCCAAAATTATCAGTCTACCATCAGACGATCATCTGTTCTATGTACAAAAATGAATTTATAAAGCTGAGCATGGGAATTCCTGCCTCAGCTAGATCATGAAAGCAGTATGAATCATAATGTATTGTATTGTATTTTATTACAGGTCTCCTCCCAGTAGATGGATGAACTTTGGACCCTCCTGGATAAAGCATTTCACACGATAAACGACCTCATACTTTATGGGGCAACTGTTATAGACATTTTTGTGCCTTACAGCATTGAGCATGAAATGTCCATAATCTAAGGGATCCAAAGTCCCTAAACATGTTGTTCTTACCCCTAGATGAACAAGGCCAACTAACCACAACAATTCACAGAAGTTCTCCACCTGAAAACACTCAAAAACAAGCCAATTCTGGATCATGTCAACTGCTCCACTGAGCATCTACGCTGAATGTCAACTGCTACACTGGCTACCTGTGTTGAATGTCAACTCCAACACTAGCTACCTGCGCTAAGCGAGTTTGGACATGTGGCAGAGTCATTCCTCAAGGTGTCAATGCCCAGGAAGCTTCCAAAATGACACTTGCATCAAGGAATTCGACTGGTGATGAGTAAGAGGTTCCAAATCTCCAAGTGGAAGCAAGAACCTCCAAGTGGACTCAAGAACTGAGAGAGGGAGAGGACACTAGTCAGATCTCAAGCTGACTCATCCTCTCTCCAAACATCTATATATGGATCTCTCCTCCATGGGATCTAGAGGCTGGAATTTTGTTATTGCAAAGAATTGTTGTTGGTTTGTGACTGGAAACATTGGGTGCTTAATGCTTTGAAGGGAGATGAAGAAGGAATTCCATTCTGCTGGGAAGGAGATGCTGGATTGGAGCCCTAAGGGTTGTATCTCTTCCTGAACCTTGTTATCAATCAATAAAGCTATCTTGATTCTTTCCTATATGCTGGTGTATTTTGTATGATTGCATTAGTGTATTTGATTTACTTCTAATCCTGAATCATTTATGAATATGTATATTTTCCTTTGTCTTGTGTTCTTCTCTTGTCGCAAGTAGCTGTTCTCTTGTCACAGGTAGTTGTTCTCTTGTGATCTCGTGGGATTCAAGTAGCTGTTCTCTTGAGCAAGCGAGGAGACAAGTAGCTCTGGACACCCAAAGAGAAGAGGATCTAGATCGAGGGACAGCCAGAAGACAACGGTAAGTCTACCGATCTCCCCTCTTTCCCATTTCATAAAGGAAGAAATCATAATAGCTGTATTCGTTTGTTGCTAAGGCGCTGTCACACCTTAGGTGGATAGGATCGTCCTGCATAGGCATTTTTCCCCATAACATGTAGTACAGAGCGTTATCCATCCATTTCTTGATAAACAAAATGCTCTATGACCTCATGCGTTAGGAAATCTGCTTGTAGACTGATCAGGGATCTATAGCTGGGCTTGTTTGACTGATCTGTGTTCTAAACAATTTTTTTTAAGAAAATACCTTTACTTCTTAAAGTTTTGATTTTCATAAAAGAAAAAATCAAAAAAAATTATTATTTTCTGCTTAGTTGGTTAGATCTGCATTATTTGGTTTCAAAAGTTGTTAGTGAGCATTGAAGTTCTGTCATTTATGCTAGTTTTTTACTAAACATGATGCATGGTATATATATTGATGTATGAATGACTCTCCCTTTGTAAAAGCAAGTTATTCATTGAAAGTGAAAATTTACAAGCATTGTTTTTGCATGATTTGAGTTAAAGTCCCATATAAATTTATATGTCAACACCCATACTGAAGACTCTAATGAAGTACATTTAAAATCTACCTAATAAAATCAATCAACAACTCTTTTTAGAGTAAACACACATTAGTTTATGCTAGGATCTTGGGATAGGCAGTGCGAGTTAACTGCCCAAGATCATACACAGAAACTAGTGTCATTAAATAGAGAAATCCTTCTGCACTCATACTATCCAGGACCACTCCAATAAAAGAGGAGCTAAATACGAGACAACATCGGACTGTAAGTGAAGGTAGCATACCTTTTCTTACATCTCCTTTGGTTATTTTGTGTATCAGGAATCCCTTCAGGAATATCAAAGCTGAGTCAGTGACTTAGGTATCCTGCCCACAAAGCATACTGTCTGTGACTATGCCCCCCCGATAGTGTATGTGACTTGAGATATCCTTAGTGGCCATACTTTTAGGGACAAAAACAAGGTGACTGGGGCAGGCTACCTCGGTAACTAACAAAGATGAACCTACTCTATCTTTGATTTTTGGGAGGGTGCTCGGCTTCACGAGAGTACTTGGCCCCTTAATCTGAGGTTTGGACGAAGCTCAAGAGTAATCGTAACTGTAAATTTGGCCAACTATCTCTGTTATTAATTTTGATACTGGGTTTCATCTCTAGTGATCAGTGCTTACCAGACAGGGTCATTTCCCTTTGCTTGTTGATCAATTTCCTTAGTGGATTTTCTATTTTTTGAGTGCCAGATTGTTATCACTGAGACTTTAACAAATATCACTGTAAAATCGATTGATAAAATTTATTGGTCACCGTGGCTACATTTGGCCCTCATCGTTAATATAGATGATTTTTATGTCTTCCCCCACTCATTGTGGAGGATCCGCCAAGCCCCAGTGAACTGGATTCCCCTTCTTCAGACATGTAACAGAAAATCAGTTTGGACATCCCACAATTCAAGTTTACCAGAATATTTCTTTACTGAAGGATTCATTCCTCCATACAATCCTCTGATCACGAATCCATTGGGACCACTCTTAATTCCCATTGCATTTGTAGCTCCTTTGTCTTCTATTGGAACTGCACCACCTATCCCATTCATGACTAATGGGTGATGGGATTTTTTTGACACTTTTGGTCCACCACCACCTCCCCAGTGGACAGTCAGTACCACACCTCTGATGAAAAACCTTGCTCTCCCATCTGTCCCAGGTTCAAACCCTATCATGACGCCCATCATGAGCGGAACTCAGTACATTTCAGGTTCCGCCCCTTTTGTGTCAGCCCCTAAACCTTCGACAAGTGATACATATAGCACTCCTTATAATGCTCAATGTAGAATGGTTAGCAAGGGTCTAGTCAACCCCCCCATAGTTGGCATCCATTGTTTTGTTCTAACCCCTAGATTTAGATGCCTGGGGGAATAGTTCCCAATATGCATATACCAGCCAGGATTGTAAGAGTTCCCCCTCCATTTATAGGACTGTAGAGAAAATCATTGATTGACATGAACCCTCCTTATGCCAGTCAAGTACCTATAGTTAATTACGTGGTGAGCGGGAACCCTCAACAAGGTCCTAATCAATCCATATGGGAACCCTACTCTCAACCTCAAATTAGTCAAGGAGGCATTCCTTATCCCAGGGGAACTTCCAACCCCCAGTCTAACAACCCCTATGGAAACCCACAATACACTAATTTACCCCAAGGAAATTACTATTCCATGCAACATCTGTATAATATTGGGAACAACACAATGGGAGGACCGTAAGGATCCTCAAGTCATATGTCATTGCCTTAGTCTGATTCGAGGGCATTAAAAACCTTGCCTTTCTTGGCAATGCCTGATATCCCCAACTTGTACAAACTCAAAAATGACCCAATCTATCACAACTTACTTTGGCCACCAATCCCGCATAAAATCCCGACAAACATCCTCAAGTTTGAAGGGGAAAGAGGGGAGGATCCTGGTACACACATCACCACCTATCATTTATGGTGTGTTTCTAACTCCATGGTGGATGTGCTTCAGGCATCCAGGCAGGTGCAAGAGAGATGCCCCAACCATCAATGTCATAGGACAACTATCCGCCCTGATGTTAGGGTAGGTAATCTGTCAGAAATATCTAGACACTGGAAGCCTAGTAGTTGATGTCCACATCAATGGCACCATGATCCCACATACCTTGATTGATCTGGGAGTTGCCATTAATGTGATGACAAAAGGACACGATGATCAAACTCAACCTCCTGGGCTCCTTGAGAAAGGCCACGAGAGTACTGCAGCTAGCAGACCACTCCACCATGACCCCTGAGGGGATTGTGGAGGATGTGATGGTCTCCGTTGATTCTTGGGAGTACCCTGTTGATTTCCTAGTTCTCCAGCCGAAGGCAAATCTCACTCGGTATCCTCTCATCCTGGGAATACCCTGGTTGGCTACTGCAGATGCCTACATTAGGTGTTGAGATGGGAACATGACAATCAAGAACGGGCATATGTCAAAGCAGCTAATCCTATACCCTCTTTCCCAACCCCTGCTAGAACATGATCTACCCCTCTGGTTGGAGGAGGAGAATGAGGATGAAGTCTATTCTGCACCACTGTGTGCAGTAGAAACTGTCATGGGGGGGAACCGCAGGATGGGGATGATATCATTGAAAATTTAATTCAGAATCCACCCCCCAGTATTTTTCCATTAGAAGATCTAGTGAAAGAAACCCAAGAAAATCCCTTAACTGATCTCTATGTGGCCGAATCGACCTCTCTCCATGTTAAGAATATAGAGTTCAGCCCAGAAAGAACCTTGAAAATCAACTCATCCCTATCCACCTCCCAGGAGAAGGAACTATGTAGCTTATTGAGAAAACATTTAGATGCCTTCACTTGGAGTTATAAGGAGATGAAGGGAGTGCACCCTTCAATTTGTACTCATCACATATACATTAAGGAAGATTGCAAGCCAGTCAGGCAGCCTCAAAGGAGGATGAATCCAGCCCTTAAAGACATTGTTAAGGAAGAATTGCAAAAACTACTTGATGCAAGATTCATCTACCCCATCTTTGACAGTGAATGGGTCTCTCCTTTGGTGCTAGTGCTAAAGAAAAATGGTAAGTGGAGAATCTGTTCTGATTATTGGGAACTAAACAAGGCTGATAAAAGGGACCATTTTCCTTTGCCTTTCATAGATCAAGTGTTAGATCGTTTGGCAGGGAAAAAGTTTTTCTCCTTCCTAGATGGGTTTAGTGGGTACAACCAGATTCAAATCTGCCTGGAAGACCAAGATAAGACCACTTTCACTTGCCCTTGGGGTAATTTTGCATATCAGGTCCTTCCTTTTGGTTTGTCCAACGTTCCTGCCACTTTCCAGAGAGCAGTATTGAGTATATTCTTTGAATTGGTTCATGATGCAGTGGAAATATATATGGATGATTTTACTCCTTATGGTTCTAACTTTCAGGAAGCTTTATCTAACTTAGGAAAATTTTTGGACAAGTGTATTGAAATGAAATTGTCCCTCAGTCCAGAAAAATGTGAATTCTTGATGACTAAAGGGACCATGATAGGTCATGCAATATCTCAACAAGGATTGCAGGTGGACCCCAACAAAATTGCCATCATCTAAAGGGTCCCACCTCCTCAAAAGGTGAGAGATGTCTGAAGTTTCCTAGGCTTAGCGGGATATTGCAGAAGATTCATTAAATATTTTAGTAAGTTAGCCTCTCTGTTGTTTGGTCTTTTGGGAAAAGATGTCGAGTTCATATGGACTGAAAAATGTCAAGAATCCCTAGATACCTTGAAAAGCAAACTTGTGACTTCCCTAATTTTGAGAGGCCCAACTTGGGCCCTACCTTTCCACATCCACACAGATGCCTCGAACAAGCAATAGGAGCAGCCTTGGGACAAATTGATGAAAATTTACTGTATGCCATATACTTCATAAGTAAAAATATATCAAAGGTAGAGTTAAACTACATGGTAACCAAGAAGGAACTCCTAGCTATAGTACATTCCTTAAATAAATTTAGACATTACATCACAGGCTATCAAACCTTTGTACACACTGATAATGCTACAATTAGGTATTTAATGAATAAACCAGATGTAAATGCTCACATTATTAGATGGTTTCTTTTACTACAGCAGTTTGATTTAACCATTGTTGATAAGCCTGGTAAAGAAAATGTTGTTGCTGACTTTTTGTCTAGAGTAAATTTGTCTACAGGTGAGGAAGGAATGGTGGATGATCAAATGCCAGATGAGCACATATTTGATATCTCAGTACTCTCTCCATGGTTTTCTAATATAGCAAATTACTTGGTCTCAACACATTTCCCACCACACTTGTCCTCAAAAGAGAAGAGCAAGATCGTGAGGAAAAGCGCTCCTTTCACCTGGATTGGGGTCAATCTCTTCAAACTTAGCCCAGATCAGATCTTGAGAAGATGTGTCAAGGAAGAGGAAGTTTTTGACATTCTCCTAACCTTTCATGATGGGCCTTGTGGAGGCCATTTTGTAGCAAAGAGGACTGCCTTAAAAATCTTGGAAGTAGGTTACTATTGGCCCACTCTTCATCAAGATGTGAAGAGGTATACCAGCCAATGTGATCATTGCCAAAGGATGGGGAAACCTACTCCAAAGGATGAGATGCCCATGCAACCTCAAGTGACTTTTAAGCCATTTGAGAAGTGGGGCATGGACTTTGTGGGTCCTATCAACCCTCCTTCAAAACAGAAGAAATACATCATTGTGTGCACTGATTATCTAACAAAATGGGCAGAGACAAAAGAAATCAAGGTAGCAACAGAGGAAAAGGTAGTTGAGTTTTTAAGACAAAACATATTCTATAAGTTCGGGTATCCAAGAGAACTGGTTACAGATCAAGGCAGTCAGTTCACTTTCAATTTGATTGAAGACCTGCTCACACATCATAAAATCAAGCACAGGACTTCCACCCCTTACCATCCGCAAGCCAATGGGCAGGTGGAAGTCACTAACAGAGATTTGGAAGGAATTATGATAAGGTAGTGAGCAACAGTAGAAAATATTGGGTGGAGAGACTAGTTGAGGCCACCTGGGCCTACAACACAACATGGAAGACCACCACAGGGTTCACACCCTATGAACTGGTCTATGGGAAGAAGGCTTTGTTTTCAATAGAATTTGAATACAATACACTAAGGATGGCAGCTCAGCTGGACCTAGACCTCAGCCATGCACAGAGGGAAAGGCTACTCTAGCTCAATGGATTGGATGAACAAAGATTGTAGGCCCTTCTCCACACAGAGGTAGTCCAGCTTCAAAGGAAAATATGGCATGATAAAAATATCAAGGAGAAGCAATTCCAAGAGGGAGATTGGGCACTGCTCTATGAATCAAGGTATAAAGACTTCAAAGGCAAGCTGAGGACAAGATGGTTGGGACCCTACACTGTGGAAAAATGCAATGACAATGGTTTAGTGTTGATCATAACCATTGATGAGGAAGCCATCCCCATGCTTGTCAATGGACATAGGTTTAAGGTTTACAAGAAGCCCCTCTCCAAGAGAGAGTTCATTGAGGATCTGAATAAGACAGTTTTGGTAGTGGAGCAGGTCTTAGCCTCCACTCCACCCACTCTCTGAGGAAAAAAAGAAAAATAATAAGGACTCAAGTGAAAACCTCCATGAGGTGCTTGAGTTCCATCATTGGGTTGAAAACCTCTTTTGAGGCGGCCCGGTGATGAAAAAAACAAAAAAGAGAGAGGATAATATCCCAGGGTAGGAAATTAGGGTGAAAACCTCCTGGAGGCACCCTAGTTTCTTTCAAAAAAAAAATAAACAAAAAACAAAAAGAAGAAAAAAACAGAAAAAACAGAGAAAAGAAGCAAGAGAAAAATTGACTTTTAAAATGCATTACAGGTTACAGGTGGACCACAGGAAGCAAGAGAAGAGGCCAAAAAGCCTATTTCACCTCCTCCACACTCTTCTCCATCATCTCTAACATTTCTTCCACCTCACTATGTGTTTTTTCTGAACACTGTGTATCCTACAAGAGGCCCTGTGTGTTCTACCGGAGGCTCCTGTAGAAATCACAGAGAGCTCGAAATGGATTTTAAAAATAGTTTGAGGAGATGGGAAGTTTCATGAAGAGAATGTAGGCCCTTCTACAACTATCCACCATCCTAGCCATCCATCACACACCTACACCACCACATTACCATTGATTTCTTTCTTTCCTGCTTAAAAAAACACAGAAACTAGTTTTTAGAAAAAACAAAGAAATAAAAAGAACAACACCTCCAAAGCTCACCTGTAGCTTACCAGATACATCTCCATCACCATCAACATCTCTAGTAGCATCCTCCCAATTCCCAGTAGAAGAATCAGCTAGAAATTTTAAAGGGAGAAGTAGCTACAAGAGCTCTTGTAGGATTTCCTGTAGCAGTTGATCCCCTTAAAATTAAGCCACAACAGCAAAATTGGTGCAGCCATAGGATTGAAGAGGATGTTTGAAGCTGGATCTAGCCAGAGGGTACCCGCACAAAGCAACAAGCCACACATTAGGGAGTAGAAAGCATATAGCAGAGGAGATACAAGCATGTAACAACTGGAATACAGGCATGCAACAACTGAAATACGAGCATGTAGCAGCAAAGAAACTAAGATGCATCACAACACGATATTCGACTTGCAGGTAAGTGTCTAACCCTCTCCTCTGTTGCATCTGTGTAATTCAAAAATAGGCATAAGTGAATGAGATGGTTAGTGTTGAACGAAAAAGGGTGTCCAGTTAATTGGCCACCCTCATCCAGTTGACTGTGCTCATTCGGAGATGCCACCACATGTGTGCTTAGTCAACTCACAGAAAATCCAAAGGACAGGTAGTGGAGGGTATACAAACTCCGATGCAATGATGGGAAGTGATTTTGGGAAGGAGTCATGAGAATTCATGATGACAAGGTAGTGGGGACCAACGGTCCAAATATCTCAAAGAAGACATAAGTACTCCTCCTCAAAACTCCTTCACCACCTTTTCTTCCATTCATCCTCGTCCACATAGCTGCAACAAGCTCTATACCACCTCCATAGCCTCAAAACCATCGTTCTCTATTGTTTTCAATCATCTTCCTCCTATCAGCGTTCTACAGGAGCAGTATCAGGTTCTACGGGAGCAGTAATAGGTTCTACAGGAGCACCTATAGCCAATTCTACAGGAGGGGTAGTAAGCAGTTTTTCAGGAGAAAACACGAGCTTTTCGCTCAAATTTTGGCTTGAAGAGGTAGGTTCTATACAGACCCACCTTGAATGTTAATATGTGCAAGGAATTATACAATTTTAAGGAATAATTAAGCCTATAGAAGGAGAGGAATTCCATAAAAACATTTCTTCTTGTTTTCTTAAAAAAAAAAAAAAAAACACAGTTTCTCTCTGTTTCCTCTTTCTTCAAAAAATTTTGTCTCCTTCTCCACCTAGGGTGTTCCAAAAGGGTATAAGCACAATGATAGGGGGATTCATGAGGAAGGAACCCACAAATTTAGTCAAGCTCCATGAACATCCCGAGGTAGTAGCCATTTTCACTAGAGCAAATTGGATGCCTTTTTTCGAAAAATTTCAAGGGTTTGATGAAGAAGTGGCTCAAGAGTCTGCCCTTACTTTAGTACCTCGCTCAAAGACCCATGCCACTGTTACTTTTAGAGGTCTCACCATGGAAATCACCCCATAATTTATCAGTAGGGTTACCAGCCTTCCCCTTGGATTACCTTGGAGCAAAGATGAAAAGCCAATGGGACAAGTTGCCAAGAAAACCTTCTTCCAACCAAATGAACATCCTATAGAAGACAAAAATGGCATTAGAAGAACACGCATAGCTTACCCTTGGGATGAGGTCAGTTACCAAATCATCAAGTATATTTCCTGTGAAGGGAGGTATAGCATAGTTTATGGCTATCATTTTAGACTTCTCCATGAGCTGAGATATGGCATGGACACTCCCACACCCCAAAAACTTATCATTCCCTATTTTCTCTTGCAGTCCCTTATAGAATCTAGCATTAAGTTAAAGGCGGGAGGTCTAAATTAGTTGGTTCACCATGGGTTGATTAAACTATTAGTGGAAGAAGCCCTCCACACCTTCACAATCCCAATAGCATGGGAAATATTTAGAAATATGACAAGAGAAGATGATATAAAGGCCCTCACATATGACCAAAGTCCTTCTAAAAGTGAGGGGGAAGAGCAGCAAGGGGAAGAAGGGGAGGAAACTGAGCAACAAACAGAGGACGAAAACACCAAAATAGAGAAGGAGGAAACAAAACCAGAGGAGGAAGAAACCAAAATAGAGTTAGAGGAAACAAAACTAGCAGAGATAGAGAAGACAAAAGGAGAGGAAAATAGGGAAGAGAAGATAGAAGTGTCTCCTGAGACCCTAGAAAGGGAGGCAGAAGCTACTCTTGCCACCCTCAACACCCCAGTCAAACCCAAACAAAAGATGAAGAGCCGAACATCAATGTATTTCAGGGCTCGAAAAAGCACAAGGATAAAAATAGGCAAACCGTAGCCATCTTCAACAGTGCATATTGTAATTGAAGATTCACCCACTGTCAAGGGGGAAGAATCTCCCTCTAAAACCACCATCACATATGAAAGAGGAAGTCCCAGATCTTCCACCTGGAAGGAAAGAGTGCAACTGCACGACTCAAAAAATGCTCTACAGGAAGCACAAACTATTCTATAGGAGACCCTAACTAAGCTACAGGAGTCCGGAAAACTTGAGAAAAGGATAAAAAAATAGCCAAAGGGGAAGGAGGAGATAGTAGAGGCATAAGAACCTGACCCCCAACCTAGTTTGGGCTCTTACTAAAATCTTCTTGAGGGGGGAAAATCATTCCACAGAAATTTGCAGTCCCACTTTTCTTTGAGTTGGAGAAAGAAAGGATAAGGAGCCATAGATGGATGCAAATTGCCAAGTCCAAGCGGGTATAGGGTATTGGCCACATTGAAAACCAACTTAGAGAGATGGGCAGGGAATTAAGTGTTGTAAGACATAGAGAGGCAATCAGAAGATCTCACTTGGAAACAAAAAATGAGTTGCTAAGAAGATAGCTGCAAGAAAAGGAAACACAATTGGCATGCATGGCCACTATAGTGTAGAACACCAGCGAAATCATATGGAGTATACCTCAAAGACCAGTGGCTATAGTTTCAAATCAAGACTTTGGCATAGAGAGGCACCATGCCTTTTCAGGATTATAGATAGTTCATGGACCTATGTGACCAAAGTTCAGTAGAAGACAAGGCAAAGATAACAGAGTTCTATTTGCATAACATGGCCCTCACCGATATGAACCTATGGGACCCCAATGCTAGGCTAGGGGACTTGCAACTGATGGCCATGGCATCATGGATGAATCATGAGGAGAAAAGGGCAATAGAAATCAAGAAGTTGATGGCAAAAGAGAAAAATGAACCCCTAATGATCAGAGCTGAGCCATCAGACCCCATGGCTCTCATCAGCACACATCAGCTAATTGCAAATGATCCTCAAAGTGCCCCTAAGTATATCAATGATCAGGCTCAGGCCATTGCACATTTTGAGGACATTGAAAGATTACTTGGAGATGACTTTATTCATGCTTGCATGAGGAGGTGGAATACACTACCACATAGCTTGCAGATAAGGGAGTATCACTCCCCAACAAGGATGAAAGAAGCATTAAGGAGAGTGCCACTGTACAAGCATTATATACAGAGTTTGAAGGTCAATTAGATTGGCCTCAAACTAAGTCCCCCACAGCTACTAGGACTACTACAGGGCAACAAAGAGGAAGAAGAACAACAACAGTGGGGAGAAGTCGACAGAAAGGAAATGTTCCATGATAAAGAAGAGGATCTCACATTAGAAGCATGGGATGTCAGGGAGGCCATCAGGGCCATCAAAGATGAGGAGATGGACTAGTTACTCAGAGGATGAGCAACACATTCAGTAGGGGGTGATGATGAGCCCCATAAATGGGTAATTATATGGGCTCATTTTGCTTCTTAACCTAGCTTAATCCACCATTCTCATTAGTTTATTGCATGTTTTTGATTATATTTATGGTAATAGAGTGAGTTGGGTTGGTCATTATGCCTTAAAGTCTAATGTGTGCTTAATGCAGATTTTTGGTCAAATTTGGAGACAAAGTCAAAGATTTAATGAGCATTTGGAACCAAATATTTGAAGAAGACAAGGGAGAGGATTTATAGGAGGGTGTCTCCCTTAGAAATCTCGAAGCACAAGCAGGCACATCAATGCACCAAAGAGACAACCAAGGAAGTGGAGGATAACTATTATTTATCTCAAGTTTTGGGAGCCAAGCTACCCTTAATTTAAGGGAGCTGTTGGGAGCTCTAGTTGTATAAGTAGAGAGGCCTAGGGCCTCATTATGTTTTTGGATGTCAGTCAAATTTTCACACTTTTGTTGCAGCTTTGCTCTGCTCAACTTCGAGCTTGCTTTTGTAGACAATCATGTAATCTTACTGTTATTTTGATAATGAAGATGAAATTGTTTCTGTGCTAGCACTGAGTTACCTTAGAGGGTTGAAGCTCTTGGTTTAGGGCCAAATCCAAGTAGCCAAGAACCTCTTGTTCTGTATTTATATGTTTTGTTTCAGTTTATGAATTCATTGCTGTTAGATAGATTTCTTTCTTGGTTAAGGATAGGTTACTTTTGGTGATTTGAAAGGCTGTTTCCATTTCAGTTTTCTATAGTAGGTTGAAAAGTGATAGGAAAAAGATACAAAAAGGCCATCAACAGAGCCTTGGCCTCCTTTCCTCCCTTTGGGACCATGAACTGAGGCCAAGACCCTCTTGCTGCCACAAAAAAACACAGATTTTCCTTTGCCAAAGGATTTCTAGTGTTGCAGCTTGTTAGAAGGTTCATGCTTTGTTGTATATCTATTTCACCATGCTCATTTCTATCTTTTCAATAAATTCCCTTCCATGTTTCTTTCCATATAGCATCGTTGAGCATTTACTTTCCTAGATCAGAATTTAGACTAACTTGATGAAGAGTTCTGTTTTTTTAGTGTAGCTAGTTTCTTTGCTTGCTTAGTCTCAGTACATGATCTTCAGTTCTATTGTAGTACATCTCTGCTCACAATAAGTCAACCAATTAGCCATCACCATCTCTCTTTGATCCATGTTCCACAGGTCATCCAAAGTCCCTCACAAATCTGCCTTAATTTTCTGTACTTTTCTCATGAACTTTCCTCTCTTTCCTTGAACAAGTCCAACCATATTTCTCTTCCCTGATCCTCCTTGATGAACCTTAGACACCTTAACACATCCTCCTAATCATCATCTACCCTTTCCACCCATTTTTCCACCTTCAAAACCTCTAAAAACTGCTCTCGGCATCCTCCTGTAGACCTCTTGTAGATCCCCTGCAGCCTCCTGTAGATTTTCCTGTAGGTGTCGTTTTGAAGTCTGATTGTAGGAAAAGCCTCTAGAAGGCCACCTAGGACCTTCTAGGACCCCTCCACACCTTCTTAAACCTCTCCAAACTCCAAAGTCTTCCTCCATTGCCACCTAATCGCTCTCACATTCACAAACAAATAAATTACATGCATGACAATTTCACCTAAAAATACATAAAAATCCAAAAAGATGTTTTTTTTCATTTCCTTGTAGAAATAGCTTGAGTAGATGATGTTTACTTCCTAAGTAGGTAATGGCATTCATTTCATGGTTTTTCATCTCTCTTTATGCAAAAGTAGGATTAGTTGGTTAATTAGGGTTTGCTAGGTTTACTTCACATTTTAGTCTTCTTTCTCTTTCTACAAGTAGAGTAGCCTCTATAGAGTAAGATTTCATTTCTTTCATCACATATAAAGCTTCTTATAGAATTCATTGAAGTTGGTTTGAGCTCCTAGTGTTCTTGCGCTATCTGACCAAGTGACGGTCTGCAGTAAGACCTAGTACTTGTGCATACAGCACCGTCACTTCCAAGTTTGTTACGAACTACTGGGTTGATAAAAGTAAACTAGGAAGCCCAGGAGTTGCAGCATTATTGCTGCAATACTGGTGCTCACCACAATTCCTTCCATACTGCAACAAAAATGACCCCATTTATGGCACTTTATGGATATCATCCACCATCCATCACATCATATTTAAGAGAAAATTCTAAGGTTCAAGCAGTGGAAGATCACATCGAGCATCGGCAACAAGTTCTCCAACTCTTAAAGGATAACCTCACCTTGGCACAAAATAGAATGAAACAACAGGCAGATCAACATCGTAGCGAAATAAGTTTTGATGTAGGTGATTGGGTATTCCTATGGCTACAACCATATAAACAAATGTCCCTCAAGCAAGCTAAAAAGGATAACAAATTATCACCAAAGTATTACGGTCCGTACAAGGTGTTGCAAAAGATAGGTACTATGGCATAGAAATTGGAGCTTCTTGCAGCTTCTCGAGCACACCCAGTTTTCCATGTTTCATGCTTAAAGAAGGTTATAGGTGACAAGCTTCCAGTTCAGACAATATTCTCATAACTTGATGAGGAAGGAAAAATCATATTGGAACCTGAAGTAGTCAAAGAAAGAAGAACTTGATAGCTACGAAATAGCTCAATTTCAGAGTATCTCATCAAGTGGAAGAACTTACCCGTTGAAGATTCCACAGGAGAGGATGAAAATTTTATATAGAAGCATCTAGAACTACTCAAGCAGTGAGGACAAAACGTTTTTGAAGGAGAGGAGCATGTTACATCCCTATAATATTAGTGATCCCGCCATTACTATTTTCGTTGTATCCCTTATTGTTATTATCGTGCTCCTATCGTCCCCATATTATTATTATTGTGCCCCATAAAATCCCTCTATTGTTATTTTTGTGCGTTTATATTATTATTGTTAGGTCGGCTTGGTTATATTGTGACCCTGTAGACTCCTATATATAGAAAAGAGGTTTTGTCATTTGAATCATCTAAGAATTGTTCATTTGTGTAACGTAAAGGAGGTTTCCCCCTCGAAGAGGCTTATTTCTAAGGCGTTCACCTATCTTTTTTATATTTTTGTGAGTTGGTCTCATAACACGACATTCAAGGAATTCATTCATAATTTCCTAGAGATCTATTTTGATGACTGGACTATATTTGGACTGGTTAAGTGCCATGTAGCGAGCCTATGCTTGATGTTGGATACTTGTCAAAGATACCAGATCGCGCTCAACCTCAAGAAGTGTTTGTTTTTATTTCCTTTTGGGAACCTATTGGGGCATGTGGTTTGTAGACAAGGGCTGATGGTAGACCCCATGAAGATTGTGGTAATTATAAACTTGGAAGCACCGAGAAGTGTGAAATAGCTACGCGCCACCGTGAAACATACGAGATATTACAGAAATTTTATCAAAGGCTATGCTCAGATCACTGCGTCGATGGAAAAATTGTTGAAAAGGGATTCTCATTCTGCTGGAACGATGACTGTAAGGAAAGCCTAGATATATTGAAAGAAAAGATGGTTACCGCACCGGTTCTAGTCTTCCCAAACTGGAAGCAAGAATTTCATGTACATTTTGATATGTCATGTATAGCACTAGGGGCAGTACTAACACAGGATGCCAGAGAAGGCTTGCATCACCCTATCATGTTCGTAAGCCGTAGATTATCGAAAGCAAAGAAGAACTAATCCACCACTGAGCACGAGGGTCTAGCTATGGTGTATGCGCTCCAGAAGTATCGACACTACTTGCTAGGAGGTCACTTTAAGATGTATATGGATCACTCCGCATTGAAGTACTTGGTCAATAATCCTGTGTTGCGGGGCACATCCGTAGATGGCTCTTAATGTTCCAAGAATACAATTTCGAAGTTTTTGTGAAACCTGGACGATTGAATGCGGGACCAGATCACCTATTGCGCATTGAGATTGGGGAGGAACCTACTAATTTGGAGTAAGGATTACCTGACACACAACTTTTTTTTGTGTGCGTCAAGGATGGGAATTTTGAGGATATAATACACTTCCTAATAATAGGAACTGCGCCGGAAGGATACTCTATCCAGCGAAAGAAGGAATTAGTGGTGCGCAGGGCATATTTCTCTGTCATTGTTGGGAATCTATACAAAATGGGGAATGATGAAATACTACGAAGGTATGTACTTGAATTTGAAAGAAGTAGCATCCTCATGGACACTCATGGGGGTGCTACGGGAGGACAATATGCAGGAAGAGCAACTGCGCAGAATATTTTACACGCAGGGTTGTGGTGGCCAACCCTTCATTAGGATTCAAAAGCATATTGTAAGGCATGCGACGTATGTCAAAGAATGGGTAGGCCGTCATGGATGGATGAAATGCCTTTGAATCCACAAATGACATTGCAACCTTTCAAAAAGCAGGCAATAGATTTTGTAGGACCTATTCAACCCCAAGGAAAGACAACTGCAAGGTATATTGTCACTGCGACTGAGTACTCGACTCGTTGGGAAGAAGCGCAACTGATGAAGGATTGCACAGGTATGACTGCCGCAAAGTTTCTATTTGAACATGTACTGACGTGATTTGGATGTCGAAATATCTTGATGATTGATCTTGGTACACATTTCCTGAATGAGACTATCAGCGTGATGATAGAAGAGTTTCAGGTGTATCATCAAAAGAGCACACCTTATCACCCACAAGCTAACAAGACAATGGAGGCATTCAACAAAGTGCTTGAAAATGCACTGACCAAGGTATGCAATTCTCAGCGAAGTGATTGGGACCTATGCATACCTGCAGTATTATGGGCTTATTAGACGACGTGTAAGAAGTTAACATGATAGACACCCTTTAGGCTAGTATATGGGGTTGAAGCCATAATACCTATGGAATACATCATGCCTAGTCTGCGCATAGCAGTGCTCACGGGTATGACAGATTTCGAAACCCTAGAAGAGAGGCTCGCACAGTTGGATGAGCTTGAAGAAGAGATATTTTTGGTTGGATTTCACGAGCAAGTCCAAAAGCAGCGCAAAAAGGCATGGCACGACTGACATATTAAGTTGTGCACCTTTAAGGTGAATGACTTGGTGCTGTTGTATGATAGTAAGTTTGATAAATTCCCCAGAAAATTTAGGATGCACTAGTTAGGGCCGTATGTTATTAAGGATATTACCAACGGTGGCATGATCCAGTTGGTTAAGTTGAATGGAGATCCCTTCCCAGGAAAGGTGAATGGTAGTCGTTTAAAGCCATACACAGATGGCGTGGCCATCTGACTAGCCCACAGAAGCATAGTCTTAGCACTCCAGGAAGCTAAAAGGAGGTGTGGGACTATAAAATACACTACCCAAGAGCTGCGCGATTTCAGGATTGCACGAAGCAATGGAGTGTCACAGGGTTTGTGACAACATGAAGAAAGCTGCACTAGTGCATAGGTCCACTGGAAAGTGACCGTTAAAGTTAGTATTCACGATTTGATGGTCGGTTTGACACCAAATGGAGCGGGCGGTAGGAATTTAAGGCGATACTTATGGGTTATATTCTTGAAAATCTGCCACCAATCTAGCATTAATTGTAGGTTTTAACCACGTAGAGAAATTACCTGCATATGAATTCTAAAACATAGAAAATAAACAATGCAAGAGCGTAACACATAAAACACATATTGTCAGGCCAGGCGGTAACTCCACAAAACAGAAACTGATTCTTATATTATTCCATAGGTAGGTCATTGTTATATACAATAGGAGTGATTGTTCAGTTCATCTCCCAATGACTGTTCACATTCCTAATTTATTTATTTACACAAAATTCCCCCAATCATGAAGATTAGGTGTCAACATCCCCCCCCTTAATCTGAAGGGATGTTGGTGAGTCCAAGCATCATTCTGAATCATTCAAGCTTTTCCCTTCCAAGTGCTTTGGTGATGATGTCTTCAATTTGTTCATTTGCGGAACAATGACGGAGATGGATTGTTTTGGCCTCAACATGATGTCGAATCAGATGATATTTAGTATTGATATGCTTTGTTCGATCATGGAACTTTGGGTTCTTGGCCAACTTTATTGCAGAGGTGTTGTCTATCATGAGTGGAGTTGATTGTACTTCTTTTACTTGCAAATCTTCAAGAATTTTCCTGAGCCACACAATTTCTTTCGTTGCTTTAGCTGCTACCACGTATTCTACTTCTGTTATGGAATCTCCTGGAACTGATTTTTTGCGTGAGCTCCAGGAGACAGCTCCTGATCCAAGACTAATAGCATATCCTGAAGTAGATACCCTAGTTTCTTTGTCTCCATCGAAGTCTGAATCAGAGTATCCAATCAAGTTGAAGTCGTCCACCTGTGTATACCTGATTCCAAGGTCTTGAGTTCCCTTCAAGTACCTTAGAAATATTTTTACAGCAGACCAATGTCCCTCACAAGGCTTTTTCATAAACCTGGAGAGGATTCCAATAGCAAATGAAATGTCTGGTCTGGTAGTAGTGAGGTAGATGAGACTTCCTACAAGCTGTCTATACTTTGTTGCATCCTCAAATTCCTTTCCTTCAATAGATGTGAGCTTTAAGTTTTGTTCCATTGGAGTAGTAAGAGGATTTCACTCTGTCATGCCAAACCTGTTCAACAAATCTCCAATGTATTTCTTTTGAGAAAGAAATATGGACTTTGGATGTTGGGTTACTTCAATGCCAAGATAGTAATGAACATAGCCCAAATCAGTCATTTCAAAACTTTTCCCCAATTCCTTCTTTATGGATGCAATGTAGCTTTCATTGTTCCCTGTCATTAAAAGATCATCTACATATACCACAAGATATACAACTGTTTTGCCAACTTTCTTGACAAATAAAGTTGCATCATCAAGATCAAAATGATTGAAGTTGAGTTTCAGAAGATGCTCAGTTAGTTTTTCATACCAAGCTCGTGGTGCTTGTTTGACGACATACAAGGACTTCACAAGTTTGCATACTTTATGTTCATGTCCTTTTACAGAAAATCCTTCAGGCTAGGACATAAAAACATTCTCTTTTAGATCTCCATTCAAGAAGGCAGTTTTTACATCCATTTGATGGACTTTCCAACCGTTCTGAGCTGCTAGTGCAAAGAGTGTCCGGATGGTGGCCCATTTTGCTATGGGGGCAAAAGTTTCCTCATAATCGACCCCTTCCTTCTGTGCAAAACCTTTTGCCACAAGCCTAGCTTTGTGTTTGTCAAGTCAGCCATCAGCTTTGTACTTATTCTTGTAGACCCACTTGCAGCCAATTGGTTTGGTTCCAAATGGAGGATCAACCAGCTTCCAAGTGTCGTTCTTTATGAGGGCATCATACTCCTTTTGCATCTTTTCTTTCCATTCATCATGAGAAGCAGCTTCTTTAGAGGAAGTTGGTTCAAAATCTGTAGACAAGTTCAATTCAAAATCATAAGAAACATCCATATCAACAGTTGAATTAGAGTCATCTACATCACCTCCATTTTGTCGGTTTGAATTTCTGGTTCTTGTTTTTCCAATTTCATCAGGATGAACACTTTCAAGTGTCTTCATCAGCCACTTTGGGGGACCTTTCTGAGATGGTCCAAGCTGCTCTATTGATTGAGTTGGTACTGAATCAAGATTGAGTCTCCCAATTCTATCAATTACATCACTTAAAGCATCATCCGTTGTTGGAGTTTCAGTCGGGGGAGAGTGTTCTTCAAAAGAAGATTCCACATGTTGATCTAGAATAGAAATCCCCCCTTTAAGATGTGGAATCTGATTATCAAATTCTTGAAATGATTTCGTTTTTGTGAATCTATCCAAACGATCAAGTTGCCGCTCAACAACATTGTCAGATTTGGATGATTCAAGAAAAATTACATCTCTAGATACAAAAAACGTTTTATTTACTTCATCATAGAGGCGGTATGCTTTGGAGGTGTTTGAATACCCCAGGAAGATACACTATGACTTCTAGCACCAAGTTTGTTTCTATGTACCTTTGGTATCAAAGAATAACAGGTGGAACCAAAGATCCTGAGATGTTTTACCGAAGGAACATGTCCATACCATAATTCATAAGGAGTCTTGTTTCTTATAGCATTAGATGGACATCTATTCTTTATATATGCAGCACATAGAACAGCATTAGCCCAAAACATTATCTTTACATTTTTGAAGAAAAGCATAGATCGTACCATATTCAAGATTGTTCTATTCATTCTTTCAGCTACACCATTCTGTTGGGGATTATAAGGCATAGTTGTTTGATGTTTGATCCCATGTTAGCGAAGATAGTTTTCAAATTCATTTGATGTATATTCTTTTCCATTATCAGTGCGAATAGACCCAATATGAGATTGTGCATCATTTTCAATCCATTTATGAAAATTCTTGAATGTTTGAAAAGCATCAGATTTGTTTTTCAATAAATAAACCCAACACATTCTGGTGTAGTCATCAATAAATGTCATGATATATTTATTTCCATTTGTAGAAGGAACAGGCATTGGACCACATAAATCTGAATGAATGAGTTCAAGCTTCCTATGTGCTCTTGAATGTGAATCATGAAAAGACTGTTTGCTATGCTTTCCTAGAATGCAAGCATCACATTGCTTATGTTTCCTAGGAATTGTAGGCAAACCAGCAACACCATTTTTCTTCAATAAGCAGAGACTATCATGGTTTAAATGTCCAAATCTAGCATGCCATAATAAACTTGATGGAAGTGTACTTTCTTCATGATGAGAAATATATGAGAAATGTTGTGCATGAGCAGAGGTTCCTTGCAGTTTGAGAAGCCTTTATTCTTCTATTCCCCTCATGACAAGTGAGTCGTCAGAAGCTTTTCTTACCTCAAGCTTGCCATCAAACATATGAATGGAGTGACCTTGCTGGCGGATGTGGACCAAGGACAACAAGTTTCTCTTGAGCTGTGGGAGATATAGAACATGATCCAAAAGAAAGTTTGGAAGACCAGGCAGTTTAAGCCTGATTGTGCCAAGCCCTAATGGCTTGATTTTTGACTGATTTGCAAAGTATAATGTTCCATCAACATTGTTAGTGAAATCTTCAAAAAAATCTTTTCTATGAGTCATGTGACAGGTTGCTCCTGAATCAAGTAACCAATCATTTTTCGAAGAAGCAAGTGAAGCATTAAACAAATCTTAATTTACTCCAATGTTACATTGTTCCTCAATATAGTGAGCGGATTCAGGTGCTTTACCTTTGTCTGTATCATCAGTTTTACCTTTCTATTGGTTTCTTTTCTGCTCAATTTTTTCCCATGGTAGCTTGCATGTAGAGGCATCATGTGATCCATTTCTTTTGCAGCGAATGCAGTGTAGATCTGCCTTTTCTCCTTGAGAATGTTTGCCCCCCCTGCCTCTGAAATATCTTCCTCTTCCTCTTCGTCCACCTCTTCCTCTTGTAGAATCTTGAGCAGGATGCTTTTCTTTATGAGCAAGGCACACAGTCTCTTCAGAAGATTCAGGGGCTGTCTTCTTTCCAAAGGCTTTCTCTCTTTCAGCAAACTTTTTCACAAGAGAGTCAAAGGTTATATCTTTAAGATTTACATTTTCTTGTAAAGACTCAAGATAATTGGAGTAAGTAGGATAGAATGCCTTGAGAAAAGAAATAAGAGGGATATCCAGCTCAACCTTAGTGGATTTGATGTCATGCATTATAGACTTTACTTCAGATGCAAGAGCAAGAGGATCATTATTTTTAAGTTCAAGAGTGAAGAGTTTAATCATGAGCTGAACAACTTAAAGTGCAGAATGTGAGTCATAGAGTTCTTTCAGCATTTGTAAAGCTTCAAAGGCAGTTGAATATGATGAAATATGGTGACTCACCTCTTCATTTACAGATGCTGCAATTAATGCATAGGCTTTGCTGTTCTTGTTTTCCCAAATGATGAGCTCTTTGTCTGAGGTAGGTTGTACTGGGTCATTGTCTCCTTCTCTGACACACACTCCTTTCCACAACTCATTGAAGATGAGGGTGTGTTTTATCATTCGGGACCATTCAGGATAGTTCTCCTTGCCAGTGAGAACTATTCCTACCATATAGATGATTGAATGCATTCTATAAAAAAAATACTTCTGCTGATAGAAAAAATACTTCTGCTGATATACAATGAAATTGTACTCAAAAGGGCATTCTCAAAAGATTTCAAATCTCTTCCTCATATACCAATATGTACGTCAATACTTCAAGCTACAACTTTATGCAACATATTTTCTCCAAATTTATTTTCTTCAAATCCCTCCAATGTTTGATATAAAAGCATCCAGCATTTCAAATATTACGTATTACATATCACTTCAACGTTTTAAATGTAATATACGCCCATTACATTTACATATTACATATCACTTCAACGCTTTAAATGTAATATATGCCCATTACATTTACATATTACATATCACTTCAACGCTTTAAATGTAATATATGCCCATTACATTTCACTTCAACGTTTTAAATGTAATATACGCCCATTACAAAATATTACATATTACTTCAACGCTTTAAATGTAATATATGCCCATTACATTTCACTTCAACGTTTTAAATGTAATATACGCCCATTACAAAATATTACATATTACATTACCAAACAATGAAGCACGCAGGCGTGATGATTTCTCATGGGTGAGGAGCAGCGGTGCGTGGTCTCTTAAGATTGTGCAGTGGCAGTGCTTCTTCCTTCGGGAGCTCGGCCTCTTTGGATGCGCCTTATCTCGTTTAGCCACACAACAATGGCGTTCGAACGCAAGTCTCCAGGCAGAAGGATTATGGAAAGGGAACAGTGATAGTCGCAGGAATCGAAAAATACAGCGGTTCTTTACACAGGTAAAAACAGAAGTTCGTTAAACGAGGGGACTCTCGAAATCTTTATTAACATCTCAGGCGACGCCAGAAAGATTATGCAATTGCAGCGTTTCTAGAGCCAACGTATATGCTTTCAAAACAGTGTGACATCGTTTCAAAACAGCCATAGTACAAGCGCTGGTTAAAACGCAAGACCTCTGCGCAGTTTTGAACAGTCAAGGAGACACAACACATGGAGTTGCAGCAGGGTCGAGGTGGACATAGCAGCGTATGAGCGTATGGGAGCCAAACACAGCAGAGTAACGTAGCAGCAGTCAATGGAGTAGGTAGGCTTGACAGAAAATGTCAGGCAACTGACACCAACGAATATATGGGCAGCGTACTGTATGGAGCAGGGCGCAGGTAATGGAATATGGAGCAGAGCGCAGGCACTCAGTCAGACAAGGGAGTTACAAGGCACAAGAGCTAAAAAAGGAGCTGGCTCTGATACCATGTCAGGCCAGGTGGTAACTCCACAAAACAAAAACTGATTCGTATATTATTCCATAGGTAGGTCATTGTTATATACAATAGGAGTGATTGTTCAGTTCATCTCTAGATGACTGTTCACATTCCTAATTTATGTATTTACACAAAATTCCCCCAATCATGAAGATTAGGTGTCAACACATATACACAAAGATTTTCCCTTGGATCCCAAATTTGGGACTACCAGCTTGATTTTTCATTATGTTCCTTTCAATGTTATAATACATATTTATACATGCCGAAGCATCCAATACAATGGACCGAAAACCATCGCGTCCAATACCATGGACCGAAAGCCATCACATCCAAAAACATGTGCAAAAATCATGCACAAAACTATAGGTCGGTCCTCCCAACCTAACATAGGGTCAAAAACAAAACTTTTCCGGGGCGTTGCCCCGGACCCCATAAAGTGGGGTTATGGGTACATCTCAAACCCTCTGTGACCCCCTGCCCCCCCTCCGCTACACAATCGACGCAACGAAGGGGGGCTCAGCCCCCCCTCTAACCCCCCGATTAACTTCGTGGGCTAGTCATGGAAAGAATATAACACAACCCAAAATTCTCCCACTTGTTGTTTTCTTTCCACAGGGGGCCACAAGAGAGCTTAGTCATTTTTCCAGCCCTGAAATGCCCATTGTCTCTCTACACCAAAAGAACTTCTCAGAGCTCATAGATTTTGTTAATGCATCTGCAGTATTCTTCAAAGTGTCCACCTTTACCAGCAACACCCTTTTGTCTTCTATCATATCCCTCACAAAGTGATACTAAACATCAATATGATTTGTCTTTTAATGATATGCAGGGTTCTTTGCAAAGAAAATTGCACTTTGGCTATCACAGTCTATCCTTATAGCTCCCTGTACTAACCCCATACTTGAACACAATCTTTGCAACCAAACTGCTTCCTTGCTTGCATGAGTGGCTGCCATGTATTCTGCCTCTGTAGTTGATATTGCCACTACAGATTGTTTCTTACTCATCCAACTGACTGCACCTCTAAATAGGTTAAACACATACCCACTTGTAGATCTTCTATGATCTAGATCTCCAGCCCAGTCTTCATCAACAAATCCATGAATATCCAACATTCTATCCAATCTTGATCTTCCTTGGTAGCACAAACCATAATCACTAGTGCCATGCAATTACCTGAAAACCTACTTCACTTTTGTCCAGTGCTCCTTCCCTGATTTTGACATAAACCTGCTTAGTAATCCCACTTCATGTGTAATGTCTGGTCTAGTACAGACCACTGCATACATCAGGCTACCGACTGCACTTGCATATGGAACACAGGACATGTCCTCTTCCTCTTCTTGTGTCTTGGGACACTGTTCAGTAGATAACCTCACACCTATAGGAATAGAAACCTTCACCAGTTTACTATCCTACATATTAAACCTCTGCAGTATTGTCTCGACATACTTCCTCTAGTTTAACCAGAGCTTCCTCTTTGCCCAATCTCTTTCAATTTCCATGCCCAAAATATAGTTTGCAGCACCAAGATCTTTCATGTTGTATTTGGAGGAAAATTGGGTCTTCAAATCCTGGATAATTTCTTTGTCATTTCCAACCAGCAACATATCATCCGCATACAAGACCAGATAAATTACATAGTCACCAATTAATTTAAAATAAACATAGTGATCTGGTTTGCTTCTGGTGAAGCCAAGTCCCTGTATAAATGTATCAAATTTCTGATACCACATCCTTGGTGACTATTTTAACCCATACAAAGACTTCTTTAACTTGCATACCAATTCTTTCTTACCTTTCACCGCAAAGCCTTCAGGTTGCTTCATGTATATTTCCTCTTCCAGATCCCTGTGAAGAAATGTTGCCTTCACATCTATTTGTTCTACCTCAAAATCAAAAGTTGCAGCAATAGATAAAAGTAATCTAATAGAAGTTACCTTGGCAACAGGAGAAAAAATATCACCAAAATCAATTACCGGCACCTGGGAATAACCTTTTTCTACCAACTGAGCTTTGTATTTCTCCACCTTTCCTTCTGCATTTGTCTTCTTCTTGAACACCCATTTGCTGCCAATGGGTTTCCTTCCAGCTGGCAACTCCACCAAATCCCAAAACTCATTTTTGTGCAAAGATGCCATTTCATCAACCATGGCCTCTTTCCAGAGTTTTCCATCCTCTGAATCTACTGCTTCCTTCACAGTTCTAGGATCATTGTCAGTAATAGATAAAGCAAAATTTGAATAGAAAGCAGATGGACTATAACTTTCTGGCTGCCTTCTTTCTCGAACTGATCTTCTCACACCCGGAGTTTGTGGCTCTTCATCTTCTGATTCCTCCTCTACTATAGAGTCTGATTCTTCCTCCTTAAGCTCAATCTCTATCTTCTTAGGTTCCTTTGGTTGGACTTCATGTTTAATAACATCTTTTACCTCTCTCAACACCACATCTCAGGTGTACACAAACTTTCGTGTGACTGGGTTCCAAAGCTTATAACCCTTTAAACCATCCTTATACCCAATAAAGATGCACTTTTCAGATTTACTATCCAACTTGTTTCGTTTCTCCTTTGGAACCTGTACATATACATCACATTCAAATACCCTCAAATGTGAAAGAGAGGGTTTCTTACCAATCTATACCTCTTATGGACTCTTATCCTCCAACGCTGATGAAGGTGACCTGTTGACCAAGTAACATGCAGTATCCACCGCCTCTACCCAGAATTCTTGTCCTAACCCAGCACCACTAAGCATGCTTCTTGCCCTTTCCATCAACGTCTTATTCATTCTTTCTGCAACTCCATTTTTCTGAGGTTTATATGGAGTAGTCTTTTGTCGTGCTATACCAAACTTCTTACAGAATTCTTCAAATTCCTTGCTGCAAAACGCTCCACCATTATCTGTCCTTAGCACCTTTATTTTCTTCTCTTTCTGATTTTCCAGGAGAGCCTTAAATTCTTTAAACTTGTCAAAGGCTTCAGATTTCCTCTTAAGGAAATATATCCATGTATTCCTTGAGAAGTCATCTATAAATGATACATAGTACATAGACTTACCTAGTGATGGAACCTTCATAGGTCCAAACACATCACTATGCACAAGTTCTAGTATCTGTTTCGTCCTCTTACTACCATAGGGGAAACTCACCCGATTCTTCTTCCCATATACACAATTTTCACAGAAATCAAAATCCAGAGAGCTATTACTCATACCTTCTACCATACCTTTACCATGAAGTATTTGAAGGCCCTTATCTCCAATATGTCCAAGCCTTTGATGCCACAACATGGTCTTCTCTCCAAAGACCACTAGATTTTCTGCTCCACTTTCAAGAACCATAGAACTGTTGCAGCCATCAATAACAGTGCTACCTTGTAGCTTGTACAGAGTTCCAATTCGAACTTCCCCCATCAATACCAGTGCTCCCCTAACCATTTTGTAGGTATCCTTCTCAAACACTATTTTTACACCTGCATCATCCAGCTTGCTTACAGAAATCAGATTTTTGGCCAATGCAGGAATATGCAGAACACCTGGAAGTCTTCTAACCCTTCCACCTTGCAACTTCAACTTTACTTTACCACGACCAATGATTCTAGCCTTCCTATCATCCCCTATGAAGAAATCACCACCATTTTATTTATCATTCGCGTAGAACCACTCTCTATGGGGAGTGAAGTGAAAGGATGCACCTGAGTCAATCAGCCATGCCTCATGATTGACATGTGTACTTGGAGAAGCCAAGTACACATCCCCACCTTCATCTGAGGTGGTTTTCGCCTCTGTAGAAGGAGCATCATCAGATCCCGTTCCTTTATCAGGAGCTTTATATTTATAGTCCCTTTTGTAGTGCCCTTCCTTTCCGCATTTCCAGCACACCACCTTTACATGTTTTCCTGGAGATTTAGATCTCCCTCTAGATTTAGATGTCCCACTCGATGAATTTTTTTTGTTTCTATTCTGGGACCGTCCTCGTATAGACAAGGCTTCGCCATTCTAGCTCTCCATATTTTTCCATCTTATCTCCTCTATCAGCAAGGATGAGACTATTTCATCAAACAGCAAGGCAGTTGCATTGCTACCTATTGCAATAACCAGAGTATCCCACGAATCTAGTAGAGAACACAACAAACTGATGCACTTATATTCATCTGAAATTTTAATATCAACAGATGCTAACTGACTTACCGCAATATTGAATGCATTCATATGCTCTGTCACCGAGTCTCCATCTTTCATCCTCATGTTATATAGCTTTTTCTGTAAGAACAGTTTATCCACCAGAGACTTAGATTGGTACAAAGTCCCTAACTTATCCCACAAAGCCTTCACCATAGCTTCCCCTAATACATTCAGCAATACTAAATTTGAGACACACAATCGTATTGTGCTCTTTTCCTTTTGATCCAACTTCTTCCATTCTTCATCGGACACTCCTGTTGGTTTAGTACCCGGATCTACCGCGATCCACTGATCTTTATCCACCAACAAATCCTCCATCTTGAGTTTCCACAACTCAAAACTCTGACCATTAAATTTCTTGATCTCTATCTTTCCATTGCTCACCATCTTCTTTCACCACCAGAATCGATCTCGCAATATCCCACTGAAAAGGGTCTACCATAGGCCCGTGCGAAACTCCTCAGCAACAAAGGTGTCCCCTTGAAGCCAAAAGTGCTCTAACACCAAATTTAGGTTTTAACCCTGTACAGAAATTACTTGCATAGGAATTCCAAAACACAGAAAATAAACAATGCGAGAGCATAACACATAAAACACATATACACAGAGATTTTCCCTTGGATCCAAAAACTGGGACTACCAGCTTGATTTTTCATTATGTTCCTTTCAATGTTATAATACATATTTATACATGTCGAAGCATCCAATACCATGGACCGAAAACCATCGCGTCCAATACCATGGACCAAAAACCATCGCATCCAAAAACATGTGCAAAAATCATGCACAAAACCATAGGTGGGTCCGCCCAGCCTAACATAGGGTCCAAAACCAAAATTTTGTAGGGCGCTGCCCTGGACCCCATAAAGTGGGGTTACAGGTACGTCTCGAACCCCTTGTGCCCCCCCCCCACTACACAATCGGCGCAATGAAGGGGGGCTCTGCCCCCCCTCTAACCTCCCAGTTAACCACGTGGGTTAGTTGTGGAAAGAATATAACACAACCCAACATTAATGGGTCGAATGTTGGGGGAATGGTCAAATTTGAATTCAAAGAGGCCTATAAATTACAAGTGGCTATCGAGTGGCAAACACTTGGTGATTTGAGAACTAAGTTTTTGCGTGCTCGAGTGTACATGAACCAAGACCTATTTGAGACTCGAAAAGAAAATTCTTTGTTCAAGCAACTACTAGAGACACTGCAAGAATTGTGGAATAGCGTTATGTCAGCACTTGTAGAAGCCATGGACATAGGAGTAGTGACAGTCAAGGAAGTCGCGAAGGAAATTGTAGTAGTAGAAGCTCCAGATAGCACCGGAATAATAGTTGAGGTCCCTAAATCACCTATAACATTGCGACCTAAGAAGGACAAGCAAGCTATGATCCCAATGCACCTCTCACCACGAAACCCACAGAGGACCAAACTCACCTTGCAGGAAAATGGGAAGGTTATTAATCTGGAGGCTGACGAGGAGGAATCTGAAGTAATCCTAGTGGAAGAAGAGGATGAAGAGATGGAAGTTGAAACCCAGGGTGCGGACCCTATTACCAGGCTTCTAGAATATGTTCCTCCATGCAAGGGCAAAGCTGAAGTGCCGAAGGACATAGATGAGAGAAAGAGATCTCTGCAAACCCCGTTGCTCCTAGATGATATTGTTTTTGAGGGGCTGCACTTAGGGCGAGTACCTGTACTGAAGTTGGAAGATTGGGACCTCGTCAATCATGAGAAATTCCTGCATTTAGCGACTAAGCAGCTAATGCGTCGGTGGATTGATGTGACGGCTACAATGATTGAATTGGATCCGCGCAAATGGCTCAAGGGTGTAGAGAAAGCCGGGTTGCTAAACCTGCTCTGGGTGCTACATTACCACCACACCCCAGTGACCGTCTTCATCATCAGGCAGCTACTCTTCTTGGTGCATGATGGGTGTTTGTGGCTGGAGGAGCCCATTCCCATCACAAACCACTTGATTCATTAAATCACATGGCTGTCTTACTCAGGGGAGGATCCAGCCAATATTTCAGAAGGAAAAGGTGGCGAGTTGGCCCTCATGGAAGCGATGAAGAAGAAGTTCAAGTTGGAGAAGAAGAAGCGAGGATATGCCATCTCCAGCATTAACAACCCCACAGTCAAGGTCGCGACACAAATACTAGCAGGAAAAGTGATGCAGAAGTGTCACGCGGATGAGGTGCCTGCACCTGTGATTGCACTAGTAGCCCAATGTGCGAAAGGCATCCAGTTCAACTGGGTGAACTATTTATGTGGCGAGTTCCTTGAAAACTGTCACGAGGCACAGGAGTAGGGAAAAACATTTCACTATGTGTGGCTCCTGTTGTCGATCGTACTGGTGGCATGGGAGCTCCCTGAAGATAACCAATTCCCTTTGGTCACGTCGGACCTTCCAGAGGCAGAGAAATACACTTCACTATGGGTGACCAAGGATGCATAGAAAATAAAAAGAAGCAAGAGATTTTGGGTCTTAATGGAGATGAGCATCGGGATGCAGATCAATCACAAGTCACGGTGATTGCCCATAGTATATGCCAGTTTAAAGAGCTTTGTAGAGTTGAAAGCGGATTTCCACCATATCCTTATCAGGGTGCGGAAGGACCCTATGAAGACATGGAATAACCTACCATAACTAGTAACTGATGATGTAATTTTTGCAGCCCTTGAGTCTTGGCTGTCGAAGTGGCACACTCTAGCTGACTCCATGGTGGAAGCAGACAAGTCCACTGCACAGCGCAAGAAGGAAGAGACAAAGCTCCGAATGGTGCAGCTGGTGGAAAAGAACAGAAAGGAGGAAATAGAGGCTAAGGCCCATGCAGCATGTGACACTGCGAAATTGGTTGAACAACACCAAATAGGAGGAGGAGAGTGCGAAGGACAGAAGTCACCTTCTCCCTTCATTGAGGCAGAAACAGAGACAGAACAAGGTGGCGCGGACCTACAAATGACATCCACCCAACTCAAGCATCCATGACCGTAAGAGCAGGCAGTGCCATGAAAGAAAGCAAAGGCATCCAAGACATTTTTCAACCCAATCACCCTCACTGAAGGGGATTTTCATGATATTGGAGAAACAATGAGGGATGTCATGATGGAGGCCCTCCAATAGTTTGAAGAGCAGTAGCAGTTGCTATTGGGGGCTATCTGGACAGATTTGCAGGAGTTGGAAATATGCACTCCATAGTCTGGCACGGTGTCCACCAGCCTCGTGATCGGCACTTCAGCTGCTGAGGAGATGTTGTGCACAAGGGTGACCAAGACGATAGTGCTACCAGATGGGGCACTTACTACAGAGAAGGAGGCCGACAGGCCCACATTTAGCAATTTGAAAGGAGTTGGATTGAACATGGCTGCGCTCCCTTAGGAGACGCTCTACCTATTACATGATGGAGTCACCGCAGAAGTCAGGGCCCGGGAGAGTCGCGCTCTACAAGCGATGAGCAAGCAGTGCATCAACATTGAGAAGTTGGGCCTACAACACAATGAGGGAGTGGAGCAGAACAAGAAGATTATGTAGGTAGTAGAGGAATCCTGTTGGATGGTCCCAGAGTTGCACATTCAAGTATAAGAACCGGTGGAGGCGCGCATCTGCAGTTGGCCACAGGGGTGCGCGATGCTCAAGTAGAGATGGTCAGGGTTCATCTGGAGCTGAACCTGCAGATCATAGAACTGCAGTTGAAGGCTCAGCCTTCAACTCCACTGGAAGTTAGGGAACAACATACCACCATTGTTACAATAGCAATGGCAGCAGTTGACAGTGTAGTGGCAGAGTGCATGAAGCTGTTTGAACAGCCATTTGAGGTCCTAACCACCTTACAAGAGGATCTGAATGTAGAGCACCTGAAGACAAATGTGCGCGAGCTACAAAAGAGGTATGACGAGGTAAAAGGGACAGCGCAGATGGTTTCCCTTACACAGAGGCTTGCATGGATGCAAGAGGCAAAGGTGCTCAAGGAACACGTGGATTCTACTCAGCATAAAGAAGCGATCTTAAAAGTGCACCTATAACCATGGATAGATTAGGCTTATGCGATCGCAGCCTCCATTGAAGGAAAGCTCGCAAAACTGCAGGCAGCTCAGCAGAGGATTCAGAGCAGCAGTCACCAAATAGTGCATGGAAGAAGTCCAACAGGCATCTGCTCAGTGCGTTACCGACATTGCAGTGATCCAAATGGAGCTGGGAGGTCTTTGCACTAAGATCTCCGCACCTACTGAGTGAATCGAGGGCGAGTCATGATGTTTGTGTTCGGGGCCTGTTGGGCACGAGATCCCTAAAGGACAGTTTTGGGGCTAAAAGCCTAGATTTTGGTCCAATTTTGTAATTTGAATGTAACGAATCCGCATTTTGTTGTCACAGAGCACGTAGTTGTTAAAGAGTCATAGGGTTTTCTGCCCTTATTTTGAAAATGTAATGTTGCATGTAGAAGATCCACCCATGGTCCATGGACCATGGGATTGTATAAATAGAGCTAAGCTCTAAGTAGTTAGATGCAATTAGATTAAGATAGAAGAATGGAATCAAGCAAGATATAATGTATGAGAGATAGCTCTGAGTAGAAGTCTATGTTTTGGGTCATGGCATAGGTAGAGGCTCTGCAGCTAAGTGCATAGAAGCCTAGAAGTCCAAAATTTCATGCGCGGACCCCTGCAATTGAGTGAACAAGGTGGGTCTAGTCTGTAAATTTCTCAGAATTACCAATGAAGAGAAGTATTCTACAATTTCTACATTTTTATTTCCTTTTTATGCATCTTTTTATATTGGGTATGAATTTCACTTATAATTCTTATATGATGGGAAAGAATATATAATTGTGTTGGATAAGTGACCGCAAGTAAGCACAGTTGTTTATGTGACGATAATTAAGATATGTTAAATAAGATAAGTAACATACTTAGTGTAGTTTGGGAAATATCACAGTTCGTTGCCCTAGTAGTGCGAAATTATATCAGCCCCAGGTTAGGGATACGTAGAAGCCAATTGTATCATTTCGCAAAGGTACTGAAGGGTGGAATAGAGGGCTAAAAAATCTATGTGTAGGTAGATATAGCTAGAATAAAATGACATCACTTCCATCCCAAGGGTACGGAAACTTGGTTCCAGCATCACCCCATACTACTTCGAGTGAGACTTTAGTCCACGCTACGCGGGCTGATGCCAAAAGGGCCAGTAGTGTAGGGATTTTTTTGACTAACTAACGTTGAACCTGGGTAAGGCCCCCACCAGCCAACAAATGAGAAGAACCATTATGGAATGGCCAATACCAGAGGATGTAGCTGACATAAGATCATTTATGGGTTTAGCAGGATAGTGTTGGAGATTTGTGGAAGGTTTCTCCCGCGTAGCCTATACTATAATCTCTCTTCAAAATAAATGCAAAGCGTTCCAATGGACCCCTGATTGTCAAAGGCGCATTGATCAGCTCAATCATCTTCTTACCACAGTAGCTATTCTAAGCATCATTGATCCCAACAAAGAATATGTGGTTTGTACTGATGTCAGTAAGGAAGGAGTGGGTGGCATATTAATGCAAGAGGGGAGAGTGGTTGCCTACTGTTGTGGAGCTAAATCCCCTCTGTGGACAGAGGCGATCCCTACTAGCCCAAATGGGGTCTAGCAACAATCAAACAATGCTAACACGTAGGTTCCTAATTGCAAACCAAAGACCGATGATGAGGGCCTACCTGGATTCCAACGCTAGTACTTGCAGAAGAGTCATCGCTCCCATTCCTTTGCTCTGGCTGGTCACAATCCCCACGATCCTCGTGAATGGACACCTGCACATGCAAAGAACGACACAAACACAAGCATAAAATCCAATAGATGCAACTATATATCAGTCAGAAAGGATATAACTCAATCATCATTACAAAAGACAATAAGAGTTGAACCATAATGATAGTCGTCTATTATTGATAAACAACAAAGAAGAATACAACCATAGTTCTGACGTCAAATCCTCCTTTGGCTGGGTGATCAGCAGCACATGCCTTGCAAAGCTTGTTTGGAATGGGGAACAAGCCTCTCTCTCCTTGGTTACTTGGACAAGAATCTCGTCACTTTAGATTTAGCTTCATGGGAATGAAGAAGGCTTCTTGTAGCATGAGCTTAGCAATTCTCAGACTTTGGGACTTAGAATTTGGAATTTGGAGACTAACTTGTCAAAGGCAAAAGGAAAAGCTTTTATAGATAGAGGATAAGGAGTGAGGGTCATCCACAAGATTCATGGGATTAGCTTTATCACTAAGAAGCTTCCATGAGAGGTGGAGAACTACTTCCCTTCTATGGAGATTCGAAGCCCAACTAAACTAACTCAAGATGGAATCAGTTCATGAATAGGTTAGGAAGAACCTTCGTAAGTTGTTTGTTAAAAACTTTGCCCAACTGGGCTGGCGCGAGTGCGACTTTGAGACAGAGCGCCAGCTGGCGCACCCTCTTTGGAGGATTTCCCCCATTGGCGCGAGTGATCCACAGTGGAACCGCGCCAATGGAAAAAGGGCTATTTTATGGGTATTTTGCAGAAGGTGTCTTAAGGGCATATGAGGTACATACTTAGGGGAATACAATGCAAGTGTTTCCAGGCTATGTCACTTCTCACAGGTCCCGGGATAAGTCCTCCAATGTGCGGGAAAAGGGGTAATAGGGACGGTGACAAACTACTGTGTAACAGATGCCCCCTAAAGCATGAGGCCCGAGAGAGAGAGAGAGGGGTGAAATGCTTTACAAGAACATGGCCAACTGAAAACACTGTCGCCGGAGAACCTGCACGAAGAAGTACAACTGATATCTCAAGTACATGATGTATGTGGTATGGGCGCAGCCATCCATAGTAGAGTACATAAAAATCCAGATCCAAGGTATGGGCGCAGCCATCTAGTAAGGATCAATAAGTAGACTCAGGCATGGTCGCAGCCATCTAGTGAATGAGTCATGTAATGATCATAATAATCCACAAAATCGCAACCTGGATCTCAACAGACAAAATCCAGGGTCTTGCGCTCCATCTCGACCCGAACAAAGTACAAGTTCAAGCATGCGAATATGGGAGTCGAAGTCGAACATGCAAGAACATCATCTGATTACCAGTCAATGATGAAAATAGACGCGAGAGGTAACCAATAATGACAATGGTCCTCAAGGTACTATAGGTACAATCTATGGCGTGCGAATCAATGAGCCGGCGTCGAACACCCGTAGAATCATTTGATCAGAGGTCAATAATGAAAACCTCGCATCGAACACGAAGAACCTACCATTGAGGCATTCAGGCTCCAAGGCACCTGAAGGGAGTCTCTGGGTCAACTTCCTGGATAATGAGCTGAAGCCGATAGGAAGTGACCTTGATTGAAGGTGGGCCATAGTGTTTCCCACATCATCGACATGAGACAGAGAAGGATAAGATGTTTTGTGTGAGGTATCAGAGGGAGGTTGAGTATTCTGCAGAGGTCAACTTCTCTTGAACATATTGGCGGCACGACAGTGGACTTGGCAGTATTTGACATCAAATGATCAAGGGTCATGGTGACAAGGTAATGAGCAGATGATAGGTCAAACAGGATAACCCAAACCCATGGAGGCAAGTGTGAAAACAAGATGAGATATCCCCACCCAGACACTAATGCAGACAAGTGCCATGTTCAAGAGCGACATACTGCCGACACGACAATATTTGTGGTCCCATTTTCCCCACCATTTCTGGCGAGTACCCCGGTTATTTTTTGATGACAAGCTTGACAGGGATAGCATATGCTTGAAAGGCATCATTTCGACGGAATCCAATGTCATCAAGTTTTAACGAGCCCGACAGAGGAAAAAATCGGCGTCTTTTCATGTTTAGAGAGTTTGAAAAGACAACAGAAAAGTAAACTCCAGGGGGGTCCTTTTTCATAAATTTGTGTCTCTCGAGCTCGAAAAAGTATAAAACAATGCTCGAAAGAACCACCTGATCATTACGATCGAGGAGTACTTTTCATGAGTAGTGATTTTGATCTGAAAAAGTAAAAAAGTGATCGAAACCACGTCGCTTCGTAACCGGTAACGAGCTTGAAACGACAAAAAGCCGGCAATCTTTTCATTTTTACACGATCGGAAAAGAGCTTAAAGCAAACCACCTCTTATTTACGTTTAACGAGTCAAGAGGAATAACTCGACAATATTTTCATATTTAGACGGTCTGAAAAGAGCTAAAAGCAGACCTCCATTTTTATTCTCTTTAATGAGTCAAAAAGGGAAAAAAATACTCGGCAATCTTTTCATATTTTACGAGTCAGAAAAGAGCTTAAAGGTGACTCGTCCTGGAGGAACGAGTGGTATAAAGGGCAGCAACTGGTTCCGGCAATGGTGGAACTGCTCAAAACATATAATGGTCAAGAGGCTGGCTAACAAAACCACTCATAACTGTTGTCCCTCAGGAAAGGTAAAACGACCAAGTGAAAGCATATGATCGGCCAAAGAGATGGTGGCGATGGAATGAAAACAACCAAGGCTCATCTAGCAGAATTTAGCAGATAAAGACAGCAATCACGAGATGTAAAATGGTTATGGGTTCATTTTTACACAAGCTTGAACCATGGAGAACTCTGCTTGGATTCGGTTTCATGTTTACACAAGCATGAAACGAAAAACTATGCTTGTTATAAGTTCGCATGCCCCCAGCATAATGACGCAAAACGAGGCACATGCCCCCCAAGCTTCATTACATTCAACGAAGTGGATGGAATGAAGGTTCACTTTCGAGATCTTGGAAAGACTCGACTGGTATTTTACGAGATCTTAATCAAAAGACTCGAGCGGGAAAGGGAGTTGTTTCATTTTTTAATGAGGTTGACACAGTAAAAGAACTATCCTCATAACCCTTGTTTCATTTTTTAAGGAGCTTGACATAGGAAAGCGAACTATGCTCCGACCAAACCTAGTTTCATTTTTTAAGGAGCTTGACATAGGAAAGCGAACTATGCTCTGAACAGACCCAGTTTCATTTTTTAAGGAGCTTGACATAGGAAAGCGAACTATGCTCCGACCGAACTTCATCATAATGAACAGGAAGTCGTTGCTTCCAAGAATGTCACTTCCGGTGGAAGGAAAACATCTTGGAAGTCAGGACCCAATGCCCCCAGGACATTATGCATGACGACATCATCGCTGGATATGGGCATGGGATAAGTAGCCACGTAGTTGACCTGCGGTGGGGCAGATACAACCGGTGGATAAAAACCAGGAGGGGATGGCAGCTGCGCAGGAGGCATCGGGGGACTAAAGAACGATAATTGATCTATAGTGACAATTCTTCCGTCGTGTGGAAAACAAACCACACGGAAAAGTGAAGAGACAAGGGCCCCCATGGCATAAACATAGTCACGGCCAAGGAGAAGACTAAAATCTGGAGCACCTTGGGTAACCAGTACGTCTATATAGACGGTTTTACCTCCCAAAGTAACAGGAAACTTTGGGAGGATCCCTAACGGTTGACTGGTTCCTCCGTCAAACGCCAACAGATTCTGTGCGACTGGCACAAGCTGTGGGGAGCCCAAAGCTTGCCAAGTAGTGAAAGGCATGAGACTGACAGATGCACCCTCATCCAAGATAATGCCAAGTATTGCCTTATCATAGGCATGTACTGTAATCTGGAAAGGCACATGGGATGGAAGGCAGAATGTAGTCAATGACTCCAGTCGAAGGAAATGATTGAACTACTTGGTGGGGGAATCATATGATTGCCCCCCTACGCTACAGGAGATGAAGAAGGACCCTCTTGATCAGCGAGGATACGAGGGTCATTCTGAGACTCAGGAGAATCTGATGAGACGAGAATAACATGAGCAGTAGAATCATGATGCTCCTCCGGAACAGAGTAATCAGCAGGTGGTGAACCCAAGTCAGCACTCTCTCTGACCAATGGTTGGTCTGGAGCAGGCTTGGCACAGCCAGGTTCAGGAGGAGGAGCCTGGACAAGAGAAGAATCTAAATAAATCTCTTTGTCAACAAGGAGGGGGTCAGAAGAGAGCTTCTGATAACCAATAGGAAGTTTGGGTGAAGAAGATGTAAGACTTTCCAAAACAGCGAAAGCTTTATCCATGAGCGGAAAAAGTTGAAGGGGATGGTTGCCTTCACATAGTCTACAGGGGATTCGAATCTTCCCTTTCTTCTTACCACTACCCGTTGATAGGGTGGCATCATCATGAACTTTAGAGGACGATGAGGGACAAGCCGGATCACGAGACCATACTTCAAGGATCCTGGGAATACCAGGACAATCACGAAGAAGATGGTCACCCTTGCACAACTTACAAGGAAACTTAACCTTCCGCGGGGGGGCGGAAGGTGTTTCAACCTGGGATGGATTTGGAGCAGTAACTGCACTTTTAGCCTCTCGCTTATGAGACTTCTTCTTCTTTGTCTTCTTCTTCTTTTTCTTAGCCACCTGGTTACTTGAATCCAGACTTTCACCAGGCGAAGTAGAAGATGAGGACATAGAAACAGGCGAAGACGGGGAGAGGTCCACCTTGGAATCAGCATGATGTTGTTCGGGTAGAGGAACTGATTGACCAGTAGTTGAGATAGTAGAGACCACAGAGGTTGAGAACAACCAAACAGGCAACCCGATGGTTAACCCAGGCAAGGACAAAGTTGCCATATACAGAGCACCGGCATTTCCAAAAGAGGGAAATGGACTAGGGTTTCCATCTGGGGGAAAGCCGTGGCCGGTAGACTCGGGGAAGGTTGCAATCAAAAATGAGAAAGAACCCTACTCAAGCTAACGCAAACAAGATCTAACAGGGTAGATGTGAACGTAGTCGAGTAAATTTTAAGACACAAGGACATAACTTGACCTTTACATCTTTAAAGAGTCGAGAAAAGGACAAAAAGATGACTCTAGTCGCCTTCAAATGTTTAATGAGCCTGAAGCGACAAGTGCTCAGATGGACCTTTTCTTTTAGGGAGTCCGAAAAGGAACGAAAGTGACTACTCTGGAGAAACTAGGCAAAAGGTTTACCAGACAACCTGTAAACCTGCATATACACCTTGGAAATCATATGAAAACCAAGGACTTTCCGTACAACAGTCAATCTTCCCGAATGCTGTGTTCGGTGCGTTACGGCTTGTAAGGCGGAAAACACGACTTCCTATGGATAAAGAATGATAACCTAGTGGGGTCTCCCCATATACTCGACGGTACGTGGGAGCTCAAATCCGTGCTAGACCACTATTGCGTCACGGAAGGAGGAATCACCCACCCTTGAGTGAAACAAAAGTGACTAGGTTTAACGACGCCGGAGCACGTCTCTAGCCTAGACCTCTAAACAGTGTGCGTTATGTTCCAATGTGTTGTTAGATTCATTCAGTTCATTTTAAAGTTGATCTTGGATTATGTTTCAGTTTTCAGGCCTTACCGTATGTAATGTCTCAAAATTTCCTAAATGCAAGCTATATGCCACAATATATCATTTCATTCAATGAATGCTAGTTACGAGAGGGTTTGAGAGCTTTCACGCAAACGAAATGATCACAAAACAACAAAGAACCTCTCTAATGCAGCTAATGGAGATTAACAAACTTTTCTTTAAGATCACTAATCACTAATCAAAATGAAAAGTTCTAATTCTCATTAACTAATACAAAGCAAAAGAGATTTTTTCTTTTATGTTGATGGCAAAATTCACTAAACAAACTTTGAGAAATGATAACAAAAGAGTAAAAACACAACTTTCACTCAATGCAAACACATTCAGATCCCTAAATCACAAAGTAAACCTCCAAAGAACGAGAAAAGTCCCAAAGACGCCAATGAGCCGTGTAATCTACGCTTAAAGTGAGATGAAGCGGAATTCAAGTGAAGACAAAGCAAGTCACCCAAATAACGTAATAAAATGATTAACAACCCCTAAACGAGTGTAATGGAGCAATCAGAAAGTTGACTGGACTAATAGAAGACCAAAACTCCTAAGGAAGGCTCGACACACAAAGCCACTAGATGCCCTAGGGCTAGAAAAGTGAAATTGATAGAAAATGGCAAACATCCAAATGCTACAGGTAATCTATGCACAATTCACTTGAAAAGTATACAAATGTAATCTAAGCACATTCTGAAAATGAGAATTCTAATTATGCAAGTGTGATCTATGAAAGAGAATTCTCAAACACAAGATGATTCTAATGTAATCCAAGAACCAATCAAGTGCAAATCAAGAAAATTGGGTGAGAGTTCCAAAGATTAAAAAATAAAAACACTCAAAGGACTGGGACAAACCTCCAAGTAATGACCAAAAAAAATCAAATTAAGAATTTCTCAAAAAAGATAGTCAAAACCAGTCAAACAAGACTCCAATACACTCAAGTAGTCGAAAAAAGGTACTTAGAACAAAAACCAAGCTCAGGAGGCTCAGAAACAAGCAAACTTCAAAAGTTCCCAGGCCTGGCGTGACTGTACGGCTGAAAATAGTGCCTTTCAGTGATTGGCGCGGGTTGTCAATGTGAAATAAGCGCCAACAGGCACGACTGTAATGCTATAAAAGAGCACCAGCCGAGTTTGCTATGGAAAAATAAAAAACAAACGAGCCAAAGCTAAGTCAACAGTACCCAGGTACACCAAGGGGCAAGAAGCAACAGAGGGATTCAACCCAGAAGGCTAACCAAGTAGGAGAAACCAAGAAACAAGGAAAGTTCCAAGCCGTTTAGTTCGTAAACCAAACCAGAGATGGACTGAAGTGGTGTTGATCTACTTTGCTAATGTGGAGAAATAGCGTTTCGAAGGCTATCTGACCATACTTCAAGCTCCGTCTAAAGTTTACAAATCAAACAACAAGACAAGAAGAAGAACAAGACAAAAAGCCAATTCCCCAGTGGAGTCGCCAAATTGCTGTGGAGGTAAATCCCTTCTTCAGACAGAGGCGATCCCTACTAGCCCAAATGGGGTCTAGCAACAATCAAACAACGCTAACACATAGGTTCCTAATTGCAAATCAAAGACCGATGATGAGGGCCTACTTGGATTCCAACGCTAGTACTTGCAGAAGAGTCATCGCTCCCGTTCCTTTGCTCCCGCTGGTCACAATCCCCACGATCCTCATGAACGGACACCTGCACATGCAAAGAACGACACAGACACGAGCATAAAATCCAATAGATGCAACTATATATCAGTCAGAAAGGATATAACTCAATCATCATTACAAAAGACAATAAGAGTGGAACCATAATGATAGTCGTCTATTATTGATAAACAACAAAGAAGAATACAACCATAGTTCTGACGTCAAATCCTCCTTTGGCTGGGTGATCAGCAGCACACGCCTTGCAAAGCTTGTTGGTAATGGGGAACAAGCCTCTCTCTCCTTGGTTACTTGGACAAGAATCTCGTCACTTTAGATTTAGCTTCATGGGAATGAAGAAGGCTTCTTGTAGCATGAGCTTAGCAATTCTCAGACTTTGGTACTTAGAATTTGGAATTTGGAGACTAACTTGTCAAAGGCAAAAGGACAAGCTTTTATAGATAGAGGAGAAGGAGTTAGGGTCATCCACAAGATTCATGGGATTTTCTTTATCACTAAGAAGCTTCCATGAGAGGTGGAGAACTACTTCCCTTCTATGGAGATTCGAAGCCCAACTGAACTAACTCAAGATGGAATTAGTTCATGAATAGGTTAGGAAGAACCTTCGTAAGTTGTTTGTTAAAAACTTTACCCAAATGGGCTGGCGCGAGTGCGACTCTGAGATAGAGCGCTAGCTGGCGCGCCCTCTTTGGAGGATTTCCCCCATTGGCGTGAGTGATACACAGTGGAATCACGCCAATGGAAAAAGGGCTATTTTTATCGGTATTTTGCAGAAGATGTCTTCAGGTCATATGAGGTACATACTTAGGGGAATACAATGCAAGTGTTTCTAAGCTATGTCACTTCTCACAGGTCCCGGGATAAGTCCCCCAATGTGCAGGAAAAGGGGTAACAGGGACAGTGACAAATTACTGTGTAACACCTACAAATCTAAGAAACTTAAAGAGTATGAAAAAAATTACTCAGCCTACAACTTGGAGCTAAGTGCAGTCATTGATGCCTTAAAAATGTGGCAACATTACCTTTTAGGTAAGAATTTCTTGTTAATTACTGACCACCATAGTCTGATAAATCATTTCAAGCAACCAACTTTAAATGCTAGGCAAGCTCGTTAGGCATATTTCCTGAGTGAATTCGATTCTGAAATTAAACATTTAAAAGGAAAGGAAAACCGAGTGGTAGATGCTCTAATCCAGAAGGTAAATTGTTTATATGAAATTTCTTTTAGTGAATTGCAAACTACCTTTTTTGAGTAGATTCAAGAATCAGCCATGTAGGATCCAACATATAAACATTTATGGCAACAAACAAAAATTATTAACAACCATGAACAACAATTGGGTTATGAAATAAATGTATAAAATTTGTTGATTTTTAGCAAAAGGATATAGGTGCCTAACTAGCAACATCTGAAAAATCTCATTTTTGATGAATACCATAAGATCCCTTATACAGGCCATCCTGGGTACCAAAAAATGATTCTACGCTGTAGAAAGAATTTTTCTAGCCTGGTATGAAGAAGGAAGTGGTAGAGTATTTAGCCAAATTCTTGGAATGCCAGCAAGTGAAAGGTGAACACCAACATCCAGCAGGGTTACTTCACCCTTTACCTATCCCAAAATGGAAATGGAAAACCATATCTATTGATTTTATTACCGAGCTACCTAAATCGAGGAAGTAAAATGACTCCATCGTGGTCGTGGTGGACAAATTGAGAAAAGCTTCTCATTTCATACCTGTTCAATCAACTTATAGAGCAGTCCAAATTGCTAATGCTTTTATGCAGAACATTTTTAAACTACACGGAATCCCTAAGATAATTATTTCCGACCAAGATGTAAAATTTACATCCACTTTCTGGAAAGCCCTCTTTGAAGTACTGGGCACACAACTTCACTCCAGTATAACTTACAATTCGCAAATGGATAGGAAGACTGAAAGAGTAAACCAAGTTGTTGAAGACATTCTGCGAACATGTGTAATGCAACAGCCCACAAAATGAGAAGATTATTTACACCTCGTAGAGTTCGCATATAACAACTGGTACCATGCGTCCCTTTAGATGAGTCCCTTTGAGGTTTTATATGGAAGCAAGTGCAAGACACCTTTAATTTGGAGTGGACTAGAGGAAAAATTGTTACTAGGGCTAGATATGTTAGAAGAAATGGATGAAATGGTGAAAAAGGTACGAATTAATTCAAAGGTTGTTCAGGAGTGACATAAGAACTTTGCCAATCGGAAGAGGAGCCTTTGAGAATTCCAAGTAGGAGATCATGTCTACATTCGAGTATGAGCCAAGAAAATCACCTTGCAATGGACCTGGTGTGTAAACTAGCAGCTCGATATTGCGGTCCGTTTCAAATCCTGGCTCGAGTCAGACCGATGGCTTATCAACTTGCCTTACCCACTCATATTCGTGTGCAAAATGTCTTTCATGTTTATCTACTTAAGAAGTATGTGTATGACGCTAACCACATAATCCAATGGCAAGATATATAGGTAAGGTATAAATATTTAGATACGAATATACTATACAAATGTGTTAAATAATTAGTTAATGACTTAACACTTTGTTGCAATGTTCAGGTCGAACCGGAAGGCGAATTGTTGGTCGAAACTTTGGTTATACTAGATCAGAGTGAAGTAACGTTGTGGAAATGAGTTATCACCCAGGTTAAAGTGTAGTGGAAGCACTCTGGGCTGGAAGAGGTCACCTGGGAAGATGAACAGGTCATGAGAGAAAACCTTCCCAGTTTATTTGTAGGAAGAGAACATCTGGACAATGTTCCATTATAAAGGGGGAAGATGTGATATCACCCATTTATGTAAATATTTATTTTATTTACTACAACCAAATAGACTATTACTATTTGTTTTAATTATAAACTATTTTGGAATTCAGTTATTGAAGAATAAATTTTGCAGTTATGAGTAAATATTATTTTACTAGGTAATTGGTTATGGAAACAGTTATCTGTTCCAAAACTAAATCCTAGGGTATTTTACAAAAATGATCAAGAGGATGGGGATCTGAGATCAAGAGAGACAGAGGGAACTATGCTAAAAGGTTAGGCAATCTAAAATGGCTGTCTGGTTAAGACCAGATAGCTAGTAAAATTTAAAATCTCCAAGAGAGAGAGAGAACTCCTGGAGTAAGGAGTAGCACGGGGGGAGATTTACCAGAGTAGGTAATCTCACGGTAGGGAGGAAATTAATGTGCAATCATATTTCAGATTTAGTCCTAGACAGCGTAAACAGATAAGTATAAAATTGTTTATATAAGTTGTTCACTGAATCTAAGAACTGTAGCTAGAAGAATTGGTTGCTTGTTTATATAAGTTGTTCACTGAATCTAAGAACTGTAGCTAGGAAAATTGGCTGCACTGTTAGAGAAATAATTGTCAAATATTGTGTAAAAGTATAGGTAATGTTTTCCTATTTTCTGGAGTATGTATTTAGAGTTCCTTTGTACTTAATTGAAATAATTCTTTTAAAGAATATTAGAGAATCTGAGGAAAAACCCATACCACTTTCGCGAAACTGTGTTGAGAATATCAGAAGATTTATTAAGGAAAACTAGAATGACAAACAAAATCTTGGGAAGGATAGGAATTCCCCAAAAATAAAACTATTACATTAACTAGTTAAGGTAGATTTTCTGAAGTTGCAGCTTATCTAACTCAGGAACAACTTTAAAATCATCTATTAATCGAAAGGATGACAAACATTGATGGATGAAATAAATAGGTATATATTGTGATCACCCAGCGTTAAACTATTCTCATAAATCTAGTCATGCATAAGAACTCTGTGAATGCAATAAAACCATAGATTAATTCCAAATAGTCACAATGAAAAACAAGAAATTCAGCAAGCTCACGAATTTTAGTCATGTAAGACACTAGTGACTTCTGGAAGTTTCATTGAAATGCAAAAGATTACAGTCTTGGAAAGGTATCGTATATTGTAACCTTACAAGCTCCATAGAAAAATCATTTTAAAACATTCTTTCTCATAAGATAAAAAACATTGAGATTTTATCAAACTGGAGGTAAATTTATGCTAAAATATTTACCCTTTTTCAACCATATACATCAAACAGAGTATAGAATAAACCCTTGGGAAAATTGAGGAAGGATAGCCTTCGACTTCCAAAAAAGAGAGAACTATGTGTTTAAATAAAACTCAGGAAAGTAATAAAAAATAACCAGTAGTGAATTATGAAAGCCCTCTCTCATTTATAACACAGTCACATATATAAGTGTTCCAATATAATAACAGGATGGTGACCAGAGAGCCCTGTGCCAAAAACTCCATACTCGGCCATAGTCGTAGGCCTCCTTGCCTTATATAAAAACCTCATATAAACTTCTGGAAACAAACACAAGACAAGCCATCAGAGGAGCCATGACTCTAGCAGACTCAATAAACCCATCTAGAGTTTCATTTATGGTCTTTTCAGCTTGTAGACCTATCCATAAAAAACCCTATTACAAATAGTGCCAGAGAGATTCGTATTACCTATTGAAACTAGCAACAATAAATGCTAAAAATAACATTGCTATAGATAGCATTTTGGGATACATTCCAATTTTAATTAGTCCCTAAATTGAAATTGAAAATTAAATTTCCAATTTGATCTCAGTAGATGTTTGTAAAATAATTAATTAATTCATTTTGAGTTAATTAGTTGGAGAAAATCAAACATGAAGTCTATGTGAAGACATGCAACAATTATCCCTTTGATTGAGGAAGTTATCCCTTAATTAAGGAGATCAGGATGAGTTGTACTTCAAGTTGTGATTAGTTAGCTCAGTTAAATGAGTTAAGTCCAGTTGGATTAGTTCCAACAGTTTGTGGAACTGATTGTGAGTTCAGTTAGTCAATGCATGCATGGATGAAACTAGTGTACTCACGATAACTGAATATTCTCTCATAAATAACTCATGCATGTCAGTTCAGACAAAGACCCAGTTGAGATTAAAGATAGGGACATTGTACTATCAGTTGGAGGAATTTTCCTATAAAGGAAACTCATCCATGCAAAAGGAATAAGGTTCCTTGAGGATTGCGGAGTTTTACAGGGTGTGAGATCAGTGTGAGTGATCAATGTTACACTTGGTAACAGTAGGATCACCTAGGAGAAACAACGCAAGGAAATAGGAGGCTTGGAGGGCAGAGGAGAAGGCTTGTGAGAAGCCTTGTTTTCCTGTGAGCATCCAGGAGGATTGTACTGAGATCTAGTTAGCTGTGGGAGCTAAATCTTTGTGTAATGTTGATGTTTTTCTACCTTGTATGATAATATAGATAGGGGTGTTTTAGGTTGAGGTTTTCCCCAGAGTATTCTTCTGTGTTTCACGTGTATTTATTCTTCTTCTTTTGGTTATAGTGTTTAGCTCGATCTTTAAGCTTCCGCAAGTTTGATAGTATAAGTAGATTATAGTATTTTGCATTGGTATATTTCATTATCAAGTTAATCTATAGTGATAATTTCTACATGGAATCAGAGGTAGCTGATCTATAGAGAAATTTCTATATGGTATCAGAGAAAAGTTTATCGGAGCAGTGAACAGTATACAAAGAAGAGAATTTACAGTAAAAAAAAAATGGGTCACGAGTTTGCAGAGCAGATCTGAAAATTTTTGTGCAAAATTTTCAGAAAAAAAATAGAAGATCTGCATTCCTTGTGAAAAAAATACCCAAATTCAAAAAAACAACCGGCTGAATTGGAGTTCAGATGACAGAGATATTGCTCATTTAAAATCAGCTCTTTTTCTAGAAAATTTCGTGACGGCAGGAAACATGAAACAGATTGGTGTGCTAGCCAAGAACCTATATGCACTTGAGGTACAAGATGCATGCAAAGCCTTGAGGAGCAAGACAAAGGTTAGATACTTGGTGGTTGAGAGGGAGAGTAAATTACTGGTCAACATGTAGTCCCAGAAGAAGTCTCAGACAATTGTGGAGGAGCCACAATTGGAGATGCTGAGAGGAGACCGAGTGGAGACATCCACTCATGCAGAGACCTCCAGTAGGGGAAAATTTCAAGCCAAGTCAGCAGAGGGATCACATGCAGCCATACCTCCAGGTGTGAAGTGGGGCGATGTGAAGTGATAGTCTAAAGAAGGCTGAAATTGTGCAGGGTCCATTGAGAGGTTTTATCTCATGGATCGTACCTTGCTACAGGAGTCCAAAGTACATAGTAGTGGGAGGAGATCAAGAGAAGCACCAAAGATGGTTCTTCATTAAAGCATGATGATGAAGAAAATCTAGCCTTAGCAAGTAAGGTGAGGAAAGGGAAAGGGAAGGCTTCCCACTCTAAATTGAGTTCTTCCCATGGTGGGAAGAAGATTGACAAATCTAAAGTGCGATGCTTTAATTGTCATGAGGTGGGCCATTATGCAACAAATTGTCCAAAGAAGAAATCCAAGAAGGGATCCTCGAAAGGATCAGATGGTGAGGAACTAGCCTCACAGTTCGAATTGTATTTTACCCTCATCGCATGCATGGTTTCATCGATGGTGGGTTGTGTTTGGTACCTGGATAGTGAAGCCTCATTCCACATGACCGGCGATAAGAGTTTATTTAGTAGCTTGGATGAGAAGGACCTATAGATGCACATAGAGATGGGCGATGATGGAAAGTATCGTGTTTCAGGTGAAGGCACAATTGTGTTTCAGAGGGAGCATGGAGCTCCTCTCACCCTGTATGATGTAAAGTATGTGCTTGGATTGAAGAAGAACCTGGTATCTGTCACAATTTTGGAAGATAAAGGTTATGATGTAGACTTCAGTAAAGGAAATGCATTCCTGAGACACGTCACCATGGGTTAGACCAAGAGGATTGGGATTCGAGTGAAGAATCTCTACAAGCTGGAGGTAGATGGTTGTGATGCATTGAGTTCCAAAGAAGAGTTAGTGCAAAGACAAGATATTGGTGATTTATGGCATAGAAGGTTAGGCCACTTGCATCATGGGGCCTTGAAGATCATGCAACAGATCTCTACCAGACTTCCCAAAGGTAAACTTGAGCAAAACGATACGTGCAAAGGTTGTACCTTGGGTAAGTATGAAAAAGCTTCCTTTCAGGATCGAGACAGTCGAAGTGAAGTAATCTTGGAGTGAGTTCATATAGATGTGTGTGGACCATTCTTGACAGCCTTGTGATAAAGGAAAGTGTTCCCTTTGTGGACAAAGGCAATCCCTCTAGCCCTAGAGTGGGTCTAGTCACAGCAAAACAAAACAACAATCGATTTCCTTAAATAATCATCATTGGAGGCCTACCTCAAAACCGATGTTTGGTGAAGCTTCCGTTGCGCTGCTCCAGCTTCCATTTCTTTCTCCTTAATGATTAATTGACCTGAAACACCACAAGGAAACAACAGAGCACGTAACCAAGAACAACAATGATATATTTACTTATAAAGTCAAGGAATTACAAAATATCAAGTAAATTGTACACAAGGTATAGTAAATCGTTATTGATTTTATTAAAATAAATCAAGAGCAAAGCTTACAACTAAGCCTTAACGTCACAAGCCTTCTCAGAGGGTCCAATTGGTATGTTCCTTCAAGCATTCACTCTCAAGAATGGGTCTCCCAAATGGATAATATCTCTCTCTCTCATTTACACACTTTAATGCAAGGTTAAGGCACTCCACAACCTCTTACCAAACTATCAGCAATTCCACACTTGTCAAACTCACACCAAAGCTATCTAATCTACTTCAATCCAACTAGTAGTCAGTAACTAGGAACTTGTACCTAGCTGATCACAACAATGGTGAGTGCTTTTATAAGAGGAGGAGCCTCCATGAAATAAGGGAGAGGGAGCTTATCCTCAAGGGAGGTTTCATAAAAGGTGGAACTACCATCCGAAAGGAGGGAAGGTGAACCAGTTGGACCCAACAACCAGTTCTAGAATCACTCCTAAAGCTGATTGTTTGAACTAATTCGCCTAATCTGGATCATCGTAGGTCATGAACTAAGGATTAGTGACAACATTGCAAGGGAGCAATGCGTCGAGACCAATCATCGCAATAAGCATCTGGAAGACTTGCACTGAGCCCTAAAATTCGATCATCGTGGGAAACACGTGTACACTTGTGATGGTGTCACAACGATATAGTTCATGATAGTGGATCATCGTACATTTTAATGGTTTACTTGTGACGATCCAGAAACTTAGGCAAAAGGGTCAATCTTCAGCATTAGAGAGCACTTGCTTAATATTCTTGCATGAGTGGGAAGATATGTACATGTTTATTTGATGTATGACATAGTGGAGGGACTGAGATGAGGTCAGTGACAAATTATTGTGTAACAGATGCCCCCTAAAGCATGAAGCCCGAGAGAGTGGGAGGGGTGAAATGCTTTACAAAATCGTAACCGAACGGGAACACTGCCATGAAGAACCTATATGCAAAAGTACAAATGATATCTCTGATAGTGAAATACATGTAGTCTAGGCATGGGCATAACCATCCAAAAGACATATGAAACGTGGTCTGTGGTATGGACGCAGCCACTCTATTATGGTCACAACCATCCATGAAGACTCTAGTATGGTCGCAGCCATCCAATCAAAGAGTCATGTATGTAATTGCAAACCAATCCACTTAGCCTGAAAATATGTAATCTTAGTCTAGGGTCTTGAAGCCCTAACCAATCATAGTACAAATTCTAGCATGCAAACAGATGTGCTGAAGTCGTGCATGATAGAAAGTTGCTTGATTACCGGTCAATGATGAGAATTATTAACAAGCACGGGAGAGACCACCAATAATGCCAATGGTTCTCAAGGTACTACCAGTACAATCCACTAAGTGTGAAAAAATGATCTGGAGTCGAACACTCGTGGAATAATCCAATCGAAGACCAATGATGAAAGCCTGTCATCAGGTGTGAAGAACTTTCCATTGAGGCATGCAAGCTTCAAGGTACCGAAAGGGATCTCTAGATCAACCTCCTGGATAATGAGCTGGCGTCGATAGGAGGCGATCCATCATGGGAGGGCCATAATGTTTCCCCCATCAACGATGCAAGACAAGGAAAAAGTGGTAGATGGTGAAACGAAGAATCAGAGGAGGAGGTAAGGGTGTGAAATGCAGAAATATTATACTCTTGAACATATCAGGTGACAAAACTCTAGAATGCGATAGCATTTTGGGACCAAGGGATTGGAGGTCTGATGGAGACAACATGGATCAGATGGAATGAGGCAAAATGGCAACCCAAAACCCTAGAAGGTCAATGACGATGTGAAGATATCCCAACCCGACGAGAAGCAAGAGTGTCGATGTTCAAGAGTGACTTGCTGCCATAGGTAACCAATAACAAATTCCAAATTCCCCCCCCAGGATTGCTGGCGAGTGCCCCAATTATTTTTGAAAAACAAGCTTGAATGGGATAGCATATGCTTTTGATATAAGTTTGACCTTCAGACGAATCCAACCTAGTAATATTTTAACGAGACCCAAGGAGGAGAAGCTTGGGTCCCGTCATGGCAACGAGTCCAATGTCGTCAGGGTTTAACGAGTCTGACATAGGCAAAACTTGGAGTCTTTTTCATGTTTAGAGAGTTTGAAAAAGACACAGAAAAGAAAACTCCAGGGGGTGCCTTTTCGTAAATTTGTGTTCCTCGAGGCCGAAAAAGTAGAAAACAATACTCGAGAGAACCACTTGACCATTACAATCAAGGAGTACTTTTCATAAGTAGTGGTCCCAATCTGAAAAAGTAAAAATGTGATCGAAAACACGTCATTTCATAACCAAAATCGAACTTGAAATAACAAAAATCCGGCCATCTTTTCATGTTTATACGGTCGGAAAAGCGCTGAAAGTGGACCACCTTTTTATTCCGTTTAATGAGTTAAAAAGGAAAACTCGGCAATCTTTCGTATTTTATAATTCTGAAAAGAGCTTAAAGAAGACTTGTAAAAAATTTCACAATATGGACCAAGCATGTATTAATCATTAAATGTATCCACCGTCCCTGTTTCTACACAAAAAAAAAAAAACCAAAGTATAAGATCCATTCGACAAAAATGCACTATAAATTTGAAAAATTAGGTCAAAACCCTAAAACCATAGCTAAAAACCGACAACATATTGCAAAACCCTACGCCATATAGTCAACAAACCCTAAAATTTTGAAAAAAAAAGGCTATATAAAGGCCTATGGTAAATCATTTTTACATTACATTTTCAGTTTTTACCCTTGGTAATATTTCAAGTGCATACCTGTGCGCTTTTTGGAGCTCAATCCCAGTACCTATGGTTGACCATTTCACCCGAAACTTTGGCCAAGTAAGTACGTCACTCCCTGCGCTACATTTTGATTGTTTTCAAGTCCAATTTCATGTTTCTTAGGTAGGTTTTGGTGAATTTTTTGTTTTTTATTTTCTCCTCGGTCGTCACGAAAATCCCTCATGGGTTGGCGACGGTCGAGGATTTTAGACATATCACCATCGAGATCATCGCTAGAGATAGGTGTAGTGCCATGAAAATCAGGAAAGAGTGAACTATGAAAATTGAGCCGTCGTTGTTGTTTGAGAAACAACCACGACAGCACCATAAAATATGAAATTTAATATATCGCATGTTTTTAGCCCATGAAAACAATTCTAATTATATTTTTCCTTAATGCAGAGAGCAACAATGGCATTTGTATGGCAAGAGAGAACCCACGATGTTGATGACGAATGAGAAATGAATGATCCTCAGTGTAGAAGAGCCCTGCGAGACTGTGGGTTACTGAAATTCTTCCTTACACCACACCTTCGGGCACAGCCAGACTTGCTTGAGTTCCTGATCCGTTCCTGGAACCCGACGGAGGGCAAGTTCGTCATTCGAGGTCAGGATATTGAGTTTGACGTGACCGACATATATTTCCTGACAGGTTTGTCTCGTTACGGTGAGAGACCACTCATGGAGGGTATGTGGGTTGCTGGAGGGACTCTTGATATGCTGATAGCATGGGTGTGCCCGGGGGCACACAAATCGGCCACTAGCGGGAAACTACAGATCTCGACAGTGGAGGACATGACCCTTCGCATAGTATTGTTTATGATTACGAGAGCAGTAGGCTCTCAAGCATAGCATGAGGCAACGAAGACCCAACTGCGATTGGCTCTAGACTGTCTTACTCTGACCATGTACAACTGGGCCGAGGCAGTGTCTCTGAACATGAAGAGACAACTGACTAAATGCCGACGGGGAGAGACCAAACAGTTTGGATATGGATCCATCCTGATACCGCTCATGCTGGAGTGGGTACCATTACTTCAGCTGTAGGACATGGACCTGTATGTGCCAGGACCACGAGAGACTCGCATTACTAGATGGGCACATGTGATGCCACGAGGAGGTGGCGGTCGGCCAGTGTCATGGGGAGTACTATTCCGGGAGTGGCTGGATCGACAGAAGGTTATCGTCAAGGATTGGCCCTACGCAGGCACAGACTTCCAACGAGATCCTGACATGCTGCTCCCACCTGGCAAGCAGTGGGACAAGGGAGGTAACACACTTGGTCAAACACGACACTGTTTATGTGTTTTGTTTTTTATAATGTTTTTGGATTTTCACATGCATATGTCTTAATCGTGATGTCCATGTCATTTTCATATGTGGGACCTGAGAGACCTGTTGGACTCACTCCTATAGCATGTAGGGAGGAAAATAGAGAGCTGGCTCTGCCTCACCCAGGAAATGATGCAGAGGAGGAGATCGCCCAAAACCTCGAGGGCCTAACCGATGGGATCCCAAATTACAGTGGGGTCGAGGAGGTCCCACGGGAGTACCAGAGACATACTGTTGGCGCAACACCTAGGATTCACAGACTCCTTAGATAAGTAGTGTGGGTGGTGGTCTGCTATAGGGAGCAGAATCCACCACGGTCGACACCTAGGCTTACTTTTCTGCTATTTTTTAGAGACATGTGTCTCGGATGTATCATGAACACATACTCTATTTTTTGACATACACAATATTTTTAGAGTGCCTCGGTGCGCTACATGATATGTTTATACTATCTATGTTTTATTACTATGCCTAAATGCTTGCATACAATGTTTGATTTATAAATTGCGAAAATGTTTGTCTAATACATGGTTTGCCAATGCATCAGTTAATGTGTTTAAGCTTCTAGGAATATGTTGATATGTGATAATATCAAAATTTCTTTCCAATAATCTAACATGCAAATATAACCTTAAAATTTGAGGGCTTCTGACGAAATAATGCCCGTTAAGTTGGAGAACAACAAGTTGAGAATCCAGGTTCACAAACAATGCATGAATATCCAGGTTAATAACCTCGGTCAATAGTTCAATGACAACGCTATATTTAGTGACATTGTTTGTGGTACAACCTAGACAAACAACTTGAAGGTCCACTAACTCACCGTGAGGGTCGTAGATCACCCATGCCGCAAGGAAATATTCTGGGTACTACAGCAGGAACCATCAGCGAAACCAATGTAAGGTGCACCAGACATCTACACACAAATTAAAAAGACACAATAAGTGGTGATAACGCCTACACACCAAGCCACACATGCACACACACTGAAAACACACATATGTACACGGGAGATGCATGAAGTTCATGCATAATAGTTTTTGAGATAAAGCCCATTCTGGGGCTTATCTAGAGGGTTCCCTTCATAATCAATCAGCTCATAGGTCCCTTTTTGTAAAACACATTTCACAATATAAGGCCCATGCCATATAGGCTCGAATTTTCATACCCCCAGCTTATCATTTGCTTGATCATAGAGCAGGACTAGGTCTCCTTCAACGAAAGAACGAGGGGTGATAGTTTGATCGAAGTGAGTTTTCACTCTCTTCTTTTGTGCTTCAATGACTAAAGAGGCTAGTCGATGGGTCTCATCTAGCCGCTCTAGGTAAAGAAGGCGTTCTTCTACGATAGTAGTAATAGGGAGCAATTTGATGGCTAATTTTATAGAAGCGATCGCGCATTCAATCAGAAGGGTAGCCTCCAAACTGTAAACAAGTTGAAATGGATTGAATCTGGTGGCATCCTTCATTGAAGTACGATAGGCCCATAAAGCAAAAATCAACATCAAATGCCAATTAGACTTGTGCATACCAATGGGACGCTGAAGCATCATGACCAACACCTTGTTGACGGTTTCTACTTGGCCATTGGCCTGAGGATAATACAATGTCGAACTATCATGACGCAAGCCTAGCTGGGTTGTTAACTCAATCATCATATGACCACAGAAATGAGAACCATGATCAGTGACAATAGCCTGAGGGACTCCGAATCGAGAAATTACATGATTGAATAAAAATTGAGCCACTGTCTTACCATCATTAGATAGTCTAGGCATCGCCTCGACCCATTTTGTAAAATAATCAACGACAACGATGATATACCCATGCTGCATTTTGATTGTTTTCAAGTCCAATTTCATGTTTTTTAGGTAGGTTTTGGTGAATTTTTTGTTTTGTATTCGCTCCTCGGTCGTCGCAGAAATCCCTCACGGGTTAGCGACGGTCGAGGATTTTTACACACACCACCATCAAGATCGTCGCTAGAGATAGGTGTACTGCCACGACGATTGGGAAAGAACGAACTATGAAAATTGAGCCATCACTGCTATTTGAAAAATAGCCGCGACGACGTCGTAAAATATGAAATTTTATATATCACATGTTTTTAGCCCATGAAAACAATTCTAATTATATTTTTTCCTCAATGCAGAGAGCAACAATGGTATTTGCATAGCAAGAGAGAACCCATGATGCTGATGAAGAATGAGCATTCAATGATCCTCAGTGCAGAAGAGCCTTGCAAGACTGCGGGTTACTAAAATTCTTCCTTACACCACACCTTCGGGCACAGCTAAACTTGTTCGAGTTCCTGATTTGCTCATGGAGCCCGATGGAGGGTAAGTTTGTCATTCGCGGTCAGGATATTGAGTTCGACGTGACTGATATATATTTCCTGACAAGTTTATCTCGTCACGGTGAGAGACCACTCATGGAGGGTATGTGGGTTTCCAGAGAGACTTTTGATATGTTGATAGAAAGGGTGTGCCTAGGGGCACACAAATCGGCCACTAGCGGGAAACTGCAGATCCCGATAGTGGAGGAAATGACCCTTCACATAGTACTATTCACAATTATGAGAATAGCAGGCTCTCAAGCATAGCATGAGGCAATGAAGACCCAACTGCGATTGGCTCTAGACTGTCTTACTCTGACCATGTATAACTGGTCCGAGGCAGTGTCTCTAAACATGAAGAAACCACTAACCAAATGCCGACGGGGAGAGACCAAACAGTTTGGATATGGGTCCATCCTGATATCGCTCATGTTGGAGCGGGTACCATTACTTCAGCTGCAGGACATGGACCTGTACGTGCTAGGACCACGAGAGACTCACATTACCAGATGGGCACATGTGATGCCACGAGGAGGTGGTGGTCGGCCAGTGTCATGGGGAGTACTATTCCGGGAGTGGCTAGATCGACAGAAGGTTATCATCAAGGATTGGCCCTACGTAGGCACAGACTTCCAAGGAGATCCTGACATGCTGCTCCCACTTGGTGAGCAGTGGGACGAGGGAGGTAACACACTTGGTCAAACACCACACTATTTATGTGTTTTGTTTTTTATAATGTTTTTGGATTTTCACATGCATATGTCTTAATCGTGATGTCCATGTCATTTGCAGATGTGGGACCTGAGAGACCTGTGGGGCTCGCTCCTACAGCACGGAGGGAGGACAACGGAGAGTTGGCTCTGCCTTGCCCAGGCAGTGATGCAGAGGAGGAGATCGCCCAGAACCTCGAGGGCCTAACCGATGGAATCTCGGATTATAGGGGGGTCGAGGAGGTCCCGCGAGAGTACCAGAGACATACTATTAGGATGACACCTAGGATGCACAAACTCCTAAGATTAGTAGTGTAGGTGGTGGTCTGCTATAGGGAGTAGAACCCACCACAGTAGACGCCTAGGCTTACTTTTCTGCTATTTTTTAGAGACACATGTCTTGGATGTATCATGAACACATAATCTATTTTTTGACGTACACATTATTTTTTGAGCGCCTTGGTGTGCCACATGATATATTTATACTATCTGTGTTTTATTACTGTTTCTAAATGTTTTCATACAATGTTTGATTTATAAATTGCATAAATGTATGTCTAATACATGATTTGCCAATGCATCTGTTAATGTGTTTAATCTTCTTGGAATATGTTGATATGAGATAAAATCAATTTTTTTTTCCAATAATCTAACATGCAAATATAACCTTAAAATTTGAGAGCTTCTGATGGAATAACACCCGTTAAGCTGGAGAACAACAAGTTGAGAATCTAGGTTCACAACCAACGCATGAATATCGAGGTTAATAGCCTCAGTCAATAGTTCAATGATAGTGCTATATTCAACGACATTGTTTGTGGTACAACCTAGAAAAATAGATTGAAGGTCGACTAACTCACCGTGAGGATCATAGCTCACCCATGATGTGGAGGAAAGATTCTGGGTACTATGGCAGGCACCATCAGCAAAACCAATGTAAGGTGCACCCGACATCTGCACACGAAGTAAAAAGACACAATAAGCGGTGATAATGCCTACACACCAAACCACACATGCACAGACACTGAATACACGCGTATGTACACAAGAGATGCACGAAGTTCATGCATAATATTTTTTGAGATAAAGCCCATTCTGGGGCTTATATAGAGGGTTCCCTTAATAATCAATCAGCTCATAGGCCCCTTTTCGTAAAACGCATTTCACAATATAAGGCCCATGCCATATAGGCTCGAATTTTCCTACCCCCAGCTTATCATTTGCTTGATCGTAGAGCAGGACTAGGTCTCCTTCAACGAAAGAACGAGGGGTAATAGTTTGATCGAAGTGAGTTTTCACTCTCTTCTTCTATGCTTCAATGACTAACGAGGCTATTCGACAGGTCTCGTCTAGCCGCTCTAGGTAAAGAAGGCGTTCTTCTATTGGAGTAGTATTAGGGAGCAATTCGACGACTAATTTTAGAGAAGGGATCTCGCATTCAATCAGAAGGGTAGCCTCTAGACCGTAAACAAGTTGAAATGGGGTGAATCCGGTGGCATCCTTCATTGAAGTACGGTAGGCCCATAAGGCAGAAAACAACATCAAATGCCAGTTAGACTTGTGCATACCAATGGTTTGCTGAGGCATTATGACCAACACCTTGTTGACGGCTTCTACTTGGCCATTGGCCTAAGGATAATATGGCGTTGAACTATCATGATGCAAGCTTAGTTGGGTTGTTAACTCAGTCATCATACGACCACAGAAATGAGAACCATGATCAATGACAATAGCCTGAGGGACACTGAATCAAGAAATTACATGATTGAATAAAAATTGAGCCACTATCTTACCGTCATTAGATAATGTATGCATCACCTCGACCCATTTCGTAAACTAATCAATGACAATGATGATATACCCATGCCCCCTAGCCGAGCGAAGGTTACAGGTCATATAATCTATGCCCCATTTGGCAAAAGGGCCGACGGTAATGACAGGGTGTAAAGGAGAGTGAGGCGCACGTATCTTCCGTTGGTAAATTTGGCATGCATGACAAGAACGAATGGAAAGAATGTAGTCCTTAAAAATAAATGGCCAAGAATACCCAGCGCGGAGGATTTTTTTGGCAGTAGCATAACCAGACATATGACCACCACAGGTGCTGGAGTGGCAGTCATTCAAGACTCGTTCGGCTTCCTCGAATGTCAAACAATGATAGAGAACAAAATCAATGCTGAGACAGTAAAGGGTGTCCCCAATAATGTGATAACGCTGAGAATGATGGCGAATGTGTCGCCGAGCATCCTTGGACAAATAAAGACGAAAAGAGAACGTCTGAAGATAGACAATAATATCCCCATACCAGGGATCGAGGGTGTTGATCAAGAAAAGAGTATCTTCCGGAATGCGATCCTCTAACCGAGAGGGTGCAGTAGCGGATGGGAGCGAGCAAAGCAATTCAGCGAAGACGAGGGATTTCTTAGACTTGGTTGTAGTAAACTCCAAATCAAACTCTTGGAGGATAACAATCCACTTGGAGTATCTGCCCCCCAGTAACTGACGCGACAAGATGTAGGTCATCGGGTTGCAATCAGAAATCACTCTCATCATGTCCAATAAAATGTAGTGACAGAAACGTTGGACCACATGAACGACTGCCAAAGCAAGCTTCTTGACATAAGCGTATCGAGTTTCCATGTCAAGTAAATTGTGACTGAGATAATAGACAACATGCTCGGCACCATGATCATTGTCTTGAAACAAAACCATGTCAATTGTGCTATTGGTGGTGGCCAGATGAAGAGTATAGTCGCGGTGACAATCAGGCGGACGTAACAAAGGAGTAGAAACAAGGAGTGCCTTGAGTTGCTCGAATGACTCTTGTGCGGCGGTATCCCAAACAAAGGAGGTGTCCCGCTTCAACAACCGCATATAGCCTTTAGCAATTTCAGCGTAGTTTGGAATAAAACGACGTAAAAAAATTTCTTTACCCTGCAAACTCTACAACTGCTGCAAAGAAGTAGGGGGAGGAATATTTAGAATGGCTTCAACTTTGAGGGGATCCAGATGGATGCCCTCCTTAGAGACGACAAACCCAAGAAGCTTGCCGGATTCGACGCAAAAGACACATTTATGTGGATTGAGACGGATACGGTAGTGTTGACAGTGAAGAAAGATCTCGCGAAGATGATTCGGATGGTCATGGCGCTTTGCTGAATGAACGGGAAGGTCATCTAGATAAGGTTGCACAATGTGATGAATATCATGAAATGCATAGGACATTGTGCATTGGAAGGTGGCACCGGCATTCTTGAGACCGAAAGGGAGCTTCTTATATGCTAAGGTACCTCACGGATAGATAAAGGCGATTTTGTGTTGATGCACTGGAGATATATTGATCTGGTTGTAACCAGAAAAGTCATCTGTAAACGAATAGATTTCACTTCCAGCACAATTGTCAATGAGCTGGTCAATGAAAGGCATAGGATAATTATCTTTAGGATAGGCACGATTAATGTCGCGGTAGTCAACACAAATCCTAATAGTACCTTGTTTCTTAGTGCCAGGGACAATATTAGAGACCCAATCAGTGAGCGGGATAGGGTAAATAAACCCAACTTTAAGAAGTTTCTCAGCTTCTCCTTTAATAGCCACAACCATTCAAGGGTGCACAGGGCATAAACGCTATCGAATAGGTTTGGCACCTAGATACGTAGGGATCTCATGCACCACGATACTAGGATCGATGCCCAGAATTTCTTCATTTAACCAATCAAAAACGTCAAGAGATTCTCTGAAAAGATTAGTATAAAGTTGAATCTCCTCTGGAGTACAGGTTACTCCAATGTGAATATTCTCGACAATCCCTAGTTTGACAGAGATGTTGATAGGCATCGTTTGTGTAATGTTCCCCATATTTCCCTTAGAGAAGACTTCATGGACTTGAATAGGCATCTGAAGGGGTTGGGAGGGGACACAAGAAGCAAACTGCTCAAGACAAGTAGTCATGGCCCCATGGCTAGGGAGAAACAAGGAGTGATGGTGTTGATCAAACGAAGGAGGCTCCTCAAAATACATAGTCTCGATAATCACTTCATCGAAAGGAAAGATTTCCTGTAACGGATCTGAAGGAGCACTATCTCCAAGCCAAGGGGATTGTACATATGTGTCGAGAGACCTGCTTGAAGGAGCAGGCTCAGAAGATGACGCCGATGCAGAAACAATTTCGACATAGTCGTGCTCGGCAGGACTCAACGGCATGACATCTCCCCAAGATTCTACCTGATCGACGGGAGGAAGGACCCAAGGATCAGAACGAATAGAAATCATACTGCTGGGAGCGATGTTGGAAGGTGAGAGTGAAAAAACACCCATAAGGGTAGGGTCTTTAAAAAGTCCCGCACCCACACTCTCATATGGAACAACGGTATGCTCCACAAAAGGCACGTTGCCATGAGAAGAAGAAAAAGCGAAGAAGGAAAATTGGTCAACCATGACAATTTTCCCTTGATGGGGAAAACGAAGGACACAAAATAGAGATGAAGCCATGGCTTGCATGGCATATGTTCGGCTTCATCCTAAGAGAAGGTTGTAAGTTAAATTTGCATCGACAACTTCGACCTCAACTTCAACTGTCTTCCCTTCCAGAGTAATGGGCAAACGTGGGGGGATACAAAAAGGACGGGAATCTCTTCCATCAAAGGCTTCCAAGGTATTTGGAGACTAACTCAGGGTTGGGGAACCAATAGCCTTCCAACAAGCAACAAACATGATGCAAGTGGAAGCGCCCTCATCAATAACTATACGGTGAATATTCTTAGAGTTAATGATGACCTGAATGAGGACGGTGATCTGATGAGGCAGTCTCAGTACATGATTATCTAGATCAAAAGTGATCAAATCCAAGTCATCTGGGTCAATGCCACCAATGGCTGATAGTAGAGACTTCCTCTGAGAGGGACAGCTCTGAAGGACTTCCAATGCAGACATTGTTGAAGGAGCTTGGGCTAGGTCCTCAACAATGCTATAGTGCTGCGCAGCACAAGTGTTAGGGTTGTAGGAAGACTTCCGGAGTACTCCTTTGGGAGGAGGTCGAATGACTGCCTCAGTACTAGGCCACTCGATATGGAGGGGACCAGTACTGGATGAAGGAACACTGGAGGGGACTTCAGTTTCCTTCCTGGCGGGTGGAGGATATTCTTTTGACTGAGTACTAATATGGATGGGAATCGTCCCAGCCATAAAGACTTGAGAGCCGAAAGTGGAAGAAGATTGAGGTTGATCAGCCACCATTTGAGTCTGTTGCGAGGGAAAAGGCTCTTTGAGCACAACAGGAGTCCCAGGGGTGCCTTTAAGCAAATGACTAACCTTAGACCGTCTAGGATAGTCTTTAGTATAGTGATCCTCATCGCAAATGAGACAAGGGTACTTAGGTTTGCGTTTGGCACCATCCTCGGCCGGAGGCTTAGGAGGATCCTGTTTTGGTTGATCAACTTTATTCTTCCCTTTTCCCTTTTTCTTACATTTTGAAGTTTTATCTGCCACGGTGGACTAGACGGCATTAACTTCAAAAGTTTTACCAGGATTGGATGGGACCTGAGAAGCATTTTTAGTTGGAGCAGTAGACTTTTGCTTCATAGGGTTCGTGGAAGACTTTCTAGAGAACGAACTAATGGAACCAATGACACCATCAACAGATGGGGTTGATGGAGCTTTGGAAGTTTCGGGTTGCAGAGCATCAGGAAAATAATCATATAGTGTACCAGACTGGGAATAAACCAAGTCCAGATACTGAGCACACGCAATAGCTTTCTCTTCAGTAACACATGCCCCCATAGCAATATCCCGAGCTATCGGATCGATGAACGAGGTTGTAAACCAGTCAGTCAGAAGCTGATCAGGGATCCAGAACTTAATCAAACGATGACGCCTCCTCCATTCATGAATATGATCGGAGATATGCATGGTTGTGTCCTATTTCAAAGATGTTAGGAGGTGTGTGCCCGTTTCATATCGAATCGGCAACTGAAAATGAGTTAGAAATGCCATAGCAAGCGAGTTAAAGTCCTGAAAAGTTCCACGAGCTAGCTCAATATACCATTTCATGGCAGAGCCAGTGAGAGTCCATTGGAACAGACAGAGCCGGATGGAATTGTCAAGCCATGAATTAGATGAACACCATAGGTGATAGGTCATGACATGAGCTTGAGGATCTTCTCTAGATTTACCGTCAAATTTGGGACAATCACCGGGAATCTTAATCGGAACCAGTGGCCAATATGGATTATGAAGGATGGGATCATTTGTCAATTTGGACACATCAGGCAGTTCCAAAGTCACCAAGAAAGGTAATTGAGGATTGAAGGACATCTGAGGCCGTGGATAAGAAACGACATTAGGGTTCCATCTAGCTCCTTGTTGCCCCCATTGATTTTGCCCAGATGGATTTTGCCCGTAAGGGTTTTGTCTGTAAGGGTTTTGTCCATAGGGATTATAAGTATAACCGGACGGTTGACCCAGGTTTTGACCACCAACAGCCCATTGATTACCAACCTGACCAACAGGAGCAACATACAGCTACTGAAAATTATGATAAGGATTGACCTGTGGTTGTTGATAATTTTGATATGGGGTGGTTTGAGGCTACTGAAAATTTTGAAAACCATATGGCAGCTGAGCTCCAAACTGAGCCTAGGGTCTAGGCTGCATTTGATAAGCAGGTTGGGTTTGGAGTCCAGACTGGGTATGGTAACTAGGTGGAGCTTGAGAAACAACGAGTGTTTGAGTGCCCGGTTGAGCGGGACCAAACAGATGTCCTTGCGAAAACTGAGGCTGGCCCATCTGGCTAGAAGGTTGGCCTAGTTGAGACTGAGGTTGACCCATTTTCCCAGGAGGTTGAACCTACTTGGTATTGGGTTGACCTTGCAGAATCGAAGGCTGGCCTGTTTAACCAGAGGGTTGAGCGGACTGAACAGTAGGTTGGCCTTGTTGAATTTGAGGTTGGCCTACTTGTCCAGAAGGTTGACCAGGCTGGACAGTAGGTTGGCCTTGCTGGATTTGAGGTTGACCTACTTGTCCAAAGGGGTGACCTTGCTGGGCACTAGGTTGGCCTTGTTGGATGTAAGGCTGACCTGGTTGACCAGAAGGCTGCCCGAAGTAAGTAAAAGAGGAACCGGTGAAGGCCGAAGGTTGTCCCTGTAAGGGTTGTCCTTGTGGGCCAACAGGTTGCCCTGGATAAGGTTTCCCTCCTTGGTATGGTTGCCCATAAGACGGCTGACCTTGAGAGGGTGGACCTTGAAAAGCCGAAGGTTGTGCTTGGCCACCATGATAACCAGTTGGGCCCCAAGCAATAGATAACGGAATGGAAACCTCAACCACAGGTTGAGATGGGATGTATCCAGGGTGATAAATATGAGCTCCTCGAGGATCATAATAATGAAACAGAGTCTGCGGATTTGGATTCTGAAAAGCATGCATGTATTGATCATACGTCCACCTTGCCAGAATGGAACCAGAAGAAGGTGGAACACTACTGGTGGGATTAACAACTCCAGATGCTGACGCTGAAGGTCCACCACTAGTAGGACCAATGGAAGGTCTAGCAACAGTGGTCACCACTAAGGATGCAGCGATGACACTAACAGCGGGAGCTGAAGAAGCCACACAAACAGTAGGTATAGTCGGGATAGATGTGACAAGCGCATTGTGAATCTGGGGTATAAAATATTCTGAGGTCGGAGCTAGAGTACGGGAGCACATGGAACTTTTAAGGGGAGACTGAGAACCCATGATATCTGCTAAAACATGGTAGCGCAAAGGCAGGGTGATACCAAGAGGGGTAACACAGAAGGGCGAGGGTTTTTCCACTTGCCATAAAGGTTTCATCACTAGAGACGGGGTTCGTCTCATCCATGTTAGAAGAAGACATCGGGACCGAAACACTAGTAGGAGTGACGGGTAAGTCCTCTTCAGAAGGTTCCCAAACAGGGTTCCAATTGATGTCGTACAACTCCTCTTTCGAGGCATGGGAGTTAAGAGGTTGAACACTTGGAACAATAGGAAGGGTACCACTAACCGTCGGTACCTCAGAAGCGACAGAAGATGCAGAGCCTTGTTCACTTGGTATGGGAAACGGGATCGGTGATTCTGACAGGATGATTTAACTCAAAAGTCTTAGGAAAAGATAAAAAAGCAAGGAAAAAGTCCTACGCAAATTGAAACGTAGTCAAAATTTAACAAGGAAAATGTGAACGTGGTCGAATAAATTTTATGACACAGGAACAAAACTTGACCTTTTCATTTTTAAAGAGTCAAGAAAAGGACAAAAGATGACTCTAGTTGTCTTCGAATATTCAATGAGCCTGAAAGGACAAGTGCTTAGATGATGCTTTTCTTTTAAGGAGTCGAAAAGGAATGAAAGTCATACTCTGGAGAATTAGGAAAACGGTTTACCAGACAAACCGTAAAACTGCATATACACCTTGGTGATCAAATGAAAGAGAAATGACCAAGGACTTTCTATACAATAGTCAATCTTCCTGAATGTTGTGTTTGGTGCGTTATGGTTTGTAAGGCAATAGACACAGCTTCCTATGGATGTAGGATGATAACCTAGTGGGTTCTCCCAATATATACTCGACGGTATGGGGAGCACAAGTCTGTTACTAGCAGCTATTGAGTCATAGAAGGAGGAATCACCCAACCTTAACCGAAAACAATAGTGACTAGGTTTAACGACGTCGGAGCATGACTCTAGCCTAGACCTCTAAATAATGTGTGTTAAGTTCCAATGCGTTGTTAAGTTCATTCAGATGATTTTAGAGTTGATCTTGAATTAGGTTTCAGTTTTTAGGCCCTACCTTATGTATGTCAAAAATTCCTAGGATGCAACTAGAATGAGTAAAGCATCAATCGTTTCAATGAACACCTACTTAAAGAAAGGTAGAGAGTTCATTCCCAAGTGAAAACAAAACCAAGACAAACTAATGCAAGCACTAAGAAACACAATGCATCAACACACTAACCCTACAGTGCATTGATACTACTAATGAAATATTTAAATTTTTCTTTCCAATTTCTCAAAACATGAAAATTCGTAATGAAAATGTACTTTCACTTTCGTATACTAAATGAATGCAATCTCTTGATTTTTGTTTTTTTTTAAAATTTAAAGAGACAAACAAGAAAGTGTAAACCTAATCAATCCAAACAATTGTGATCTATGCTTGGTAGTGAAGAAATCGAATCAATATGGGAAATCGATTCAATAATCAAAACTAAAAATCAATCAGCAAGAAAACAAGCAGGAACAAGCCTCAAGCAAATCAATAAGACGATTGCGAATGAACCTTAGATAGACAAGCAACCCAGGAAAATGGTTTGAAACACTTCAAAGAGCTAGGTCACGAGGTCTAAAACACAAGATTCACTCAAATGAAATCAAAGAGAAACAAGCCTTAACCAAACCAATCAAAACAAGTTGATGGGATACAAAAAACAGCAGGGGGTAAGCAAGACTGATGGTTTCAGGAGGAAAAATTGTAAAAAAAAACTTGCACATGAATCATCACAAGCTTATAACTAGCAACTTGTGATGATAGACCAATCGTCGCAAGGGCAAAGACAACAACTGAGCGACGTCGTCGCAGGGGTACACATATCTTCTATGACAGTCCGACTTCAGGAATTGTCACGACTGCACAACAGGTAATCAGCGATGCACAAATTTACTAAAGAGGACCGGGCGATGTCATCGCAACTGTTAAGCTATCTTCAGCGACGAGTCTAGAAAAGGGAAAGTACAAGTGACAACACCCAAAAAACACCAGGCTATCCTTCCAAATAGTAAGGGGAATTCCCAGATTGACCTAGGTAATCCAAAAACTGAAGATGCAACACCAAAAATTCAAGAGACATTAAATCAAAAAGCAAACCAAAAGTAAACAAGAAGAAAACATACAAAGGACTCCCCAATGGAGTCGCCAACTTGTGATAAAGGAAAGTGTTCCCTCTGCGGACAGAGGGAACCCCTCTAGCCCTAGAGTGGGTCTAGTCACAACAAAACAAAACAACAATCGATTTCCTTAAATAATCATCGTTGGAGGCCTACCTCAAAACCAGTGTTTGGTGAAGCTTTCGTTGCACCACTCCATCTTCCGTTTCTTTCTCCTTAATGAGTAATTGACCTGAAACACCACAAGAAAACAACAGAGCACGTAACTGAGAACAACAATGATCTATTTACTTATAAATTCAAGGAATTACAAGCTATCAAGTAAATTGTACACAAGATATAGGAAATCATTATTGATTGTATTAAAATAAATCAAGAGCAAAGCTTACAACCAAGCCTTGACATTGCAAGCCTTCTCAGAGGGTCCAGTCGGTATGTTCCTTCAAGCATTCACTCTCAAGAATGGGTCTCCCAAATGGATAATATCTCTCTCTCTCATTTACACGCTTTAATACAAGGTTAAGACACTCCACGACCTCTTACCAAACTATTAGCAATTCCACACTTGTCAAACTCACAACAAAGCTATCTAATCTACTTCAATCCAACTAGTAATCAATAACTAGGAACCTGTAACTAGCTGATCACAACAATGGTGAGTGCTTCTATAGGAGTAGGAGCCTCAATGAAATGAGGGAGAGGGAGCTTATCCTCAAGGGAGGTTTCATAAAAGGTGGAACTACCATCCCAAAGGAGGAAAGGTGAACTGATTTGACCCAAAAACTAGTTCTAGAATCACCCAGAAAGCCAACTGTTTGAACTAATTCACCTAATTTGGATCGTCGCAGGTCATGAACTAAGGATTAGTGATGACGTCGCAATGGAGCAATGCGTCTAGACCAATTGTCACAATAACCATCTGGAAGACTTGCGCTAAGCTCTCAAATTAGACCGTCCTGGGAAACACGTGTACACCTGCAACGGTGTCATGATAGTGGATCATCGCACATTTTAATGGTTTACTTGCGACGATGCAGAAACTTTGGCAAAAGGGTCAATCTTCAGCATTAGAGAGCACTTGCTTAATCTTCTTGCATGAGTGGGAAGATATGGACATGTTTATTTGATGTATGACACAGTGGAGGGACTGAGAGGTCAGTGACAAATTACTGTGTAACAAGCCTCCACCATTAAACAAAGGTACTATGTTATTTTCATTGATGATTTTTCTCGTAGATGCTGGATCTATTTCATGCAGAAGAAGGATCAAACCTTCTCAAGGTTTGTGAGTTCAAATCGTTGGTTGAGAAAGAATCAAGAAAGAAGATCAGGGCCTTCAGAAGTGACAATGGTGGAGAGTATGTCTCTCAAGAGTTTAAGGACTTTTGTGCCACAGAAGGAATTAAATGAGAGTTGACGACATCCCATAACCCACAGCAGAATGGGGCGGCCGAAAGGAAGAACAAAGCGATTGTGGGAGAAACTCAGGCGATGCTGGATGACCAAGGCCTACCACTTCATTTGTGTGATGAGGCATGAAATATAGCAATTTACTTGCAGAATAGAAGCCCACATCGCATACTTGGGATGAAGACATCAGAGGAATCTTTCTCTGGGAAGAGATCAGATGTGAGTAACTTCAGGATCTTTGGCTCATCGGTTTATTGCCATGTGACCAAGGATTCCTGGAAGAATCTAGATCCAACAACAAAGTTGGGGATACTTGTGGGGTACACTAATACTCCCCACAACTATTGGGTGTATTCTCCTACCAATCAAAGGACAATGGTTTGCAAAGATCTTAAGTTCGATGAGTTGAAGGCCATGCAAGTTTCCCTTGAGAGGGAACTCAAGATGCATGCAGAGGCTGAAATTTTGGTTCCTAAGGAGGATGAGCCTCAGACTGATGCGGAGCAGCCGCATGCAGAGGTTCCAGGAGTGGAGACATCCACTCATGCAGAGTCTTCTAGAGAGGGGAAGAAATGCACAATGGAAACTGATAGATTGTTGATGGACACGAGAGAGAATGTGGGAGAGCCATCTTATTAGCGCAGATAGAGGAGATCACTTGAGTGTTACACCGGTTAAATGGCCCTTGTTGGGGAATTTGTAGAGATCGAACCATCTTCCTTTGAGGAAGTAGTGCAATAGCTAGTTTGGGTTGATGCTATGGTGGAGGAGTATGACTCCATAGTTTGGAACAATGTTTGAGATGTGGTTCCAAGACTGGAGAACAAGTCAATTGTGAGTTTTTATTGGCTTTACAAGGTAAAGTAAGCTGTTGTTGGTAGTGTGGAGAAACATAAGGCAATATTTGTTGCCCGTGGTTTCTCATAGGTCGAGGTGATTGACTACAATGAGTCTTTTGCTCTAGTAGCAAGATACTCATCTATCAGATCAATGTTGGCACTATCAGCATAGATGGGTTGGAAGATCCATCAGATTGATCTGAAGACTGCATTCCTCAATGGTAAGATTGAGGAAGAGGTGTACATAGAGCATCCAGAAGGATTTGATACCTTCGATCATGAGTAACATGTGTGCTGAATCAAGAAAGCTTTATACGGGCTGAAGCAAGCACCTCGTGCTTGGTACACCAGGATCGATAGCTACTTCACCAGGTTGGGCTTTGTAGGTTTTAACCCCATACAAAAATTACCTGCATACGAATTCTAAAACACAAAAAACAAACAATGCGAGAGTATAACACATAAAACACATATACACAGAGATTTTTCCTTGGATCCCAAAACTGGGACTACCAGCTTGATTTTTCTTTATGTTCCTTTCAATGTTACAATAGATATTTATACATGTTGAAGCATCCAATACCATGGACCGAAAAGCATTGCGTCTAAAACCATGGACTGAAAAACCATCGTGTGCAAAACCATGTGTGAAAAATATGCACAAAACCTAATATAGAGTCCAAAACCAAAACCCCCGGCCCCATAGAGTGGGGCTAACTACACCCCTCAAACCCCCTATGACTCCCCCCACTACACAATCGGCGCAACGAAGGGGGGGCTTTGCCCCCCTTCTAACCCCCCGGTTAACTACATGGGCTAGTCGTGGAAATAATATAGCACAATCCAACATTCTCCCACTTGTTGTTTTCTTTCCACAGGGGGCCACAAGAGATCTTAGTCATTTATCTAGCCTTGCAATGCCCATTGTTTCTCTACACCAAGAGAATTTCTCAAAGCTCATGGATTTTTTCAATGCATCTGCAGTATTCTTCAAAGTATCCACCTTTACCAGCAACAACTTTTTTTCTTCTATCATATCCCTCACAAAGTGATATTGAACATCAATGTGCTTTGTCTTTGAATGATATGCAGGGTTTTTTGCCAAGAAGATTGCACTTTGGCTGTCACATTCTATCCTTATAGCACCCTATACTAACCCCATACTTGAACACAATCTCTTCAAACCAAACTGCTTCCTTGCTTGCATGATTGGCAGCCATGTATCTGCCTCTGTAGTTGATAGTGCCACTATAGATTGTTTCTTACTCATACAACTGACTACACCTCCAAATAGGTTAAGCACATACCCACTTGTAGATCTTCTATGATCCAGATCTTCAGCCCAGTTTGCATCAACAAAGCCATGAATATCCAACACTCTGTCCAATACTAGTCTTCCTTGGTAGCACAGACCATAATCACTAGTGCCACGCAAATACCTAAAAACCCACTTCACTGCTATCCGATGCTCCTTCCCTAGTTTTGACATAATCCTGCTCAATACTCCCACTGCATGTGCAATGTCTGGTCTAGTACAGACCATCACATACATCAGTCTACCGACTACACTTGCATATGGAGCATGGGACATGTCCTCTTCCTCTTATTATGTCTTGGGATACTATTCAACGGATAGCTTTACACCTACAGGAATGGGAACCTTCACCGATTTACTATCTTGCATATTAAACCTCTGCAATATTGTCTCGACATACTTCCTCTAGTTCAACCAGATCTTCCTCTCTGTCTGATCTCTTTTAATTTCCATGCCAAAAATATACTTTGCAGCACTAAGATCTTTCATGTCTTATTTGGAGGACAAATGGGTCTTCCAATCTTGGATAATTTCTTTGTCATTTCCAACCAGCAACATATCATCCACATACAAGACCAGATAAATAACACGGTCACCAATTAATTTAAAATACACACAATGATATTCTTTGCTTCTGGTGAAGCCAAGTCCTCGTATAAATGTATCAAATTTCTGATACCACATCCTTGGTGACTATTTTAACCCATACAAAGACTTCTTTAACTTGCATACCATTTCTTTCTTACCCTTCACCGCAAAACCTTCAAGTTGCTTCATGTAGATCTCCTCTTCCAGATCCCCGTGAAGAAATTGTCTTCACATCCATCTATTCTACCTTAAAATCAAAAGCAACAACAACAGATAAAAGTAATCTAATAGAAGCTACCTTGCCAACAGGAGAAAAAATATCACCAAAATCAGTTCCTAGCACCTGGGAATAACCTTTTTCTACCAATCGAGCTTTTTATTTCTCCACCTTTCCTTCTACATTTATCTTCTTCTTGAACAACCATTTTCTGCCAATGGGTTTCCTTCCAGCCGGCAACTCTACCAGATCCCAAGCCTCATTTTTGTGCAAAGATGCCATTTCATCAACCATGGCCTCTTTCCAGAGTTTTCCATCCTCTGAATATACTGCTTCCTTCATAGTTTTGGGATCATCATCAATAATAGATAAAGCAAAATTCAAACAAAAAGCAGATGGACTATACCTTTCTGGTTTCCTTCTTTCTCGAACTAATCTTCTCACACCAGGAGTTTGTGGCTCTTCATCTTTTGATTCCTCCTCTGCCTTAGAGTCTGATTCTTCCTCCTTTAGCTCAAACTCTATCTTCTCAGGTTCCTATGGTTGGACTTCATGTTTAATAACATCTTTCACCTCTCTGAACACCACATCTTAGCTGTACACAACCTTCCTTGTTACTGGGTTCCAAAGCCTATAACCCTTTAAACCATCCTTATACCCAATAAACATGCACTTTTCACATTTAGTATCCAACTTGGTTCATTTTTCCTTTAGAACATGTACATATGCATCACATCCAAATACCCTCAGACGTGAAAGAGAGGGTTTCTTACCAGTCCATACCTCTTGTGGAGTCTTATCCTCCAATGCTGATGAAGGTGATCTGTTGACCAGGTAACATGTTGTCTCCACCGCTTCTACCCAGAATTCTTGTCCTAACCCAGCACCATTGAGCATACTTCTTAACCTTTCCGTCAATGTCTTGTTCATTCTTTCTGCAACTCCATTTTGCTGAGGTGTATATGGAGTAGTCTTCTATCTTGATATACCACACTTATTACAGAATTCTTCAAATTCGTTACTGCAAAACTCTCCACCATTATCTATCCTCAACATCTTTATCTTCTTCTCTGTCTGGTTTTCCACCAGAGCCTTAAATTATTTAAACCTGTCAAAGACTTCAGATTTCTTCTTAAGGAAATATATCCATGTATTCCTTGAGAAGTCATCTATAAATGATACATAGTACACAAACTTACCAAGTGATGGAACCTTCACAGGTCCAAACACATCACTGTGCACAAGCTCTAATATCTATTTCGCCCTCTTACCACCAGAGGGGAAACTCACCCAATTCTGCTTTCCATATACAAAATTTTCACATAAATCAAAATCCAGAGAGCTATTACTCATACCTTATGTTATCACTTAGAACCATAGTTCATGTATGTAATGTTGTCCACAAGTTTCATATAAAGGTTTTCAGTTTTGTGAATAGGTTTATATGTGTGTGTCACTTTGAAATTTGAATTTCAAAAGGTATTGATGTAAGTTCGTGTAAGAAAAAAATCGTTAGATACCCTCCATCATTGTCAGTTAAGGCATGTCATGTCATTAGTACTTTGCGCAGTTTCGCAGCGCATGTCTGTTTGGTCAATTTAGCTGCGCAATGATGTTTCCGTCTTTTCGCAGCGTACTGTTTATCAGCCATTTCGTAGCGCGTTTTGTTAAATTTGAACTGTCCGCGCTACAAAATCGGGGTTTCGGGGTTTTTGTAGCGTTTTCTCTTGCAATGTCAAATCTGGGAGGGGTGAGTCATAGGTCCGTTCATGTTTGTCAGTTGATGTCCTCTCCAGGTCATGATAAATCATCATTCCGCCATAAGGTCCAGAGTCATGCATATGAATGTCAGCTTAAGGGATTTTACGAGGTATGGTTATGTCATAATGTGTTTTCATAATGTGTAAACATGTTTGCTGTATGAGAAGCCCAAGTTCTTATTTAAAGGGATCATTGCAAGCGAGCCTGCACTCCAAAGTCGAGATTTTTTTCGCGTTGTAGCTGCCATTAGTTCCCTGTGTGAAAATATCCGAAGCAAGATGGAAAAGAGGGAACATCGATCCGGTAAGTGTTTGAGGACAGAGTCGGAGGGGTTAGATGTTACTCTCAGGGATGAAGGTGTAGCAAGAGCCTTTCGAAATGCTGGTTGCTGGAGGTTCTGTGAGAAATTGAAGGGAGGACATGCAGAGGTAACGAAGGCTTTCGCATTGAATTTTACTGGACTGAATTCAAAGGTGTCAATGTTAGAGTTTCCTGTGTCTCCTGAAGCTATTTCCACTGTCACTGAAATTCCGAGGGGTGGTCAAGAATGGTTCAAAAACTTTAAGTTCGACATGAGTCCCTGTAAAGAGTTTTTGAAGGAACCTTATGTAAATGAGGACCTCACCAAAGCGGTGCCAAGGAGTTACATAAAAGAACATTATGCTATGCTCCTCACATGCATCCAGAAATACCTGACATGCGAGGGAAGGTACAATAAAGTTTACTCCTACCACTTCAAACTTTTGTTGCATTTCACAGGTAAGGCTTCAATAGACATACCTTTCTATTTGTTCAGAAGCATTAGTAAAATGTGTGATAAAATCCAGTTAAAGAAAGATGGTTGTGAAACATCCCTGTTTCATCATGGTTTAGTAAAGTTGCTGGTGTTGGATGGTTTACAAAAGATTGGCAGAGATTGGGATTCATTTGTGTTTATGGCTGGCTTCCCAAGCAAAACAGGCCTCACTCCATTGCCTGTGAGGGAAAGGGAAGAAAGGAGTGAAGAACCCACTCTGGCTGAGCTCAGAAAAGAGGTGACAGACCAAAAGAAGCCTAAAACCAAGTTAAGGAAATCAGAGAAGTCTGTGGCAGCAAAAGAGACACCTAAATCATCAGCGAAGGAAACTCCTAAGCCATCATCTAAGGAGACATCTAAATCATCAGAAAAGGAAACTCCTAAGTCATCATCTAAGGAGACACCTCAGTCATCAAAGCAGAAGATCCAGAAAAAGAAGGATGAAGCTAAATCAAGTGAAGTTGAAAAGATTTCAAGGGTGAAAACCAGAGGTCAACTAAACAAGGAGAAAGGTAAGTCAATTACTGTGGAAGAAAGCCCTATTTCAAAAGGCAGTTTAAATGACTTACTTGAAGCTATTGAACTTGAGCAAGATCAGCCAATACAGATTGAACCAATAGAGTTTGAGCAAGATCACCCAGTGCAGCCAATGCATATTGACCTCACTCAATCTTCACCCGAAAGTTCTAAAAAAACCAAGAGCTTCAAAAAGGTTAAAATTTGAGGAGCCTAGTAAAGAATATGCTTTCAAGCCACGTAGGCCAGTTACAAGAAGACAAATGAAAGAAATGGTGAAAGCGCAGAAAGAGAAGGCACCTTTAGAAGTGCCTAGTACAGATGTACTTGAGGTTTTGACCAGAACAGTTCATGTAGCCAGAAGTAAAGACAAGGGTAATAGGGTCATCATCAGCCAAGGTGGAAATGTCATTGCTATCAAGCAACAAGCAGGAACAACACAAGAAGAAGTGCCTCAGATTAAAAGTGTTTCTAAGGAAAGGGCAGTGAGATATGCAAATTATAAAAAGGCTGTGATAAAAGGCAGAACAAGTCTAATGAGCCAAACTGATTCAGTGTCTGATGCATATGTGTGGACGGTGCCAGCTCTGAAGCAGGAAAAAATCATGAAACAGATGAATACAAGCTTAAGAGCAGAAAACAAGGTTTTGAAGGAAGAAATTAGCATTTTGAAGAAGAAGCTAGGTAAACTAGCTGATTAATCCAAGGGGAAATTTGCTTTTCAAGTTTTGATAAATTTTGGCTGTCATCATTTTGAAACTTTTTGGAGCCCTTACACCTGTACAAAATAGCTGAAGAAATCACGGATTTAAGTCATCAGTGCTTTAAAATTCATATGCTTTGTTTTGATTACCTACAGCAGTTTCGTAGCGCGCTACGAAACTGCTGTAGATGACTGTTTATGTGAAAAAAATGAAATTGATGCTGAGGTCAGCAAATCTTAAAAGGGATGACTCGAGGCCAGCATGGAGATTATACAAAGCTATTCAGATATTCAAAAGGTGACAGGTGTGAGTATTTAAGGAAAAGGTGAAATTTTTGTCTTTTGTTAAAGTCTTCCTAAAGTTACTTTATAGCCGAAATATTAGGGTTCTGGTAGGGTTACCGAAATTTTGAGTGGTACACCTGTTCAGTTCACAAAGTGTCCAGATCATAAGGCATATTGAATTATGCGTGGTTATTAGAAGAATTAAATGGCTTGGAGCATAGTCTTTTAATGCATGAAGACTAATGGGAGGCAGAGACCGTGAACATAGGGCACAGATCCTTATCAGTTGATGAGTCATCCACATATCAAGTATCCGAAGCTGCTCATTCAGTGAACATTCCTCCAGCATGTCTTGGCTATTACTGAAGTGATACAGGTGTCAAATTTCAAGAAAGCATCAATGCACACGAGGAGATAGACTTAGAGTCTCAATGGGAATGGGACTCTATGTTTTCACAGCGCAATACCTTTGTAATTAATTAGTTTGTTTAGATATGGATAAGGCAATTAATGATAGGATTTTGAGCTCCCTTCATGCTTGTTGAGGAGTCTCAAGTAGTTGTATTTGGGTTTTCCTATATATAGAAATGACTCTGATGTAAAAAAGGTTGGACATTTTATACAAAAACAGAGTTATTTGGGCCAATGTAAAGACTTGTTACAGTAATAGTAAAACAGTGGTTGTTTCTTCTCAAGATTCTCAATGGATTATATTGTTCAAATATGATGGTGGTGTTTTCTCTTAATGTCCTTTTACAGCCTTGTTATAACATAATCACTCAGAATTCATTTCTAATGCTCTGACTTCCTGTATGTTTGGCAAGCTATGGTTTGTGTGAAATATGTTTGAACATCTAATGCAAAGAGCCTTGACTTCCATGAAATGACTGTGTTTTTGTTTATTAAATGTGTGAGACTCCATAGCCCAATGAAGACCAATTTGATATGTGTTCAACCAGCTTTTGTTTTCATGAATGAGTGAAGAGTTAGCCATCTGTTGTTGTGATTGATTTCTATCAAAAGTCTGTGAGAGAGCCCTCTCTGACTAGGAAGGCTAATTCCTAGTCTAAAGTCTGGTTGAAAGAGTTACATAAAATCTTACTTGGTTGCAGCCCTTAGTAGTGATTTTGTGATAACACCTTATACCATACCTTTACCATGAAGTATTCGAAGTCCCTTCTCTCCAATATGTCCAAGCCTTTGATGCCATAGCATGGTCTTCTCTCCAGAGACCACTAGATTTTCTACTCCACTTTCAGGAACCACAGAACTGTTGCACCCATCAACAACAGTGCTACCTTGTAGCTTGTATAGAGTTCCAATCCGAACTCCTCGCATCAATACCAGTGCTCCCCAAACCATCTTGTAGGTATCCTTCTCAAACACTGTTTTTACACCTGCATCATCCAACTTTCTTATAGAAATCAGATTTCTGGCTAATGAAAGAATATGCAGAACACCCGAAAGTGTTCTAACTCTTCCACCTTGCAACTTCAACTTTACTTTTCTGCAACCAACAATTCTAGCCTTCCTATCACCCCCAAAGAAGACATCAACACCATCATATTTCTCATACTCACAGAACCACTCTCTATGGGGAGTGAATTGAAAGGATGCAATTGAGTCAATCAACCATGCCTCATGATCTACAAGTGTACTTGAAGAAGCCAAGTACACATCCCCACCTTCATCTGAGGTGGTTTTTGCCTTTGTAGAAGGAGCATCATCAGATCCTTTTCCTTTGTCAGGAGCTTTAGATTTACAGTCCCTTTTGTAGTGCCCTTCGTTTCTGCATTTCCAGCACATGACCTTTACATGTTTTCCTGGAGATTTAGATCTCCCTCTAGATTTAGATCTCCTAGTCGATGACTTATTTTTGTTTCTATTCTAGGACCGTCCTCGTACAGACAAGACATCACCATTATGGCTCTCCATATTTTTCCGTGTCATCTCCTCCGTTAGCCAGGATGAGACTATTTCATCAAACCGCAAGGTAGTTGCATTGCTACCTATTGCAATAACTAGACTATCCCATGAATCTGGTAGAGAACACAACAAACTAATGCACTTATCTTCATTTGAAATTTTGATATCTACAGATGAAAATTGACTTACCATAGTATTAAACATGTTCAGATGATCTATCACCAAGTCTCCATCTTTCATCTTCAGGTTATACAACTTTTTCTGTAGGAACAGTTTATTCACTAGAGACTTAGATTGGTACAAAGTGCCTAACTTGTCCCATAAAGCCTTCGTCGTAGCTTCCCCTGATACATTCAACAATATTGAATCTAAGACACACAATCGTATTGTGCTCCTTTCCTTCCAATCCAACTTCTTCCATTCTTCATCAGACACTCCCATTGGTTTAGTACCCAGATCTACCATGATCCACTGATATTTATCCACCAACATATCCTCCATCTTGAGTTTCCACAACTCAAAACTCTGACCAGTAAATTTCTCGATCTATATCTTTCCATTGCTCTCCATCTCCTTTCACCACTAGAATCAATCCCACATATCTCCCACTGAATGGGGTCTACAAAAGGCTCGAGCGAAACCCCTTAGCAACAAAGTCATCCCCTTAAAGCCAAAAAGCTCTGATACCAAATGTAGGTTTTAACCCCATACAGAAATTACCTGCATACGAATTCTAAAACACAAAAAATAAACAATGCGAGAGCATAACACATAAAACACATATACACAGAGATTTTCCCATGGATCCCAAAACCGGAACTACCAGCTTGATTTTTCATTATGTTCCTTTCAATGTTACAATACATATTTACACATGCTAAAGCATCCAATACCAAACCATCGCGTCCAAAACCATGGACCGAAAAACCATCACGTCCAAAACCATGTGCGAAAAATATGCACAAAACCTAATATAAGGTCCAAAACCAAAATTTTCTGAGGCACTTCCCCGGACCCCATAGAGTGGGGTTACCTGCACCCCTCATACCCCATGTGACTCCCCCTGCTACGCAATCGACACAACAAAGGGGGGGCTCCACCGCCCTTCTAACCCCCCAGTTAACTACATGGGATAGTCATTGAAAGAATATAGCACAACCCAAGAGGCTTCACAAAGAGTGAAGTAGATGCGAACCTATACCACATCATGGTAGAAGGTAAGCCATTGATCATTGCTATTTATGTTGATGATCTAATATTAACAAGTGATGATCAGTCGATCAAGTCTTGTAAGGAGGATCTTGTAAGAGAGTTTGAGATGAAAGACATGGGTCTCATGCACTAGTTTCTAGGCATGGAAGTGTGGCAGAAGGATGGGGAAGTGTTTGTGTCTCAAGGCAAGTATGCCAATGAAATACTCAAGAGATTCCACATGGAGAAGTGCAAGTCCATGCAGACTCCTCCAGTAGGTAACTAGAGGAAGGGGGATGCTACTTCAAGTGAGGTAGTAGCTTCTACTGTGTATCGGCAGCTTGTGGCTTCATTAATCTATTTAGTGAACATGTGACCAGATTTGTGCTTTGTGGTGAACCGTCTGAGTCAAGCTATGGCTCAGCCTACCAAGCTGTTTTTAAAGGTAGCTAAGCATGTGCTGAGATACCTTAGAGGCACATCTCAGTATAGATTATGGTATAGATGGACAGAGGGAGTGAAGCTTCAGGGCTTCACAAATGCAGATTGGGTAGGGAGTCCATCAGATCAGAAGAGAACTTCGAGAGGAATTTTCAACCTTGGTTCAGCTGCAGTTTCTTGGTACAGCAAGAAACAGAGGTTAGTTGCACTTATCTCAGCAAAGGCTGAATACATGGCTGCAAGCCAGGCAACATGTGAGGCCATTTGGATGCGGAAAATTCTAGTTGGGTTGTTTGATTAGAGGATGGATCCAACTATGATCTATTGCGATAATCAAAGTTGTATCAAACTCTCTAAGAATCCAGTATTTCATGATAGGTCCAAGCACATTGATATCCGGTATCATCATCTTCGAGACTGTGTGGTGAAGAGGATCATGTTGTTGTAGTATGTTTCGACCGAGGACCAGGATGTAGACATTTTTACTAAGGAATTGTCAAAATGAAAATTTGAGTTCCACAGAGATAGGATCAGGGTGGCAGATAATCCCTTTCTTGTTGAGAGGGAGTGTTGAAAATAGCAACAAGAAATGATAAAAATAGAAACGCTAAAAATAACACTGCTATAGATAGCATTTCGGGATACATTCCAGTTTTAATTAGTCTCTAAATTAAAATTCGAATTTGATCTCAACAGTTATTTGTAAAATAATTAATTAATTCATCTTGAGTTAATTAGTTGGAGAAAATCAAACATGAATTTTATGTGAAGACATGCAACTGTTATCCCTTTGATTGAGGAAGTTATCCCTTAATTAAGGAGATCAGGATGAGTTGTACTTTGAGTTGTAATTAGTTAGCTCAGTTAACTGAGTTAAGTCCAGTTAGATTAGTTCTAATAGTTTGTGGAACTGATTGTGAGTTCAGTTAGTCAATGCATGCATGCATGAAACTAGTGTACTCCAGATAACTGAATATTCTCTCATAAATAAATCATGCATGTCAGTTCAAGCAAAGACCCAGTTGAGATTAAAGATAGGGACATTGTATTATTAGTTGGAGGAATTTTCCTATAAAGGAAACCCATCCATGCATAAGGAACAAGGTTCCATGAGGATTGTGCAATTTTACAGGGTGTGAGATCAGTGTCAGTGATCAATGTTACACTTGGTAACAGTAGGATCAGCCAGGAGAGCCAGCGCAAGGAAATAAGAGGCTTGGAGGGCATAGGAGAAGGCTTGTGAGAATCCTTGTTTGCCTGTGAGCATCCACGAGGATTGTACTAAGAGCTGGTTAGCTGTGGGAGCTAGATATTTGTGTAATATTGATGTATTTCCACCTTGTATGATAATATAGATAGCGGGGTTTTTAGCCGAGGATTTCCCCAGAGTATTCTTTTGTGTTTCATATGTATTGATTCTTCTTCTCTGTTATATGTGTTCTGCTTGATCTTGCTCAAATTGATTCAGCTTGTGCAAGTTTGATTGTAGAAGTGGATTAAGTATTTTTCTTTAATCTATTGCATAATCAGGTTAATCTACAGTGATAATTTCTACATTACCTGGATTTGGTTGCGGACATTGAAACCACAAGGAGGGTTTTCCTCAGCACCAAGAGGAGTCTCCATTCTGCAAGCCAAACCTTTCATCACAATAGCGAAATGGTATTAGAATCATGCATCAAAAATAGGAATCAACAACAAACGTTCTAAACCCTGAAATACATAAACTGTTAAGCAGAAAGAAGACCTGAAAGCTTACCTTCCAAGAAGACATTCCAGGCCGGACGAGTTGCCAGGATACAATGGATAGGGATTAGTTAACCAAGATAGTACATGGAGACAACCATCGAAGGGCAGAGCAGAGCCAGAACCGCTCGGAAAGACCAAAGTGAAAACAATGACAAGTTGAAACCTCACTACCGAGAAATGAAGGGGTGATAAACTGTGGACCGTTTGATTCGGTGGGCCAAGAGGAGTCGTTGATGGAGGAACCTCATCCCGAGGGTTAGGTGGGATAAGGATAGATGGATTACCTCCAGGAAGCCACCCAGATCCAGACAGCTAAGGCATTAAATTCACCTGCGTTCCCTGAGCGAATATCAAGTCTATGACCTGTGATTGTTAAATGCAAAGGCCAGCATCGTACCCATAGATTTAATTAAATAGATTTATAACCAGTGTAAAGTCAATGTCGTGCAATTATAATAGTCTTGCCACATACATTGTTCAATAATTTGTAACATGTAAAGCCCAACCATGGTTTATGTATAAATTCAATAATATCAAATATTATGATTGCTTTAAAAAGTCATAAATAATGGTTAATCCATGATTATGTTTTGTTAGACTTATATGTGTATTATGGGAAAAATTAATATGAAATTATCTATATATATATATATATATATATATATATATATAGATGTATTAAATCGGATAGATAGATGTGTTACAACATGTTAGGTGTACCAATCATCTCAAGATCCACACACACAAAAATTTTAAAGAACAATGACTTGTGGAGAATGTATGTCATTATGCTCACAATAACCAAAAAGGTGAGCAAACGTTTCTTCAATATTACAAGAAAAGATAAGGTGTATGGATATGAATCCATATGACATTTGTGCAAAACTAGGCGGAAATAACGACTTGGAGTAATGATAGTGATGGAAGTTGCACAAACCTTGGTAGTCGCATGAAGTTTGATTGAAATAATGATTATTTCATTATGCTCCAATGCATGTTTTGTGAGGGTGGAAATAAGACCTTCAATTAATGAACCAATCAGATGATTATAAATCGGCATATATGTATATGTATATGTATATGTATATGTATATGTATATGTATATGTATATATGTATATATATATATATATATATCTATGTATATGTATATATATATATATATATATATATATATATATATATATATATATATATATATATAGAGAGAGAGAGAGAGAGAGAGAGAGAGAGAGAGAGAGAGAGAGAGAGAGAGAGTATCGGTCAAATCTCAACTAATAGATTACAAAAAAATCAATTGCTAGAGTGTTGTCTTGGTAGGGATTAATAACACGGATTTATATAAAAAGGGATTAATAGCATAGATTTATATCAAGTTTATATAAAGAAAAAAAAATATTTAAATTAATAAATTTCTTATACCTTTATTTTTTATTGTAAATGATATGTTTAATTTATTGCATTTTTAATGTCGACTTGATATATAACATTTAACCAATATTGAAAATAAAAAAGTTTAATACGGATTATATGTATAATATTTTAAAAAATAATTTTATATATAGAGAGAGTTCTATGGATATATGTTCTCTACTCCAAATATGATTAAGAAATGTATTAATATTTCAATGTCAACTATGTATATATTGAGTCTTTATAGTTAAGTACCTCTACTATTGAGATGACACATGTTCAAATTATCTTGACACTCTCGGGGCTAGGCTCATGTTTGAGCCAGTAAGAAGAATGCGAATCAACCTGACATTGCACCCAACTCAGGCTACACCAACCCTTAACATGGTTGATTTTTGCCCACTATATTTTAAACTGCTAACCTTTTCACCACTAAGTGCCTTAATAGAAGACCTTGTCATTGTCTATTCTACACCCAATGAGATTATTTATAAGATATTATTAAAATATAAAAAAAACAATTTAAATTCACTTCGAATAAACCATTTAAACTTTTCCAACTCTCATTATTAAAGACTAATCTAGAAAAAACTTAACTTGGATCTACCAAGTGCAAAGGGATTAAATCTCTCATCTTGATTTTTTTTTAATGCAAAACTTATGTAAATTTTTTCTTCCAAATATTTGATTCCTCTTGACTCTTGGTAAATTCATAATTAACATGAATCTATGTTCATTTTGAGCAACAAACTTGGATATATATATATATATATCTATATATATCTATATATATATATATATATATATATATATATATATATATATATGATTCAAATTTTTCTTAATGGCTCAAACACGAGCCTAGCCTCGAGAGTGTCAAGATAATTTGAACCTGTAACCTCTCAATAGTAAAGGTACTTAACTACAAAGACTCAATCAATTTAACTAACCCTCAAAGATATATATATATATATATATATATATTCACATTGAAGTATTTTATTTATTATTGACATTTTACACATTAGAATATTAATACATTTCCTAATCATATTTGGAAGTAGAGAACATATATCCATAAGACTCTTCATATAACATTATTTTTTTAAATATTATATATACAATCCGTATTAAACTTTTTTATTATTAATATTGTTTAAATGTTATATATCAACTCTACATTAAAAATGCAATAAATTAAACATAACATTTACCATAAAAAAAATAGAATAATGATTATACATTATATAATTGTGTTAAGTTAAAGAGTATCGGTCATATCAAATTTTACCCAAATATTTTTTATTAAATTAACTAATTCCATTAATTAGGTTAAAATATTTTTACGAAATAGAAAATTATAATTTAAAAAAATTAATATCTTCATAATACCTTTCTCCCACTCATGTGAAGGCACTAAATATTATTGTTTGGAGAATGGAATAGAGGTGACTGGTTTTTTCACTTTTTAATATAATAACTTTTAACATCATTTAAAAAACAAAATAATAATGACTAAGATGTCACCGAACTCAACATTTAAGTTTATTAAAAGTGACCCCTACAAACATAGATGCACACAAATGTGGAAAAGAAGGTGGAATATCCACATTTCCAAAAAGGAAAACAAATATATGTTACCACATCAAACAATAATGATGTGGTATTAGAGTGAATAGGGTGTCACTAGATTAATAGAGGATTTTTGCTCTAATCACAGGTCTCAAAATAACGTCAAATGTGTTACACAAAAATATCGTCACCATGATTATTTGCAGTCAGTATGGGTTTATCATCACTTGTACTGTCCTCCTAAGCAAGTCTCAGACCTCAGCTCTTCAAGTCAAGCTTTGAAAATGGGAGAAAGACATTGAAAATCAACAAAGCTCCGGTTCCGCACTTTCTCTCACTATTGCCTAAGGTCCCGCACCCCGTGTTCACAAAAACTGCGGACCTGCCCGCTCTGTCCCTAAAGGAGTGGGTGCGGACCCCTGTGATAGTAAAAAAGGTGCAAGTTTATTCTAAAAAACTCACTTTGGGTTAATTCTAGAAGGAATTTTGACATGGATTGGTTGCTCTTAGGTGGTTCATGCATCCCAAAAGAGAAGGAGCTAATCACTTGATGAGAGGAGCTATCCCTTTGAAGGAGGGCTTTATCCCTTTGAAGGAGGACCTAGTAACTTCCCTCCATTGCACTATAAATTAAGGCATTGGGCTGGTTGCTAGGGAGGTTAGAAGCTGAACATTTTTTAGGGTAAATGCTGGTGGAATTGAGACTGTCTAGTTAAGCTTGAGAGGAGAGATCACATACCTTTTTGGCTTCATTTGGAAGAGAGTGAAATTTGTCAAAGTAGAGGAGACTTCTTGTTGGACCCTGGGAGGAGCTTGTACAACATCAAGGCACAGGTTGTAAAGTTCTTCTTTGATTTGAATTAATACAATCAGATTCATTTTTCTCAACAAATTGTCTTATGTCATTTGTTTCATGAATTCCTTGATCATCATGATAAGTATGCTTTATGATATTGGCTTTTCAGGTGCTATTTAATTTGTTTGCTTGTTTGTGTTTGCAGATTCCCGACAAGGGAGCTCATTTGGATCAAAGGAGAAAGCCTTCCACAAACTTGCATTGGACCCAAGGTAGGCCTAAACGCTTGTTTTCCTTTATTTATAAATGCATATTTATAGAAAGATAGTTTTTGATTGGCTTGCTTGTCACTAGATATCGTAAGATTCTAGGGAGGTCTATCTTGTCCGCAAGATCGACTCATTTCGTGTGACAAAATGCTTACATAATCATAATTTAACTGCTTTCCAGCAACACTTTCCAAAAAATAAAAATGTGACTCAAGCGAAGGGGAAGGCTCCAAAGTTGATAATGGTATCCTCTTCCAAGCACTCAAAAATGAATTTTTCCATGTATAGCAGAAATTCCACAATTGGAAAGCCTGTTACCCTGATAATTTTACTGCATGAAAATATGGTAGAAGGAGATTGAGTGGAAACATGACTTCATAGAGGCGTTCTGGTCTAACTAGTGGGATAGGGATGGAACAGTAAGAAAGGACTTCCCCAAGGCTTAGTTGATAGTCACCTTTCTGACATCCCCAAGGCCTAGTTGATAGTCACCTTTCTGACTGCACCAAGGCCTAGTTGATAGTCACCTTCGAATCTCTAGTGACCACTATTTCCTCCACCATGAGTCCCAATGCACATATAAAGGTAAACCAAAAGGCCAACACTTCAGCACTCGTATTTATGCCCAAACACAAACTAGCAGACCAGTTAAATTGTATCTCCTTAAGGGCGAAAGAAATAACTACACCACAACCACACCTCCCATCCACTGAAGCCCCATGGAAGGAACCAATAGTAAAGATCTTCTATGTTTCTTAGATTTAATAGGCCTTATCTTTGATAAGTATGCAACTATTTTGAGATCTTCCCAAAGTGTTTATATGACGAACAATGTCTATGATTCTTAGATTTAATAGGCCTTATCTCTGATAAGTATGTAACTATTTTGAGAGTGGTAGCTCTTAGATCAGGTGCAACATTATAAAAAATGTAGGCATTCTGACAGCACTATAACTCTTAAAGGATATAAAGTGCGATATCCTTGAAATTTGCATGACAAGTAGACCAGTTGCTAAGGGAGGAGAATAATGAAGTGTGATTCAATTTTAAGGAAAATTTTAAAGATGGAAAAATATTTTGAAGTATAGAAACACTGGAAAATCTCACTAGTCCCTAATATGCAAACTATAAAATGTTTATTGATATATTTGTAATTTATTCAAATTTATAATGGTTTTATATATAGTCTCTATATAATGTTGGCAATTTTTAAGGTAAAATAATTTATATTGTAAAATTTGGGTGAACCATTTTTATAAAAAATGGAAAATTTTGAATACTTTTGTGGACAAATCATGGAAAATTAGCCCACGTGTGAATATTAGCCTCTAAAATTTTCCATGGATTCATGTCACAAATGATTTGGAGGGCAGAGGAGACATCCTATGAGACAACAATGGAGAAAGGTTAGTTCATGAATAAGTGGAGCCCATCCTCAGAGTCAATTTTTAAAGGGAAACAAAATTTAGGGCCCTTGAAACCTCTCTTGATTGGTTATCCCAGGTCAAGACGCACTTATGGACATCCAACCAAGTGACACATTTTAGTTTCAGTGGCACCTCTCACTTCCACATCCAAGCTAGCCAAGTAAAAAGGGGATCAAGATGGGGATGAGTAAAGATGTATAAATAAGAATCCTTAGTAGAAATTTCATTACCTTTTGAAATGCCACACCAATTCAACCTGTCACCATTATTAGTAAGCATAATGCAAACCTAAATAAGGTGGGAATGGAAGGTATCCCATTCAAAGTGTAGCTCTTGGCACAAAACCGAATCATATCCCTGTCTCTAGTGTGTAAAGGGAAATCCCACATTCAGAACTAGTCCAATATGAGATAGCTGATGGAGACTCTGATTGTGGAGGTGGTGGATAATTGGCACCAATAGGGTATGCCACCCCTCCATACCCACCAAGGAATCAATACCGATTAAGATTTTTCTTCCCCTGCCCACAACCCAATGAATATTGGATGCCCTTCTCATAAGTTGAGCTCCTTCCCTTACCTACTCCTCCAAGGTATTCAAGCCAAGATATTTTTTTCTTATAATCTGCTACCAAATTCCATCCTCTTGTTGGGCGTGGAGCCTAATTATATTATGTATTCAAAGGTATCACTGCATTGGACCCCAGTTCGAAATGTGGCGGCAATGCCGCTCGTAAAATATTCACTGCAGGGGGGGTCCCAGGGGGGTGGCTGTGACCTTTTGGGAGTGCCACCCCCCCGACGAGGGGATTGGGGTCAGCACCCATGAAGCTAAGAATGGATGTAAAATTTCCTTGTAAAATTTTGAAATTCGTAGTCAATCTGGGCCATTCATTAGCTGGAGATTTGACAGTAGAAGTTATGTTTAATTTAGGGTTTTTTTCCCTAGAAGGCAACCCCTCACTATATATGAGGGAATTGTACTATGTCTATGTATGTCGGTATTCTGACTGAGGAAGAGAGAGGATATTGAGAGTGAAGATGGAGTTACGGCAGATCTGTTGTAGGTTGTATCTCTTTAATTTGCTGGATAATATAAAAGGAAGGACTGGCTGTTTCTCCGTGGACATAGCCCAAACTGGGTTAACCACGTATATCTGTGTCTCTCTTGTTTTATGTGTTTTCTGTGTTTATATTTTTGCAATATTTTATGTGTTCCATTTCACTAATATATATAATATTCTAACAACTGGTATCAGAGCCAAAGGTCTATTTGGCTGATAAACTCACAGGAGAGAATGGTTCCTGGTTCGAGTGGGAGCAATGGCGAAAGATGGTAGGTTTAGGGTCGAAAAATTCAATGACCAAAACTACCAGCTGTGGAAGATGCAAATGGAAGATTATCTGTATCAGAGAGATTTGTACCAACCATTGAGAGGAAAGACAAAGAAGATGACGAGTATGACAGACACAGAATGGGATATTCTCGATAGAAAGGCACTTGGAACAATACGGTTGTGCCTAGCAGTGTCGCTAGCGTTTAATATTTCAAAGGAAATGACAATAGAGGGTTTAATGTCAACATTGGACAAACTATATGAAAAACCCTCAGCCTCAAACAAGGTATTTCTTATGAAGCATTTATTTAATATGAAGATGTCAGAAGGTTGATCTGTTGTTGATCATTTAAATGAATTTAATACAGTTACCAATCAGTTAAGTTTTGTAGGGGTAACTTTTGATGATGAAGTTAGGGCTCTATTATTTCTGTGCTGATTTACAGAAAGTTGGAGTGGTTTATTTATGACCATTAGTAACTCTATCTCTGGATCTAGTACTTTAAAGTTCGATAATGTTGTCGGTGCAATCCTTAGCGAGGAAAGGCGATGGAAAAGCTTTGGTGAGACATCAGGTAATGCTTTGACTGCAGAGACTAGGGGAAGAAAAATGGAAAGAGGAAAGAGCCCAAGATATCATAGTAAGTCAAGAAAAGGCAAATCCAAGTCTATATCGGGGATAGTGTGCTGGAAATGCGAGAAGAAAGGACACCTGAAGAAAGACTGCAAGTCTCGGAAGAGAAAAGAAGGAGATGCAAAACAAGAAAACAATCATGAAGCGAATGTGATAGGTGATGTGTTGCAAGATGCTTTGATTCTTTCTTTAGAAAATATTATTGATGCCTGGGTGGTGGATTCAAGGGCCTCATTCCATGACACACCTGATAGGAAACATTTTCATGATTATGTTCAAGGAGATTTTGGATAGGTTCGATTGGGTGATGATAAACCCTGTAAAATCATTAGAATGGGTATAGTTTTCAGAAAACAACAGAATGGAAATCAATGGCTATTAAAGGAGGTAAGGCATGTGCTAGATCTGAAGAAAAATCTGATTTCAATAGGGCAGTTGGGAGGTGAAGTCTGTGTGACTACTTTTACAGATAAAACCTGGAAGGTCACAAAAGGATCCCTGGTAATAGAAAAAGGAGAAAAGGTTGGTACATTGTATTTATGCAATGGTATTTCTAATTATTTTAATGCTTTAACCTCTACAAGATAAGATACGGCATTATGGCATCATAGGCTCAGGCACATGAGTGAGAAGGGGATGCAGATTCTTCACTCAAGAATATTTTTGCCAGGTTTGAAGCATGTTGATTTAAAATTCTGTGAGAATTGTGTTTATGGAAAACAAAAGAGAGTCAGATTCTTCAGAGTTGGGAAAGAAAAGAAGAGTGAAAAATTAGAGCTTCTGTATACAGATGTATGGGGACCTACTCAGGTATCATCTCTTGGTGGATCTCATTATTATGTTACTTTTATTGATGATGCAACTAGAAAAACCTGGATTTATTGTATTCGAAATAAATCTGATGTTTTCGATACTTTCAAGAAATGGAAACCTTTGGTTGAAAATGAGACATGAAAAGGGTTGAAGTGTCTTAGATCAGACAATGGAGGTGAATATTGCAACAAATAGTTTGATAGGTATATTCATAGAATGGAATTCGCAGAGAGAAGACAGTTCTACGAACACCACAAGAAAATGTTGTGTCAGAAATGATGAACATGACAATCACGAAGCATGCAAGGTGCATGAGATTGCATGTCGGATTGCCTTTACAATTTTGGACAGATGTTGTAGATACTGTTTTTTATCTAATAAACAGAGGGCCTTCAAGTTCCTTGGATAGTGTTATTCCAGACGAGGCATGGACAGGTAAAAAGGTATGTCCACATTAATAAAGAAAATATAACAAACTTAAGGCAAAATCAAAGAAATGTATTGTCTATTCAATTTAACGTCTTAAATTGCTCTACATAAATTATCAATCTGGGTATCGTAAACTGATGAAGTGTCGTGCACCATATGTGCTTAGTTAACCTTTTTCTTACTTCGTTGTTTTATAGATTTTATTTTGTTTTGGGGTTTTGTTTTTGTTGATCTCCTAAAGTGTGTAATGCAAATGGAAATCCTATTCTAAGGTCTTAAGAATACTTTTAAAGGTCAAGTATGGATGTAGATTTCAAGACAAGGTTTATGTCCCTAATGGTAACTTCCAAAACTTAGCACTTCAAAAGATCTCAAAACATGTTATTAATGAAATTAGTACTTAAAAAAAAGTGTAAGTATGTAGCTACTTGAACCAAACAAAAGATGAAATACTGATCATGAAATCACTGTCTCTGTTGCTTGTCTAAATATGGAAAATAAAAGTTAAGTTATTGCACTAAAAAAAATCAAAAACTGCAAACTAATAAAAAGTAAAATCAAATCACAACATTCATATTTCGATCCCTCGCCAGTTAGTATAGCTATGGATTTCGGAGGTAACCGTCAATGAAATGAGCAATCCAATATCTAATTGCAGAAAAGTAAACTAAAATCAAATCACAACATTCATATTTTGATCCCTCGCCAGTTAGTCTAGCTATGGGTTTCAAAGGTAACCGTCAATGAAATAAGCAATCCAATATCTAATTGTAGAAAAGTAAACTAAAATTAAATCACAACATTCATATTTCGATCCCTCGCTAGTTAGTCTAGCTATGGCTTTTGGAGGTAACCGTCAAAGAAATGAGAAAGTTGATATCTAAACTAACTAACAAAGAAAATGAATAAGACTAAAATCAAAGCATAACTGAAATTGAAAAGCTAAAAAAACAAAGTCAGCAGAGAGGTAAATCTCATGTCACTATTTGATGCAAAAACATGTAAAGAAAAACTAATCTACAATCAACTGGTTGAACACACTTACATAAATTAAAATTTCATGAATGGAAAATCTAATCTATCAAACTTGAAAGCAATCAAATGACATAATGAAATCAAAGAAAAATTACAAAATAAAATCTACTCTACCTTACATTCTAATGTGCTCCATGACATCTACTTCACATCTCCTTCCATGTTGAGAACATCAAAGCTTTATTCAAATTCTTCAAAATTACAAAGTATAACAAAGCTCTCCAAAGCTTTCAAAAGCCATCAAGGAAGAACTACAAACTCCAAGCTAAGCTAAGCTCTAAGCTAACAAGCTGAGACTAACAAATGAAGGAGAGAGATCTCCTATTTATACAAAAAGATGAGAAGCCATCTCATTAATGAGAGTCCATGAATCTCTCCCTCTAACTCTAGAGTCCTAATCAAAATAGGAACTGATAAGACACGTCTTCTTAGAGTTACAATACAATTAGGAGATGTGACACATATCCTCATGATCCCATGATTCTTTCCACTCAAATTCGAATTTGGCCTTAGAGTGCCACATAAGGGTCTTCTAGAAGCCTCCTTTTGACCTACACATGTCAACAATCTCAACCCACTTATTAGGTATAAGCATATCAACATTATTTTCTAATTTATAACCACAAATTCACTTAAAAGGCTTAGAATTAATAAATATTGGAAAAACATAAATGTGACCCAATGATAATGAAAGTGGGATGAATGTGGTGACGTAGTAGTGAAATGGAGGTGATATAGTGGACATAATAGTGAAAGTGTAATGGAAATGAATGACATTTTCAAGACTCAACATGTACCTTTATTGGATATGGTGTTAATGATTTTGGTTATCACTATTATGATTATGAAAAACACAAAACCATTAGGATCAGAGATGTCATATTCAATGAAAAGGTTTTGTATAAGGATCAGCTGCAGGAAAAGAAACAGGAAAAAGAAAACAGAGAATACACAGCTCATGACGAGATCACAGAAAAAGTGATGGTGCCTAAAAATCATAATGATCAACAGCCAGAACAACAACCACAACAACAACAAGCACCTAAAACACCTAAAAGTGGTGTTAGAAGATCTACCAGGATAAGTAGACCCCTTGAACGATACTCTCCTTTCATTATATTATGTATTGTTAACTGATTTTGGTGAACTAGAGTGTTATAAAGAAGTAGTGCAGGTAGAAACCAGGAAGAAGTGGGAGCAAGCCATGAAAGAAGAGATGGACTCCTTAGCACATAACCAAACTTGGGACTTAGTCAGGTTGCTTGCAGGTAAAACATCATTGTAGAATAAATGGGTTTACAAGTTGAAGGAAGAAGATGGAGGTAGAGAAAGGTATAAAGCTAGACTTGTGGTAAAATGGTTTTCACAGAAAAGGCTATAGACTTTGATGAGATATTTTCTCCTGTTTTTAAAATGACTTCAATCAGAACTATTTTAAGTCTAGTAGCAGCTGAATATTTGCTTCTTGAGCAGTTAGATGCAAAGACAACCTTTCTCCATGGGGATTTGGAGGAAGAGATATATATGCAGCAGCCACAAGGATATGAGGTAAAAGGGAAGGAGAAACTAGTGTGCAGGTTGAAGAAGAGCTTGTATGGCTTAAAATGGGCTCCAAGGTAGTGGTATCTAAAATTTGACATGTTTATTTCTGAACAAGGATATAATAGATGTCACTCTGATCATTGTGTTTATCTCAAAAGGAAAAATGATGGCAGCTATATTATATTGTTATTGTATGTAGATGACATGCTTGTTGCAAGTTCTAACATACATGAAATAAATGTGCTCAAAAGAAAATTGGAAAACTCATTTTCAATGAAGGATTTGGGTGCTGCAAAACAAATCCTTGGTATGAGAATGACTAGAGACAGGAAGAATCGCAAATTAACATTGTCTCAAAGTGAGTACATAGAAAAGGTGTTGAAAAGGTTTAATATGCATAATGCAAAACCAGTCAGTATACCTTTGGCTAGCCATTTCAAATTAAGTAAGGAGGAGTGTCCCAAGACTCATGAAGAAATGGATCATATGTCTAAATTTCCATATGCATCAGTAGTTGGAAGCTTAATGTATGCAATGGTCTGCACAAGGCCTGATATTGCACATGCAGTGGGAGTTGTAAGCAGGTACATGAACAATCCAGGAAAAGAAAATTGGATGGGGGTGAAGTGGATTCTTAGGTATTTAAGAGGTACCACAAATCAAGCATTATGCTTTGGTGGTTCAAACATTGCTCTACAGGGATATGTTGATGCAGATATGGCAGGTGATATAGATAACAGGAGGAGCACAATAGGGTATGTGTTTACCATAGGTGGAACAACTGTCAGTTGGGTCTCAAAACTACAAAGTGTTGTGGAACTCTCAACAATAGAAGAAGAGTATGTTGCTGCTACAGAGGCTAGTAAAGAAATGATTTGGTTACAAAGGTTTCTGGATGAATTGGGTAAGAAGTAGGAGTTGGGCAGGTTATACAGTGATAGCTAGAGTGCCATACATCTTGCAAAAAACTCTGCATTTCATTCCAAGACTAAACATATACAGCTCAAGTACCATTTCATACAGTCAGCATTGGAATATGGACAGTTGAAGCTGGAAAAGATACACACCATCCAAAATCCTGCAGATATGTTAACAAAAGTTGTAACTAGGGAGAAACTGAGAATCTTCTCAGTTTTAATTGGTCTTCAAGTATGATGAAGAAGATGAGAAATAGCCAGGTCCAAAGTGGAGCCATTGTCCAACAAATGAAGCAACGGTGGAGTTGCTATAATCAGTCTCCAAGTGGGAGATTGTTGGGTGTGGAGCCTAATTATATTTTGTATTCAAAGGTATCGCCGCATTGGACCCCATTTCGAAATGGGGCAGCAACGCTGCTCGTAAAATATTTTCTGTAGGGGGATCCAGGGGGGGCGACCTTTGGGAGCGCCCCACCCCGCGCCCCCCTTGTGGCAGTGGGATCGAGGGCAGCACCCTCGAAGCTAAGAATAGATGTAAAATTGCCTTGTAAAATGTTGTAATTTCGTAGTCAATCTAGGTCATTCATTAGGTGGAGATCTGATGGTAGAAGATATGTTTAATTTAGGGTTTTTTTCCCTAGAAGGAAACCCCTCGCTATATAGAGGGAATTGTATTGTGTCTATGTATATCGGTATTCTGAGTGAGGAAGAGAGAGGAGATTGAGAGCAAAGAGGGAGTTACAACGGATCTGTTGTAGGTTGTATCTCTTTAGTTTGCTGGATAATATAAAAGGAAGGACTGGCTATTTCTCCATGGACGTAGCCCAAACTAGGTGAACCACGTATATCTGTGTCTGTCTTGTTTTATGCATTTTCTATGTTTATATTTTCTGCAATATTTTATGTGTTCCATTTCTCTGTAATATATAATTTTCTAACACCCCCACCAAAGTTCACCAAAGATTTATTATGAGCAGTGCACCATTAAATAATTTGTTGTCATTGATGCTCCAACCTCCATAGTTAAGTGGCTTACATATATTTTCCAGATCTAATAGATTATATTTTACTTATGTCTCACCAAATACAATTTGCTATAATTGAATTTATTTTATGGATAACTTCCACAGGAAGATTAAATAAGTGCATCGAGTAGACAGGAATTTCCTGAAGCACAACCTTTTCCAAAATCATCCTACCACCCAAGGATATCCACTTATTCTCCCACTGAGATAATTTCCTCTTAAGATTTTCAAGAATCCAATCCCATTCGTTCCTCCTATAATTGCATGCCTTCAAGTGGAAGCCTAAGTATTTAAAACTTTTTGCCAAGGGTTTAACTTTGATACCAAACAAATGCGCAATCCGTTTTATCTCAATATCCTCCACACAATCTATAATGAATTTGGTCTTCTCCTTGTTTAAGAAGAGTCCAGACACTATACCAAATTTAGGAAATATTAAGGAGATTTTTTTCCATTCTTCTAGCTTTATCTCCCCCATCCCCAACACATCATCCACAAACATGATGTGGGAAAGATGCAAATTGTTCGATATCCTACACCCCATAATTTAACCATCCACCCTTGCAGCATTGATAGCTCTACTTATCCCATCCATCACTAATATAAATAATAGTGGGGACAAGGCACGTCCTTGTCGAAGACCACGATAAATGCTGAAGAAATCAGTGGGAGTCCCATTATTCAGTATTGCAAGGTTGGTTGTAGTGACACAATCCATAATCCAGTTAATATGTCTTCAAGGTAGACCAATCCTGTGAAGTATGAGCCTTAATAATTCTCAATCCAGCATGTCATAGGTTTTGATGACGTCTATTTACATCAAATAGGCCTTCAGATTTCTTTTTCTAATAAAGTTGATACAATCCTCGGTAATCCCCATTGCATCTTGGATTCTCCTTCCTACAAGAAAGTCGAATTTCTCCAAATAGATGTATGCAAAGAGCAATTGTTTCATTGTATCTGCTATAATCTCGAAAATCATCTTGTAAACCACATTAAATAATTATATTGGTCTATAATCAAAAAAATTACAAGAATTATAAGCTTTAGGAATGAGTGTTAAGAAAGTTTCGTTCATTGCACTAGGTGTTTTCCCTCTGATTCGAGATTCCTGCACCATTGTTATTAATGTTGGGCTCATCAGGTCGAAGAAACAGAGGTATAAGTCAATAGGCCAACCATTTGGCCCACGAATTCTATCCTTAGAAAGTTTTCCTAATGCTCCTTTGAATTCCTGAGATGTAATATGCTCATCCAGGTGGCCAATATCTGTAGCAAAGACCATTTGTAGAAATAATGAGGCCAACTCCATTTTTTCTTCAGAACTAGATACACCGTACACATAATATTGGTTATTGTAATAGTTTACAGCCTCCCACTGGATATCCTTCATGGAGACAAGTATATCATTATGTTAATTCCTCATATACAAAATTGAATTATAACTCCTACTTTTTGAAGAAACTTTATGAAAGAACCTAATGTTCTTGTCCCCAACTTGTGTCCATTACGTTCTGCTCTTCAGCCTCCATTCATCTTCATTCATTTGAAGGATTTTATTTCATCTATAGACCAGATCAGTCAATATTTTCTTATTTGTTTTTGACAAATGATCTAGCTTTGTTGGATTCATAAGAGAGACTATATCAAATTCAATTTACATAAGTTCTGCCAAGTGCTCCTTTTTCCTATTTCAAGTCCAATCTTTTACAAGTTATTTCAATCTTCTCAATTTGGTAATGACCCAATCCATTCTACTATTTGATGCTATCTCCATGGGCTTCGATCAATATTGGTTGACTAGATCCACAAACTCATCTTCTTTCAACCACAACTGACTGAATTTGAATTGTACGAGTGTAGGGTCGTATTCTCCCAGCCATTCCAAGAAAATGGCTTCATGGTATGATACATCTAGATGTAAAGACTAGGTGCTGAGGGTTTGTAGTATTTCATACAAAGAGGAGTGAATGAAGAAGCGTTCCAACCTATTTTCAATGCCATCCTCCCTCGATCTACCATTCCACCACATAGGACAAATTGGGGTAGTTGCAATGTCCCTGAGTAATTTATAAGTGAAGAGTGTTTTAAAATATCCTACCAAAGGTTCCAACATACCATGTGAACCCCAAACCTCCTATGAACTTAAGGTAAATTTCATGTCTCCTGCAAAAATACGTTGATTCAGGTCCAAGATTGCATAGTCATCCAATATCTCCAAAAATTGTTTCATGTTACTATATGGTGCATAGATATTCATGGTGTGCACCCTATGAGGGGAACCCCTATAAAAACATGTTAGTATAATACCTGCAAAAATCTTGTATGTGATCAGAGAGAAGAGTTGTGGGTTCCATATAGCTGCTAAGCCACTTGAATTTCCAATCGTGTTGGTTGCACACACTAACCAATGTGGAAAAATTTATGTCAGTATGTAGAGTGATTTATCATGATCTATCATCATCTTCTAAAGAAGAATCATTGTCAGATGTTTTGAAGTAATTGTGTACTGAAGGGAACACCAAGAAAGAGGTGATTCCAATCCCCTGATGTTGAGAGACATTATCTTCATCTATAATTGTTGTTCACAAGGGTATTTGCTCTAAATCCTTGATTGTGTACCATATCTCTCATATCCTCCAAATCATTTGAGGCTCTAGAGTCCATCCATGGGTAGAGTTTCTCCTCAACCATTTTAGAGAAGCATATATTTAGATTTTCTCCTTGATCCATACATGAGGTAATTCTCTGATACTTAAGGCATTTATTTTTTAAATGTATGCCAAAATTCGCCTTGTGATTATATATGCAAGACCCAGAATTAAGGGATTTAGTTCTTTCAAATTTCAAATTTATGGAACCATTTTCATCCTGTTGTAAACAAATTTCCATATTCATCGCATTCATTATATTTAATTGTTGAAAATATAGACAAGAAATGATAAAAAAAGAATCCAAGATATTCCAATTTAATTTGTCCTTGAATTAAATTGTGAATTTCGAATTTAGTCTTAACAGCAACTTGGAAAATATTAATTAATTCATTTTGAATTAATTAGTTGGAGAAATTCAAGTTAGAAGTCTTTCTGAAGTCATGCAAGAGTTATCCCTTTGATTAAGGAGACAAGATTGATTTATCACTTTGATTAATTAGTTAACTCAGTTTACTGAGTTAATTCCAGTTAAATTAGTTCCAAACTGTTTGAGGAACTAATAGAGAGTTATCAGTTAGTTTATGCATGCATGCATCCAACTAGTGCTACTTAGTTAACTGAAGATTTTCTCATCAGAAAATCATGCATGTCTATTCTGAGAAAAACCCAGTTGAGTTAAATGTCAAGGACAATGTACTATTAGTTGCATGTGTTTTCCTATAAAGGAAACCAATGCATGCAGTCAAAGGAAGGTTCCTTGAGGATTGCACAATTTTGGAGGATCAATGTTTCACTTGGTTGAGAGTCTTCCACTTGGTAACAAGAGGATCACCCAGGAGAAACTGTGCAAGGAAATAGGAGCTTGGAGGGCATAGAGGAAGGCTTGTGAGAAGCCTTGATTTCCTGTGAGCATTTGTGAGGATTGAACTGAGAGCTGCCTAGCTATGAGAGCTAAGGATTTGTATAATTCATATGTATTTCCACCTTGTATGATAATACAAATAGTGGGGTTTTTAGTTGAGGCTTTCCCCAAAGTATTTTCATGTGTATTGTGCATTGATTCTTCTTCTTCTGGTTATATTGTTCAGCTCGATCTTTAAGCTTCCCAAAATTGAAAGTAGAAGTAGGTTATAGTATTTTGCATTGATTTATATTGCATTATCAGGTTAACCTACAACATATTTTCTACATAGTCTCAGAGGGAGGTATGTAGAGAGAAAATTCTACATGGTATCGGAGCTGGATGTGTAGAAAAATTTCTACATGGTATTGGAGCGAAGTTTATTGGAGCTGTGAATAGTATACTCAGAAGAAAATTTGAAGTTTGAAGTTCGGGGTTGCAAGTGCAAATCAAATGCATATCATACTTCAAGGATTGGCCAATAGCGTTCTATGGCTTGAGACTCGAGTATACCTTGGAAGGTAGCTCGAATTACATAGCATGGAAAGATAGAATGGAGGTTGTATTAGAAGATAATGGCTTAAAGGAATTCATTGATCAAGAAATCCAAAAGTCGGCTTGAACTAATGCACAAGAATTGGTTGAGTGGAAGAAGTGTGTGGCGAGGGCGAGACGGATCATGCTTGAGGGAGTTCGAGACCATATTGTCTCGAGTCTCCATGGGAAGGATACTCCATTTTCAATGTGGAAGACATTGAAGGACCTCTACCAGAATAGTAGCGACCAGAGTAAATTGGCACTGAAGGATAAGCTTCAAAGAATCAAGATGGAGAAGGGTGATACTATTTCCGCATACCTGAACAATCTCACCACCTACAAAGATGAGCTTGGAAGTGTGGGAATAACTACTGCCAATGATGATATGGTGAGCCTTGCTCTCCTTTGCCTTCCAAAGAGTTTGAATAGCTACCAGGACTCTATGAATGGAAGGGAGAAATTGTCGGATTGGGAACGACTATGATCAGATCTCATGGAGGAGGAGATCAGGAGGAGCACACGAGATGGTTCTTCATCTGAGGATGATGATGAAGAAAATATGGCCTTATTAGGTAAGGCAAGGAAAGGGAAGGGGAAGGCATCTCATTCCGAATCAAATTATTCTCAAGGGGGGGAGAAGGGTGACAATTCTAAAGTGAGATGCTTTAATTGTCACGAGATGGGACATTATGTGACTAATTGCCCATCGAAGAAGTCCAAGAAGGGATCCTCAGAAGGATTGGAAGGTGAGGCATTAGTCTCTCATTTCGAAATGGACTTTACCCTCATTGCATGCATGGTGTCATCAATGATGGGTTGTGGTGGTATCTTGATAGTGGAGCCTCATTCCACATGATCGATGATAAAAGTTTATTCAGTGCCTTGGAGGAGAAAGACCTCAGGATGCGCATAGAGATGGGTGACGATGAGAGGTATAGTGTTTCAGGAGCGGGCACGGTTACTTTTCAGAGGGAGCATGGAGCTCCTATCACCTTGACAGATGTGAAGTATGTGCCTGGACTAAATAAGAACTTGGTATCAGTCACGATATTGGAAGACCGTGGCTATGATGTGATTTTTAGTAAGGGAAAGGTTTTCCTTAGACACATCACCATGAGACAGGTGAAACAGATCGGTTCACGAGTTAATAACCTGTATTCTCATGAGGTTCAAGATGCATGCAAAGCCTTGAGGAGCAAGGAAAATGTTAGAGACTTGGTGGTTGAGAGGGAGAGTAAATTACCTCTCAACATGCAGTCCTATAAGAAGTCTCAGACAATTGTGGAGGAGCCACAATTGGAGTGGGAAGAGGGATCACATGCAGCCATATCTCCAAGTGTGAGGTGGGGCGATGTGAAGTGATAGTCCCAAGAAGGCTGAAATTGGGTAGGGTCCATTGAGAGGTTTTATCTAATGGATCATACCTTGCTACGAGAGCCTAAAGTACATAGTAGAAGGAAGATTCAGTGGGATTGATGCAGTCAGAGATCAAAGTGACAGAGGCTAGAGTAGTCAGATACTGAAGAGCACAAATTGACAACAGTGCAGTAAGGCAGAGTCAACAGAAGTGCAAAGTTTCCAGTTGACAAAGGTAATATCAGTCAGAGACTTTGATGACAGATGCATCATACTGATTTAGTTTGGATGTTTTTTTTTTTAATTTCTGGAGTTGTTGTAGCAAAAACATTAGAGATAAGTGTTGCATGCATAACATTCCAAAGGTTCATGATCGGGATCGTGTTGAATTCCATTCTTGTTGAGGGAGTGTTCAAAATAGCAACAAGAAATGATAAAAATAGAATCCAGGATATTCCAATTTAATTTATCCTTGAAATTAAATTGTGAATTTCGAATTTAGTCTTAACATCAACTTCGAAAAGATTAATTAGTTCATTTTCAATTAATTAGTTGGAGAAATTCAAGTTAGAAGTCTTTATGAAGTCATGGAAGGGTTATCCTTTTGATTAAGGAGATAATATTGAGTTATCCCTTTGATTAAGGAGATAATATTGAGTTATCCCTTTGATTAAGGAGATAAGGTTGAGTTATATTTGAGTTGTAATTAGTTAACTCTGTTTACTGAGTTAAGTCTAGTTAAATTAGTTCCAAACCATTTGAGGAACTAATAAAGAGTTATCAGTCAGTTGATGCACGCATGCATCCAACTAGTGCTACTCAGTTAACTGAAGATTCTCTCATTAGAAACCCATGCACGTCTATACATAGAAAGACCCAATTGAGTTAAATTTCAAGGACAGTGTATTATCAGTTTCATGTGCTTTCCTATATAGGAAACCAATGCATGCATTCAAGGGAAGGTTCCTTGAGGATTGTACAATTTTGGAGGATCAATGTTCCACTTGGTTGAGAGTCTTCCACTTGGTAACATTAGGATTACCCAGGAGAAACTGTGCAAGGAAATAGGAGCTTGGAGGGTAGAGAGGAAGGCTTGTGAGGATCCTTGATTTCCTGTGAGCATCTGTGAGGATTGTATTGAGAGCTGGCTAGCTGTGAGAGCTAAGGCTTTGTATAATTTCTATGTATTTCCACCCTGTATGATAATATTGAATAGTGGGGTTTTTAGCTGAGGCTTTCCCCAAAGTATTTTCATGTGTATTGTGCATTGATTCTTCTTCTTCTGGTTATATTTTTCAGCTCGATATTTAAGCTTCTGAAAATTGAAAGTATAAGTAGGTTATAATATTTTTCTTTGATTTATATTGCATTATTGGGTTAACCCACAATAGATTTTCTACATAGTCTCAGAGGGAGATCTGTAGAGAGAAAATTCTACATGGTATCGAAGATGGATGTGTAGGAAATTTCTACATTAATATCGATGTTTCGAACAAGCAACTATGGTTCATCTTTAGGATAAAAAAGATACGAAAGACTGAACTACCGAGGATATTAATAAATAGATGAAGGATGTGAGAATAAGAACCGACAATAACCTGAAATTTAAAAAATTCATTATTAATTAGAATTTGGGATTTTTTAGGATATTAAAGTTAAAAGCATATGAATTTTTTTATGAATTAAATAATAATTTAAATGGTAAAATTGAGATAATAGGAATGTAAGATGCACAATTACATTAATAAGGAATGTGAGAATTATAATATTCATATCAGATTATGTGATACTAATTGTTGACACCTAATCATTGGGATTGGGTGAACATTGATAAATATTGTAAATTGTAGATAATGAAGAATAATAAAATAAAGAGACACTCGGAGGTGAAGCCCAAGAGTTTGTCCCTTCTTGTATATAACCATGAGCAACCTTAATGAAGAAACACAATTCAATTTGAGGAGTTACCTCCTGGGCTGACATGGTATCAAAGACAACCTATATTTTTAGTTTTCTACCCTTTGTAAGTCCCTCTTGCCTATGCTGTCTATCAAATCTCTTCATTTGGAAAGACCACAAGTTGCATTCAAATGCACAATTTAATTATCTTTGTGATGATTGCAAGGATTTGAGAGTTAACCTCTGGTTGAATAACTCTCATAGAAGCTCTACACTTGGGTGGTGTGGAAGTGTTGGAACACTGGTTAAAATATTGTGGAGTAGATCTACAAACATTCCATGAGACCATTGAAGACGGTGAAATTGTAGTGTTCATTCTGATGGTGAGATTGCTGTGTTCATTTTGCATTAAAAGCGTTTAATAAGTCCCTCTTTAAGACAGGAATCCATTAACATTGAAGACTTTTTGTAGTCGATGGAATGGCGGAAGCATAACTATGACTGTGTTGATTTCTGAGTTTTTTATAATTCTTGTTATTTAACTCTCCCTCCAAAACACACCGTATATCGTGATACCATACCACCTCCTGTCATATTATACAACGTTGCAAACAACCAGACTAGTATTTTTGGCTTGTTGGGGCCTAACCCAGGTTTAGAGTTAATTAGCCAAACAAATCCCGTTACTACTGGCCCTTTCGGCAACAGTCCGCGGAGCGCAGACTGAGGTCTCACCCGAAGTAGTATAAGAGGGTGCTAGAACCAAGTTTCACACCCTAGAGATGTCTGATGAGGTCAAATGGTCTGCGCATCTCTTGCCTCATGCACTTTCCTGATATTTGGCCCTTGCACAGCCCTTACTCAGGGCTAAACCCAGTGCTCTATGTTATTACCCAAGACCTTATTTGTATGTTCCAATATTAGTTCGTTAAGTGTCTTACGTTATATTTAATAGCATAAACCATTCATACAAATGCACATAGTAAATAAACCATATAATTGCAAATAATAACAATCAATCATTGACACAAGAAAAGATACACATAATTAGAATCAAACTTCTCTGTATTATTTCCTTCTTAGGTTACAGACTCGACTCTGCCCTACACACTCAGCTGCGGACTACTAGGCCTCTACACACTCAGCTACAGAGCCTTCTCCTACTCTACAACCCAGAAACACACTTACGCACTGAGGTTCGACCTTAACCTTACCGATTCATCTATTGATCATCTGATGTCTATTACAACTTAGAGCCTCACTATATTTATACAATCCCATGGGTAGACCGACCTTACATTACAAGACTAGGGTGGACAACCCTGTGACTCTATCATACTTTCACGCCCCGTGCCCATAATTCGCAGAGCTTTACAACAAAATTCAGTCAAAACTTGGGCTTTAAGCCCCAAACCGTGCCTTGGGGGGGATTCCATGCCCAAAAAGCCCCCAACACAAACATCGTGACTTGCCCTCGAGTCACTTGGTTGGCGCGGAGATTTTGGCATGGAGTTCCTCCAACTGTGTTCGACTTATACAAAGTCGATGGCACACCAAACTACTGCTTCCTGGATCTGCTGCATACACTATTCTAAAACCTTTGTATTAGGAGTGCTTCTATGCATTTGTATGTGTCCCTCCTGTATGTGTTTATAGTCCCGTGCTGTCTTCCAGGTCCTGGGGGCGCGAAGACTATGTGACAGCCCGCTAATCAGATAGTCGGGCCACCCATATAGGGCTTTAACCTACTGCCATTCACCTTTCCTAGGAAAGTTTCACCATTCAGTTTGAATAGCCATATCGCGCCTCCATCTATGACTTAACAATGTAGGGTCCCAACCAGTGTGTGTGGAACTTCCTCAGGAACTTATCAAACTTACTATCATACAATAGTAAATAATCATTGACCTTGAAAGGGCGAAATTTAATATGGCGTTCGTGCCAGGCCTTCTGATGTTGCTTCTGCAATCTGCTGCTGAAAGCCAGCCACAAATCGTTCCTCCTCCAGTTCTTCCAGCTATGTGAGTCTTTCTTCTAGGGCTTCGTGGTCCATCATATCTATAATTGCTGCTATGCGCAGACTCGGTACAACGTATTCCATTGGCACGACAACTTCCATGCCGTAAACCAACTGAAAAGGTGTCTGTCCCGTCTATTTCTTGCATGTCATCCTATAAGCCCATAATACTGTAGGTACATGCAGGTCACAATCGTTCCTCTGTGCGTTGCATATTTTGGTTAGTGCAGTCTCCAGTATTTTGTTGAATGCTCCTACTATCCCACTGGCTTGTGGATGTTATGGTGTACTCTTCTGATGATACATCTAGAACTCTCCCCTGAGCGCGCTGATGGTTTCATTCAGAAAGTGTCTACCGTGATCACTCATTAAGATTTTGGGATAGCCAAAATGAGTCAACATGTGGTCAAACAAAAACTTTGCAGTTGTGGCTATCGTGTAGTCTTTGACCAGCTGCACTTGCGCCTAACCATTCAGGTTTTCTATCGAGGTGATAATGTATCCCGCGCCTTCTTTTCCTTGATGTTTGATAGGTCCCACAAAGTTGATTGCCCACTTTTCGAACGGCTGTAGCATCAATTATGGATTCAAAGGCATCTTGTCCCTCCGTGATGGTTTATCGGTCCTTTGACATATATCGCAGGCCTTACAGTGTGCTTTTGAATCTTGATGAAGGGTTGGCCACCATAATCCTTCACGGAGAAACTTCTGCATGGTTGCCCATCCTACATAGTGTCCTTCTGCAACACCCCTGTGCACTTCGACAAGGATCTGACTTTGTTCAAACTTAGGTACGTATCTTCACATTATCTCATCATTTCCCATTTTGTATAGGTGCCCCACAATGACAGAAAAATCCACCACGCACACCACCAATTCCTTCTTTTACTGGACAGAGTATTCCTTCAATGCAATTCCCGTTGTTAGAAAGTGAATGATGTATTCAAAGTGTCTGTCCGCTACACGCACAACAAAAATCTATGCATTGAGTAGTCCTTCCTCTAGACTAGTAGGTTCCTTTCCCGTCTCAATACACGACAAGTGATCTGATCCCACATTCAGTCGTCTAGGCTTTACCGCAACCTCAAAGTCATATTCTTGGAACAAGAGGAGCCACCTGCATATATGCCCCCCCAAAACAGGCTTGTTGACCAAGTACTTTAATGCGGAATGGTCGGTATACATTTTGAAATGTCCTCCTAGCAAATAGTGGTGTATTTTTCGAGCGCGTACACCATGGCCAATCCTTTTCGTTCGGTTGTGGAATAGTCCTTTTCTGCTTTAGGCAACCTACGACTTGTGAATGCAATAGGGTGATCCAAGCCTTATCCACCTTCTTGTTCTAATATCGCTCATAGCACTATACATGACGCATCAACATGGACATGGAACTCCACATATCATTTTGGGAAGACCAAGATCGGAGCGGAGGCCAATTTCTCTTTTAGGACATCCAAGCTCTTCATACAATCATCATTCCAACAATACATGACATCCCTTTTCAATAGTTTTTCCATCGGTGCAGTGATCTGAGTATAGCCTTTGATGAAATTCCTGTAGTACCTTGTATGCCCCAAGGTAGCGAGGAACTGTTTAATGCTTCACAGTGCTTCCAAATTCAGAATTACGACAATCTTTGTGGGGTCTACCATTACTCCTTGTCTGCAGACCACGTGTCCCAGTAGGTTCCCAAAGGGGACGATGAACATACATTTCTTTAGATTTAGTGCAATTTGGTGTCATCGGCAAGTATCCAACATCAAGTGTAAGCTCGCTACATGGTGCTTAACCAATCCGAATACTGTCCAATCATCTAGGTAGACCTCCAGGAATTTGTGCATATAGTCTTTGAAGGCTGCAACAACTATGCGCGAAAAAATGGTTGACATGTTTTTTAACCCAAACAGCATAACTTTATATTGAAAACAGCCCCACTCAGTTGCAAATGTGGTCTTTCTCCTTTCTTTCGGTGCGATTTTGATCTAGTGGTACCCTGAGAACCCATCCGTAAACGAATATACTTCTTGTCCGCCGACATTTCTAATACTTCATCTGTGAACAAAGTTTGGAACGAGTCGTGTACACAAGCGTCATTCAATTTCCTTAGGTCCACGCATATTCTTATGTCACCCTTTTGCTTCTTCTCCTATACTACCATAGCACTCACCCAATCTGATTCTTCTATCGGTTCAATAATTCCAGCTGCGAGCATCTTGTCTAGTTCTATGTGGACCTTTTCTTTGTACTTCAAGTTCAAGCGGTAAGGCATTTATTTAACCGGCTTTGTGTCGGGCTTTAGGGTGATTTTCATTATCCCTAGATTACTAATGATCCTTTTTAAGTCCGTCATCTTGGTTGAAAATAAATCTTGGTACTCACGGAGTAACTCAACGACCTTATCTATCGTAGCGTCATCCTAGTAGTCACCAAGCATTGCATACTTTGGTTCATCCTCTGTACCAATGTTGACCTACATTGTTTTTACCAGCACAGTTATATCAGGGTCTTTGATCAAGGGCTCTTGAAACTCACGGTAACCCTCAGTTTCCAGAATGTTCAATTTTCATGGATATTCATCATCATCTTCAACATTTATGTAGTAACACTCCAGCACACAGTTTAGCTGATTTACCCAGCCTAGCTGAAGTACTTCCCTTGGTTCCTGGGGTGTCATAAAGATTGCTACCTTCACCGCTTCCAACACATCCTCAACAGTATCCCACCAATGATCCTCAAATGTGAAGTTCAATAGGAACCCTTCGAGTAAGATATCCCATTCATTCATACAGTGGCAGAGCTCCATCTCTATATACCAATTCATAGGTATAGTACCCATGGTATGATAAAATAGGTGCACCCACTCAGGTTGCAGCTCTTCCCCATAGACCTTTGTCCATTTCGCGAAGTGCACATGTGGATCATCCCATCCATCATATTTGTCTTTTAACTGCATCTAGGGCTTCCCAAACCATATGTGCATCATCTTGTTGCATTCGCACCAGTCCTTGAAAATTTTTCAATGTGTACCCCACCATCGTGTGGGCATAGCGCGCAGTACCCGCTTCAGTGTGTCGAAACGCTATGGCTCAAGTACTTCTTTTTCAAATTGGGTCAAGGAGTCATCTACCTCGCTCACTCTATCATACGTAGGCAGATTTCTGACCTCCGTCGTTATGTAGCATAGCAACCTCGTCATCATGTTACAATTGAGCGTGGTTACTTCGTGTAACCAGCTCTTCCATCGTTCCATCTCTTCATTAGAGTTTGATGTACAGGAGCCTTCGCACTCCCACGAGACTCAAGCATCCATGGTTGGGTTTACCCAATCCTACTCTTGCGTAGTTATCTGGTAGATACAGTCCAATTTGTTGTCATTGTCATAGTTGCGCATCAGTTCTGTGTAGCATGATCCTTCTACAGTGTCTAGAGGTACTACTAGGCATAGTGACTTTTTCTCAAAAATCATCTTGTGCTTCTTCAGATTTATTACTCCATTCATGTCAGTGGCCCAATCTATTCCCAAGAGCACGGGATATGGATTGTTTTCATCCATAATTTCTATTACTTTAAAATAGAATAGCACGCTTTCCCCTTCAATATCTATTGTGATTCCCTGTAATCTCCCCATTGGTATGATCTTTTGTTGATTCGCCATTCTCAGCTAGATAGGTGACCATTGTAGAGGAGGCCTACCTATGCGTTCCCATGTATACTTTGGTAGGACGTTTGCATCCAACCCTAGATCCAGAATCACTTGATCCATTTCATACTCCCTGCGCAGTCAATCTCATCTACCTTCATGTTCGCATCGCGTGCTTCGTGAGCTTCTGAACTATGTGCGGTCCTCCTATCACAGTCCTCTGTACATCTAGTGATGAGTTCTTGTAGTCCTTTCACAGCCTTTCAGTCATGTAATAGCTTCATACACATCTCCAAGAATGTAGTAAGCATTGATGGGTCCAAGGTAGACTCTAGCCTGTCTTTATTCCCTGAGGTGGAGGCCTCCACGAAGCTCTTCTTCGCTTCCATGAATGTCTCCTTAGCGCCCACCAAATCAAACTCTAGTTCCTTTGTCAGAGCCTTTCAAACCCAAGTACTCTCTTCAAGCTGCTTACCTTTGTCATCACCTATCATGATACCACTTTGAAGCATGATATTTATGTTTGGGTCCTCCTCATACAGCTTAGAGCTCACCATTTGTAGATTCTGTGTCGGGGGAGATTGAAGTGTTCGTTTGTTGCGCAGTCTTTCTATCCGCATGGGACAATCCTTCACCTCATGGTCAAACATCATGCAATACACACAGGAGGGATGCATTGGATTTCTACAATCTCGGGATTAATTTCCCGACCCTCCAAAATTGTAACATATTAACTGTCCTTGACCTCTTCCTGGTCACATTCCACCTCGACCTCGTCCATGCCACTGAAATCCAGTGAACACCATCCCTACATTTTGATCGAGGGCCTGTGTTTCAGTCTGAACTCTATAGGTGGGAGTTCAATCCATCATCATTTCATAATTTCTATAGGTGCGCTCATCGTGACCTACTGATCTGCTGAAATTACATAACAACTATTGGGAGCTCTGTGTATACTTTTGTAGTAGATGCCAGTTATTGTTATCATGCTTCCTTCCTATCTAACAAATCGTGCACCATAATGCAGGTGCCACACTTGGTCTTTCTTGTGCCTCTGGTCTCAGTGGCGCTGGTCATCCTCTCGCCAGGTAATTCGCGAATACTGGATAGTGGTCCTTGTCATGTCCCTAGCCCTTACGCTTTACACACCATACCTCCTTGCGCGCTTCGAGGCAACCTGTCCTGTCTTGTTTCGATCTCTGCATTTCTAGACACAAGCTTTGAAAGTACACGTGGATCTACTGAACTCGCAAGTTAGTGTCTTGCATCGGGGTTTCATGCAATCTGATCATGGATTACAGGGCCTTGGCCTAAGTGGTTAGCTTCTGTTGTGTCAACGGGTTTTGTATGTGTGGTGTTAATGATGCTACAAACCACGTGAGGTGTTGCCCATCCGTTAGTGTCATGTTTGTTTCGCGATCCTTTCACTCCAGTCTTTGATCTAGATCCCAAGGGGTTTCACCTGGTAACATCACAATTTCTTTGAACCCAATGATTAATTGTGCCTCTGACTTTGGCCTGCTAAATTCTTGGTCTAGTGCTGCTTGGATATCCACAATTCCTGTGTTCGAATGGTCATTGGAATGCTTAACGTACCATCTCAGTGCACAATCTTGTAGAGCACTGAACAATGTTGGCTTCTTTATGTTGTCATCTGTGACTCCCTGCACTTACGTACAACCTTTATCACGGACCAAAACTGGTCTGGGTCTTCATTCCCTACTCCCTTAAATACTAGTAGCTTTATTGTGCTTTCCATATTGCTTCACGGTGGTTGTAGAGGTGGTGTGCGTGAAGATGGGGTTGAAGATGGTGAGACTGGCGGTGGTGTAGGTGGGAGTGGTGTACACTTCTTGGTGAGACCTTCGCGAGCTCTTCCTCGCTTTCTTGCGGAGGTGAAATCAAGGGGATGGTATCTAGTTTTGTGCTACCCTCGTTTCTGTATATTTTCCCACTTCCCATAGCCCCAAACATCAATTTATTCGCATCACCCGCTTTTCACACAGTAGCATCTTAATCCAAGTGTTCAAATATTTAACGTACTTACCTTGTGGTCCTTTGAGGAAGCGTTGTTCTAGCTTTCTATATCTGACTAAAGTATCTACCACGAAATCAGTGATAAATCCTCCTATAATTTGATCGAGCGAGTGATCCACAGTGTGCATGATCTTATCGTCTGATGCTTCCAGTCTGTGCACCAATTATAGGGTCCACACAATAGGTTTGTCGAGTTGACACCTTCCTTGACTGTCTGCTAACTTTTCAATCCACTCGTACAACTCAGTTGGGAAGGATGCAAAGAAAATTTCATGGATCTATGTGTGTAAATAACAGTCTAGCCACTTTTCTTTTGATAACTGTGGATCCCTATTTTCCTACGTCACAAACATGTGAATCTTTTGGTCCAACCAATTTTCAATTCCTTTCTTTGTTGGATTCCAGTGATCTGACATCAGACATCTCTTAAGTAGATCCCGGTCCTAGCAACGAAACCATTTGTTGGCTTGTTAGGGCCTGACCCAGGTTCAGAGTTAATTAGCCAAACAAATCCCATTACTATTGGCCCTTTCAGCAACAGTCTGTGGAGCGCAGACTGAGGTCTCACCCAAAGTAGTATGGGAGGGTGCTAGAACCAGGTTTCCACATCTTGGAGATGTCTAATGAGGTCAACTAGTCTACGCTTAGCTTGCCTTGTGCACTTTCCTGATATTCAGCCCTCGCATAGCCCTTACTCAGGGCTGAACCCTGCGCTCTGTGTTATTACCCAGGACCTTATTTGTATGTTCCAATATTAGTTTGTTAAGTGCCTTACGTTATATTTAACAGCATAAACCATTCATACATATGTGCACATTAAATAAATCATATAATTGCAAATAATAACAATCAAGCATTGACCCAAGAACAGATACACAACATTAGAATCAAACTTCTATTTATTATTTCGTTCTTCGGTTATAGACTCGAATCTGCCCTCCGCACTCACCTGCAGGGGCCCGTACACTCAGCTACAGACTACTAGACCACTGCACACTCAGTTGTAGAGCCTTCTCCTACTCTACAACCCAAAAACACACTTACGCACTTAGACTCGACCTTATCCTTACTGATTCATCTATTGATCATCTAATGTCTATTACAACTTAGAGCCTCACTCTATTTATACAATCCTATGGTCTGCAGACCATGGGTAGACCGACCTTACATTACAAGACTAGGGTGGACAACCCTATGACTCTATCATACTTTCGCGCCCTGCACCCATAATTTGTGGAGCTTTACAACAAAATTCAGTTAAAACTTGGGCATTACGCCCCAAACCGTGCCTTGGGGGGGATTCCATGCCCAACAAGTATCCAAACCATTGTGCCAGCGAATCTGCTATACCGAATTACCAACCCATCGTGCCAACAAATCTTGTACACCACATACCAGTTTCTCTCCACCTTCCGTAGCACCCACCTTTTGGCTCTGCAACATTGACTACTCTGTCCATACTCTTGCATAGTTGGTGCTCTGTCTAAACTCTTACACAGTTGATGCTCTCCATACTCCATACTCCATATTGTGACATTGACTACTCTGTCCAAACTCCTGCACAGCCAGCGCTCTCCATACTTCATACTCCATATTTCATTTGCTAGAGATTTCGTTGAATGCTGGACCATACCACCATACGAATTAACCATACCACTCCGCCCTTTTTAATATAATTAAATGTTGCATTTGTTGGTCCCATTTCTGCCCACCGTGGACTGACATCAATACTCCGCCTAAGTGCCCATACTGCCTACATCGCCCTGCCTACCATGGAGCCCCTCCCCCATGTAACTATCCACTACATAACCTCTCCCCCATGAAAACTCCTCCACCATATAACCTCGTCCCCAAATATACCTATGATATAGACATATCATAATCATATTTTCACAGTTTTGTTTACACAGCAAGTGCAAATTTTTTCCAGCAGAGGAGAGTTTTTTTTACACATTACACATTTAAATGCATTCATTTATCTCTATAGTTGGAGTAATTCTCTCTGGAAAGGAGAACTATCCTGAGTGGTCTCGGAAGATCAAACACACTCTCATTTTCAATGAGTTGTGGAAAGGTGTTATAGCACCATTTACCACTCTTGGTATATATGATGCTTTGTTTATGGCCTAGGGAAAACCCTCCTTCCAGACTTGGTCCAAATCCCGGTATGGTCACTCTTACATAGTTTGATAATATAAGCATCTTGCCTGAGCTATTTTAGTATTTCTTGTTGTAGTTTTCTTTTGCTCTGTTGGGGTTCTAACCCAAAGCCCTAGGGTGCTTTCACCCGAAACAGAATTGGCGACTCCTCTAGGGATAACAATCTTTTTATTCTTGGTTTGGGTTGTTCATTCTCAATCAGGGCTCAGTACTTTTCTTGTTTGCAGTTATAGTCTTATTTAGTCTACTAGAGTCCCAGGCCTCAAGTCTGATCTTTTGGATCAGACTTCAAATGTTTTTTATTTTTTCTTGCAAATCTTTGTGTACGCTTTTTACTTTGTTTATAGTCACATATACACACTTGCTTCTATAAATTGAACTCGTGTATATGTGAGTTTCCTGTGTCAGGAGTGCGTGTGCATGCCTCTGTGTCTGCACACAGTAGCGTATGCAAATTTTTGCATTAATTTTTCAAATCTTTCATCCTAGATAGATTTGTTGCTTGGTCTTTTCAGTCTCTTTGTGGTCAATTGCTATTTGAAGAATTTAATTATTCTGCAAGCTTACTGTTTTGAAGTCTCTTCCTCATTGAAAACATTTGGCCTAGGTTTGCTTCTTTAGCGATTTTGTAATTTGTGTTTTGGCACACAAGACTTCGTCCTGAAGTTCTTAATTGTTCTGGTCCTCCAGAAACGAGATTGTTTTTAGTTTCATTGTCAAGCCAAGATTTCAAATCTACTTGCTTTTCTTTCCTTTGTTTTGTGGCCTCATAGCTTTTCTTTCTATTTGAAAGTCTTTTTGATGAATTTGGAAGTATTTCTTTCCTAGCTTCTTGGTCAGTTTGTCAAACTCTTTACTTCTATTTGGATCGTTTTGTACAAGTTGAACTCTTTTTGCTCAAGTTTTCGTTCATTTTCGAGTTTGTAACTTACAAAGACTCCTTGTGCTCTTTTTTTGATCTTTTGAGTTTTAGTAGCATTTTGGTGATTTCAAAAAGTTGTTTTGGTTGCTTCTTTAAAAAAGAAAAGATCTCAAAAAACTTTGTTTATTTTTTGCCAAGTTTGGTTTATGGTTTCTTTTTGTTGTTGAAAGTGAATTGCGATCTTTACAATTTGTCTTTCTTGTTTGGAGAGAATTTTGTGTTCAAAATTTGTATCCTCTTCAGTACTTAATTTGGCTCGTTGTTAGTTATAAACAATTGCTTTTTCTTTCTAAGTGTTATTTAGGATCTTGCATCTGCTTTATATCTTGCATTAGGGTAGTTTGCATTGTTAAATCATTCATAGTCTTTTATTTTTTGGGTGTATGAAGTGTGTTTCAAGAAAAGAAGAGAAAAAGTAATTTGCTTTGTATAAGTTTCGCAGAACTTGTATAGAGAACTCTTTTCATCAAAGAAAAAGTGACTGCATTCATTTATTTAGCTTTTCATTAATTTTCGTTACGTCATAAAAACATCATTGGTTTCACTCCCATCTTTACCCTTAAATTAAAGAACAGTGTGGAGTACTGAAGAAGGTATGTTTTTATCGACTATTTTGTCATCTTTTCTCTAAAACTCATAAGCTCTTTGCATCATGAACTAGGTAGATAATAATAAATCATGACAAAATCTATGCGATTTATATGCAACACAAAAATACTAATAATTGCCATTTTCTTATGCAGGAAAGTGAAAAAATGAAAGATTTCTGTCCCAAAGGAAAAGACAGGGCAAAGTTAACTGCTATCCCTTTCGCAGGGAACCACATGTAAACAAAGTGATCCAAATTGAAGCATATCAACCAAGGAAGGGAAAAGGAGATATCGAATCGGTGCAAGAGAACAAATTGATAACTGGGAATTAACAATTTGGCTAATCCCTTAGAATCCTTTGATCCTGAGGGATCGCTATCTTAATTATTTTTGCATCATTGATATCTCCGCTTGGGTGTTATAAGAAGGGGAAGCACTGCTAGCCCGGGGGGATGATCTTTTGTTATTTTCTATGTAACTTTTCTTTGCATCTAAAACTTTGATCATCGACTCTCATTGAGAAGTGATCCACTGTAACTCTGCTTTGATGTTTTAATATAAATCTGGTTGCCATTCCATCTTTGATCCTGGAGTAATCTCAAGCGGTGTGTCCCTAGAGGCTAAGGGCCCAGCCCTGGTGGAACACTTGCTCCTGTACTATTATCTCTAATTCATGTGCAGTTTTCATTAGCAGCTTTGTTCGGTAATCTGATGTGTTTTGTTATTTTACATCACGGTCCTATTATATTTGATTTATGTTCAACTGAGTAATATTGTTCTCTGTGACAGGAATGTTGTATTGTTCATTCTGACTTTGTAATGCATTGTTGTTCCTTTAATCATTGATATAACATTGTTGTTCCTTATAGAATGCTATCACTGTTCAATTACAGGGTAACCATGTTGTAACATTCATAAGTTGGTATTACTGTATTCATCTATGGTTGATACTTAATCGCGATTGTTGTTCAACTGACATTGTTGTTCCATTATGAATTACAATCGTTATTCTTTGTAACTGAGATTGATACCTGTTGTATGGAAGTCAGATTACTGTTTCTCTTAATATTAAGCATGCCACATGTGTTATTTATCTTGGTTCATTGTACATTTACATTTGACTCTAGTTGTTGTTTTATATTTCATTGCCTATTAGTTGTCGTTCTATTTATGTTTGTTGTTCGATTTATTCTTAGAATAAATATTGCTATCCGATTTCTGTAGGATACGACTGCTGCATTTATTTCTGTAGATTAAGGTTTTGCTGTTTATCAGAACTAGTTGTTGTTCCATTTCGTAGTTGTTGTTCCATTTCCTAGTTTCTGTTCCATTTCCTGTTATTCACATTATCATTGCTTTGGTGTGCAGAATGATCTAAGACTGTAATGATCGTTGACATTTGTTGTCTAGTTCCCAGGTTGATGATCTGTTCCCTGATTATTTTTAAGTACATCAGTTTATAGAGGGATGAGTTACCGTTACTATACCCTTGACTGATAAATTGCTAGAGTTTTTTGAATGCATGATTTAAGTCTTAAAGTGCTTTGCTGTAATTAGATCTTGTTTTAAGCATCTGTTTACTCTTGTATTCTAAGCACTATACTACTATCATTACTCTGACAAATGATTGCCTCAAACTGAGTACACTCTTTGAGATAACAAATCATTCCTGGATTGATAAGTGAATGTGAGGTAAATAGAGGTGAAAAAGACCCTTTTCACTGTTTGAAATTTTGGCACCATTGTCGAGGAAGAGTGTAGCCATTTTTTTCTTTTCCAGAGTAGTGTAAGAACCTATTAAGAAAGAATTGGGTTTTAAAAATGGAAGGTAAGAGCCTACGTGTGGAGTATGTAGTAGCCCTGCTCCCCTGCCCGCTTTCCTGCAAATTTGCTACTGTTTTGTTTGGGTAGAACTTAGAAGTTGATTTGTGTGCATGATTAAGTAGAAAAAGCCTGAAAAGAATCCCAAACCTTTGCCCAAGCCTGATAAAGCTAAGGGGCCGGTGACCCTTGGCCGATCAACCTTTATAGATGAAATCCTTAAGAAAGCAGAATCTCAGCCTTCAGTAGGACCTAGAAAAGTTACTTCCAAATAGCCTACTAGTTCCCTTCAAGCCATAGGATCACCATCTGTAGCCTTTTCTGAGGTGCATAGTCAAACCGAAGAGCAAGATTTTCAAGAAATTGAAAATTCTAGCCCAAAATCATTGCAAGAAGGGAACCTTAGCAACCTCTGTGAAGGAAGAGGAGAAACAGGAGAAACTGAAGAACCAAGATCGCCTCTTGGGGTAATTCAACCATTGAGCAGCCCAGATAAGGGAAGTGCTGCAAAAATCATTTATAACGAAGTTGAAGAAACTCAAGAACCAAAACCCCCCCAAACATTAGGCACTCTCATCAACCGAGATAAAGGAGGTGCTGTTAAGGCCATTCTTGTTAGAGTCATTCCCCCTCGACAACCTAGGAATACCCTCCTAGATATCCCAAAAGGCTACTGGCATATATTTGACCAAATGGCCCAAAACCAGCGCAACACCCAAACCTCTACACTGCAATACCCCATTGTGGATACTGCAGCTTATGCACCTATGAAAGCAATTCCTCTCCAGCATATCCCTACATTCCATGGCCTTACATCAAAAGATCCAGATGCATTCTTATTTGAATTTGATGTGTTGTGTAGAGGATATGACTATACCACCGATCCCCAGAAACTGAAATTATTTCCTTCTACATTAAAAAGGGTTGCTTTAAGATGGTTTATGGGATTGGGTGGTGGTGTTATAAATAACTAGGACCAAATGAAAGAGTCTTTTCTAAAAACAATATCAGGATTATTGCAGGTCTAGAGAGTTAAAGGATGAAATATTTCAGATGGTAGCTAGACCAAATGAAACATTAGAAGAGTATGTTGAACGTTTCCAGTATAATCTTCAAAGATCTCCTTATGCATCATTACCCTTACCTGATAATGTATTAAACACAACATTAATTAGGGGAATGAAGGAATAATGGATTGAAACACTAAATATTATGGGAAAAGGAGATATTTATCAGGAAAATTTTGCTGACATTATTAATCTATGTATCAGGAGCTCTAGAGGTAGCACAAGACTAAAACCAGCAGATAATGATCGGTTTGCAAGAGATAACAGAGTTTCTGCAGAAGGAGTAACTCGTGCAGAAATTGGAAATTTATTAGAAATTTTTAAAACTGACATATTAGGGACACTGACAACACAACTTGATATTATGCAGGCCAAACAAAAGCAAGCAGAGGCAGAACAAAATTTGGCAATCTTCTGTCCCAGATGCAGAAAGAAACACAGCCATAAGGAGTGTCCATTAGATGCATTCCAAGTTTGTGCCATTTGTACAAAAGACCACTCTACAGAGAGCTGTCCGTCACTTCCTGGATTGAAAGCAGTATACAAGGAAGCAGAACAAGAGCCAGAATCAGTGTATCTACTCAATCAACGTCGTCAATGGCAGCCACGACAATCAGGTATGTTCTCAGACCTAGCTTCTTCTTTTCAGACTCCACAATATCATGCTCAACAATATAATAAAATGTGGCAAAATCAAGCTCCCTTCCCGAATTGGCCACAACAACTATTTTCTTCATCATCTCCATGGCCGAATCAAGCAAGCCAACCCAATTGGCCAAATTTTCCCTATACCCCACCATATTGGCAAAAAAATGTATATCCAGCACAATGGACCCCTCCTACTTCACAAAGTCAAGCCTGGAAAAAAAATTGGCAAAGACTGATGAATCAGCCATTAGGAACCATTCCGCTCCCTCAACCTACACTGTCAGCATTACAACAAAACCCCCAGTTTAACTTAAGACCACAACTCCCAGCCCAACCCAACCCTAATATGAATAACAAATAGGTCCAATCTATTCAAATAATTGAAACACCAGAGATAGGAACCGATCTAAGGGAGTGTAATGATCTTCAATTAAGATCTGGGCGCATCATTGAAACAAAGGGAGATAAAACTCCTCAAGTTGAAAATCAGTTACCTATAGAACAACCACCACAAGAAGAAGATGTGACCAGACAACAAATTCATAATCAAGCAACCACATCCTCTCCCCCATTCCCAGAACGATTAATTATACCGCGACCTATACAACATTCTGATTTTGACATTCTGGGAGAACTAAAAAATCTGTACATAAAAATCCCACTCCTCCAAGCCATTCAGGACATCCCGATATATGCAAAGACTATCAAAGAGCTATGTATAAAGAAACCAAGGAGGAAAATAACAAATAACCCAAAAGTCCAAGTAGTTGGCACTCTATCTGATCTATTATCAGGGAAAGAAACACCTATTAAATATGAAGACCCAGGAAATCCAATAGCAACCGTACAAATCAATGGAAAAACCTTCTCAAATGCCTTAGTTGATCTAGGAGTTGCAATTAATATTTTAACAACCACTACTTGCCAAAAAGTGGGCATTACATCAGTAGAACCGACCTCCACTTTATTAGAATTGGCTAACCAATCCGTGGTTAGGCCAGAAGGCACACTACATGATGTCATGGTATCTGTTGACTCTTGGGAGTATCCTGATGATTTTCTAATAATAAACCCCAAAAACCGACTTGATGGACATCCATTGATTTTAGGCAGACCTTGGCTTATAACTGCCAATGCTTATATTGGCTGCCGACAAGGCAGTATGACCATAACTAGGGGGGGAAATATCAAGAACCTAGCTTTATATCCTCCAGCACAGCCAAGTGTCACAATAATAAAAACTAACAAGCATCCTGTATTATACCTCACCGAAAATATTAGATCTCCATTAACCATAGAAGAGGCCCTCGATTTCAAAGACCAAACAAAAGATGATGCCATTACCAATTTCATTAGCCAAGTTGAATCCAGATCCCACATACAATGTCACATGATAGAAGTAGCATTCAATAATGAATTAGAAGAAGATCCTCTTAAAGATACACATGATCAAACAATACCTACTACCTCTGTCTCAAATAGCAAAATTGTACAAATTGAGCCAGGAAAGACTTTAAACATTAATGCCAACCTGACTTCCAAACAAGAAGAGAAGCTCATCCAACTACTAAGAAAATACAAAGAAGCATTTGCATGGGACTAGCTCGATATGAAAATGTACTCACCACATTTACATAGAAAAAGATGTGGGACCTGTTCGCCAACCACAAAGAAGACTTAATCCTCATCTAAAAGACATTGTAAAAGTTGAACTTCAAAAACTTTTAGATGTGAACTTCATCTACCCTATCTCCGATAGTAAATGGGTCTCTCCACTTGTTGTGGTACCAAAGAAGAATGGAAAGTGGAGGATTTTTGTAGATTATAGAGAACTAAATAAAGCAACACAAAAAGACCACTTTCCCCTTCCATTCATTGACCAAGTATTAGACACTTTGGCAGGAAATAAATTCTTTTCTTTCTTAGATGGCTTTAGTGGATACAATCAGATTCAGATTGCCCTTGAAGACCAAGACAAAACCACTTTTACTTGTCCTTGGGGAACATTTGCCTACAGATTTCTACCTTTTGGCTTATGCAATGCCCCTGCCACATTTCAAAGGGCTATCCTCAGCATCTTTTCAGATTTAATAAATGAAGGGCTCGAAGTATACATGGATGATTTTACACCATACGGATATGATTTTGACCCAGCATTGGGCACACTGGAAAAGGTCCTGCAACGCTGCATTGCCACCAGGCTTTGTTTGAGCCATGAAAAATGCTATATGATGATGATTGAAGGACTTATTCTAGGCCATTATATCTCAGCAGCTGGCATATAGGTAGACCCAGCCAAAATTCAAATAATTTTTCTAATTTCCACTCCTACCACTCAAACATAGGTACATAGTTTTCTTGGATTTTCTGGTTATTATAGAAGATTTATAGAACATTTTTCAGATATTGTTACACCTTTATATGCACTGACAGGTAATGTTGACTTTCTTTGGACAGAAAAATGTGACCATGCTTTCCAGGATCTAAAAAAGCTTGTGTTAATAGCCCCAATCCTTAGAGGTCCAAATTGGGACCTGCCATTCCAAATTTCATCAGATGCTTCAGATACACCTATTGGAGCAGTCCTTGGGCAGGAGGAAGATAAAAAACCATATGCAATTTATTATATTAGAAAGAATTTATCTCCTTCTGAATTGAATTATACTGTTACTAAAAATGATTTTTTAGCTGTAATACATGTTGTCAATAAGTTTAGGCATTACATTACAGGATATCCTGTTATCTTGTATACAGATCACTCTGCCATAAAATACTTAGCAAATAAACCAATCACAAATGGTAGAAGAACTAGATGGTTGATTTTATTGGAGGAATTCGATATTACAATCAAGGACCGATGTGAAAAAGAAAATCCTGTAGCCAACTTCCTCTCACGGATTCCAAAACCAGTGGACGCAGCAGCAGTTGAAGATCAATTTCGAGATGAACATTTGTTTGCTGTCACTGTTAAAACACCTTGGTATGCTGATGTTGCAAATTACTTAGCAGTAGGAAAATTACCGAAACATCTGACCCCCAATGAATGAAAATAGATTGTCCAGTGAAGTGCTCAATTTTCTTGGATTGGGGGCTACCTGTTCCATACAGGGGCAGATATGCACATCAGGAGATGCGTCCGCGAAGATGAAATTTTTGACATTTGGAAAACCTATCACGATGGACCATGTGACGGAAATTTCGCCGATCGAAGAACTGGACATAAGGTGTTGCAAACAGAGTATTATTGGCCCACGATCTTCAAAGATGCAAAGAAGTTCGTTTAGGCTTATGACAGTTGCCAAAGAGCAAGACGCCCTGGACAGTCCGACGAAATGCCCCTGAATCCACAGCTAGTTATTAAACCATTCGAGTGATGGACCCTCGATTTTTTTGGTCCAATTAACCTATCATCGAACCAGAAAACATATATTTTGGTAGCAATAGAATATGTCACCAAATGGGTTGAAGCAGAGGCATTACCGAGAGCTACAGAGGATTCCGTCATACAGTTCCTGTTCCGTATATTTGTCTGATATGGGCTTCCAAGAGATATAATTACAGATGGTGGACCACAATTTGTTGGTAACAAGATTGCTGCAACACTAAAAAACTATCATATCCAGCATAAAATTACCACTCCATACCACCCACAGGCAAATGGTCAAGTAGAAAGCAGCAATAAAATAATAGAAGCAATCCTAACAAAAACCATTGCGTCACATAGACAAAATTGGGCTACAAGATTACCAGAAGCCTTGCAGGCTTATAGAACAACATGGAGAAGCACTACCGGCTATTCACCATACCAGCTGGTGTTTGGAAAGGAACCCATGTTCCCGATAGAATTCGAGATACAGACACTGCGAACAACACAAGAAGTTGGTCTAGATCTAAACGAGGCACAGATTAATAGATTACAACAGATCAATGAGCTAGATGAAATCAGGCTCTCTGCCCTTCAACACACTGCGTTAATCCAACAGCAGCGAGCTAAATGGCATGACGCTCTCATTAAAATGAAAGTCTTCCGCGAGGGAGATTGGGCGCTCCTATACGATTCCAGGCTTTAGGATTTTCCTGGGAAGCTTCAGACTCGTTGGCTGGGGCCATATGAAATTCAGAATGTACATGATAATGGAACCCTTACACTAATCATCATTGACAGATCTGGACATACCTTCAAGGAAAATAACCACCGAGTTTGAATATACCACAAACCACTTACTCAGGAATCCTTCTACCAACAACTCTGCGAAGACTCCGACATGAAAATTTTGGAGGAGGAAGAGAAATATTCCTCACCTCTAGTTCATTAAAGTGATTCAATTGTTCTCATATTTTGTACATAATTCCTTTGTTTTGTTAGCATAAATTATTCTCTGTACATATTTTTTTGTATTTGCACTTTGTTGTTCCTTTTCGAAGAATAAAAAATTCCATCATTTTTGTTGTTCCTTTTAGAAGGAACAACACCTTCACCATTTTGTTGTTCCTTTTCCAAAGGAATGGCACTTGTGTTTTCTGTTGTTCCTTCTCTGAAGGAGCAACACTTGTGTTTTTTGCTGTTCCTTTTCCAAAGGAACAACACTTACATTTTCTGTTGTTCCTTTTCCAAAGGAACAACACTTTTGGTTTCTGCTGTTCCTTTTCCAAAGGAACAACACTTGTGTTTTCTGCTGTTCCTTTTCCAAAGGAACAACAATTTTGGTTTTTGTTGTTCCTTTTTAAAGGAATGGCACTTGTGTTTTCTGTTGTTCCTTTTCCAAAGGAAAAACACTTGTATTTTTTTTCTCTTCCTTTTTGAAATGACAACATTCTCGTATTCCTTTTACTTATGCTTGTTCTCCTTGTTGTTCCAATTAAAGGACAGCTTTTGTTCCTCTTAATATATAATAGTTTCGAGTCTTTTGGAGCACAGCTATACACTTATGCAATGGATAGAAAACTAGAGCACACTGAAATCAGCAAATTATATACAATCACCATTTTTACAAGAAATTGCTTTGAATTGATAGGAGGAAAGAGGAAAGGACACAATTATTTATCACTTTGTTGTCATTATCCTAATAATACTGATATGATTGGTTATCTTTATCATGGTGGTTCTTTTTAAAATTCCCATAATCTTCTTTGATCATTATTAAGGAATAAGAACAAAGGGTATATTTTTTTTCTCTATTCAGATGTTCAGACTTCTTCCACCATTCCTACTCTTAAGGAGTGTTGAACCACCCTTTGTGTATAAATAGGAAAGTACTTTATAAAAGAGAAAATGTTTCTATGATTTTCTAATATGAATTGTCAAATGAAGGATAGGGGGTCTCATCAAGAGCCAGCCTACCATGATCATAAGGAAGAAAGTTAAGTGGCATTCCCACTATGGACACCACATCAGGGATAAGATCCAAGAGGCACATCAGAAAAAATAAAGAGTCCTTGGAACAGGAGGTCTCATCACGAGCCGACATGCCCACCTTTCACTCCTTCCTAGTGAATGGAATTATGGTTTAATTGGTTACCAAGCCAGTATAATGACCTCCATTTTGACATTCCACAATACTTCCTAAGCATACACAAAGGATCATGGTTCCATGGGTGAAACAAACAACTCTGTCAAGGTTATGGACACCTATGGGCAATAGAGCTCTGTTGATGGTATTGAAGTCACATTCCTTATACACCAATAGCAATCATCAACACCCTTCTTTGTCTTATACCTTTGTAATAGGTCAAATGAGATTATGTATATCACTTCCCTGAACCTCTAAACACATGAAAATCTATTATAACCAATCATGACAGAAAAGTTGATAATGACTGCATCAGACTTTTTGTGCACGTCAGCTGTCCTATCCTCCCAACCTCGCATCATATCACAACATTCTCTTATTTGTTAAGCGATCCTATTATACACCTCAATTTCAACAACCTACTCCTTTTGTAAACATGGCATTTCTGCATACATTGTTCCTTTATGACCTTGTACCATGGTAGTTCGGCACGCTGCTTCCTCATTTGACTGCCGAGGACGGCCTATCACATTGCAGGGGGGAAGCAGTGACCTCATAATTTGTTTTATACGTGTCAGACTATTATTCAGAAAAATTTCACTTGGGAATAGAAAGGCTTAACAGTACATCGTTTTTCAATTTGCATGGCTTGTTGTTCCTAAGTTATTTCTGTATTATGCTCTGCAGCAATTAGTAAGTGACTCAGGGTTTGAACTAGCCTTATTGTTTCATTATTTTCTCTGTATTTATAACAGTTTGAATAGCCTGCTATTCCATTATCGTCTCTACGTTTTTACAGTGTGTTAAAACATGGGAGGAAGATCAATTCAGAGAGAACCATAGGTGTTGACAGTTTCTGATGCTGCACGAGAAATCCTAGCAAGGGTAGGATGGTTAGTTTATCTTAATCGTTTACAAGAATCCAACGAGATCGTAGCAATAGAATTCTTGCAGAACTTGCAAGAATATCACTCCACGGTAAGAGGGAGACACATAGTAGTCACCGATGACATAATTGCAGAGGTCTCAGGTCTACCAGCCACTAGACTTGTGTGGACTCTAAAGAAGGAGAGATTGCAGAAAATCATAAAAATATTCCAAGATGAAGGCTAGAACTTGACAGTAAGAGGAAAGGGAGTTCTACCGGAAGCATTAGGAGAGCCGTGGGCAGAATTGGAGAAGATCATCCAAAGCTACATCACCTGTGAAGGTAGGAAAGACGTGGTAAGACCACGACACCTTAAACTTTTAGCCATATTAAAACAAAAGTGCTCTGTGAATTTACCCGCATTTTTAAATTCCTTACTACATGATGTTGCCCGAAGCATGAAAAAATCGCAACATGTAGAATCGGTAGTAAGTCACCATGGACTGATATGACTGATAGTTAGCCACAGTCTTGCTCAGCAACAAAGCAGCTGGGAAGAACTAATTGCCATGATAGATGGGGACTGACTCTGCCAGCCCCAAAACAAAAACATGCTACCAGTACACCAAATAGACCATTGAAACAGAGGAAATCAGTTAGATTGAAATGGATTAGAGGGAGGTTGGAAAATTCCCAAGGGAATACTAGCCAACCAGTGGAGATAAATGATTCAGGGGACAAGCAACCCCCACAATTGGGAGGAGAAGAGAATGAGAAAGAATTGGAAGGGAATGAGGAAGGAGAAACAGAGGAAGAGACCGAGCAGACTGGGCAGGCAGAGGAAGAGACAGAGCAACGCGAAGAAAGTACGTTGCAAAATCCATTGCAAGAGGACGAAATGGCCCAAATTTTGGCCAATATAGGCGAATATTCTCAACCTCTCAGCCCGCTAGGCGTCCATATTGAAGAAGAACCAAAGGAGCATTCTGCTCAGGACAAAAATGCATCCGAAGAATTGTGCGACGAGGAAGAAAAAGAAGAGAATCATTCCATTCATGATGAAAGTATAACTGGAGAGAAAATTGATGAAGATACAGAAGAGGCACAATCTGTTCCCAGCTAGACTACACCAGAAGAATTTCATGGAGAAGAAGGGGTGGAAAAAGAAGTCACCCAGGAAATAGTAGAACTAGCTAGGGTTTTTACTCCTGAGCAACCCGAACAGAACAATGAAGGAGTACCCCAGGAAGAAAACTAGGGAATTGGTGAAGATAACAGTCCAGGCCCGAATAAACAGACAACTATTCCTTCTAAGAAAACAGAAGAAATTAAAAAATTATGAAAAGAATAGAAAAGACTGCTGAATGTGATAGCACAACTTCGACAACAAATAAGGATTTTGAAAATGAGAAAAAGAGAAAAAAGTACTTCGGGGGTAAGACATGCAACCACTCTGGCGAGACCCCTCAAGAAAAAGGTTAGAAGGACCCAAGTCCAGCCTACCATTCAAAACCAAAAGGAACAACATTCAGTTGTTGCCCACGTTGAAGTGCAAATAGATGATATATCGGCCTGTGACAAAGAAGTTCAGACAGAGGCACAACCCTCTAAAGAAATTCAAACCATAAATACGAGACGATGAAATAAGAAGATTCAAGTGAACCTTTTGCTTACCACTACCATGTGGGATAGTGATCCGAGGACAGTAACCCTACAAGAGGGTTTGATGAAAGCTCAACAAGCAGTAGAAAAACTCACAGAACAAACAGTTTTTCAAGAAAAGTATGAAGAATTACAAAAACAGCTAAAGAATGTCAATTTATCTAAAAGCCAAGCTTTTGAAGGATGGCGGAAGGAAGAAGAAAAAGTCACAAAGGTAACTCATAGGTTAGATGTAGTTATTAAGCAGATGGATACCTTATGCTCCTTGTCCACTGACGTCCTAGCATGTAGAGCCCCTGCTAAGAATTATGCCTTGTTTTTAATGGAACGATATTTGCAATTGAAAATTAAGGCTGTCAAAGCAGGAGCCCCTATACAAATTAATATTATTGATGATTTTATAAATTGTTGTAAGCACTATGGAGTAAAGGTTCAAAGATTATTGTGTGAATTCTATCTGCATAACCTTGTGTTAGATCAAGAGATAGAGCAGAACCCCAGCCCTTTCGTTGGGGATATCCAACTGCAGGCATTTATTTTGTTTGGAGTTAATCAAATCAAATGGCTTAAAGCCTATAATGCCTTACAAAGGCAAGAAAACGGATTAGATTTATGGGTAAGAGCTGAGCCTAGAAATCCAATACAGGTTTGGAGGGAACATAGGAACCTCATGAGGACTCCAGGCATGATTGAAGCATTAGGACCCATTCATACAACAATCAATCGGCAAGGGATAGAATACTTCTTTACCATCAAAGATCTTGCCATTGATGCTGCTAAATTTCGATATCATATTTCTAATCTGAATATCCAACTCAGGGAACCTGTTATCTCAAAATCAGACACTGGAAGGCTGCAGTCTAGGAAGACTTCAAGTAACTGTTTCAGACCAATATTTTAGCTAAGTCTTAGCCTCCTTAGCTTGAGAGGGTTCTCTCAAAGGGTTTAAGATTTGTGATTGTGATTGAGATGGCTAACTCTTTTATGAAACAAATAGAAATGAGGCTGGTAAAATCTAAATTAGCAAGCATCCATTGGGCTCATGGAGTCATATATCATTTAGTATCAACAGTGAATTGGTTTTACAATGAAATCAAGGCATTCAGACTTCAATATCATAAGGTACAACAGACATAACAAGGACAGTATATGAGTACATGAAAGAAGTTAGAACACAGCATGTGATTTCCAAGTAATCAAGTACTCATCAAACTGTAAATAACATAAAAGACAACAAGAGGAATGCATATACTGAAGTCACTATGATTCTTGAGCAGCAAAAACCATCACTGTATTACTAAAGGAACAGAGTTTTTACATAAGCTTCACAACATGCTTTTTACGTAAACTTCCAACCCTTATTACATTTCCCATCCTACTATATATAGAGTTCTTCCTTCTACATTAAAGGAACTTGAGAACTACTTCTAATGACACCTATTTAGCTTTTAACTGCCTATTAAATATAACAAACTTCTGGTAGACCTTCTAGACATCTAAATCAAATAGGACTCTAATTCCATAACAGCCTTGGTCTACAATCATCCTCGTTCTCTAACATCTGGTTCCCTTCTGGTGGTGGCTATGATGGACCTTCAAGGCTTCATGTTGTTCTTCAATATCACATGTTTTCCAATGCCCTGAAACATAGGAAACTACCCCTTGTGTATCGGTCTTTAGTTTGCCTCAAGATGTTCAGATCCAACGAAGTACATCCTTTATCCTTTAATTACCCAAAATGGAGCTGACTGCCACGTCCTTGATGTGCTGTCCACCGTTTTCATGCGTGGAAGCCAAAATTCTTGCAAACTGTTCCAGATATCCTGAAGTGTGGTAAATATGCTCACTTTATGATAAAAATCTAAAGTAAGATTCGTATGCATATTATCTCCACCTGTCTTGACCTGGTTGAATCTTAATAGCTTCAGCTGATACCTTGCATACCTTGTAGATATTCACCTTTCAAAATTCCGCTCATATTCAAAACTGGTTAATTGAAATTGGACTGTTTAGCTTCAGCAGTTTCGTAGCGCGCTATGAAACTGCTGAGCTTTAATCATCGCTTTCAGCGGTTTCGTAGCGTGCTACGAAACTGCTGAGTTGCTTCAAAAATCACAGTTTCAACCCAAAACTTTACTTATTTGAGCACTTTGCTGTTAAAATCTTCTTTTAACTGTTTCAAGTTTTTCCAAAACTGAAAGGGATGTTTGGTTCTTCAAAAAGGATTATACCAAGCAAAATCATCAAAACTTTGAGATATAGCCTTACTTGTAATGAGACTTCTTCATGGAGATTCTTGTAGCTGGCTCAACTGTATCTTTAAGTCTTCAACTTGTTTCTTCATGACTTTGATCCCAGACCTGAGGTTTGTATTGACTTTTCTAATGAACTGAGCTTCCTTTATTGCAGGAGTAGTCCAGCTACGGAATTGAACACTAAAATCAACCACTTCAGGAATTTGAAAATTTTGATCCTCCCACCGAGCTTGCATCTGATTGAAATAGGCTTCTTTAAGTGAAAATTTTCTGGCAGCCTTCTTTAATCTAGCGATTTCAAGGTTGGCCAATCCCAATTTCTTTTTCAAGTCTTCCATATTGTCTTCTTCTTGGGTGGCAACTGCTTTGCCTTTATCCTTTCTTTCACGAGGCTGAGTCTCCTCCCCTTCTTTCTCTGCCCTTGGCGGTACCTCCTGTACTTGCTTGAACTTCCTTGTTATGGGTCTCCTGGGCTTGAACACAAATTGTTCAACTTGCTCATCAAACTTGAGTTTCTTTGAGGCTTTAACTTTCTTTGTCTTCTCTTTTCCTGACTGCATCAAATCAGCTTGAACTAGTGGAGACTCTTCAATGTCAATTGCCTGCAATAAATCATTTAAATCTCCCTTCGAAGCAGGACTTTCTTCAATAGCTACTGACTTACCCTTTTCTTTAGCCACCTGGCTCCTCGTTCTTCTTCTTTGAACTCCTCCACCAGTGCTTGATTCATGTGTAGTCTCTCTGACCTGAGATTTTTCTTTAATTGACTGCTGAGGTGTATCCTGAATAGTCAGTGGCTTTGCAGACTCTCCAACTTGTTTCCTTGCTTTTAACTTTGAAACCCCTTTGGCTCTTGTTTCTGCTTGAGGACTGGTTGTTGTTGAAGGTTCTTTTGCCACTAGAGGGCTGAGACCGGTCCTACTCTTGAAACCGGACATGAATATGAATGTGTCCCAGTCTCTGCCTACCCTCTGGAGTTCATGAAAAACCATTAACTTAACCAAGCCATGATGGAAAAGTGAAGTCTCACAGGCTTCTTTTCTTAGTTGTACCTTATCACACATTTTACTTAAACTGCGGAACAAGTAAAAAGGTAGATCAGTAGATGTTTTCCCTATGAAATGAAGCAACAGTTTAAAATGGTATGAGTACACTTTGTTATATCTCCCTTCACAGGTCAGATACTTCTGTATACAGGTGAGTAAATGGGCATAAGATTCTTTGACATAACTTCTAGGAATGGATTTACTTAGATCTGAATTGACGAATTCCTGCTTTAGAAACTCCTTGCATGGGTTCATGTCAAATTTGAAAATTTTGAACCAATTTTCTTGCCCTCTTGGAATCTCTGTCACTGTGGATATCATGTCTGGTGAGACCTGCAATTCCAACATGCCAACCTTTGAATTTAGCCCTGTGAAATTCAGTGCAAATTCTTTAGTCACCTGTGCATGACCTCCCTGGAGCTTCTTGCAAAAATTCCAACATCCAGCTTGTTTGAATGCCTGCTCGACCTCTTTATTCTTCAAGGTTATATCCAAGCCTTCAGGCTCGTTTCTGAGACATTTACCTGATCGGTGGTCCTTCCTTTCTACTGATTCCTCCATGGAGATTCAGTGACCTGTAAGCTAGAAATGCTAGCGTTGCTCAAACTCCAAACTCTGCCTCGCTTGAATGGTTGGCTCGCTTGAATGGCTACCTCGCTTGATGACGATGTTTTCAAATTGAAATCTAGTAGATTTGTTTCGCATGCAAGGCCTACAAACATCATTAAAACCGAGCATACTTGGCCTTTCTTGGAACTTGTATTTCGTGTGTATCAATGCCCCTAGTGATTGCAATGATGGAGATAAGCGGTTGGAGATGATGTATGGAGTGCATAAACTGACAATGAGTGACGTAGCCATAGGTTAATTTGACAGATTTGACAGTTGGGGAAAGATTCGCTGCGGAATGCACGAATCTCCGATTTCGCAGCGCGCTCAGTGTAAATTTTGAATAATGCGCTGCGAAATCACCTAAAACCTATCGCGCTGCACAATCACCTAAAGGACCTTTGCACTGCGAAAACACTTAAAGGGCTTTTGCGCTGCGAAACTGTTAAAAGGATTAATGCGCTGCGCAAATGCTTCAGAGTGGTTACATGCACTACGCAATCACCTAAAAAGGTTGTTTGGTACATAATGATTTTGAAATCAAACTGACACATGGCTATGAGATGGATGATGAATGAGGGTGACCAATGATAGATAAGAATGCATGTTTGACTCAAGACCTCCTAAACTGAGACTCTAAGGAAAAACAAAAAAAAAACAAGTTTAGACTAACACTGACCTTTATCATCAATCTGATAGAGAAATTTTTTGGCATTAGAATTCTTAAGTGATAACAGAACCATTTAATTATGAGAACTTTAAGTTAGCCGCTAATCGTTTGAGCCTCTATGGTGAACTTATTTTGAGGGCAGGGCCATCTTGGTTAGGATATAGGTTCCGTAGTCTGATTATTTGGCACCCTGCACCTGGATACCAAGCCTTGTATGAGATGCCTGAGGGTCAGACAGGCCCTCTTTTTGAACACCTAGTTAGGAATCATGGTTGTAGACCACCACAGGAGATCCTGTCTCCGGCCTACTCTCTCACCGCCTTACATGTCAACTACAATGTTTTCATGAGGGCATGAAAAAGGGTAAGCAAGGGGGTGCGTGGTGTACTACGAAGGTATGTTTTTATCGACTATTTTGTCATCTTTTCTCTAAAACTCATGACCTCTTTGCATCATGAACTAGGTATATAATAAGAAATCATGACAAAATCTATGCAATTTACATGCAACACAAAAATACTAATAATTGCCATTTTCTTATGCAGGAAAGGGAAAAAATGAAAGATTGTCGTCCCAAAGGAAAAGACAGGGCAAAGTTAACTGTTGTCCCTTTGGCAGGGAACCACATGCAAACAAGGTGATCCAAATTGAAGCGTATCAGCCAAGGAAGGGAAAAGGAGATATCAAATCGACACTATATTAACTATTTTTGCATCATTGATATCTCCGCTCCGCTGTTATAAAAAGGGGCAACACTGCTAGCCCGGGGGGACGATATGTTGTTATTTTCTATGTAACTTTTCTTTGTATCTAAAACTTTGATCATAGACTCTCGTTGAGAAGTGATCCACTGTAACTCTGCTTTGATGTTTTATTATAAATATGGTTGTCATTTCATCTTTGATCCTGGAGTAATCTTAAGTGGTGTGTCCCTGGAGGTTAAGGGCCCGGCCCTAGTGGAAGACTTTCTCCTATACTATTATCTCTAATTCGTGTGTAGTTTTCATTAACAGCTTTGTTCGGTAATTTGATGTGTTTTGTTATTTTACGTCACGGTCCCGTTATATTTGATTTATGTTCAACTGAGTAATATTGTTCTTTGTGACAGGAATGTTGTATTGTTCATTCTGACTTTGTAATGCATTGTTGTTCCTTTAAGCATTGATATAATATTGATGTTCCTTACAGAATGCTAGCGTTGTTCAATTACAGAGTAACCGTGTTGTAACATTCATAAGTTGGTATTACTGTATTCATCTATGGTTTATACTTAATCACGATTGTTGTTCAACTGAAATTGTTGTTCCATTATGAATTACAATCGTTATTCTTTATAACTGAGATTGACACATGTTGTATTGAAGTCAGATTATTGTTTCTCTTAATATTAAGCGTGCCGCATGTGTTATTTATCTTGGTTCATTGTACATTTACATTTGACTGTAGTTGTTGTTCTATATTTCATTGCCTATTAGTTGCCGTTCTATTTCTGCTTGCTGTCTGATTTATTCTTAGAATAAAGATTGCTATCTGATTTCTGTAGGATACGATTGATGCATTTATTTCTGTAGATTAAGGTTTTACTGTTTATCAAAACTAGTTGCTATTCCATTTCCTAGTTGTTGTTCCATTTCCTAGTTGTTGTTCCACTTCCTGTTATTTGTGTTATCATTGCTTTGGTGTGCAAAACGATCTGAGACTATAGTGAGCATTGACATTTGTTGTCTAGTTCCCAGATTTATGATCTGTTCCTTGATTATTTTTAAGTACATCAGTTTAGAAAGGGATGATTTACCTTTACTGTACCCTTGACTGATAAATTGCTAGAGTTTTCTAAATGCATGATTTAAGTCTTAAAGTGTTTTGTTGTAAGTAGATCTTGTTTTAAGCATCCGTTTACTCTTGTATTCTGAGCACTATACTACTAGCATTACTCTGACAAATGACCGCCTCAAACTGAGTACACTCTTTGAGATAACAAATCGTTCCTGGATTGATAAGTTAATGTGAGGTAAATAGAGGTGAAAAAGACCCTTTTTATTGTTTGACAAAGAACCATTAAAATAAAGCGATTAATTAAAATAAAATAGAAATTTTATGTTGTCATTAGAATACAATAACAAGTTTAGGTTTATTAGGGCCTTGGATTAGGCGAGAGGAGAGTTAACTCTCCAAGGCCGCTCAAAATTACAAAACATAGAAGTTTGATTAATGAGCGAAATCCAATAGCGTTAGGGAGACCGGGAAAGCTCCGTAACTGGGAGTAAAGCACGAGGGAGAGTGAAGATAAGGACGAGAGATACCCCCTCTCTTACTTGTTGGATCCCACCTCACGACTGTTCCACCAGCCTTCTGATACGAGTTGGTGACCGTAGTGGCCTATCTTAGGGATCACACACGTGGCTACAAAGGGGAATCCCGTGGCACCTAAGGCTGACGTTGTATCATGTTCAGCAGTACTTCTGGAGGGTATCCTTGCGATGCTTGGGTGCTTGCATCGACACAAGCTGTTGTCTGGAGGTCAGTGTAACTGCCTTTGATACCTTTGCTAGTAGGCCTGGGGCGTAATTACCCCAGTCTATTTTTATAAGGCCCTTGTTATTTAACTTTCTTGTATTTTGGTGTCCGGTCCTAATCACCCGGAGCGGAAATACTTGAGAGTTGTTTGATTGATGATATCTTTAGGGACATTTTAGTGAGTGTTCTTTGCTCCTATTCAACCTAGCTTTATAATTTTTTGAGTGTTTAAGTAGATCTTTTAAATAATTCAAAGTGGTTAATCAACCATCTCGACGGTCTAGGAGACTTCATGGGCTATCACTATGAGTCCTGAGCCTTCTCCTAGAATGCATAGGAGCAATTCTGCCAATGGTTTTCAACCAGTGGCAATAGGTGCATCGGAGATTGATCCTCCACTTGGGGTCATTAATTCACAGGATAGACTTGGCACCAGTAGAGAGTTAGAGAGGAACACACCAGTTCTTTCTCTAGTACTTTTTCAATTGGAAGATAATATCGAACTTGAAGAGATTTTAGAGTCGGTTGTGGCTCTGAATTCTCCCCTTCCTCCTAATCATCTAGTCATTCTATTGTACGTTGGAACCCCAACTCATAGGCCTTCGAGCCGAGGTTTACACCCATATATTCCTTCAATGACCACTTCTGGAAGCATGGCATCTATGACAAGTGTTGAGAGTATGCAGAATCCCATATCTATACAAGGAGGAGGAACTATTTCCATCCCTTCTATTACTCTCAGTACGGCTATATTTGGATCTACTTCCATTCCATCAACGAGTGGAAGTTCTCAAGCTACTGCATCTGGTTTTGGATTTATCCCTTATGGAATGTCATCTCATGGGATTCCTTCAGCTCCTTTGAACATACCATCAAACACCTCCACATCCATGATGAGTGGATCAACTTCTTTTAAGGGTTTCCCATTTGGAAGCGGTAATATACCACACTCCAATCCAACAGTAGGGTTAATTCCTTTTTCCTTTACAGGTCAAGGTAATAACCCATTCCAGAGTTGGACAAACCCTGCAGTTAGCGGGATAGGAGCTGGGAATCAATTTTATTTTGGCCAACAAGGGAATGTGTCATATTCTTCAGTTAATTCGTTTCAAAATTTCCCACCCTTTGCTAACGCACAGAATCCTTATCAGGGGCTATCAGCTCCTTTTAACACTTCGTTAGGGGGTAACTTCACTAGTTACAATGAATTTTCGGCAGGAGTTGGTCAAACTCTTAATTTTTCTGGACCAAAAGGAGCACCTTTTGGTTCAGTAGGCTCTACGAGTTACTTCGGGAAACCTGGTGTTTTTCAAAATCTAGGTCATTCTTTTCAGACCTTTGGGAACCTCGCCCGCACTGGATGGAATTCCCAAGGTCTGCCATGACTCCCTTTTCTAGGCATGCTGAACTTTCCAAACTTAACTAAATTGAAAAATTATCCAATTTGGTACAATGTGGCTTGGCCTTCAGTCCCAACTAAACTTCCTTCTGATATCCCAAAATTCGAAGGGAAGAGTGATGAAGATCTGGGAGACCACGTAACCACATTTCACTTATGGTGCTCATCCATCTGCCTGATAGATGATTCGATCAGGTTGAGGTTATTTCAGTGCACCCTAACCGGAAATGCGGCCAAATGGTATATAGAGTTTCCAGGGGGCACCTATAATTCTTTCTGTGATTCGACTAATGCATTTTTGGACCATTTTCAGTTGCCTATCCGTTATGAAGCTAGAATTGAACTTCTGGCTAACTTTTAGCAAGACACCGCAACTCACATTTTGGATCACATCAAGGAATGGAGGAGGATGAAAAGGCTTATCAAAGCTGAAATCCTGCCAAATTTCCTTCTCGAATGGTTTATCAAATCATTACAACCTGAGATCTCAAAGGATGTATCTCTCTCTGGTGTTTATATGGAAGAGCAGGCCATTTTCAGAGCCTAGCAATTGGAACTGATATATTCTTAGTCTAGGGTTCTTTAGAAAATTCCAGCAGATGCTCCTAGATCTAAGGTCGATTTAGCCAAACCGAAACCAGGTCCCCATGCCGATGGTATAGTCAGATCTATTGATGTTAACGCGATGAACCTATTGAATCAATTACAACAGTTGTCTCTACAAACTGCTTCTACCCACACAACACCGTCTATACCTACACCTTCCCAACCTACCTTTATAAACTTCGTTCAGACCACTAACCCCAAAGGAAATCAACAATCTGATGGGAAGGAGAAGGGATGAGGTAAGAATAAGAACCAGGAAGGAAAAGGCAATGCAAACAAACCCGACAATGATGCCGGAGAGGGTAGGAAGGAGTCCAAGAAAAAGGTAAAATTTCCATGCAAGTTATGTAATGGAGATCATCTAACTCACCTCTACCCTAAGATGAAAGACACTCAACGCCTATTAGTACAACAAGGGTCCTCTAGCTCCCAAGCTGTTCTAACTAACCCTTTTCCCCAAAGGCAGCAGTTACTTGCTGCCGCGAATTCTAATGTTGGTACCTCCGCCGGGGGCAACCTGGAAGGGGAAAATTTGTCAAATGTTTATATGATGAGCTCCCATATCGACATCACTACGCGAGCACGTGATTATGGTGAATCGGAAACATCTAAGGCTAAATATGTTCCCGAAGCCACAAAACCACTTCACATTGAGCGGCCCTTTGTTGAGTCTATACCTCGGATACCGAAAGGCTCCACAAAGCACTCGACTATTAACCCTAATTCTAGGGCAAGCCAGAACTACTTGATTGTAGAAGATCTAGCTCAAATTCCTTGTGCTATGTCAGCATTGGACGTAAGGATTTATGCATTTGCTTAAGAAACGAGTTCCATTTTTATGGGATGATTTCACACAATGATATTTTGATGGTTTGAAAAAAATCATTAACCTCTGCCCCATTATTGAGTCCACCAGATTATGGCAGAGATTTCCTTTTATATCTCGTTGGGGTAGAATCAACCATTGGTATGGTTCTGGTTCAGGAGGATGATGCTCTCAGTGAGCTTGTAATCTATTACTTGATTCGAGGCTTAGTAGGACCTAAGCTACGCTATTCTCCCATCGAGAAATTGGCCTTAGCGTCCATGTTGTTCAATGGCTTTGTCATTACATTCTGCTTCGTAAAACGTTCGTCTTAGCGGCTGTCAATCCTTTTTAGTTTGTCCTTAGTAAAAGAGTGATTGGGGGCAAGTATAATCGATGAATTGTTATTTTGAAAGAGTTCAATCTCAAATTCTTGTCAGTGAAATCTAAGAAGTCATTACTTTTTGCGGAATTGATTTAGGAGCTGCCTTGTGAGGAAGCTATTGTTTATGAGGAAAATTTTCCCAATGAACATTTATTCCTCATTTCTTAGGATCCCTGATATGGAGATATCAATATATATCTCCAGACTTCGAAGTTTCCACCTTCTTTCTCCAAAGATGAGCATCGAAAGTTACGTCACCTTGCCAAAAACTATGTTATTATTGGTGATACATTATATCGTAGAGGGGTTGACTCAATCCTTAGGTGTTGCTTAACTTTGGAAGAAGCTAAGTCAGTACTTAATGATTGCCATAGTCGAGCTTTTGGTGGTCATCTATCAGGGCTTACAATAGCCCAGAAAAGTTTGCGAGCAGGCTACTTTTGGCCTTCAATTTTCAAAGACTGTATTGAAGCGGTCAAACGTTGCCATCCTTGTCAAGTTTATACTTGGAAAATGCGCACGCATCTAGCTCCACTTTTTCCTGTTATCACTGTTGGTCCATTTACGAAGTGGGGCATTTATTTTACTACTTGTAATCCGCCTTTGGTGGGGAATCACAAGTGCATCATTGTGGGCGTAGACTACTTTACAAAGTGGGCTGAGGCCATGCCTACTTTCAAAAGCGATAGTGAGACAACTGCCTTGTTTCTCTTCAACCATGTTATTTCACGATTCGGTATCCCAAGAGAGATTGTCACTGACCATGGCAGTTACTTCCAAAATCAACTAATGACCGAATTGGCTCTCAAGTTAGGCTTTCGGCAGGAGCATTCATCTCCATATTATCCTCAGGCCAATGGGCAAGTTGAAGCCATGAATAAGTCCCTTAAGACCATCCTGCAAAGGACAATTGATAAAACGTGATCCAATTGGCACATCATGTTGTATCCAACACTTTGGGCATACCAAACCTCAGTTAGGACTGTCACTGGTTTTACTCCTTTTCAACTAGTTTACGGTTTGGAATATATCTTCCCTATCGAATGTGAAATTCCGTCCCTTAAGCTAGCTGTAGAAATTCTTCTGAAGACATCTAGTCTTGAAGAATGCCTCGTTCATTTGGAACATCTTGATGAGTAGCGTTGAGATGCAGCCATAATAAATGAAGCCCATAAGAAGAGGATTAAAACTCAATTTCATAAAGTTGTCTGTCCTTGGGATTTTTCTGAAGGTGACCTTGTCTTATTCTATGACCAAGACAAAGACGCCCTGGGGGCAGGCAAGTTCAAGTTTATGTGGTATGGTCCCTTTATAGTCAAGCGTGTTTTGAAAAAAGGGGATTATGAATTAATTGACTTTAAAGGGAACAAGCTAGTGGAGCCCGGAAATGGGATATACCTTAAGAAGTATTTTTCTTAGGCTTTGGCCGAGCAATTGCTTGTTTGTATATATTTTATCTTTGTATTCACTGATGGTGGAAGTAGGCACACTCAGATTCTTGCTTTCACAGCTTGGGTGATTTATTATGGATCTGGCAGTTAATGGTGTCGAGGGGAGTATGTATTGGCCTTGCTTCGAAAAACATTGCCGAAGCAATATCTTATGGGATTGATTCATTGGTAGTTTATCTAGACTGACAACTAGTGGTATTGCAGTTAAATAACACTTATCGGGTCTGCAATCCTTATTTATATCGCCAATTTTTTAGAGTGAGAGTGTTGCAATGATCATTTATTTATATCACATATGTTCACATTCCACGATCTCATAATTCATTAGCAAACTCTAATGCTAATCAAGCATTAGATTGGCACATTAATCATTCATAAAATTAAATAACATAAAAAAAGAAAAATGAATCTGCATATATATCATAAAATCGCCTGTATATAGATGGAGTGTTAAAAAATAATACATAAAGTTGGGACAGGATGCCCTCAAAATTTGGGCTTATGCCCATAATCATGTCCAATCATACATAGATCTATCTATCGAGCTGGCTCAGGATGAGCAGCTAAACAGTTAGCCACAACGTTGGCTACACGCCGAAGTATTCAGACCCAGTCTTGTGGTACCCCTACCACACGGTGGTGCATCTCCTCAGGTAGATCCTCTACAGCTATCATAGGTAACTGGTGAGTTAGTCTCACAAAGTTTCTCTAAATAGCATAAAGGACTCACTCTGTCTTGGCTGTCGTCTCTTCGACCCCTCTTCTACAACACCTGTGCCTCGGAAATCCATCAGGTCTCACTGGAACCACATCTGGAACATGGTCATTATATTTTGTCAGTGTTTGTCTCATCAAAAATATCTTATTTTTTTTAAGTTCATTTCATATTAAAAAATCAATTTTTTTTTTTAAAACTCACAAAAAAATTAGAAATTGTTACCTATGTCTCCCCATGCCGCATTTGGTGGTAACACTAAGTCTGGATCTTCTCGAAAATCTATGCCGGAATATGGGTAGTCATCGACCACGATGATTTGTTGATCCCACCAGGTGAAAGACTCATCATCAAAGGTCGTTCTAGGCACGTCACCGCCCCCAAAGTACTTCATCAGGTCCGCCCATCTACCCATTCGTGGATCCCTAGGGCTGCTGATGGACATTGATACTTTGGTATGTAGCCCAGGTACCTTCTCAAAGAAGAATGAACACAATATGGTTCCATATCCAAAATTATTTGTTTGACCCTTCTGTATAAAGGTCAATTGACTCCTCATGTTAGTCAGAAGAGGCATGCACCAGTCAAATACTATGGTAAGACATTCCACTGCCAGGCTCATAGATACTCGTGATTCTTGATGCAGGGACGCTGACCCATTTACCCATGCAATGGTAAATAGAAAAATCCTTAGGGATATACTTTACACATGTTTGATTGGAATTTGACTCCCAATCTTCTTTGGATGTCCAGGACAATATAGATGGACATAGTCTTCCACCGAAAGACTACCTCTTGTCCTGCTTGTCGAGTGCACGACCTCCCCTCTTCGGGAGAGAATGGCAATGAAATAGATATCTTTGACCTCAATCCATAGAGGCATCTGGTTGATCACGAAAGCGCTGTCCTCTGCACTCCAGTAGTGGATCAAAAGTTCTAGCAAGCGTGTATTGGCTTTATTTGGCATTTTGAAGAATTTGAGTAAACCACATCCTCTCAGAGCATCCAATGCATTTTGATCATTCATTACCTCACTATCTATGGTGGTATGCTCTCTTTCCCTCCAATTGATAGTCATCTTACAAAAAAATGAAGTTCCAATCGTTAATTTATATATTAAAACTTTAACTCGTGTACACACGAGTTCCCTTTACACACAGTGGCATGTAGGGCCACTGTATATGCAGGTTACTCGCATCCAACCTGTGTGTATGTAGAGTTGAATTTTTGGGCATAGTTTCCCATGGTCAAAACTTTTAAAAACCTTTTAAAAACTATCATGGAGCATTACAAGTAGGATTTGAAGATTACCTAGAGACTTTGGGGCGATTTGACTGGTCCAATTATTTAGAGGAAAGCTTGCTTGGTTTTGTTCCACAGCTCTTTGCTCCAAACAGAAATGAAACAACTGTGAGTCCAAAAATAATTATATAACTTTGAAATTGCAAAATATTTTTTCAAAAATTGATTTTTGTCTCATGATTTCTTTTACCTGTGAACTTGGATTGTCGAGAGTGGGTTGTTTTTACAGGAAATTTTGGAGACTTCTTCGAGATGTTGTTTTGGTCCCATGACTGCTGACCCATCATGGCAGGTATCATTCTCTCACTGGTATTTAGGTTAGGGAAAACCATATTCTGCTGCATCTTGCATACTAACCTCCATTCAGCAATACATTAGCCATAGGGTTGACCCCATCGTATCTTGGTCAGCAAACCATTTTCACTCGCTGATTTTCTTAAAATCATGATGAAATGGTAGAGCCATCCTTTACATCGACATCTTAGTTAGATCCTTGTTGACATTGGTTGCCCATGTTGTTATACTGAGTAGGCTCAAGAGTCCTCTTTAGTCCCGCCATGACTGATGCATTGAAGACACATTCTCCTTTCTTCCGCGCTAATTTTTGGCCTTATACCCTAGAGGCTCCTTTGTGTTGAGCTGTACTACTGCATTGCATTTTGACTATTTGCACCTTTTGGCCACTTATTTGACCATGTCTTCTGCAAAGTCAACCATGCAATCACTTAGTTTCTACAACTTGATGCATCCTTTTACCCATGGAAAGAGCATCCCTTTGAGTGTCCTTGACCAGCTTCGCCTCCCTGCATTGAGCATAGGAATGTTCCCCTCCCAGGAACTATATCATTTGTTTCTCTAACACTCATTCTTTCCACTGTACTATAACATTATTTTATTCTTTTTCCAGCTTAAAGAAAAAGACGAACAAAAAATTATATATTCCAAAAAAGCGGGAATAGGAAAACATTTCCATATTTTGTTGGCAGCTAGAGTTAGTCGTGTCGCCCTTAAACAAAGCACTCAAAAGAAAGTCTCTCCTCCATTGGGGTGGTATTTAGTTTGACTTAGAAGCACCTTAAACTTGTTATTGAGTCAGTACTCCTCCGATTGGTTCTCTTCCAATCATCTGGAGAGTTTTCTTATGACTCTTGCATGACAAACTTATACAAAGTTATCATATGATGCCATATAGTCATCATTGAGTCGTGCTTTTGTTCAAGGGAAGTAAACCTGAGTCGACCTTTCTGCGGTGTCTCTTGACCTATTTTTCAGTCAGCCATCCTTGGTTGTCAATGTCATGTTTGCCATCACAACAGTTATACTGGTCCTTTGCTCACGCCGGTTTGAGAAGGTCTCCATTAACTTCTTGCTAGTGGGTCTTGTCCTTATCGACTATGACAAATTACTCCGAGGATAGATCTAGAGCTGCACCCTGGCCCTATTTTCATTATTGATAGGTCACCTTGTGCTCAACATCGATCAGTATTATGGTCTTTGTCTGAGTGTTTTCCCTTGTGTTCGACATCATCTTTCATTATCATACATTGGAATTCGTGCAGTGCCTTGGTTTCCATTTGACCCTATTGGTGGATTCCTCGCCTCTATGTCAGCTTTCATTATTGGTTGGTTCAGATGGTTTCTATTGTGCGCTAGCTATATCTTGTGTATGCCGGAAATGTGCTTCAGTTGGGTTACTACATCTCTTTTGTCCAATTCCTTCCACATTATTGGCCTACGAGTTACACTCACACTAGATTGATGGATGATGCCTTAATGCCTTCCTTCTAGTGGATCTTTTCCTATCGACTATAGCTCATTTGCTCTGGGAAAAATATCTAGAGTCCATTTGGCAGTACCTTGGGGTTTAAAGTCACCAGTGAAAGATTCCTTCGCTATCAACAGTGGGAAACCATCATTGTCTTTTGATTGATAGATTCTTTCAAGTGTTCAAATTCAGCTCATTCATTTGCACTTGTTAGATTGTATAGGGTACCTTGACTCTCATTATCATTATCGGTGAGTAGTCTCGTGTTTTTTAACTATATACATCAATGATCAATAATCAAACGATTTCTCACGTGGTCGACCTCAGATCATTCATTCCCATTGTGTAGAAATGTACCGCGGTGGTCGGTGAAGACCTCGGGTTGCATCATCATGTTTTGGTTCACTTGTTAGTTTCTCCTATTGCTACTAGTTGACACCATCCATCTTATATGTTGCAGTTCTTCACAGTGACATCTTATATGCTGGCATCCGAGTTGCGATGTAGTATCATTTTATTTCATCATGTTCATTTGGTACTATTGGGATCAGTTTTTGACATCAGTGGTCAACTTCATCCTTCAACATCATTGATCATCTTCGTATATGTGATATTTAGACATGTACTTTTTCGATCATGATCAGATGATCCATTATGTACTTTCAGTTCCTTTATACTAGTATACATATTGGATCCACTTGTACTTGATATGTGGACATGCTTTACATTCTCTGAGCATGATTATGCCCGCCTCAGATAATAATTTCTTTCTGATCTCTTTAGATGCCTTGGCAGGCTGAATTCTGGCGAAATCCTTCTCAGTCTCAGCATGATTCTTTCCATACACTTAATACATTTCGGCCATCATGTACCCCTTCTGACTTCATATATTAGGGGGCATCTGTTATAGCACCGTTTACCACTCTTGGTATATATGATGCTTTGTTTATGGCCTAGGGCAACCCCTCCTTCCAGGCTTGGTCCAATATATAAAAAACAATGTTTTATTCCTTGTACGCTACTTTTCCCTGAGCTAAAAGCGTGTGCACACAGGTCAATCAATACCCAACCCGCATATATGTATTAAAAAACTTAAAAAATTAAATTTCCTTAATTTTAGGTGGATTTCATGGGTTTTACCTGTTGATTACCTCCTATTGCCCATGGCCCAACTGCTTCCCAACTAAAAAACTAATTGGGAAAGGTATAAATAGACCTCTTTGGGAAGGTCTGAGAGGAGAAGAGATAGAGTTATTATACTAAGATTCTCCCTAACTGAGTCTAATGAATCCCTGCGCCTCATGCACTTCCCCAAGCTTCAAGAAACCCTTGTTTCCTTGATTATAGATATCCTTCCTTTTGCTTGAGATATCATGGTGTTGGTGATGGAAGAATATTGTTGAAAGATAGGATAGGACAAATCTGGAGGACGGTTCTGCTTGGAGCTAGAGAAAGACTCAGGTGAATTCTCTCCATGTTTTTTATAGCTTACTACAATAAAACTTGAATGATGTCTTTTTCCGAAATTAACTATGTCTATGCATCAAATTATGTTTTAATTCATATGTGAATGTCGTTTTGAGGTATGATCAATCATTTGTTTATATGATATAAAGTCAATTTTGTGAATATTCTTTACTTCTATACTGCTATGTATGTTCGAATTGAATGATTTTCAAGTTTGAAGAACATCGGGAGTTGCAGAGGGTTTGAACCCTATGGGACCTACTCGAATGATGGAAATCTGGGTATGGTCACTCTTACGTAGTTTGATAATATCAACATCTTTCCTGAGTTGTTTGAGTATTTCTTGTTGTAGTTTTCTTCTACTCCATTGTGGTTCTAACCCAAATCCCTAGGGTGATTTCACCCGAAACAAAAGGAAGTTGTGAAGGTGTAGGAGACAATGCACCTAAAAAGCCCACTTCAAATAAGGATTTCGCCATTTGGGAAAACAAGAACAACGAGACTTATGCCTTGATTGTAGCATCTGTAGATGAAGTGGTGAGTCTGCATATTTCACCATTTTCAAATTCTTTTGAAGCCTACAGACGTTGAAGTAACTCTATGACTCACACTCTGTAGTTGAAGTTATCCAATTCATGATTAAATTGTTCAGTCTTGAGTTACAAAATGACAATCCTCTTTCTTTATCATCAAAAGTAAAATCTATTGTGCATGATATCAAAGTCACTAATGTAGAACTAGACATTCCTCTAATAGCTTTTGTCAAGGCACTTTATCCCACTTATTCAAATTATCTTGATTCATTGCAAGCAAATGGAAACCTCAAAGAGATTACCTTTGACTCCCTTATAAATAATTTGCTGAGAGAGAGAAATATTTTTGGAAGGAGACAACTCCTCAGACTTCTGAAGAATTTTTGTGTCTTGCACATATAGAAAATAATCATTCTCAAGATTCTTCCAGAGGAAGAGGTGGTCGAAGAGGAAGAGGAAGAATAAATTTTAGAGGAAGGGGGGGTAGACACTCTCAAGGAGAAAAGTCCGATCTTCATTGCATGCGTTGCAATAGAGATGGATCACATGATGCACCACATGCAAGTTTCCTTGGGACAAAATTGAGGAGGAAAGAAATCAAGCCAAAGGTAAAACCAATGACAAAGAGAAAGGTAAAGCACCTAAATCTGTTGACTATGTTGTGGCACATTGTAATATTGGAGTAAATGAAGACTTGTTTAATGCTTCACTTGCTTCTTGAAAAAAAGATTAGTTGCTTGATTCAGGAGAAACTTGGCACATGACTTTTAGAAGAGTTTTTTTGAAGAAATTACTGACATTGTTATTGAGTGGAAACTTTATCACTTGGATAGATTCAGACATGCAAAATCATTTCAAGAATTTTATAATCAGATTCCACATCTTTAAGGGGGGATTCCTATGCTGGATCAATCTGTGGGATCTTCTTCTGAAGCACTCTCTCCCCCAGATGAAACTCCAACAACTAATGATACCTTGAGTGATGTGATTGACACAATTGGGAAACTCAATCTTGACTCAATCCTGTTAGGTCCCTATAATACTAGTGATTACCCCATTACTATTGTAGTTGTATCCCTTATTAATATTGTTGTGCCCCTATTGCCCCCATATTGTTATTACTGTGCCCCCTAGAATCCCTCTATTGTTATTTTTTTGGCTTTATATTATTATTTTTAGGTTGGCTAGGTTATATTGTGACTCCTTAGACTCCTATATATAGAAAGGAGGTTTTGTCATTTGAATCATCAAGGAATCATTCATTTGTGTAATGTAAAGGAGGTTGCCCCCTCGAAGAGGCTGAATTATAAGGAGTTGATCTATCTTTTCTATCTTTTTGTGAGCTAGTTTCATAACATTTGGTATCAAAGCTTTGGATTCTAGGGTTTCGCTACTCCAGACAGGTCATCGTGGCATTTTCGCTATAACTTTTTTTCTGCGACGTTTCAAAAGTAAAAAAGAAACCCATTTGAGACGAGATCGCACTGAAGCTTGGGTCCGAATTTCAGAGCTTTTTGCACTATATTTGTGCAGATATGATCTGAGGAAGTTGGTCTTTTTGCAGGCTCCTAAATTACATTCCAAATAGGTGACCTGGGGAAAATCGTCATAACTTTCTCTCTGGGCATCGGATTGAAAACTCGTAAGAAGGTACAGAAAGAGAATAGACTGTAGTTTCTTGTATATATTTTTTAGAGCGAAAGAGTGTCATCATGGTGGTAGTTGATAGACTTACCAAGTATGCACACTTTTGTGCATTATCACATCCATTTAAAGCCAGTACAGTTTCTACTGCATTTATGGAAACAATTCAAAAGCTACACGGAAACCCAAAGATTATTGTAAGTGATAGAGATCCCATTTTCACTGGAAATTTTTGGACAAAATTATTTTCTTGTCTTAGTACTTAGTTAGCTCATAGCTCATCTTATCATCCTCAATCTGATGGGAAAACTGAGATAGTAAACAAATGTTTGGAAGGATATCTTCGTTGCTTTGTATCTGATAAACAGACACAACGGGTCAAATGGTTGCCTCTGGCTGAATGGTGCTATAACACTTCCTTCCATACAACAACAAAAATGACCCCATTTATGGCACCTTATGGATATCATCCACCATCCATCACATCATATTTAAGAGAAAATTCTAAGGTTCAAGCAGTGGAAAATCACATCGAGCATCAACAACAAGTCCTCCAACTCTTAAAGGATAACCTCATGTTGGCGCATAATAGAATGAAACAACAGGTAGATCAACATCACAGTGAAAGAAGTTTTGATGTAGGTGATTGGGTATTCCTACGGCTACAACCATATAAACAAATGTCCCTCAAGCAAGCTAAGAAGGATAATAAATTATCACCAAAGTATTATGGTTCGTACAAGGTGTTGCAAAAGATTGGTACGTTGGCATACAAATTGGAGCTTCCTACAGCTTCTCGAGTGCACCCAGTTTTACATATTTCATGTTTAAAGAAGGTTATATGCGACAAGCTTCCAGTTCAAACCATATTGCCAGAACTTGACGAGGAAGGAAAAATTATATTGGAACCGAAAGCAGTCACAGAAATAAGAACTCGACAGCTACGAAATCGATCAATTTCGGAGTATCTCATCAAGTGGAAGAAATTATCGCCTGAGATTCCACATGGGAGGATGAGAATTTTATACAAAAGCATCCATAACTACTCAAGCGTTGAGGACAACACTTTTTTGAAGGAGAGGGGCATGTTAGGTCCCTATAATACTAGTGATTACCCCATTACTATTGTAGTTGTATCCCTTATTAATATTGTTGTGCCCCTATTGCCCCCATATTGTTATTACTGTGCCTCATAGAATCCCTCTATTATTCTTTTCGTGGCTTTATATTATTATTGTTAGGTTGGCTGGGTTATATTGTGACTCCTTAGACTCCTATATATAGAAAGTAGGTTTTGTCATTTGAATCATCAAGGAATCATTCATTTGTATAATGTAAAGGAGGTTGCCCCCTCGAAGAGGATGAATTCTAAGGCGTTGATCTATCTTTTCTATCTTTTTGTGAGCTGGTTTCATAACAAATCCCAACTCAGTAAACTAAGCAGCCTGGACCATCTCAGAAAAGGTCCCCTAAAGTGGTTGACAAAGACACTTGAAAGTGTTCATCTTGATGCGGTTGGAAAGACAGAAACAAGAAATTCAACCAGGCAAATTCAAGGTGATGTAGATGATTATGATTCACCAATTTATATGGATGTTTCTTATGATGGTGAACTGGATTTATCTATAGATTTTGAACCAAATTCCTTCAAAGAAGTTGTTTCTCACGATGAATGGAAATAAGCGATTCAAAAGGAGTATGATGCCTTGATAAAGAATGGAACTTGGAATCTGGTTGATCCTCCATTGGGAACCAAATAAATTGATTGTAAGTGGGTCTACAAGAACAAGTATAAAGTTGATGGCTCACTTGACAATCAAATTTGTTTGTCAAGAAAGTTGGCAAAACACGTTTATATCTTATGGCATATGTAGATGATCTTTTGATGACAGGGAACAATGAGAGCTACATTGCATCCATAAAGAAGTAATTGAGGAAAGGTTTTGAAGTGATTGGCTTCGGCTATGTTCGCTACTATCCTGGTATTGAAGTAACTCAACATCCGAAGTATATATTCCTCTCTCAAAAGAATTACATTGGAGATTTGTTAAATAGGTTTGGCATGGATGAGTGCAATCCTTTAACTACTCCGATGGAACAAAACTTAAAGCTCACATCAATTGAAGGAAAATAATTTGAGGATGCAATAAGGTATAGAGAGCTTGTAGGAAGTCTCAACTGCCTGACTACTATCCAACTGGATATTTCATTTTCTATTAGAATCCTTTCTAGTTTTATGAAAAATCCTTGTGAGGTACATTGGTCTGTTGCAAAAAGAGTTCTAAAGTACTTGAAGGGAATCCAAGACTTTGGACTCAAGTATACACAGGTGGGTGACTTCAACTTTATTGGATACTCTGATTCAGACTTCGATGGAGACAAAGAAACTTGGGTATCTACTTTAGGTTATGCCATAACTCTTGGATCGGGAGATGTATCCTGGAGATCACATAAACTATCAGTTCGAGAAGATTCCACAACAGAGGAAGAATATGTGGCAGTTTTTGAGGCAACAAAATAAATTGTGTGGCTCAAGAAAATTATGGAAGGTTTTCAGGTAAAACAAGTACATTCAACTCCACTAATGATTGACAATACCTCTGCAACAAAGTTGGCCAAGAACCCAAAATTCCAAGATCGAACGAAGCACATCAATACAAAATACCATTTGATTCGACATCATGTTGAGGCCAAGAAATCCATCTACACCATTTTTCCACTAGTGAGAAGATTGTAGACATCTTCACCAAAGTGCTTGTAAGAGAAAAGTTCGAAAGATTGAGAACAATTGACTCATCAAACATCTCTTCATATTAATGGGGGGAATGTTGACACCTAATCATTGGGATTGGGTGAACATTTGTAAATATTGTAAATAGTAAATAAGGGAGAATAAGAAAATGAAGATACACTCGGAGGTGAAGCCCAAGAGTCTCCTCCTTGTTGTATATAGACATGAGAAGCCTTAATGAAGAAACACGATTTGATTTGAGTTATCTCCTCATCTGACATTAATAAATATTCAGAAGATAATAAAAAGATAATGGGAATTAAATAAATGTGTATATGTAAATATGTATATGTATATATATATATATATATATATATATATATATATATATATATATATATATATATATATATATATATATATATATATCTTTTTATTTAAATTTAAATTTATGGTGTTTTATTCCACGTCAACAGTTGAAGGTCCAATCATGACACCTTGTCTCTCGTTAACCAGGATAAGAACAGAGGGGGCTAAGATAGAAGTGAGTGCTTTGTTAGCATGTTTAGGAGTTGTCGAAGTAGGATCAAATCTGGGGAGTGTTAACAAATCTAGAGGTTGGTCCTTGATTTTGTTTAGGTCCTGACAAAAGCCAATCCCAAGTTTTTCATGACCTCAAAGGGAAATCAATTTCACAGCAAGCAATTCCATTTGTGATGGTTATATCCTCCAACGCGGGCATATTTGAGTTGACCTCTTTCACCGAGGCCCCTTTGGTCGATTTAGAAAATATAGGGGTCCTATTCTACAATGAAGTGTCCATGTTCCTGGTATCTCAGACATTGGAATGGAATCCCCCAATAGTCCACCCATTGTCTCATTGAATGTACCCCCCAATCTATATTCAAAGAAATTAGGAGTCCACTTGCAAAATCTACTTCAATAAAAAACCATTCCATTGTCTTACCTAGCATGCATCAATCATACACAGAGTAGAATCTGTCGATTTATTGGCAATTTTCACAATTGTCCTTTTTGACCATAGCTCTAGAGGGAGACTAGGTAACTTGACCCAAATATATTTTCTCTTATGGATCTCCTTGATTGGATTGAAACCAAAGTTCCATTTTTGTAGTATTAGGAACCCTCTACCTTTCATTTAGGGCCTAGTATGAACCATCTATGCATCTTCTTCGGATAGAAAGTGGAATCCAAACCACTCGTTTATAAGAACACTTATCATTGGGTCATGTATCCAACTACTGAGGACTAATTTTTAATTTTCCTAGTCCTTCATTTGTCCACCATCCATTATTAAATATTAGCAATGCCCCTTCAAAACTCTTTCCTTTAATATCTCCACATTGTCCCAGTAAACATCCACCCCCACAACTAGTCTCTTGATATCCTCTTGTGCTTTGACTAGTTTGGATTTCCTCCTGTGATTGATCTGTCAAGGGGCCAAGTTCTTTGCATGTAGATTCACAGACCTAAATTTTTTAGACCTTAGATCAAGATTTCTTTTGTTAGAAGACATGGTATGTGGATTAGCTATGCTACTCTTGGTGCATCCCTTCCATTATTAGCATCTACATTAATCTCTATGAGAGCCTCAAAATCATCAATATGGTCTAAAAACAACACTTGACTTTCCATATCAGTCTAATATATTCTATCAACCAATCGAACAAGCGAAGAATACCAATGAGGATAACTAGGCAAAAAAAATTAAACTCTTATTGCAATTGGATGATCCTGATACCTAGGGTCCCACTCTATAAGTGTAGTCCCAATACAACTTCGATATCAAAGTCGAATTTGGTTCCAGATTTCTCACTGAGGTCCATGGTGTCTGACTCCATTTGGGAGAGACCAGTCAAAATAGTGGAGGAGAGAGGCTAGAACCATGTGAACCATCATATGATCCAATGGAAGCCCATGACAAATATTTCTTCCTACTTCAAATGGAATCAATTCAAAGTCCCCCCCCACATATTTTATGTGAGAATCCATAAATCTCTCAGGCTTGAACTAAGGTGGAAATAACACCTTCAAAATACGAACCAGTCACACAATTACAAATTGGCACACACACACACACACACATATTAATGAGAGTCAAAAGTGAATCAATTGCAATAGTGTTGCCTTGGCAAGGACTAATAACATAGTTTTATATCAAGCTTATATAAAGAAAAATAAAGTACTTTAAATTAATAAATTTCTTATCTGTTGATTTTTCATTTTAAAATATGTGTTATTTATTGCATTATTAATATAGAATTGATATATAACATTTAGTATATCTATCTATCTATCTATCTATATATATATATATATATATATATATCTATATATATATATATATATATATATATATATATATATATATATATATCTATATATATATATATATTACTTTATATGGTATATACATAATATACATTGAAATATTTGATTTATGATTTACATTCTATAATCATTAAAATGTTAATACATGTCTTAATCATACATTAGTTAAATTGGAAGCCAAGTACCTATAGTGTTGAGAAATGATCTTAACACTCTCATGGTCAAGCTATTTGAGCTGACACAAAGTGATTCTTTCAGGTAATAGGTTTTTTACAAAGATTTGTAATTCATTCATCTTTTAATATAGAATTGATATGTAACACACACACACACACACACACACACACACACACACACACATAACATTTATAAAAAAAATTATAACAATTTTTTTATTATAAAAAGGCTCCTACAAAATTATGTTTTCTACTTCTAAATATGATTGAGACTATACTAAAATTTTAATGTAATGAATAGAATATAAATTATAAATAAAATATTTCAATATAAACTATATATATACTATACAAAACTATATATATATAGTTACAAAAGTTTAATATGGATTTGATATATAAAGAGATAAGAAATTCTTATTGCATTAATAAGTTGTTTTTGAGGGAGATTTGTAATTGAAGCTAACATGTAACATTTTAATATTATTGTTAAACTCACATGGAATGTAAATAATAATAAATGATAGAACATTTAATTGTCTTTCTTATTAACTTAGATATGCATTTATAATACATTGATGTGACCATTGGATTCATATTCCAAGTGGTCTCTTGGACGGTAGTAGTTGTTCACATTCCACACCAACCCATAGAAGATTAGGTGTCCAACATTTCTGATGCAGGAGCATCCAGCTCCGAGGAGACAGAAGGTGGTTGACTGTCTCATGGAGAGGACAAGAACAAGCAAAGAACACATGCATAGCTGGACAGGTTATCAAACTTGTCATTTGTTTTACTTTTCTTTATTATTTGTTTTATTTCCCAGAAGGTCGTTAGAGACCATAGAAATTGCAAAATTGTGAATTGTTTTAGTTTAGGAATTAATTAACAGTAAATTAGCATTTTAGTGAAAGAAACTGGTTGACAGTTGTAATAATTCTGGTTAGACAGTTCAACTAGAAGTGGAAGCAGTTATGCTTCCCGGATGTTAAAAACAGAGGGAAAAAGATAGTGGAAAAAAAAAAACCCCTCGCGAGAAAGAAACACAGATACATTCCTCTGAAATAAAATTGTTTTTTTTAAGAACCACTGCTAAATTAATTCATCCGGTTGATATTATCTATGATTAACATCCATTGAAATAAGAGTACCGTAAGCATACAATTACAGTGAGCATATAATTGAAGATAGTAAGCTGTAACGAATAGAGCACGCACTGCTACAGGAGGCTATTTCCACACAGAAAGGAGGACCGACAACTGACATCAACAAAAGTGACCAGGTAACGAATATACAAGTTTTCATACCCTTTTTTACAAAACATATAATTGCTGGAAATGAAAGTACAGTGATTTCATTTAACTGAATTATTACAAATAAAGCACATAACAGAGGTTTTCTGAGCATAAAACGCTCACCAAAACGAGTTTCATTTACAAACGAAACCGCTCCAAGCAAATAGATGCCACAAACAGGCTAACAGAACCGTAAACGACAGAGGACAATACAGTTCATTTGCAAACCCAAGTAACAGTGAATATTTACAGACAGGCATTAAATGACAGAGCAGAATATTGTTCGTCCATAACCTAGGTGACTGTAACTATTTACAGACGAGAACTTCAATTTCTTTACAAACTAACAAGCGAAACAACGCCGGAAGGACCCTACCCGATATATAAGGCTTGAGGGTTTCGGGTTATCTCCAGCAAACGTAGGGAGTATAAACCCTCGGCGGCCAGACACCTGAAACAACCTGCAAGAACGAATGTGGACGCAGATTAGCACAAACCGAAGCGAGAAAAACAAATAAGAAGAAAGCCAGCAAATGAACGAGCCATAACCTATGGCTCTCACCTGAAGTTGTAAAGGCAGCGTTGCAAAACCAACCGATACCCATAACCTGAAGAACAAGGGACGAATTTGTCAGAGCCTGAAACAGAAGTGAAGACAGAGTCTGGCATCGAACCAGAGCTTACCTCCGAGACAAGGTTGAAACGAAGTGGTTTACTGAAGCGTGGAGCCGAAGGGAGCCTGTCACAGAACTAGTCACAAGTTAAGAGTTTGTGGAATGAACCCATTTGACAGAAAACAATTAAAGAAACAGTAAATAAAACGCATGACGGTGTAAGGAACCAACGGCATGTCGCCCTCACAGGAATCCCAACGCGCAGAATAGCGAGAGGCCGGAGGCACCAGAGTAACTCGACGCCAGAACGAAGAAGTTGTAAGCGCAAAAACCCTCCGCAGAGCAGAGCTGGGGTTTAACACAGTAAAAAATGAAATGACCAACAAAACCGAGGATTGGTTTGACAAAAGGCGGGAGTGACTTGACAGACAGAACCCACAAGTGGAGTTTCACAACCGATACCGCCGGTTAAAACCCTCCGAAAAATCTAGAGGCCTGTACATTCGCATTTACACCAACGTCAATCGCATTAACTATTGCACAGTGAAACAGCTACGCCACGTTGGAGGGCTGGGCCATCAAAAGTGGTATCAGAGCAGGTTGACGAATAGGAGAAAATGGAGGGTGGTAGAGGAGGAAGAGGAAGAGGAAGAGCGATCCGGAGGATAGCAGAAGAGGGACTCCGCGAGGAGATTCGCGTTTTGCGAGAAAGATTAGCAGTGGTAGAAGCTGGGGGAAGGAGGAACCCAGCAGATGATAGTGATGAGGATGTGGCAGAACCAGAAGATGAGGTTGAAGGGGTGACACCGGAACTCCGGTTATTAAAGTCAGTTTTGCTGTCCAGTCATAAGCCAAAGCATGAGCTACCCACTTATGACGGAAGTCTGTCTGCAGATGTGTTATTGGATTGGTTGAGTGAAGTGAATAAATATTTTGAGTTTGAGGAAACCAGTGAGGATAAGCAGGTGAAGTTCGCCGCCACAAAGCTGAAAGGACATGCGTCCTTGTGGTGGGACAGCGTTCAGGTGGAAAGGAAGAGGCAACACAAACAGCCTATAAAGAAGTGGGCCAGGATGGAGGCAAAACTGAAGGAGAAGTTTCTGCCGAAAGACTATCAGATCATGTTGTATAGACAGGTGCAGAATTTAAAACAAAGAGGGATGACTGTTAAGGAATTTACAGAAGAATTTTATAAGTTGAACCTGCGAGCAGGGTACGTGGAAGATACCCCAGAAAAGACAGCCCGGTTTGTAAATGGGTTGAGGGGGGAAATCCTGGATGAAATCGGTATCCTCTCGCCCAGAACTTTGGACGAAGCTTATCAGTTTGCACTAAAAGCAGAGGAGAAAATTAACAGAAAACAGAATGCCAGGAGAGGAGGCGGAACTGGCAGAGGGAAAGGTAAGGTTTTTGGCAGAGGTAGAAGTGCAGGTTCCAGTGAAGAAGGCAGCAGTTCTAAGTCTGCTGGCACAGCAGAGAGGGACAATAGCACTAGAGGAGGACGACCAGCTCAACAAGGGCGAGGAAGTGGTCAGGGCAGGGGAACTGTCCAGTGCTATCGTTGCCACAAGTTAGGACATAAGTCGTATGACTAACCTGAAGGTGAACCGGTAGGTGGAAGAGGAGCTTATGTTGCTCAGCCAGAGGATGCTGAGGCAACACCTCAGGAGGTGGAGAACACACCAGAGACGGGTGAAGCTTTGGTGTTGAATAAAGTGCTGTTAAAACCAGCAAAGGAAAATGCAGAACCTGACCAGCGAAAAGCTCTGTTCCGAACTGTTTGCAAGTCACAGGGTAAGTGCTGCAAGCTGATCATTGATAGTGGAAGTACCGACAATTTGGTGGCAGTAGAGATGGTGGAGAAACTGGGATTGAGAAAGTTGAAACACCCCACTCCATATAAAGTGTCATGGCTGCAGAAAGGACACCAACTGTTAGTTGATGAACAGTGTGAGGTGGAGTTTCAGATAGGCAGGTATAAGGACAAAATTATCTGTGATGTTATGCCGATGGATGTCTGTTATATATTGCTAGAACGACCCTGGCAGTTTGACAGAAGTGCAGTCCATGACGGGAAAACAAATTGTTACAAATTTGTCAAAGACGGGATCAAGCACACGCTTGTACCCATCAAAGAGGAAAGTGCAGCTGAAACCAGTGGGGTAAAAGCATTGTTGATGGCAGGAAAAGAATTTATAAAACAGATTGAGGACAGTGATGTAAATTTCGCTATCATAAGAAGACCAAAAGCAGTGATATTGCATACACAGATTTCAGATTTGCCCGAGGAAATCCAAAAGATGCTGCAGGAGTTTGGAGACATTGTGGTGGATGACCTTCCGGATGAACTTTCACCCAGGAGAGGTATTAGTCACTGCATTGACTTTATACTAGGGGCAAGCCTGCCAAATAAAGCAGCTTATCGTATGAGCCCTAAGGACCATGAAGAAATCAGGAAACATGTCCAGGAGTTGTTAGACAAAGGATTGATTAGAGAGAGCATGAGCCCCTATGCAGTACCAACCGTTTTGGCTCCAAAGAAAGGAGGAGAGTGGCGAATGTGCACGGACTCTAGAGCCATTAACAAAATTACGGTTAGGTACAGGTTTCCCTTACCGAGAATGGACGATATGATGGACTGTTTGAGTGGGGTGGCTTATTTCTAGAAAATTGACTTGAAAAGTGGATATCACCAGATCCGAATTCGGGAAGGAGATGAGTGGAAGATAGCTTTCAAGACGAATGGAGGCTTATATGAATGGCTGGTGATGCCATTTGGGTTGAGCAATGCCCTCAGTATGTTCATGCGCTTGATGAATGAGGTACTGAAGGAATTTATTGGGAAATTCGTAATAGTTTACTTGGATGACATTTTGATTTTACTAAAACTAAGGAAGAACATTTCAGGCATGTTCGCAGTGTGTTGAGGAAGCTGCAGCAAAACAAATTATTGATCAATCTGAAAAAGTGTACCTTTTTTTAGCGGGAGTTAGTGTATCTGGGTTTTGTAATTGCAGAAAACGAATTAAAGATGGACCCAGAAAAGGTGGCAGCTATAGTTAGCTGGCCTTCTCCGGGAAGTTTATTTGAAGTCCGCAGTTTCCACGGACTAGCAAGTTTTTACAAGAAATTCATCAGGAATTTCAGTGAGATCTGCGCACCTATGCTGGATACGATTAAGAAAACAAATCAGCCTTTTCACTGTACTAGAGCAGCGGAAAGAGGTTTTCAGATTTTGAAAAGGAAGATTACCGAAAGGTCGATATTGAGGCTGCCTGACTTCAACAAACCCTTTCAGGTATGTTGTGATGCCAGTAGTACGACCATTGGGGCAGTACTAAGTCAGGAGGATAGACCAGTCGCATATTTCAGTGAAAAGCTGAACGAGAGTAGACAGAAATACTCAACCTATGACAAAGAGTTCTATGCAATTATACAAGCGTTAAAGCATTGGAGACATTATCTGTTAGGTAATGAGTTTGTTTTATTTACGGATAACTCTGCATTACAGTACATTATGCAGCAACATAAATTGAACCATAAGCATGCAGCATGGGTTGAGTACTTACAGAATTTCACGTTTGTACTAAAACATATTAGTGGGCAAGCAAACAAGGTGGCAGATGCGCTGAGTAGAAGGACTCTACTCTTACAGGAAGGTACGATGCAGGTTTTAGGCTTTGAGCACCTGAAAGAGCTGTATCAAACAGATGCCGATTTTAAGGAGGCCTATGAGGCTTGTCAAAACCCTCTGTTGAGAAACAACAGTCTGTGGTTGGACTATAATTTACAGGAGGGATTGTTGTTTAAGGGAGGACAGCTGTGTATTCCCAACTGCTCTATGCGAGAAAACATTATTCAGGAAAAACATAGTGGAGGTTTGGCTGGACACTTCGGTATAGACAAGACAGTAGCACAGGTACGACATTTCTATTTTTGGCCAAAATTACAGCGGGATGTGCAAAGGTACGTGAGTAGGTGCAAGGTTTGCCAACTGGCAAAGGGCCACAGTCAGAATACAGGTCTGTACTTACCATTACCCGTTCCGAGCCGACCATGGGACTCCGTCAGTTTAGATTTTGTTCTGGGCTTGCCTAAGACAAAGCGGGGTTTCAATTAAGTAATGGTTGTGGTAGACCGATTTTCAAAGATGGCGCACTTTGTTCCTTGCAAGAAGACCAGTGATGCTACTTATATAGCACATTTGTTTTTCACTGAGATTGTTCAAATACATGGGCTTCCAAGGTCCATCATTTCCGACAGGGACGTAAAGTTCACCGGTCATTTTTGGCGAACTCTGTGGAAAAATTTGAAGACCCAACTACAGTTTAGCTCCGCTTATCACCCGCAGACAGATGGCCAAACTGAAGTGGTAAACAGGAGCTTAGGAAATTTTCTTTGGAGCTTAATAGGCGAGAATTCACGGACGTGGGACCGTGTACTAGCTCAGGCGGAATTCGCATATAACGATTCACCTAATCGCAGCACCAGTTATAGTCCTTTCCAGATTATGTACGGCATGCATCCACGCGGAGTGCATGAATTACGAGATTTGGGGAAGCTCGAAAAACGAAGTGCTAATGGGGAAGATTTCGCCCAAGCAATGAGTAACTTACATGAGCAGGTAAAGCTGAAATTACATGACAACAGTCAAAAGTACAAACAGCGGGCTGATTCAAAGCGTCGGGAAGTTCAGTTTAACTTTGGGGATGACGTCCTTGTGTATTTACGGAAGGAGCGATTTCCGAAACGAGAGTACAACAAATTGAAGTATAAAAAGATCGGTCCCTGCAAAATCATTCGCAAATTTTCTGCAAATGCCTATGAGCTGCAGTTGCCACCAGGGATCGGTATTTCTCCCATTTTTAACGTGGCAGATCTGTTTCCTTATGTCGCTGATCCGAGAGACGATACAGCAGCAAAGCCACCGCGGGACACCAGTTGTGAGGAAAGTTCATGGATGAGGCAGATGCCAGTGGCACAACCCCTGGAGATCGAGAAGATCCTTGACACACAGGTAGCTAGGCGCACACGCAGGAAGGAATATCTGCGGTATTTGGTCAAGTGGAAGAACCGTCCGGTAGAGGACAGTTCGTGGCTTAACGCAACGCAGATACAGAAAGCAGGCTATTCTGTCGACGATCTCATGGAACGGAGCCATGACTTTTTGCCACCCCGGAAGCCTGATGCAGGAGCATCCAGCTCCGAGGAGACAGAAGGTGGTTGACTGTCTCATGGAGAGGACAAGAACAAGCAAAGAACACATGCATAGCTGGACAGGTTATCAAACTTGTCATTTGTTTTACTTTTCTTTATTATTTGTTTTATTTCCCAGAAGGTCGTTAGAGACCATAGAAATTGCAAAACTGTGAATTGTTTTAGTTTAGGAATTAATTAACAGTAAATTAGCATTTTAGTGAAAGAAACTGGTTGACAGTTGTAATAATTCTGGTTAGACAGTTCAACTAGAAGTGGAAGCAGTTATGCTTCCCGGATGTTAAAAACAGAGGGAAAAAGATAGTGGAAAAAAAAAAAACCCCCTCGCGAGAAAGAAACACAGATACATTCCTCTGAAATAAAATTGTTTCTTTTAAGAAACACTGCTAAATTAATTCATACGGTTGATATTATCTATGATTAACATCCATTGAAATAAGAGTACCGTAAGCATACAATTACAGTGAGCATATAATTGAAGATAGTAAGCTGTAACGAATAGAGCACGTGCTGCTACAGGAGGCTATTTCCACACAGAAAGGAGGACCGACAACTGACATCGACAAAAGTGACCAGGTAACGAATATACAAGTTTTCATACCCTTTTTTAAAACATATAATTTCTGGAAATGAAAGTACAGTGATTTCATTTAACTGAATTATTACAAATAAAGAACATAACAGAGGTTTTCTGAGCATAAAACGCTCACCAAAACGAGTTTCATTTACAAACGAAACCGCTCCAAGCAAATAGATGCCACAAACAGGCTAACAGAACCGTAAACGACAGAGGACAATACAGTTCATTTGCAAACCCAAGTAACAGTGAATATTTACAGACAAGCATTAAATGACAAAGCAGAATATTGTTCGTCCATAACCCAGGTAACTGTAACTATTTACAGACGAGAGCTTCAATTTCTTTACAAACTAACAAGCAAAACAACGTCGGAAGGACCCTACCCGATATATAAGGCTTGAGGGTTTCGGGTTATCTCCAGCAAACGTAGGGAGTATAAACCCTCGGTGGCCAGACACCTGAAACAACCTACAAGAACGAATGTGGACGCGGATTAGCACAAACCGAAGCGAGAAAAACAAATAAGAAGAAAGCCAGCAAATGAACGAGCCATAACCTATGGCTCTCACCTGAAGTTGTAAAGGCAGTGTTGCAAAACCAACCAATACCCATAACCTGAAGAACAAGGGACGAATTTGTCAGAGCCTGAAACAGAAGTGAAGACAGAGTCTGGCATCGAACCAGAGCTTACCTCCGAGACAAGGTTGAAACGAAGTGGTTTACTGAAGCGTGGAGCCGAAGGAAGCCTGTCACAGAACCAGTCACAAGTTAAGAGTTTGTGGAATGAACCCATTTGACAGAAAACAATTAAAGAAACAGTAAATAAAACGCATGATGGTGTAAGGAACCAACGACATGTCGCCCTCACAGGAATCCCAACGCGCAGAATAGCGAGAGGCCGGAGGCACCAGAGTAACTCGACGCCAGAACGAAGAAGCTGTAAGCGCAAAAACCCTCCGCAGAGCAGAGTCGGGGTTTAACACAGTAAACAATGACATGACCAACAAAACCGAGGATTGGTTTGACAAAAGGTTGGAGTGACTTGATGGACAGAACCCACAGGTGGAGTTTCACAACCGGTACCGCCGGTTAAAACCCTCCAAAAAATCTAGAGGCCTGTACATTCGCATTTACACCAACGTCAATCACATTAACTATTGCACAGTGAAACAGCTACGCCACGTTGGAGGGTTGGGCCATCAGTTTCCCCCCTTAATCCTAAGGGGTATGTATGAGTCTAAGAAGAGAGTTGTAATACAAAATGTCAAAAAATGCATGGAAGCACTAGGTTGAATGTGCTCTATGAAATGTTGGTATAAGGGGGGCGGTTTAAGGATGACCACCAACACTGGAACGCTTAGTGCAGTTCCCGAAACCCTTCCAAAGCTGGTAAGAAGATGAAGTCTTTTGCGAGAGTTAGTGTCCCTAATGATTTGGAGAGGGAGGCCTTCAACCTAAAATAGGAAGGTCTAAAACCTATGATGGTTTAAGGATGACCACCAACTAAAGGCATGCTCAGGGGCATCTTTGTCTCTAGCTACAAATTTGAATCTAGTATGGCAGGTTATGGATCAAGCTTGCTTGGTGTGCATTTGAAGCTTGTAGATGGTCATCACTTCCTGCCTGTTTGATACAAGGTGAGAAGATGAAGAGATCTCAATTGCAAGTCTTTTCAATATTCGAGAACAAATCCTATGTTATGATCGAAATATCTTCTTGGTTGTTGAAGCCCATTTCCAAGAAGCGATCCATCCAAGATGAATCTTTGTTCTTGCAAGAGGATTATTTTTGAAGGATCTGTTTGAAGAATGAGTGGTTTTATGACAGTGCTCACTTGGATGCAGATAAAAACAATTATCTTTCATATGGCCAACTTGGTCAAAGTGTTTGCATTTAACAATCTATTGTGGTTGTTATGGAAGAAGACTAGAATCTAAAACAACTAAAGGTGAATTATCATGAAGAAATCGAACACTCTGAAATTGGATGGGCTTTGAGTAATTTGGAATGTGAAAGGAAATCTCCTTATCATATCCAAGACCTGTTTTGTGCTTGTTATGGACAAGCTCTTCCCAAGGTCTGATGACCGACTTGGGAAGTGTAGGCTAAATTTTTGCATCTGCATGTAACTTTGTTGCTTCATTGGACATTGGATTTGAATCAACTTGTTGCTTATGGGAGTCCGTTTCAATGTTCTGAACAGAAACAAGTTTAGAATGATGACTTCACCATTGTAATTCTTCTTGTTGAAGTTGAGATTCAAGTTCCAAAAAATCTATTTTTTCTTGTATATTTCGCAGAGAGGTTTTAATATCACAGAGAGTGTTCTTGTTGATTTTCACTGTATCTTGATTAGTGGAATGTATCATAGCTTTTAGAACTTCTAATACCTCACTAATTTTGGCCATTTTCTTAACCGCTCAAACTTATGAAATGAGGGGTTTCAGCGTCTCAATGGTGCATATATTAAACACCAATTCATTACATGTGATAATGTCAATGCTAATAAAGGCAATGCTGGCCAACAAACTAGCTCAATCCACTGAAACATAACCTTCCTCTGATTCTTTCAAAGTTAACTTTTAACATTGAAGTTTGCATCACTCTAGTGAAAAGCTTCACATGTCTTCTTAACAACTAAGTGGCTAGCAGATCAATTATATTGGTATAATTGCAGCTCTATAAATGATGGAAACATTATAAACAACACACACATATAAAAGTCAACCTGTGTATACCACGCATTCCCACATACCAGATTGCAGACTCCTCTCCATGACAGTTATCTGAAAATTTGAGGGTCCCTTTGCATTTTCTCTCCTCATAACATTGTTGCTCAATTATCAATTTAGAAAACATGGGAGCCACTTAGAATTTAGCATAAACAACGAATTTCTATCTGTATCTAGCTTCCCACAATGAAGGAAAGCAAGTTTGAGTCAAGAGTTTGACAACATCCCATTTATGCTAGCTGCAGTAATGATTTTGAGCTTGTGGGCATTCTTAGATTTCTTTCTTCTCTGCTTCTTTGAAAATCCAAAAAAATACAACAACTAGCATACACACAATGCAAAAATGATGTAGTTACATTGTTCTAGACACAACAACCATAATATATATATATATATATATATATATATATATATATAATGGTTCACTCTTGTCAAAAGCTTCCCATCTCTTCTTAACAAAACTAATTAATATATATCTATATATGTGAGTGTGTTAGTGTGTTGTTTAAAATAAGCATATATTCATCTTAATTATAAATTTACGAAGAATTAGGAAGAATCAAATATTTTAACTACGTCAAGATTCACATTCCCTCATTATATATATAATAAATAATTTTTCTAACTAAATTACTATTAAAACTATAATTACTAAATAAAATATTACTTTAACTAAATTTTTAATAATTACTAAATAAAATATTACTTTAACTAAATTAAAGTAGTGTGTGGATATATGAAATTTTACCAAAATATATTTTATTAAATTAACTATTTTTGTTAACTAGGTTAAAGCAGTTTTACTAAATATATGGTTAAGGTAAAAGATTAAATAAATATAATATCTTCACAATACCTTCCTCCCATTTAGGTGAATACACTAATATTACTCTTCGGAGAAAGGAATATTTGCTCATTTCTACTATAATGGTGTTTTTTTACACAAAGGTTGTTAAATTTTTTGTGTTTTCACTATTTTTAACAGAATAGCTTTTAAAATCATTTAAAAAAAATATTAAACATAAACATGATATTAGATTTTCGTTCTAAATAAGGTATTAGATGTTAAAATTTTATAAAGGAATTTGTGTTTTATTAATCATTTATTAATCAAATATGAAATTATATATATATATACAAGAATATTGTCTCAGGATAAGAAAATTATTTTGTTGTCTTAAGATAGGAAAATTATTTTGGACACCAAACTCACAACTTGAGACAAGTACAAATTGATATTCCAACTTTAGAGTGAACAGGGTGTTCTCAGATTCACTGTGGATTTCCCCTCTAAACATAGGAGAAGACTAGGAATAAAGTAAAAGGATTATATAATCATAATTATAAAAGAATCTGTATTTTATTAATCAAATATGAAATTATATATATACAGGATAATTGTTTCAAGATAGGAAAATTATTTTGGACACACAATCTATTAGTTGAGAAAATACACCAAACTCACAACCTGAGAGACAAGTAAGAATTAAAAATCCAACATATGAACACGGTGTGCTCAGATCAGATTAACTGTTAACTGTGAATTTTCGCTCTAAACATAGGGAAAGACTAGGAATAACGTAAAGGGATTACATAATCATAACTTAACTGCTTGTGTTTAAACAACCATTTATTATTTTCATAAAACTGCATTGTTCTCAGATGAACTGTGAATTTTCGCTCTAAACATAGGGGAAGACTAGAATAACGTAAAAGGATTACATAATCATAACTTAACTGCTTGTGTTGTTTAAACAGCCATTTATTATTTTCATAAAACTGAAGGAACAATGGGGAAGGTTTTTAGAAATGGGGAGAAGTAATTTGACTAGTGGTGTGGTCGTTAAAGAGATGAGTTGCAGGCAAACGGGGAGAGGGGACTGCAATTAATGGCGAAGCCCTCTGCATCGTGATTCCAGACTTCTCACTGAGGTCCATGTTGTCTGCTGTGACTCCATCTGGAAGAGACCAGTCAAAATAGTGAAGGAGAGAGGCTATAACCACGTGAACCATCCTATGAGCCAACGGGAGCCCAGGGCAAATTCTCCTTCCAGCTCCAAACGGAATCAGTTCGAAGTTTTGCCCTCTATATTCTATGTCACAATCCATAAATCTCTCAGGCTTGAACTCTGCGGGCTCATCCCACATGGTTGGGTCTCTACCTATTGCCCATGCATTTACCAGCACCTGAGTGTCCTTGGGTATCATGTATCCTGCTACTTCACAACTGCTCTCTGCTCTGTGAGGGAGAAGCAGAGGCGCTGGCGGGTGCAAACGAAGCGTTACTTTCACCACTGCATGAAGATAAGGCAAGCGATCGATGTCACGTTCCTCAACTCTTCCGTCTTTCCCAAGTACCTCCTCCAATTCTGCTTGAATTTTTTTCATTATTTGAGGATTGTGAAGGGCCTCAGCTATTGCCCATTCAACCGTTGAGCTGGTTGATTCGCTACCGGCAAAGAACAATTCCTGCACATCATCACATACAACTAACTAAACCAACTAAATCCATCTTAAACTAACTGAATCCATTTTGAATATTTAGAATTAGACTTACATATAGAAAGGGGATAATGTCTTTCTTGGTCAGTGTTTCTCCGTTCTCGCTTCTGTAATCTAACAAAATGTCCGAAAAGTCTTTTGCCTTGCCACCGCTGTGCTCTGTCCCGCTTTCTTTTTTCTTTTGAATTCGAGGCTCTACGGACCTATCCAGCAACCCAAAGACAATGCTCTTGTATTTCTTTACATCGCGGCTCACGCCCTGAGGATCCAAAATTCGCAGAAAAGGAAAGAAGTCAACCAGGTTAGGCTTTCCCCCTAGTACCAACAACTTGGTGACCATTTCCTTGAAATCTTCAGCAACCTGAGAGTCCCGTCCGAACATGTTTTGAGAAAAAATCAAGTTGCCAAACAGATTCAGACTTGTAAGAAACGCAGTTTTCCCGATATTCACACCCTTGGCCTCTCTAGAATCCTCAAAAATGGATTGAAGGGTGGAAAGGACCTGATCTCTTCTGAGATGTTGCAAGGCCTCCAGTCTCTTGAAACTGAAGAGCTCCGTATTACAGAATCTTCGAAGCATACGCCAACGAGGACCGCAGGAGCTGTTCCATGCCAAGGAACAGTCGCTGTGGTTGTGGGTCTTGGCTGCTTCTATGACGGTTCGTCCTGAAAAGAGTTGGTCATGAGTCTTCAACACTTGCTTGGCCATGGCCGGAGATGAAACCACAACTGTGGTTCTCATTCCGAGATGAAGGGTCATAAGAGGACCGTATTTTGCAGCAAGGTGACAAAGAGACTGGTTGGGCTTCGTCCCGAGGTGGAGGAGATTCCCAAGAATGGGCCATCCGGGAGGCCCTGGAGGCAGCTTCCGGGCACCCTTCCTTGACAGGATAATGAGCTTTGAAATCAACAATAATGTAATGAAAATCGTTACAGGATACCAGAAGCCACTAATTCCATCCATTGCTCTGCTGCCCTCCATGACTTCAAATGCACAAACACTTCATTGTGAATTCACAGAAATCACAAAGCTTCTTGCGTCTATACACAAACAGACATGCACGTCAACGGCTAATACGATATTGCTTACGATCTCGTGCTGACTTTGGATGATATGGATTGCTCGTTTAAATTTCCGATGGTTGATAATGATTTTTATAGAAAATTAGATCCTAAATAACAATAACAACATTAACATGATAATGATATTGAAAACGAGGGGAGAATTTTGGATTTAACCAAAAACGATGGAAAATTTGTAGGATGACTTTTTTTCATTAAAGTTTATAAATTTTGCCGGAATCTTAGTAGAACTTTATAGGAAAATTATAAAATATTTGTTGACATATATAAAATATAATGGTTTTATATTTAGTTTATATATTTTTGGTAATTTTTAATGTAAAATATATTTTTTAATGTAAAATAATTTTATACAATATAATTGGGGTGAATCATTTTTAGAAAAAATAGAGAATTACGGATCTTTTTTTTGGAAAAAGCATAGAAAATTAGCCCAGTTTCCAATATTAACCCCTAAAATTTTCCATGCCAAAAACAACCCTGAATTCTAAGATCCAAAGTTCCAAATTTTATTTGTTACATAATTTAGTCCTGGACATTAACATAATAATATGTTCGCAACCCTTCTCCAACTATAAAATTACCAAACAATTACAAAACTATCAAATTATTTGTAGCTACAAGATTTCAGAATAAGTTCTTCCACTAAGAAATACAATGAATTGAATAGATAAATATCATTTGAACTTAAATATTCTCCCCATTTTGATAGGAGGGATTATAAATGTTATATATCAACTAAATTCAATGAACTGAAGTCATATCAATATCAGATATCAACTCAACTCATATGAATATCAATCATCAACTCAACTCAATGAAAATATCATAAATAGTCTTTTAATTTTCATCAAATATAAATCCTAATAGTACCAACCAGAACATTCAACTTTTTGGCATAATGTCCCCTAATTAATATAGTATTGTGTTTCTCATTATTAAAGCAACCACATCATTACAAACACAAACAATTCCAACAAAAAAACTTAGACATATAAACCATCTATATGAATTCCCCATTGATAAATTCTAATGGAATAGATGATGATACTAATCTATCTCCAATATCTCCTAATAGTTTACATTGCCTCAAATAGTAGTTCGTCCGACATCCAATGAATCTATCATGAAGCAATGAAACTAAGTAACGGCGGTTCTTGCTTCCATATGAAGTGGTCATAAATTGGATATTTTTACTTGGTCCAAGCCTTTCATTTTCATTTAGTTGCACACAATCTTAGAATTGGTGAATACTGCAAAGGGAAATATAGTATGCTTCATTGTTAGCGGTCCTTCCACATATATCTATTTTTCTTTGGAACACATTATTTGAAGTGTTATTGTAGAGTACATATGCAATGGTTGCATGCCTTAGGTTGGGATAGCAAGGCACTTCAATACACAAGGTCCACTTTTCCACCATTCTAAATGTTTCCAATGATGTGCAAAAAAAACATAAAAGAATAATTAAACAAATATCTAATCAAATAGATCTCGAGTTTAATTCAAATTACAATAATACTGCAAAAAAATCAATACAAGATAAGGACTTACTATCGTTCAAATTAAATTCACAATTCAATGATTAAACTAAAACCAAAATATTATGATTAAATATGAATCCAATATTTAATTTCCCTCATTATGACTAAATTTGTTTCACGAATCACCATGTGGTTTATTCAACTATGTTACTCGCCTACTATTCAATAAAAAACATGTTGAGTCACAACAATGTGAGACATCAAAAAGGGGGTTACTATTGTTGTAGTTAATTATGCCTTTTTAAGATTCACACACAGATTCGGGCTAGGCTCTTAGAATTCGAGGTCAAACCTCACACACAATTATTGGTCTTCTTAAGATTTCTAACCCTGTGCATAGTGCTCAATAACTAATTTTCAGTTGCTTAAAATCTCAGTTGATTTTCATAACAACGCGAGTAATGGAAAGTTCCAATTAGAATACTCATAGAGCCCCATTCATAAGTTGGCTTATTGTAAATAAGCAATATTAGGAATATGATACTCTTTTAATTATGAAACAACCCTTAGAACAATCACTCATAATAGGTTTTCAAAATTCATATTTAAATGTCTTTGTAGCCCCCATTATATCGTCCCTCAAAGACTAGATAAGTTCATGCTATATATCCATCATTATCTAATATGGAAGCGTAATAAATATTTAACTCATGACTGCAATTCATTATTTTACAAAACAACTCCAAATTTACCATCAAAATTGAGAGATACATTCTTATCTTTAGTGCTATGAAAAATAACGTGTTGAGAGTTCAAACTAGATCAGGTTTTTCCCAAAAGATGTCTACATATTTCCATGTTGACGGTAAAAAATAAACCAAATATTGCCCAAAAGGTTTCTACGTAATACTATTTGCCCGAAGAAAATATTTCAAAGCTCATATTTTCTTGTCCCTGTGTTATATTAACAATCTTTTGCCTCAATATTGACCCACATTTTACATCTTATTCTTATGCTCCTATAAGATAGATATCGCCCTCATTCAAAGTGATATCCCTACCATTATCCTGGTACTTGAATGGTGAAAAGAAAAATACATTGGCCCAAATATAAACAAGTTGACCTGATTATAAATGGTAAAATGAAAAGTACCTTGGACAAAATATAAACAAGTTGACATTATTACTTCTCGAAGACTTTTGTGATAAAGCCCTTTAAATGGGCGGTAGATGAAGATGTTTATACTCCATATTTCATGGTAGGTAACCATGTAAACACCCACATACAGAAAATATTATCATTCAGACAAGAATTGTCTAGTTTATAATAGGGGCTCAAGAACTTATGTCCATCCTTGAGAGAAAAATCTACAAAAAAGTACACCCATATTTAATGATAAATTATTAAAAAACATACTGGAATAAGGTTGGATAAATTTTGTAGGTTTTAACCTTGTACAAAAATTATCTGCATATGAATTCTAAAAGTAGAAAATAAATAAAGGAGAGAAAATAAAACATAAAACATATATACACAGATATTTTCCCTTGGATCCCAAAACCAGGACTACGAGATTAATTTTTCAAAATGTTCCTCTCATTATTATAATACATATATATACATGCTGAAGCATTCATAAACCACAATCCATTAACCCTGGATTAGAACATAACCATAGTTCCATTGAACAGATCTGCAAAATACCATGGGAAGAAAATTGTCATGCCTAAAACCATGTACAAAACCCATGCAAAAAACCATAGGCAAGTCCGCCCACTTAATATAAGGTCCAAAAAAAATTTCCCAGGGCACTACCCTGAACCCCATGCAAGGGGGCTACCATCCCCCTCAAAACCCCCAGTAGGGGGTGTAGCCCCACTGTTGTGCTTGACGCAACAAACAGGGGGCGAAAGCCGCCCCACCTGTGTGAATAGTCATGGAAAGAATATAACACACACCCAACATTCTCCCACTTTCTTTTTTCTTTTCCATATAGGGGGTCACAAGAGAGCTTAGTCATTGGTCCAGCCCTGCAACGTCCCTTGTTTATGTTGGGTGTGGAGCCTGATTATCTTCTATATTTAAAGGTATCACCACATTGGACCCGAGTTCGTAATGGGGTGGCAATGCTGCCCATAATATATTCGCCACAAGTGGGGTCCAAGGGGGGCCGGCTACAACCTTTAGGAGCCCCCCCCAGGAAGGGGATCGGGGACAGCGCCCTTGAAGCTAAAAATAGATGTAAAATTACCTTGTAAAATGTTGTAATTTCACAGTCAATCTGGGCCATTCATTAGGTGGAGATCTGATGGTAGAAGTTATGTTTAATTTAGGGTTTTTTGCCCTATAAGGCAACCCATCGCTATATATGAGGGAATCATATTGCCTCTATGTAGATCTATATTCTTAGTGAGGAAGAGAGAGGAGATTGAGAGTGAATAGGGAATTACAACGGATCTGTTGTAGGTTGTATCTCTTCAGTTTGTTGGATAATATAAAAAGGAAGGACTGGTTGTTTCTCCGTGGACGTAGCTCAAACTAGGTGAACCACGTATATCTATGTCTCTCTTGTTTTATGCATTTTCTGTGTTTATATTTCTACAATATTTTATGTGTTCCATTGCTCCGTAATATATGATTTTCTAACAACGAGTATCAGAGCCGAAGGTCTATTTGGCTGATAAACTCACAGGGGAAAAGGGTTCCTCGTTCGAGTGGGAGAAATGATGGAAGATGGTAGGTCAAAAATTTTAATGGCCAATACTACTAATTGTGGAAGATGCAAATGGAAGATTATCTGTACCAGAGAGATCTGTACCAACCATTAAGTGGAAAGGCCAAGAAGCTGACTAGTATGTCAAACACAAAATGGGATATTCTCAACAGAAAGGCACTTGGAACAATATGGTTGTGCCTAGTGGCATCAATAGCATTTAATATTTCAAAGGAAATGACAACAGAAGGTTTAATTTTGACATTGGCCAAAATATATGAAAAATCGTCGGCCTCAAATAAGATATTTCTTCTGAAGTGTTTATTTAATATGAAAATGTCAGAAGGTGGATCTGTTGTTGATCATTTAAATGAATTTAATACAGTTACCAATCAATTAAGTTCTGTAGGGGTAACTTTTGATGATGAAGTTAGGGCTCTTTTATTTCTGTGCTCATTGCCAAAAAGTTGGAATGGTTTAGTTATGGCCATTAGTAACTCTGTCTCTGGATCTAGCACTTTAAATTTGATGATGTTGTCGGTGCAATAAGAAAATAATCATGAAGCGAATGTAATAGGTGATGTGTTGCAAGATGCTTTGGTTCTTTCTTTAGAAAATATTATTGATGCCTGGGTGGTAGATTCGGGTGCCTCATTCCATGCCACACCTGATAGGAAACATTTTCATGATTATGTTCAAGGAGATTTTGGACAAGTTTGATTGGGTGATGATAAACCCTGTAAAATCATTGGAATGGGTACAGTTTTCATAAAACAACAAAATAGAAATCAATGCCTATTGAAGGAGGTAAGGCATGTTCCAGATCTGAAGAAAAATCTGATTTCAACAGGGCAGTTGGGAGGTGAAGGCTGTGTGACTACTTTTACAGATAAAACTTGGAAGGTCACTAAAGGATCCCTAGTAGTAGAAAAGGGAGAAAAGGTTGGTACTTTGTATTTATGCAATGGTATTTATAATTTTGTTAATGCTTTAACCTCTACAAGAGAAGATACAACATTGTTGCATCATTGGCTTGGGTACATGAGTCAGAAGGGGATGCATATTCTTCACTCAAGAAATTTCTTGCCAGGTTTGATGCATGTTGATTTAAAATTTTGAGAGAATTGTGTTTATGGAACATAGAAGAGAGTCAAATTCCTTAGAGTTCGGAAAGAAAAGAAGAGAGAAAAATTAGAGCTTGTGCATATAGATGTATGGGGACCTATTCAGGTATTATCTCTTGGTGGCTCTCATTATTATGTTACTTTTATTGACGATTGAACTAAAAAAACCTGGATTTATTGTATTCAAAATAAATCTGATGTATTTGATACTTTCAAGAAATGGAAAGGTTTGGTTGAAAATGAGACAGAAAAAATGTTGAAGTGTCTCAGATCAAACAATGGAGGTGAATATTACAACAAAGAGTTTGATAGGTACTATTCAGATAATGGAATTCACTGAGAGAAGACAGTTCCAGGAACACCACAAGAAAAAGCTGTGTTAGAAAGGATGAACAGGACAATCATGGAGTATGCAAGGCGCATGAGATTGCATGTAGGATTCCATTTACAATTTTGACCAGACGTTGTAGATATTGTTGTTTATCTAATAAACAGAGGGCCTTCAAGTTCCTTGGATGGTGGTATTCCAGAGGAGGAATGGACAGGTAAAAAGGTAAGCTACTCCTTTTTAAAGACTTTTGGTTGTGAAGCCTCTGCCCACATTAATAAAGAAAATAGAACAAAGCTTTAGGAAAAATCAAAGAAATGTACCTTTATTGGATATGGTGTTAATGATTTCGATTATCGCTTCTATGATTATGAAAAACACAAAATCATTAGGAGTAGAGATGCCATATTCAATGCAAAGGTTTTGTATAAGCATCAACTGCAAGAAAATAAACAGGAAAAAGAAAACAGAGAATACAGAGTGCTTGATGAGATCACAGAAAAAGTGATGGTGCCTGAAAATCATAATGATCAACATCCAGAACAAAAACCACAACAGCAACAAGCATCTCAAACACCTGAAAGTGGTGTTAGAAGATCTACCAGGATAAGTAGACCCCCTGAATGATACTCTCCTTCATTATATGATGTATTGTTGACTAATTCTGGTGAAACAGAATGTTATGAAGAAGCAGTACAGGTAGAAACCAGGAAGAAGTGGGAGCAAGCCATGAAAGAAGAGATGGACTCCTTAGCACATAACCAGACTTGGGACTTAGTCAGGTTGCCTGCAAGTAAAACAACAATGCAGAATAAATGGGTTTACAAGTTGAAGGAAGAAGATGGAGGTAGAAAAAGGTATAAAGCTAGACTTGTGATGAAAGGGTTTGCATAGAAAAAGGGTATAGACTTTGATGAGATATTTTCTCCTGTTGTTAAAATGACTTCAATCAGAACTATTTTAAGTCTAGTAGCAGTTGAAGATTTGCATCTTAAGCAGTAAGATGTAAAGACAACCTTTCTCCATGGGAATTTGGAGGAAGAGATATATATGCAATAGCCACAAGGATATGAGGTAAAAGGGACGAAGAAACTAGTGTGTAGGTTGAAGAAGAGCTTGTATGGCTTAAAACATGATCCAAGGAAGTGGTATCTAAAATTTGACAGGTTTATGTCTGAACAAGGTTATACTAGATGTCACTTTAATCATTTTTTTTAATCTCAAAAGGCAAAATGATGGCAGCTATATGTGTTGAAAATAGCAACAAGGAATGCTAAATATATAAGTGTTATTTTTAGCACTGCTATAAATATCATTTCGGGATCCCTTCCTATTTTGGTTAAGTCCTTGAACTAAAATAGGGAAGTAAAATTCGAATTTGATCTTAGTAGCTGTTTCTAAATTAATTAATTAATTCATCTTAAATTAATTAGTTAAGGAAAAGTAAACATGAAGTCAATGTGAGGACATGCAACAGTTATTCCTTTGATTAAGGGATTTATCCATTAGTTAAAGAGATAAGAGTGAGTTGTAATTAGTTAGCTCAGTTAACTGAGTTAAGTCCAGATAGATTAATTCTTACAGCTTGTAGAATTAATTGTGAGTTCAATTAGTTAATGCTTGCATGCATGTAACTACTGCACTTCAGATAACTGAATATTCTCTCATAAATAACTCATGCATGTCAGTTCTGTCAGAGACCCAGTTGAGATTAGATGGAGGGACAGTGTACTATTAGTTGCAAGAATATTCTGTTGTGAATATTCCTTGCATGCAGAAGGAATTTGTTCATTGGAGATTGCGCAGATACTTCTTCCAGTTTAGTGAGTGTGATGAGGCCAATTCACACATGTGACCTCACTAGACCCCAAGGAAAATTGCACAAGGAAATAGGAGGCTTGGAGGGCTGTGGATTGACATATGAGTTGTCTGTTCAGTCTGTGAGCTGGATTTTTTTATTGTACTGAGAGCTGGATAGTTTTCTGAGCTAAGGCTTTTGTGTAATCTAAGATATTCCCACTTGTATGATAATACAGAGAGTGTGGTTTTAGGTTGTTTCTTTCCTTGCATTATATCATCTGTGTTATTTGTGATTGCTTCTCTTTCTCAATTATATTTGTTCTTGTTTGATACTGCTCATATGTGATTAAGCTTCCGCAAAGTTATGGTAGAAGTAGATCTAGTTTTATGCTTTAGTACATTGCATATATTAGTTGATCTACAGGTGAAATTTCTACAATATGATATTGTTATTGTATGTAGATGACATGCTTGTTGCAAGTTCTAGCATGCAGGAAATAAATGCGCTCAAAAGAAAATTGGCGAATTCATTTGAAATGAAGGATTTGGGTGCTACAAAACAAATCTTTGGTATGAGAATAACTAGAGATAGGAAGAATCATAAACTAACATTTTCTCAAAGTGAGTACATAGAAAAGGTGTTGAAAAGGTTTAATATGTAGAATGCAAGACTAGTTAGTATACCTTTGGCTAGCCATTTCAAATTAAGTAACGAGGAATGTCCCAATACTCAGGAAGAAATGGCTTATATGTCTAAAGTTCCATATGCATCAGTAGTTGGAAGCTTAATGTATGCAATGGTTTGCACAAGACCTGATATTTCACATGCAGTGGGAGTTGTAAGAAAGTACATGAATAATCCAGGAAAAGAACATTGGATGGCAGTGAAGTGGATTCTTAGGTATTTGAGAGGTACCACAAATCAAGCATTATGCTTTGGTGGTTCAAACATTGCTCTATAGGGATATGTTGATGCAGATATGGCAGGTGGTAGAGATAACAGGAGGAGCACAACAAGGTATGTGTTTACTATAGGTGGAACAACTGTCAATTGGGTCTAAAAACTTCAAAGTATTGTTGCACTCTCAACAACAGAAGTAGAGTATGTTGCTGCTACAGAGGCTAGTAAATAAATGATTTATTTAAAAAGGTTTCTGGATGAATTGGGTAAGAAGTAGGAGTTGGGCAGGTTATTTAGTGACATCCAGAGTGCCATACATCTTGCAAATAAATCTACATTTCATTCCAAGACTAAACATATACAGCTCAAGTGCCATTTCATATGGTCAGCATTGGAATATGGACAGTTGAAGCTGGAAAAGATACACACTAGCCAGAATCTTGGGGATATGTTAACAAAAGTTGTAACTAGGGAGAAACTGAGAATCTACTCAATTTCAATTGGTCTTCAAGTATGATGAAGAAGATTAGAAACAACGAGTTCCAAAGTGGAGTTATTGTCCAGGAAATGAAGCATTTATGGAGTTGCTATAATCAGTCTCCAAGTGGGAGATTTTTCGATGTAGAGCTTGATTATCTTCTGTATTCAAAGGTATCGCCACATTCGACCCCAGTTCGTAATGGGGTGGCAACGCTGCCCATAATATATTCGCTATAGGTGGGTCCAAGGGAGGGCGGATGTGACCTTTGGGAGCCCCCTTCTAGCAGGGGGATCAGGGGCAGTGCCCCCGAAGCTAAAAATAGATGTAAAATTGCCTTGTAAAATGTTGTAATTTCATTGTCAATTTGGGTCCTTCACTAGGCAGAGATCTGATGGTAGAGGTTATGTTTAATTTAGAGTTTTTTGGGCTAGAAGGCAACCCCTCGCTATATATGAGGGAATTTTATTGTGTCTATGTAGATCTGTCTTCTGAGTGAGGAAGATAGAGGAGATTGAGAGCGAAGAGGGAATTACGACGAATCTGTTGTAGATTGTATCTCTTCAGTTTGCTAGACCATATAAAAGGGAGGGACTGGGTATTTCTCCATGGACGTAGATCAATCTGAGTGAACCACATATATCTATGTCTCTCTTTTTTTATGTGTTTTATGTGTTTATATTTTTGTAATATTTATGTGTTCCATTTCTCCGTAACATATAATTTTCTAATAGTTTCTCTACACCAAGAAAACTTCTCAGTTCTCACAAACTTTTTCAATGCATCTACAACATTCTTCAAAGTGTCCACCTCTACCTGCAACACCTTTTTCTCCTCAATCATATCCCTCACAAGTGGTATTGAAAATAAATTTGTTTTTCTTTGAATGATAAGCAAGGTTCTTTTCTAAAAAAATTCACTTTGCCTGTCACAGTTTATTTGTACAGCTCATTGTAATAACCTAATAGTTGAAAAAATTCTATGCAAACAAACTTCTTCCTTGCTTGCATGAGTGGTTGCCATGTATTCTGCCTCTATAGTTGAAAGTGCCACTACATACTATCTCTTGCTCAACCAACTGACTACACTTCCAAATAGGTTAAACACATACCCACTTATAGATCTTTTTCGATCCAAATCTTAAGCCTACTCTACATCAACAAAGCCACAGATATTCCAAAAATCTGGCAAATACTAGACTTCCTTGGTAGCACAAACCATAATCACTAATGCCACACAAATACATGAAAACCTACTTCACTTTTGTCAAATGCTCATTCCCTGGTTTTGACATAAACCTGCTCAATGCTCCCACTGCATGTGTAATGTCTGGTCTAGTACATACAATTGCATACATCAGGCTATTATTACCACTTTCTTATGGAACATGGGACATGTCCTCTTCCTCTCATTGTATCTTGGGACACTTTTCAACAAATAAATTTAGACCTATAGAAATAGGAACCTTCACCAGTTTACTATCCTACATATTAAACCTCTACAGTATTGTCTCGACATACTTCTTCTAGTTTAACTAGAGCTTCCTCTTTTCCCAATCACGTTTAATTTCAATGCCCAAAATATAGTTTGCAGCACTAAGATACTTCATGTCAAATTTGGTGGACAATTGGATCTTCAAATATTGGATAATTTCCTTGTCATTTACAATCAACAACATATCATCCACATACAATACCAGACAAATAACACAGTCACCAATTAATTTAAAATACACACAGCGATCCACTTTACTTCTGGTGAAGCAAAGTCCCCATATATATGTATCAAATTTCTAATACCACATCCTTGGTGACTATTTTAATCCATACATATACTTTAATAACCTACATACCAACTCTTTATTTCCATTCACCACAAAGCCTTTAGGTCACTTCATGTAGATCTCTTCTTCTAGATCCATGTGAAGAAATGTTGTCCTCACATCAATCTATTCTACCTCAAAATAAAAAACAACAATAACAGATAAAAGTAATATAATATAAGGTACCTTGGAAATAAGAGGAAAAATATCACCAAAATCAATTCTTAGCACTTGGGAATAACCTTTTACTACCAACTAAGCTTTGTATTTCTCCACCTTGACTTTTGCATTCATATTCTTCTTAAACATCCATTTTCTTCCAATGGGTTTCCTTCCATCCGGTAACTCCACTAGATCACAAGCCTCATTTTTGTCCAAAGATGTCATTTCATCAACCATGGCCTCTTTCGAGAGTTTGTCATCATCTAAATCTATTGCCTCCTTAACATTTCTGACATTTTGTGGATCATCATCAATAATAGATAAAGCAAAATTTTAACATAAAGAAGATGGATTATACCTTTTTGGTTTCCTTCTTTCTCAAACTAATATTCTCACAAGGAATTTTTGTCTCCAATTCTAATTCTTGTTCTATTGTAGAGTTTGATTCTTCATCCTTTAGCTCAAACTTTATCTTCTCACGTTACTTTCGTAGGACTTCATGTTTAATAACATCTTTCACCTCTCTAAATACCACATCTCAGTTGTATACAATCTTCCTTATTTCTCATTTCCAAAGCTTGTAACCTTTTAAACCATCCTTATACCCAATAAAGATTCACCTTTCAGATTTATTATCCAACTTGGTTCTTTTCTCCTTTGGAACATGTACATATGCATCACATCCAAATACAATCATATGTGAAATTTCTTACCAATCCATAGTTCATGTGGAGTATTTTCTTCCAATGCTAATGAAGGTGATATATTAGTTAGGTAGCATGTAGTATCCACCGCCTCTATCGAGAATGCCTGCCCTAACCCGACACCATTGAGAATGCTTCTTGCCTTTTCCATCAATGTCCTGTTCATTATTTCTGCGACTCTTTTTTGTTGAGGTGTGTATGGAGTAGTCTTCTGTCACGCTATGCCACACTTCTTACATAACTCCTAAAATTCCTTATTGCATAACTCTCCACCATTATCTATCCTCAACACCTTTATCTTCTTCTTTGTCTATTTTTCCACCAGAGCCTTAAATTCTTTAAACCTATCAAAGTCTTGATATTTATTCCTGAGGAAATATATCCATGTATTCCTTGAGAATTCATCTATAAATTATATATAATACGCATACTTACTCAATGATGGAACCGACACAGGTCCAAACACATCAATATGCATAATATCTAATATCCCTTCCACCCTCTTAGCACGAGAGGGGAAACTCACTGGATTATGCTTCCCATAGACACAATGTTCGAAGAAATTGAAATCCAGATAGAAATTAGACATGCCTTCTACCATGCTATCAACATGAAGTATTTGAAGACCCTTCTCTCCAGTATGTTCAAGCCTTTAATGCTATATCATGATCTTTTCTCTAGAGACCAGAAGATTTTCTGCTCCACTTTCAGGAACCACAGACTTGTTGCACCCATCAATAATAGTGCTACTTAGAAGCTTGTATAGATTTCCAATCCTAACTCCCTTCATCAATACCCATGCTCCCCAAACCATATTGCATGTATCTTTCTCAAACATTGTTTTTACACCTTCGTCATCCATCTTGCTTATAGAAATCAGATTCTTGGCCAATGCAAGAAGATGCAAAACACCAAAAAGTATTCTAATCCTTCCACCTTGCAACTTCAGCTTGACTTTTATGAATCTGACGATTGTAGCCTTCCCTTCATCCCCTAAGAAGACATCACCACCATCATATTTCTCATACTCATGGAACCACTCCCTATGGTGAGTGAAGTGAAAGGCACCTAAGTTAATCAACCATGCCTCATGATCTACATGTGTACTTGAATAAGAATTAAAGTACACATCCACACCTTCATCTGCAATGGTTATCGCCTCTGCATAAGGAGCATCATTAGATCCTTTTCCTTTATCAGGAGATTTAGATCTACAATCCTTTTTGAAATGCCCTTCCTTTCCTCATTTCCAACACACCTTTGCACATTTTCCTGGATATTTATATCTCCCTCTAGATTTAGATCTCCCACTCAAGGACTTCTTTTTGTTTTTGTTTTAGGACTATCCTCATTCAGAAAATGCATCTCCACTCTAGTCCTCCATATTTTTCTGTCTCATCTCCTACAACAATAAAGATGATACTATTTAATAAAAAATCAAGGTATTAGTATTATTGCAACAATGAGACTATCCCATGAATCTAGTAGGGAACACAACAAAGTGATGAACACATCTTCATCTAAAATTTTAGTGTCAATAGATCAAGATTGGCTTACCATAGTATTAAATCCATTCATATGTTCTGGAAATGAGTCTCCATCCTTCATTCTCAGGTTATACATATTTTCCTATACAAGCAATTTGTTCACTAGAGACTTAGATTGCTAGAGAGTCCCTAACTTGTCCCACAAATCCCTTTTGGTAGCTTCCCTTGATACATTCAACAATAATTAATGTGCGATACACAACCGTATTGTGCTCTTTTATTTATGATCCAAATTCGTCGAGTCTTCATCTAACATTTCATTGGTTTAGCACCCATATCTACCACGATAAACTGATCTTTATCCACCAGCAGATCCTCCATATTGAGTTTCCACAAGTCAAAACTATGACCATTAAATTTATTGATCTCTATCTTTCCACTGATCTCCATTTTCTTTCACTGCAAGAATCAATCTTGCAGATCTCCCACTAAACAGGGCCTACCACAAGCCTGAGCAAAACTGCTCAACAACAAAGGCGCCCCATTGAAGCCAAACAACTCGGATACCAAATGTAGGTTTTAACCCTATACATAAATTGTCTACATAGGAATTCTAAGAAAATAAAATAAACAATGGAGAGAACATAAAACATAAAAGAAATATACACAAATATTTTTCCCCTAGACCCCAAAACTGAGACTACAAGATTGATGTTTCATTATTTTCCTTTCATTGTTACAATACACATATATAAATGTCCAAGCATTCATAAACCCCAATCCATTAGCCCTGGATAAGAACACAACTGTAGTTCCCTTAGCCGGATCTATAAAATACCATGGGCAGAAAACCATCATGCCCAAAAACATGTGCAAAAGTCATGCACAAAACCATGGGTAGGTTCGTCCACCTAATATAGGGTCCAAAAAAAATTCTCGGGCTGCTACACCCGCCTATGATAGCCCTATTGCATCTGATGCAACAAACAAGGGGATTGTCCGCCCCGCCGGCCCCCCCCCCCCCCCCCCCCACCATGCGTGTAACTAGCCATGAAAATAATACAACACACACCAAACAAAGTTAAGATTAATCCACCAAATTCATCTAAATAGAATTAGAATTATTATTCCATCTCTTATGATGACGAAAATATGAAAAATGCAATTTCCCAACCCAATTTCATGCTTCTCCCTTAGAAAATCCTTTACGTAGTTGTCTATTCGATTTCTCTAGCTTAAATAGAGAGCTTGAAAATAATGTTGTATTCTAGCCCCCCAAAGAGGGAGGAACAAAAATAATATAACTACTCTTCGTTAAGTATCATAGAAGTGACCATGAAAATCCCACAATAGAAGAAAAAAAATCCTAGCTTACTTGGCAACAATGTAAAATCTAGATGGTTGAACAAGAACTGCAGTTGGCCTCAATGAAACACTAGTGGTATTCAAGAAACCAACAAAATAAAAAGGGTTGAAACAAGGATCCTAACAAGTTAAATCCCATTTTGTTAATTCCATCGCTCATAAGGCTTGATCATATAAATTCGAACCTAACTTCAAAGCTAAGTGAATCATATGGTCAAAGAAAATGTAGTTAATTACAGTAACAAATGCCTAGTAAAAGATCAAAGTTCATGAGATAAAGGATGAGCTATAGATAGAAGACGTTGGGACTGATGCCTATTAGGCATAAATTGTAACAAGGCGTAAATGAATTTGAGTTAGTAGTATACTACTGTGAGACTTGTTCAATTCACAAATACAAAAATGTTTGAATTGTAGAGGATGTAAGAACATAAGCCAACTAGAAAAGTTAATTTGGGATTGATGCCTACATAGAAGAAACCAAACCCATGTGTAGATGGATCTAAGATAGTGGTATCCTACTATGAGTCTTGTTCAATTTACAAATATAGAAATTCAACAATATTGTAAATATTGTCAATTTACAAATATGACAATGTAAGAACATAGTCCAACTAAAAAGGTTATTTCCCAAGAGTCAATTCTATAAAATGCTCCATAATTACAAAAGAATAAACCATAGTAACTTCATCCTCCATTTACATTGCAAAAATACAATAATTCATAAGAACCACTATTGGACAATTTGGGCATGTATCCATCTTATCCACAACTGCAACTAGTGTTAGCAAGGTAAACTCATCATACCATTTTCTAGGATAGGAGTAATTTTAGACAAAAAAACACAATACCAACCTAATAGACTACAACAACCAACCTTACACCATACAATATTTAGCTTCTATCTACAAAAAACCCTCGCAAACTTACATTCCACAATGCCCCATTAAAATCACAAAGCACACCAAGAATACCAAGCACAAAAAGCCTCAACATACAACCGAGTTAATATTCTCAAAAAGACACACAGCACATAAATACATCTTACACCCCTGAGGCACCTTATTGGGGCTCCAAGTCTTAATACCTAGGCTACATAGTTAATTCAATGTAAGAAAATGTATAAACCAAACACTTATCAACATTATGATAGGAATTTTGATAAGTTCATCTACGAGGGATGTGAAAGGGGAATTACCTTGAAAGCCTAGAAACTATTTCATTCCTGCTCTCAGAGAGTGTGTCTTGAACATGTTCTTAAGAGCTCAAATCATGGGTCATAATTGCATCAACCATATTTTGCTTTACATCTAAATGGATGCAAATACCACTAAACTACTAGTGCTATCAGACTTTTGATAGATCCTTTAATAAGAAAATTAAATTCTAGGAACATTAGAATAAAAATATAGATGTAAAGTAGATAACTTTTACAGAGTTTGGCAAATTATAACATAATTCAAGTCTATGCACACTAGTATAAAAATATACTCCTAAAACCTTCTAGACATTTAGAAGTGAAGAGATTTTAGAGAGTTTGAAGAATTAATAGTAACACCTTATGTAAAAGAAAAAACTCCACATTATAGGTAACAAAAATAGGTCAAGTAAGAAGTGAGGAAGAACATAATAGGAGTGGGCGAATTTACACTGACCGAGTAGATGACATGAATACTCTAGCGCATTGGAAAGCTAATGTAAAGTATAAAAAAACCCAAACAAAAACTGAAAGTCCAATCAGCGAAGGAAATATCGATGTTATCAAAAGTGGGTTCTCATACAAAGGGTGTTGTTCCTCTCAATTCTTGGATTTTCTCTACATTTTTTACTAGTTGTACCCTTAGCTGAGGGTGGAAGTTTCTTATATGTGGCTATACATGTTCAATTTTAGTTGGAAACTTTGAAAAACTCCATTGTGATGATGGAAACATTCAATTGGCTTGGTTTTACTAAAATAGTGAGTTTCCATGCCACTATATTTTTGAGGTAATTCATTTTCAGTATAGAAGGTGATAACATGTTCAGTTAAATTGAGTAATGAAACCATTGTGTCTATTAAGTTTTCAAATATGGATCCACTTTCCACTAGCATAAGATAAATTCCAAATGGATTATTACATTGAAACATTAGACTTCTAGGAAGTTCTATTGAGGGAATGTGAGGTTTTTGTAATTACAAAATGTAACATCACTATCAATTGAAAAAATGTGAGGTTTTTTAAATTTCTAAACGTAATACTTCCATTCTGTTCTTGGGAAAAGTTCAAAGTGCAACACAACTTCTTCGGGAAAAACCTTAGGTGTAGGTTGTATTATAATTAGAACCCTATTTAGTTATTTACATATATCTTGTAACCTTTGTTCTATTGTCCAAATAAAACAAAAAGCTAAGATAACAAGAAAACATGAAGGATTAATTGTAAAAAAGGTATGTTTTTCGATATTTTGGTGTAAATCAATGAGATACATAAGACATAATAGGTGTTGGGCATCGGATCCTTTGTGCAACGGTTTTGGGGCTTAAATCCCACATTTTTGGGTCAATTGTATTGTAAAGACTCCGCGAAGTGCGCAGAGCGTGAAGTGTAAAGAGTCGAGTCAAAGGGTTATCCGCCCTAAAATAATATAATTTAATGTAAAGTGTGTCAGCCTACCCATGGTCCACAGACCATGGAAATGTATAAATAGAATGATGCTCTAAGATGTAAAGATGCATAAGTTTTGGAAGAAATGAAGAGTCTTAGTGAATAATTGAGAGTTTGTAAGTTTGAGTCTTGGGTCATAGGAACAGATAGAGGCTCTGCAACTGAGTGCACAGAGCCCTAGTAGAGTTTGTAGCTGTGTGTGCAGACCCCTGCAATTGAGTGCACAGGGTAGGAGTTGGGCTGTAATCGATGGAAGAAAATTAATAAAGATAAGTTGGTTCTGTAACATTATGTATCTGTGTTTCTGTATTTATGTTTATGCATTTGTTTATAGTTTTATGATTGCGCTCACATATGTTTATGTTGAATAGTGAATGGAAGTATTGAGCCCCCTTAATTTAATTCAAGATCTATAGTAATAAGTAGAGAAAGAGTAAGGAATATTCACGCTCTTCATTTAAGTCGTGCGAAGGTAGTTGCACAGGATAGACCGCTGCGTGGATTCAATGCAATGCGCAGGTTCAGACCACGAACTTTATAAACTCATCAAGACATCCCAAGGGTGTGGAAACCTAGTTCCAGCACCCTCCCATACTACCTCGGGTGAGACCTCAATCTGCGCTTCGTGGACTATTGCCGAAAGGGCCGGTAGTTTCAGGATTTGTTCGGCTAACTCACGACTAAACCTGGGTCACACCCCACCAAGCCAACAAATGGTTCCATTGCCACAACCGAGATCTACCTAAGGGATGTCTGATGTTGGAACGTTGGAATCCAATGAAGAAAGAAGTTGAAGACTGGTTGATTAACAAGATCCACGAGTTCATGACACACGAGAAAAGGAATTCGTGAATATCCAAGGAACAATGGTTAGATCGCTACCTGTATATAGAAGTGCATGAAAGTTTCTTCGCGTCTTTCCCAGTCGAGCTATATGAGTGGATCGCGAAGTTAGCAGATATCCAAGGGAGGTGCAGATTGGATAGACCAATAGTGTGGACTCCAGAGTTGGTACGAAAACTAGAAGCCTCAGAGGATAGGATCGTGCGCACTGTAGATCATTGGCTGGATCAAATTATAGTTAGATTCATTAGTGATTTTGTAGTCGATACGAATGTTAGCTACAGCGAGGCAAAGCAAAGGTTTCTCAAGGGGCACGAGGTAAGTACATTAGGTCTTTGAATACTTGGATTAAAATGTTGTTGTGTGAGAATTGGGTTATGTGAGTAAATTATATGGTGGGGACTATGCGAAGTGGAATATCTTATAGAAACCTAGATAGTGAAGGAATAAAGGATATTCGTTTGATTTCACTACGAAGGGAAAGCATGGAAGAGCTCGTGGTAGTATCACCAAGGAGCGCGGTAAGTTTGATAAGAGAGGGGATCCCGTGATTTCCACCACCAACTACACCGCCACCCACCTCACCGTTCTCAACGATATCTCCACCCACTCCACCTCTGCAACCATCACTGCTCAGTATGGAAAGTGCAATTAAGCTGCTGGTGTTCAAGGGAGTAGGAAACAAAGATCCTGATCAATTCTGGTTCATGGTACACATAGTATGGAAAGTGCATGGTGTAGTAGATGATAACATCAAGAAGGCAACTCTGGTAAGCGCGTTGCAGGACTACGTGCTAACGTGGTATATCAAATATTCTAATGATCACCCAAACACAGGGATCGCTAAAGTGCAAACCACAGTGAATAGGGAGTTTAGCAAGCTAAAATCAAAAACACAGTCGATTATCAGACTTAAGGAAAGTGCGATGCTCCCGAGTGAAACCCCCTAGAACTTGGAAAAAAGGTTGAAAAGCATGATTCACGAAAACAATATGACATTGAACAATGCACAACACCACACCTGGTTTATAGCATCGTTAACACCCCATTTGAGAATGGCACTGACACAATAGAAATTTCCCACACAAGCCGAGGCATTGGAAATGGAAATGAGGCTGCATGAGACACCGATACAGGATCTAGCATTGGGAGTCCAATAAATTCACATGCAGTTACAGAATCTATGTTTAGAAATGAAGAGCCTGAAGCAAGAAAGAACACTCCGACCTGAAGTGCACGAAGAAGTATGGTGCATTAAATGTAAGGGAGAGGGCCACGACAAAGATCATTGCCCTGTATTCGTGAATTACTTGGCAACGGGAGGACCTATGCCGCTGAGGCTGGAGGTACAAGTAGGGCACAGTGTGGTGCCTACCTTATGGTGCGCGATATGTCAAATAGGAGGAAAGCATAATACCGAAAACTATCATTTATTACATAAGTACACATAGACGTCGCAACAACTTTTCTGTAATTTTGCTATATCTGCAGAGCATGACAAACGCACCTATTGGAGTTATGAATTAATGATGGACTGAGCACCTACCTATAGGATGAAAATTGAGACACGAGGTCTAGATATGGCCTTAACGATAGAGCGTGGTGGATTCCAAGGACACGGACGATGAAGAGGAGGAATGGGACCCAGAAGAGGTTGCAGATAGGTGATATGTTATAATTGCGAAGGACCTAGGCACTATGCCCGTGAATGTACCAACCCGACAAGAATATGTTGCTCTTATTGCTCTCAGTTTGATCATGAAGTGATAGATTGTCCTACATTGATAGCACAGATGTGTGAGAAAGGGGTCCTTCAAACACCACCTACTCAAAATGTGCAGATAATGAGATTGGAATCACGTGAGGAGGAACCAATAGTAAACATGATGCTTAAAAGTGGAAGCGTGACAAGAGAAGATAAGGGGAAACAACCGAAGAGAATCACTAGGTTTGCAAGGCTCCTGCAAAGGAACCCAAATTCGATTTGGAGTGCGCGAAGGAAACCTTTATGGAAGCTAAGAAGAGCTTTGCAGAGGCCTCCACGTCAGGTAGTTAAGATCAAATAGAGGTAGGAATGGATCCTTCTATGCTCACTACCTTCCTAGAGACATGTATGAAGTTGTTGCATGATAGTAGAGCGGTAAAGGGTTTACAAGAACTAATTACTAGGTGTGCAGGGTCTGGAGAAATGTGGATGGTCCGAAAAGTAGGAAAGCATGCCTCGCGCATGGGAAGGGAGATGAGGTTGACTGCGCAAGTAGGAGAATATGAGATGGACTAGGTATTTCTGGACTTAGGGTCAGATGCAAATGTACTACCGAAGCAGATTTTAGAACGAATGGGGAAGCCCACACTGTAGTGGTCTCCCATTCAGTTGTAGATGTTGAACCAACAGAAAATCATACCAATGGGAAGATTGCAAGGGGTCACTATTGACATTGAAGGCGCAAGCGCGCAGGTGGACTTTGAGGTAATCAAGATTGTTGATTATAGAAATCCTTATCCCGCACTGTTAGGCATTGATTCGGCTATGGATATGAATGGAATTATTAATCTGAAGAAGCACAAGATGATTTTCAAAAGAAGGCATTGCACGTGGTCATACCCTTAGACCCTACTAAAGGCGCGTGATACACCGAGTCGGTGCGTGACAAGGATAGTGACGACGAGCTTGATTGTATTTATCAGATCACTGTGTGTGAGCAAGATTCGGTGAATCCAATGGCTGATGGAAGAATTTCTTGGGAGCACGACAACTCCTATACCTCGAATTCAGATGAAGAAATTGAAAGATGGTAGAATTGGTTGCATGAGGTGACAACACTTTATTGTAATACATCGATAAGATCACTACACTATGTAACTACAAAGGTGCATGACTTACCAATGTATGATGGGTTATCCACAGTATAAGAATTTTTGGAAGAATTTGAGAATGTGGTGCCTGAAAAATAGTAGTTCGATGCATTGAAATGGGCTCTGCACACTGCACCTACAGAATGGTGGGAGACACATCAAGGAAATTTGGAGAGTTGGCGCCATTGCAATAGATGATGCGTGTATGTTTTGGAAGACCCTAGCCAAGGAGGACTAGTGGTAAATGGTAGAACAGCTTGCATGCACACCTTTACTTATGGGTACAGATGTATAATAGATAGATTGTTCCAGCATGCACCAATACCAAGAGAGAAAGCCAGAACAGGGTGCACTGGCTGAAAAGAAGGATCGCACTACCAAGTGTTAAAAAAGAAGCGTTCGCCAAGGTATGCAAAGTCATGAATAGGGAACAAAAGATACAATGGAGAAAATGGGACCTGTGCATCCCAACGGTCAAATGGGCATATATGGAAATATGCAAAATCTTGGGTGCAAGGTCAAGTTTGAGGCTGTGAAATGACGCAGGAACTAGTGTCCCTAAAGAACCTCCACAGAAGGCCTTGGATGCAATAATGTCGGTGAAAGGAACAATGCACAAATACCTAACAGAAGACATTACAAAGCTGCATGAAGAGGAGTATGAGTGGATTCTGGAAGCCATTCAGCAAGGGAACAAGCAACTTCACGAACTGGAGAGAGGCATGTTACTACTGAGAATGAAGAGTATGTTGCTGGACATGGAGGTCAAGCAGTTGGAAAATGAACTAAAGGACGTCTTCTTGGACGAAAAGCCTAGAAAGGTGCAGCCAGAGGCACAGAAACCTTAGAATGGATTGGAGGAATATCGGCTCGAGCTAGTGGGTCAAATATTGTGGTTAAGATGACACCTTACTTAGGAAGGAAATCAAGAGAGCATGCCGCATCTAGTAGCGAACGTGATGATGACAATGAAAACTGTTTCGAGGACTCTTCGACGAGGTGCACTAGCGTTGCACCAGGGGGGTGAAACCACCTGACTAACTGAAGGAGGGACAGTCTCACCGCTCTAGACAGTTGAAAGAGAGCGCGGGACTATAAAACAGTATGTTTGGGAGCTGCGCGACAACAAGGGTGCATGCAGAGTCGGTACGTCACAGGTTTCGCGCCCACACAGTAGGTGGTACACTGTTGCATGGAGAGGCAGGGAAGTGACCATTAGAGTCACTATTCATGACAAGAGGTCCAATTTAAGGCAAAAGGGAGTGGGCACTGGGCAATTAAGACACGAATTAAAGGCTATATTTGGAATGATCTACTGCCAAGAATGCATTAATGCTACAAAAAATGGGGGAAGGGTCGAATTCAAATTCAAAAGACGTTATAAAAACATTAGGGCTCACCACAAGGCAACGCTTGGTTGTTTAAGAATTAAGCAAGTACAGCGCACTGAGTGCCATGTACCCTTACCATCCTCAAGTATAGAAATGATGTCGGTTGCAAGAACAAGAATGTGATTTGTCGAAGTTACTGCGGAACCCCATATGACCGCTAAGGAGCCTAGAGAGGCTACATATGTGCCCAAAGTTCTGAAATCACCATGCACGTCGTGGCCACAAAAAGACAAAAAAACGATGGGGCCATTCCATGTTTCACCATGATGGTTCAGCAAATTGTCCATGGTGGAGAAGGGCAAAGCTATCAGCATCGCAACAGAGGAGGAGGAGGAATATTGCAAGCTCTGATTGCCCAGATTGAGGTATAAGACAATGAGGCAGAGAATGTCTCCCAATTGTCCTCCGCGATAAGGTTGCCTCCTTACATTCCCCTATGGAAGGGGAAAGCCAAGATACCAAAAGACCTGGAGGCCACGAAGAGTGCACTCCAGACCTTGCTTCTTCCCGATGACATAAGATTTGACGGTTCACCATTGGGACGCGTACCAACTATGAAGTTCAAAGATTGGGACCTCATGGATAGCGAGAAGTTCCCACAGTTGGCCACGGAGAAATTATTAAAGCAGAAATGGTTGTCTGGTGTAGAGAATGTTGGGTGGCTACATCTGCAGTGGATACCCCACTACCACTGCGCGCCCATCACAATTTTTATCATTCCACAATTGTTGTGCCTAGTGCATGATGGGTATCTATAGCTAGAGGAATCGATACCCATCACGACTGACCTAATTCATAGAATCTCCTGATTACCAATCAAAGGCAACGACCCCGCAACCATCGCAAGAAAAAGACTCAGCCCTCGCAGAAGCTATGAAGGCTAAGTATAAGTTGGAAAAGAAAAAGTGAGGGTACGTGATAACAATCATCAAGGATTGAGGGGTGTGCATAGTGACCCAGCTTCTGGCCAACAAGCTAATGAGGAAATGCTGCACCGATGAAGTGCCAACGTTTGTGATTGCGTTTCCGAGCAATACGTCAAGGGGGTGTAGTTTAACCAGGCACACTTCCTCTGTAATGAATTTTTGACGAATTGTAGAGAGGCCCAGGAGTAGGGTAAGACATTCCACTATGCGTTGGTGCTCTTATCCATTCTGTTGGTTGCAGGGGAGCTATCGGTGGATAGCCAGTTTCCTGTTGTGGAAGGCGAACTACCTAAAGTTCCAAGGTACACCTCACTCTGCGCTACAAAAGACGCGACAAGGGTTCGTCAGATAAAGCTGTTTTCAGCGTTCATGGAAGCGAGTATATGAACATGCATCCATTGCAGGCCACGCTTGTCCCCCACAATTCATAACAGCTTACAAAGTGTAGCAGAATTCAAGGCAGATATGCATAACCTATATATTCGGGCAAGCAAGGATCCCACACAGACATGGATGAAGCTTCTATTCATCGCAACAGACGATGCCATCTTCACGGTAATGGAGTCATGGCCTCCAGAATGGCACGCTTTGGACTTAGAAGAGATGGAGAAGATCGCCACGTAGCAACATAAAAAGGACACCAAGCTACGCCTCACACAACTGGCTGAAAGGAGGCGACAGGAACAAGAAGTGGCCACACAGTAGAAGGCGGCTAAGGTAGCAACAGCAGTGAAGTTGGTAGAACCTACAACTGCGCCACTCGAAGAGCCTGAAAAGGAACAGGAGATATCCACGGAGCAGTAGACCAAGGAAGGGGAAAACACAGAGGAACACATAAACCTTGGTTCCGCATCAACACAGCTCAAGCGGCTGCATGGCCTTGAGAAAACAAATCCTCAGAAGAAGGGAAGAGCTACAATGACATCTTCCAACCCAATCACAAAGGGTGATTTTTTGGATATCAACAAATCAATTCGGGACATCGCACAAGACGTGCTCTAGGGGATGCGGACGGAGAAAAACACTGTGTTAGCAGCGCTCAGTGCATAGATCCAAGGACTACAACTACAGCAACCCCAAACAGATAGCATGGCCCAGCATGTTGGAACAGGAACCACTGAGGCCAACCAGATGATGCATGCACATATGGGTAGAACCTTCGTCTTGCCTAAAGGCACGCTAACAGTAGTAAGCAAGGAGGACCGAGCTATGCTCAGTGACATGAAGGAAGTTAGTTTGAACTTGGACACTCTACCGCGTGAAATCCTGTAATAGCTACAGGATGGGGTAATCACAGAGCTCCGTGGCGGGGAAGGCCGAGTGGTCCAGGTCCTGCAGGATTAGAAACTTCAAATGGACTAGCTCAGCATCCAGTGAGATGAGTGGGTTGTGTAGGTTCGTAGACTAGAACAGGCTGTAGAAGACACATGCAAGAGCATTACACAATTGGTCGTGCCAGTAGAGCTCCCAGCAATAGAACAGGTCCATTGGTTGACGGTTGAAGTCCACAAAGCCCAAGAGGAAACAACAAAGGTTCAGCTGGAGTGGAACCTGCAGATTGCAAAGCTACAACTAAGGGTGCAACCAACAACACCTCTGGAGGTTTGAGAACAACGTGCCGACAGAATCCACAGCAGACTGGAAGGAATTGCACAGGCTGTGCAGAATTATACCACATTGCTAGAAGAATCCTTTGAGGTCCTCATATCCTTACAAGAGGATCCCACCATACAGTGGCTGGAAACAAAAGCACGGGAGCTTCAAATGCAATACGATAATGTGAACAAGACTGCGTAAACAATAGCCTTGAACCAGTGGCTCGCAAGACTCCAGCAAGCGAAGGCATTGAGGGAACATGTGGATGCAGCGTGCCAGAAAGAGGTTGTATTTAAAGCACGTGTACAACCCTGGATTGATGAGGCCTTCCTCATCACCGTCGGCATCGAGGAAAAGCTCACACAGATGAAAGAATTGCAGGTGCTCATACAGGAATGTACATCGAACAGAGAATATTCAACCGAGTGAGTAGATCAAATCTAGCAGGAAGTAGAACAGTGTGTTGCGGACCTTCGCGCAGTTCAGGAATAGTTGGAAGGGCTTCATGCTAGGATCTCCACACAGTGACTCAAGGGTGAGTCACAATGTTTGTGTTGGGGCCTTGTTTGGCATCGGATCCCCGCGCAGCATTTTTGGGGTTTAAAGCCCACATTTTTGGGTCAGTTGTATTGTAAAGACTCCACGAAGAGCGCAGAGCAAGAAGTGTAAAGAGTCGAGTCAAAGGGTTGTCTGCCCTAAAATAATGTAATTTAATGTAAAGCGTGTCAGCCTACCCATGGTCTGCAGACCATGGAAATGTATAAATAGAGTGAGGCTCTAAGGTGTAAATAAGCATAATGTTTAGAAGAAATGAAGAGTCTTAGTGAATAATTGAGAGTCTGTAAGTCCCAGTATTGGGTCATAGGAATAGATAGAGGCTCCGCAGCTAAGTGCATGGAGGCCTAGTAGAGTCTGCAGCTGAGTGCGTGGAGGCCTAGTAGATTCCACAGCTATGTGCGTGGACCCTTGCAGCCGAGTGTGTAGGGTAGGAGTTGGGTTGTAATCGAAGGAAGAACATTAATAAAGATAAGTTCATTCTAGAACATCATGTATCTGTGTTTCTGTATTTATGTTTATGCATTTGTTTACAGTTTTATGATTGCACGCACATATGTTTATGTTGAATAGTGAATGGAAGTATTGGGCCCCCCTTAATTTAATTCAATATCTATAATAATAACCACAGAAAGAGTTAGGAATATTCAAGCTCTTCATTTAAGCTGCGTGAAGGTAATTGTGCAAGATAGACCTGTTACACTAAAAAATGTCACCATGGCTATTTACAGTTAGTATGGCTCTATCAACGGTCATGCTATCCTCTTGGGCAAGTCTTATGCCTCTGCTCTCCATGTCAAACTCCAAAAAGAGAGAAAGTCTTTGTAAATGTGTTTATCTCTGGGTACGCATATTCTCTCAGCCTTACCTGCGTATACGCACCTGATGTTCACAACAACTGCGTACTTGTACGCTCTGTATGTAAAGGGGCAGGTGCGTACCTTTGTAAAGGTCAAAAAGCGCAAGTTTCACTCCAAAAAAGTTACTTGTGGTCATTTCTAGAGGCTTATAGTAGTATGTTTGACGTGTATGAAGCGCCTCCAGATGGTTCATGTATCCCTACCAAAGAGGAACTTATCCCATCAATAAGGGAGCTATCCCATCCAAAGAGGGGATTATCCCATTGATGGTGGACCTGATTAACTTCCTCTTGAGCACTATAAATACAGACATTGGGCCAGAAGGAGGGGATGTTGAAAGCTAAACATTTCTAAGGGTAGATGCTGCTGGAATTAGGACTCCCATTTAGAAGCTTGTGAGGAGAGATTGCCATCTTTGCTTGTTCTATTTGGAAGTGGGTGAGCTTTGTCAAAGTAAAGGAGAACTCTTGATGGACCCTGGAAGGGACCTGAACAACACCAAGGCTCAGGTTGTAATTGTTCCTTTTGTTTCCTATTAATGCAAATGAGTCCATTCTTCTCAATAACTTGTTATTTATGAGTTGTTTCATGTACTCCTTGTTCTATGTGTTAAATATGTTTTATTTTATGAGATTATCAAGTGCTATTTAAGCATTTGATTGTTAGTGAATGCAGGTTTCGAAGTGAAGGAGGAGCTCATCCGGATCAACGAGGCTGGATTGCTACAACAGCGTTGGACTACAGGTAGGATCTAAACACTTGATTTCTCGTATAGTAAATGCATGTTTAGAGAAGGATTGCTCTTGTTTGTCTTGTTTGTCACTAGAGAGTCTTAGGCTCCTAGGGAGGTTGGTTGTGTCCGCACTATCGACTCTTTCCGCCTGACAAAATGGCGACTCCACTAGGGAATCCATTGATGAGAAAGTTTTTTCCTTTGTATGCAACTTTGATCTGAGAAAAGTCATTTATTTTCTGGTTTTTGGCTCTGTGACTTTGTATTTGGGTGGGTTAGCTTAGGGTTAGATTGAATTTATTTTTTCTTGGTTTTTTCAGTAGTACGCACCCTCTGAGTATTGCATAGTGCGTACCTGTACGCACTGTTGCTGTGTGCACAGAGCGGGTCCGCACCTGTCTTAACAGGTTGCCTGCGTACCCTGCTAAAAATTAAGAAATTTCCATTTTTTACATTTTTCCTCTTAGATTTTGTTTTTTCTTAGTTTTTACTGCCTAGATCCATTAGTCTCTTGTCAAAGATCTTCACCTGAACTTGTTTCGATAGCATTGAGTGTTTTAATGGATTTCATAGAAGTTTAAGCCCTAGGGTTTGATTTTTGAGTAGGTCCTGTAGTGACTTTGGCGGTAGAAGTTGTCAAGCCTTAGATCTCTCTGGTTTTGTCAGCCTTCTTAGGAGTTGGACCTGTCATAAAGTCTACCTGTGAGAGCAACTTACCTTTGAGTTGTCTCTTTGGCGAATTTCGAAGTGCTTGTTGATTGAGTATTGAATTCCATTTTACAAAAAGAACAAAAAGATTTGAATTTTGTTTTGATTGGTCTTTTGATTCTGCATTAGCTGGTCCTTGGCTTGATTGTGGTCAAGTAAAAAAACCTAGAATCATCCTTGTAGGCTTTTGCCTCGTTAGGTTTGCTTTAGAGTAAATTTCTTTTTGATTTGCTTGTGAGTCAATTTTTTCGTAGCTTTTATAGATTTTGAGATTGATTTTCGTTAAAATAGATTTTTATGCTTTATTAAATAAGAAAAATACAAAAACATCTCCTTTGAAAAGTTTTGTTTCAAGTAGCTTTGAGGTATTTTGAAAGAAAAATAATTTTTCGTGCACGTAAGGAGTGGTCATGTTTGTATTCTTGGAAAGATAAAGAGAATTGTTTCTTTGATTGTCTTTACTAAGAAAGTTGTTTTCTATAAAATTTGCATTTTCCAACTCTCTTAGTTAGGAGTTTCATTGAAAGAGAAAAGTAGCGTAAATCATCTTAGGTGCATCTTTGTAGTGGTTTGAGTCGAGTCTACACACCATTGGTTTCATTTCCGCTACCTTTTGTCTTTAAGAAAAACCATAAAATTAACACTTAAAGTAAAATCAACGTAGTAACTTTTATTTACTAGGGCTCTGAAACACCAATTTAGATCAGGCTAATGTCTTGGAGTAGGAGAGTAATTAACTCTCCAAGACAACAAAACCAAACAAGTAGCTTATCTTGTGAAAGAATAAATCCAATTGTCTCATTTGTACTCTAGGAAAGCTCCTCTTAAAGGAGAAGCACGAGCTCGTGTCCGAACCAGTGAGGGGATCAATCCTCCCTCGTTGGGAACGACGCCAGACACGCACGCATTACAAACGGTAAACCTCGGATTAACCATTGTCGAGGAGCCAGGGGTCACTTGTCGGTAAACCTTGGATTATTGTCAAGGAACCGGCAAGGGGATTGAGCTTGATTCTCTGCCCTTGCGTGCTGTTGGAGTGTGGACTGTTCCCCAGATGCATTTGTTGCGGTTGGTAACCTTAGTGACCAGTATCTTTAGGATTCTACCGAGGTGACGGTGGAGGGAAGATCCCACTGTACCTAGAGCAGACGTCGGCTAGACTCGCTTGGATTTTCCAGGGGGTTCACTTCACTCGAGACGGTTAAAGTGGAGGAACTTGTGCCGGTCTATTCATTAAGCAGGTTGCCAGGGTAACTGTTCCACCTGCCACTTCTGTACTGAATCCGGCGATGTTGGGTTTCATCTCCAACTAGCGTTTTCGGTCTGGAAGGCTACTGTTTGTGCTTGGTTTGACGCCCTAGATTCTTTAGGCGTGTGATTCAAATTTGTTTGGTTCTTTAGTGACTTTAGGTGGTTTGATTTGAGATTTTACTTTGTTTTCGTGTGTAGTAGTTAAAAGTTTTTAGCTGTGGCGGAATTACCAAGGCTCAGGTTGTAATTGTTCCTTTTGTTTCCTATTAATGCAAATGAGTCCATTCTTCTCAATAACTTGTTATTTATGAGTTGTTTCATGTACTCCTTGTTCTATGTGTTAAATATGTTTTATTTTATGAGATTATCAAGTGCTATTTAAGCATTTGATTGTTAGTGAATGCAGGTTTCGAAGTGAAGGAGGAGCTCATCCGGATCAACGAGGCTGGATTGCTACAACAGCGTTGGACTACAGGTAGGATCTAAACACTTGATTTCTCGTATAGTAAATGCATGTTTAGAGAAGGATTGCTCTTGTTTGTCTTGTTTGTCACTAGAGAGTCTTAGGCTCCTAGGGAGGTTGGTTGTGTCCGCACTATCGACTCTTTCCGCCTGACAAAATGGCGACTCCACTAGGGAATCCATTGATGAGAAAGTTTTTTCCTTTGTATGCAACTTTGATCTGAGAAAAGTCATTTATTTTCTGGTTTTTGGCTCTGTGACTTTGTATTTGGGTGGGTTAGCTTAGGGTTAGATTGAATTTATTTTTTCTTGGTTTTTTCAGTAGTACGCACCCTCTGAGTATTGCATAGTGCGTACCTGTACGCACTGTTGCTGTGTGCACAGAGCGGGTCCGCACCTGTCTTAACAGGTTGCCTGCGTACCCTGCTAAAAATTAAGAAATTTCCATTTTTTACATTTTTCCTCTTAGATTTTGTTTTTTCTTAGTTTTTACTGCCTAGATCCATTAGTCTCTTGTCAAAGATCTTCACCTGAACTTGTTTCGATAGCATTGAGTGTTTTAATGGATTTCATAGAAGTTTAAGCCCTAGGGTTTGATTTTTGAGTAGGTCCTGTAGTGACTTTGGCGGTAGAAGTTGTCAAGCCTTAGATCTCTCTGGTTTTGTCAGCCTTCTTAGGAGTTGGACCTGTCATAAAGTCTACCTGTGAGAGCAACTTACCTTTGAGTTGTCTCTTTGGCGAATTTCGAAGTGCTTGTTGATTGAGTATTGAATTCCATTTTACAAAAAGAACAAAAAGATTTGAATTTTGTTTTGATTGGTCTTTTGATTCTGCATTAGCTGGTCCTTGGCTTGATTGTGGTCAAGTAAAAAAACCTAGAATCATCCTTGTAGGCTTTTGCCTCGTTAGGTTTGCTTTAGAGTAAATTTCTTTTTGATTTGCTTGTGAGTCAATTTTTTCGTAGCTTTTATAGATTTTGAGATTGATTTTCGTTAAAATAGATTTTTATGCTTTATTAAATAAGAAAAATACAAAAACATCTCCTTTGAAAAGTTTTGTTTCAAGTAGCTTTGAGGTATTTTGAAAGAAAAATAATTTTTCGTGCACGTAAGGAGTGGTCATGTTTGTATTCTTGGAAAGATAAAGAGAATTGTTTCTTTGATTGTCTTTACTAAGAAAGTTGTTTTCTATAAAATTTGCATTTTCCAACTCTCTTAGTTAGGAGTTTCATTGAAAGAGAAAAGTAGCGTAAATCATCTTAGGTGCATCTTTGTAGTGGTTTGAGTCGAGTCTACACACCATTGGTTTCATTTCCGCTACCTTTTGTCTTTAAGAAAAACCATAAAATTAACACTTAAAGTAAAATCAACGTAGTAACTTTTATTTACTAGGGCTCTGAAACACCAATTTAGATCAGGCTAATGTCTTGGAGTAGGAGAGTAATTAACTCTCCAAGACAACAAAACCAAACAAGTAGCTTATCTTGTGAAAGAATAAATCCAATTGTCTCATTTGTACTCTAGGAAAGCTCCTCTTAAAGGAGAAGCACGAGCTCGTGTCCGAACCAGTGAGGGGATCAATCCTCCCTCGTTGGGAACGACGCCAGACACGCACGCATTACAAACGGTAAACCTCGGATTAACCATTGTCGAGGAGCCAGGGGTCACTTGTCGGTAAACCTTGGATTATTGTCAAGGAACCGGCAAGGGGATTGAGCTTGATTCTCTGCCCTTGCGTGTTGTTGGAGTGTGGACTGTTCCCCAGATGCATTTGTTGCGGTTGGTAACCTTAGTGACCAGTATCTTTAGGATTCTACCGAGGTGACGGTGGAGGGAAGATCCCACTGTACCTAGAGCAGACGTCGGCTAGACTCGCTTGGATTTTCCAGGGGGTTCACTTCACTCGAGACGGTTAAAGTGGAGGAACTTGTGCCGGTCTATTCATTAAGCAGGTTGCCAGGGTAACTGTTCCACCTGCCACTTCTGTACTGAATCCGGCGATGTTGGGTTTCATCTCCAACTAGCGTTTTCGGTCTGGAAGGCTACTGTTTGTGCTTGGTTTGACGCCCTAGATTCTTTAGGCGTGTGATTCAAATTTGTTTGGTTCTTTAGTGACTTTAGGTGGTTTGATTTGAGATTTTACTTTGTTTTCGTGTGTAGTAGTTAAAAGTTTTTAGCTGTGGCGGAATTACCGAGATAGTCCCGTAGACTTCGGGGCAAGTCACCTGAGATTGTTACCGGAACAGATTTGTTGAGGAAACTCCGTAGATCGCAGGGTGGATCTCCTGAAGACGTCCCGGGTCAGTACGAAGGATTGAAGGTCCTTGTAACTCCTCCTAGTGGCAGTAGAGTACGTTCACCTGAAGAAGGAGAATCTTCCTTGGTAGTTTATCCAGATTACCAAAGTCTAGAGACAGGTTATAATCCCGAAGCTGTTACAGTTTCCGAGCTTGCTGGTAGTTTTTCATCTACTAGTGATATAGGCGAGGAACCTGAAATATCTGAACCTATTACTCCAACTTCTAGTGTTCCAGATTCACCAAGAGTAGAATGAGTTATCACCGAAAATCTTCCTACTGGTTTGATTGCTATTGAAGGACTTGCTCCAGAGGAAGAAATAGGCGTCTCTAACCTTGAAGATCAACTTACTATTGAGCTCAGGGAGCGTGAATCTATCTTTTACAGTCCTCCTAGAAGTACTACTTGGTACCTTTCGTTAACCAATTATTTAGACAACTCAGGGATAGGTTTTTCTACACCTCGTACTCCTTTTCCACCTGGAGGTATTTATACTCTTGTAAATATGTCTGGTCAGTCGTCCGTGTTCACTCAATCTCTTGAATCTTTCTTACACGGCGGTCCTTCTGTTCCCACCGGGTATCAGTCACTTTTTGGTATCTTTGCGGGGGCATCTCCTCAACCCGTCGATCATGGGTTATTAGCTGGAAACAATGGTAATAAAATGTTGGGTGTAGGGGACATTTACATGATGTCAGGTTCAGTTCCTGTTTCTCAACCTCAAGGTGGTCAATTACCGCCTGGGGGGCAGCCTCAGTTAACACCTGGGGGGCAACCTCAAGGTATACAAATTGTGTCTCGGGGGCAGCCTCAAAGTTAGTATGTACCTATGGTGCAATACATGCCTCAAGGTCAACCCCAGTCTCAATACGTACCCCAGGATCAACCTCAGTATCAATATTTACCTCAAGGGTATCAACCCCAAGGGTATCAACCTCAAGGGTATCAACCTCAAGGTCAAGGTCAACCCCAGTATCCGTATTTACCCCAAGGTTATCAAACTCAAGGTCAATACTGGAGTCAAGGTTATCAACCACCTCAAGGTCAGTCATATGTTCAAGGTATGGGAACTGTGCCTTTCAGTTATCAATCCTATCCTCAATCCGGTTATGGATCCCAGTATCCTCAACATGTTACGGGTCAATACCCTGGAATGATAGTGTGGGATCCGTCACAGGGTCAACAGGTGTTGCAACCAAGTATACAGTTGGTACCTCAAACTGGACAACCCGTAGTTTCTGGTCCACCCCAGCAACCGCAACCTGTCCAATCAAATGCTCAAACTTCTGTAACTTCGGTAGTTAGTCAGCCGCCAATTGCTCCTAGTACTCCATCTCAAACGGCTGCTGCAACTACCGCAACATCTGCCGCATTTACTTCTAGAGTATCGATAGGTCCAGTTTCTACTGTCTCTGCAACCATTCCTCAGACATCTTTACCGTTGTCTGGATCTACGATTCAAACCACGATGCAGATGCCTATAGGTTAGCCTGGTATAAGTATGGTTGTCACTACTCAACCTCAATTTGTTCATCAACCGTACCAGGGACAGTACCAATATGGGCAAGCTGTCCAGCAGCCGGTTTACCAGTATCAACCGTATCCTGGGTACACTTATCAACAACCTCAACAACCCCAGTACGGTCCGGTTAATCCTGGTTTTCCACGAGGATATAATATCCCTAATGCGATTCCTGTTCCTAGTTATCCTGGATATCCTCCTCCTAGGACTGGTCTTGTGACCCAGAGTTTTAGAGATCCTAACCGGCAATTACCGTTTATCGCAACTTTGGATTTACCAGACTTGACGCGCCTAACGAATGATCTAATTCAATATCTTCTGTTTTGGCCGCCAATGCCAAATAAGTTTCCCAGTGATATACCCAAGTTCGAAGGTAAGTCTGGAGAGGATCCGTCCAATCATGTGATGACTTACCACCTCTGGTGTGCTTCAAATTCTATCTCGGATGATTCGATCCACTTACGTCTTTTCCAGCGTACACTCATTGGTCTCGCGGCCAAGTGGTACATTGAGTTACCACGGGCCTCTTTTTACAATTTTAGCCAGTTAGCTACCTCATTCTTATCTCACTTTCAGTTGCCGGTCAGATACGATAACGGCACGAAGTTATTAACTTCACTAAAACAATCAACGTCCACGTATATTTCTGATCACATTCATGAGTGGAGACGTCGAAGAAGGTTGGTGAAAGTTTTTATTCCGGACCAAATCTTAGCTGAATGGTTTTTTAAATCATTATTACCGAAGATTACTGAAGATGTAGCTAAGGACGGAGTAGTTACTGAGGAGCAAGTCATTGCTCAGGCGCAGTACCTTGACTTAGTTTATACTCAGTCAGGTACGTTACACGAGAAGATCCCAGATCTTCCAAAATCGAATCAAATCGCTGCTGCTCCTTCGGGATCTCATGCCGCTGATGGTATGATTGGTACGGTGAACACAAAGAGCAAGAAGAAGTCTTCCAAGAATTCTACTACTCCTATAATCACCTTGCCTGATTCCCCGACAGGAGAGTCTTCTCCTGAACTTTCCACCGATATTCACGCTGTAGAGTCACCTACGGCCAAATCAAAAAACGATGGAAAGAAGAAAGGAAAGAAGAAGGCTAAAGCAGACAAGGCTCCGAAGGAGAAAACAGAAAAGTCGGAAACCAATGACGAAAAGTGCAAACCTCGATATCCTTGTCTTATTTGTGAAGAGGATCATTTTACAAGAGATTGCCCTCATCGGGCCGAGGTTGTGAAAATAGTCAAAGGTTCTCCCACTCCTGCTGTGTTGAAAGATCCATTTCCAAAGCAGGAGAGTAAGATGATAGGTTCTTCCTCGACTGCCAGTGAAGAACCCATTTTGATGATGTCTCATGTGAGGATTGCGACTCGATCGCAAGATTATGGTAGTAAGAATCCTGTTGATGGTAAGGAAGCAGAATCTTCTCATTATAATCCATCAACCTCAGCTCCTGGTTCCGATCGACTACAGATCGAAAAATCTAACCCGGACTTAGTAATCAAATCGCCCGCTAAGGGTGTACTTCGAAGGTCTACTTTTAATCCACATGCGAGAGCGGCCTAGAATTACAACATTGTTGAGGACTTAGCTGTTTCACCCTCAGCAATGTCAGCTTTAGAAGTGTTGCAATCATGCCCAGCACAACGAAAATTACTTTTGTCGGCTATCGGAGCTGTTGATATTCAGGACCTGAATCTGATAATCTTCGATCTAGAAAATAGTACACCGTGCCTTCCCCATCAAATGGCTTTCCAGATTCCAGTGATAGTAAAAAACAGGCTTATTCATCGGACTGTAATTGATGAGGGAGCTTCCACGTGTATTATGTCGATTCATTGTTGGAGATCACTTGGTTCTCCTTCGTTGAACCAATCCCCGACCATCCTTAAGGCCTTTGATGGCCGTGGGTTCCGTCCATTTGGTATTCTACAGGAATTGCCTATAGGGGTAGAAGGGAAAACCGTTACTCTGGATGTGGAGGTGGTTGATGCCCCTCTAGACTACAACCTTCTTTTGGGTCGAAGTTGGTCATATGCTATGACAGCGGTCGTTTCATCGGTCTTCAAAGTAATAAAGTTTCCACATAACGGCAAGATCGTGACAATTGATCAGTTGACATACTTTTCATCCGACCCAGCCTCTTCAGAGAGTATCCAGCATGTCGGTAAGACGACAATCCCTTACAGGGACGTTGGCGTAGGTTTAGTTAAAGATTCCGGTTTACTGGGAACTTTTCCTTTCCCTCCAATCAACGCAGACCCTTCATTTGCGTCAATTCATATGATTACATCAGACACCATTATTTATGACGATCCTTGGATTGTCCCATCTGAACCTGAGATAGACTCATTCGGTGATGCTATGCCTTTGAGTCCATATGAAATTGCTTATGAAGCCGTCATGTCTTTTACCGACTCGCGTTCAACCCAAATCAACCAAATGAATGTGGTCAGTGAGGAATCACTTTTCACATCAACCTCAGAACGGATAGCGTTTCCCGAAGTCGTGTCATCTGACGAGCAACTTCGCTAAATCCTAAGTGTAGACGATCTACCATGGGAAGATCTCCATCATAGATCTTCGGTTTTACCTGAGGATGATGCTTTTGAAAACGATTTTTCATCTATTTTTACCGCTGAATATGTCAAAGACGCTCAGAATCCAACGAAACATTCTGATTCAGAGTTGAATTTAGGGAATATTTCTCGCACTATTCCCATTGACATTTCAGTGAAGCCCGGAATTGAGGAAAACATTCATATAGGTGCCTCATGTACAAAAGATGAAATTCAAACTTACAAGGCCCTATTCCAAGAATTCCGCGATGTGTTTGCCTGGTCTTACGAGGAAATGCCAGGAATCGATCCTGCCATTGTTGTTCATGAAATAAAGACCTACCCGGACGCTAAACCCGTCCGGAAACGGTTGCATCAGATTCACCCTAGAAAAGCGGCTGCGATTAAAGCAGAAGTCGAGAAGCTGTTGAAAGCAGGTTTCATTTATCCAATCCCGTTAACAGATTGGGTATCGAATATTGTTCCGGTTAACAAGAGACAAGGAACAATAAGAATCTGTATCAACTATAGGGATATAAATCGAGCTTGTCCAAAAGACAACTATCCAACACCTTATGTCGATCAAATCATTGATGATTGTGCCGGAAGTGAAATGTTTTCCTTTATGGATGGTTTTTCGGGCTATAATCAAATCAATATTCTACCTGCTGATCAACCAAAAACAACATTCATTTGTCCATGGGGGACATTTGCTTACTGCAAATTACCTTTTGGGCTTAAGAATGCCAGAGCCACTTTTCAACGGGCGATGTCTTACGCATTTCATGACATCAAGCACATTGTGCAACCATACCTCGATGATTTGCCTGCTCATTCTTTACATGGAGCTGATCACCTTGTCCACTTACGAGCAATCTTTATGAGGTGTAGGCATTATCGTATTCGGTTGAATCCCCACAAGTGTGTCTTCTGTATAGAAACGGGTCGATTGCTGGGATTTGTTGTTTCAAAGGCCGGCATTTGCGTCGATCCCTCGAAGGTCGAAGCTATCATCAAATTGCCTCCTCCTTCGAGTTTGCGCCAACTCCAAAGTTTGCAAGGGAAAGCAAACTTTTTACACCGATTCATTCCAAACTACGCTGAGGTCACTAAAGGTTTTACGCGGTTGTTGAAACAGGACGCTCAATTATTTTGGGACGAGATTGCCCAACGATCTTTTGATGCACTTAAGCACGCATTGACCCATGCACCATTGTTGCATCCTCCCAACTACAACCAGGACTACTTCTTATACCTCGCAGCTTCGCATTCCACTATTGGAATGGTGCTAGTCCAAGAAGATGAATTCGGAGCGGAACATGTGATATATTATCTTAGTAGGACATTAAACCCCACTGAGCTAAAATATTCACATGTGGAGAAATAGGCCCTGGCAGCCGTTCAAGCTGTCCAGCGTTTTCGTCACTACATTCTTCTCCGTAAAACTACAGTTATTTCGGATTGCAACCCTATGATTTATATTTTGACTAAACAACTTCTAGGGGGCAAGTACTCTAAATGGATCGTTATCCTACAAGAGTTCGACTTGGACTTCGAGAAGTCCAAGTCTAAGAAATCCTTAGTTTTTGTGGAATTGATGTGTGATTTCCCGCATGCTGACACAGAAACTATGGCAGAGGAGTCTATTGCGGACGAATATTTGTTTCTTATTAGTAATTTAGATCCATGGTACGGGGATATAATCATCTATCTCCAAACCCAAACCTTTCGGCCTGAAGCTTCAAAGTCGGAACGTCGAAAAATTCGGTTTCAATCCCAGCAATACAGAATTATTGGAGATACACTTTATCGCCGGGGGGCAGACTTAGTTTTTCGACGTTGTTTAACTCACGAAGAGGCTGAGAGGGTTTTGAATGATTGTCACTCTGGAGCATGTGGCAGTCATATGTCTGGGTATGCCACAGCTCAGAAGGTGTTGCGCGCTAGCTATTTCTGGCCGTCCATCTTTAAAGATTGTATCATTGCGGTCCGAAAGTGCCACAACTATCAAGTGTTTGATCGCAAGATGCGTGCACCACCTGCTCCTCTCCATCCTATAATTGTCTTCGGTCCTTTCGCCAAATGGGGTATCGATTTTATTACTTATAACCCTCACTCGGCCGGGGGGCATGCGTATATCATCCTCGTGGTTGATTATTTTACTAAATGGGCCGAGGCAATGCCTACATTCGATGCAAGCGGCAAAACAGCTGCAGTTTTCATATTCAATCACATTATAACTAGGTTTGGTGTCCCGCAAGCGATCATCACTAACCATGGGAGCCATTTTCGAAACATCATGATGACTGAGCTTACAAGCCAGCTTGGTTTGCACCACGATAGCTCTACTCCTTATTATCCGCAAGCCAACGGTTTGGTTGAGTCTATCAACAAAGTTCTGGTTATCATGATCTGACGAATCATTGGTATTCATCGGTCGAATTGGCACAACATGTTATTTTCAGCGCTATGGGCATACCAAACTTCAGTGAAAACTTTAACAGGGTTCACTCCTTTCCAGCTAGTTTATGGCTTGGAAGCTGTGTTACCCATTGAATGCGAAATCCCATCACTTCAAATGGCTGTCAAATTACTCCCAGCTACTTCTGAAGAGGAGAAATGTTTATTATACTTAGCTCAGTTAGATGAGACTCGACGTGACGTTGCATTGGCAATCGAGACTCACGCGAAGCGAATGAAAGCTCAGTATGATAGAAATGTGACCCCTCGAAGCTTTTCGGAAGGAGACCTAGTGCTATTATATGATCAGCTAACGATAAGCTAGGTGCTGGAAAATTCGTTCCTATGTGGCATGGACCCTACATTGTAAAGTGAAAGCTAGCAAAAGGGGCCTATGAGCTGGTAGATTTTGATGGGGACTCTTTGGGTAAACCCAGAAATGGACTTTACCTAAAGAGGTATTATGCTTAAATGGTGGGTATGGAGAATTTTAGTTAGGTTAGGTTTTCTTTCTAGCTAGTATGTTTGTTAGTTTAGATAGTGTGCTTAGCTTAGAAAGTGTGGTTTTCGTCGTTATTTTGGCTTATCTTGGTTTTACTCTTGATATTGCAGATGTCGACGCCTCTCCAAACGTACATTGGATTTGCCGATGGTGCTTGTCGTAGTACACGGAATATCTCTTCCGCAGCTTGGGTTATCTATTTGCCCTCTGACGAGTTAGTTTCTATTCATGGGGTGAGCCTCAGTCAAACGACGAACAACATTGCAGAATACAGTGCAGTGGTTGAATTATTGTCTGAATCTATTTCATTTGGAATTCGACGTTTGATAGTGAGGTTAGATTCTGAACTCGTTGTATTACAGCTTAATAGAGTATATGCCATTAGAAATCCTGTGTTATTAAGGTTGTTTTTGAGAGTTCACCTCTTGGAACGTGAATTTGATTACATTGAATATCAGCATATTCCAAGGTCTTTAAATACATTAGCAGATGCAATTGCTTCTCGAATGTTGGACAGACATTTACGATAATCATGCAAGTAAATTTAAAAACATTTCATCACATATGTTAAACAAGATGAGCCGGTAATAATGATATATATATATATATCTATATATATATATATATATATATATATATATATATATATATATATAGGAGTGTGTCAAAAATATACATCGTCTTCAATCATAGGTTGAAAAACACCTTATGATCGGCAAAAATGATAAGTACAAAAAACCAAAAATGTCATATGTGTCTACAAAAGTGACTAGCCAATCACTGGTGGTGCTCTCTATACGAGACCACTGCCCGCGCTACCCTACACAAGAACCTCCTAAAAGGTCCTGGGATTGCGACCACATAGCGCTGAAGTCGAATGGGAATGTCATCTATGGTGGTCTCTGGTATATCCGCCGTCAGACGCTCTAGATCCTGTTCCAGCTCGGCTAAGGTCTCTGCGGCCGCATCCTATGGGGCTGGTGCTGGTACAGCTGGTACTCTCCTCTCAAAAGCCCGGAGGTTGGCTGGACGCCGTGGACCTACATCTGCATTTTGAAAATTTGTGCTGTCAGTTTTGAGGCGATATATAAAAAAAATAAAATATACATAATTTAAAAACTTGTGAAAAATGAAATACCTCTGTCGTCCCACTGTTCTCCCTGTGGAAGAACCATGTCCGGATCATTCCGAAAATCCATGCCGGCATAAGGAAAGTCCTGAATAGCAAAGACCTGGCTCTCTAGCCAGCGAAAGTAACCATCATGAAATCGGACAACTGCTGCTCCCTCGTCAGGATGCCGGGCCATTACCGCAACCCACCTCGTCAACTTAGGCTCCTGAGGAGCCCCAACTGGAACTGTAAGATGCTGGGGGATCAGCATTGGAACTCTCTCTAGGGAAAAGCTCATGACTAAAGGCCCATATCCAAAGGTCTTCAGTTGTCCTCTCTTTGCCCTGGTTAGTTGGCCCTTCATATTGGCCAACACAGCATCGCACCAGTTGAAAATGGTGCCTTGGAAGCAATCTATAGCCATCCGCATTTGGGACCCGGTGGCATGGTGCAAAGCGGCCGCGCCGCAAAGTTTGGTAACAGTAAAGGCTATCACCATAAGTTCAGGTTGGGATATGTACTTGATTTCTATCCCCTTCTCCTGGTTTTGATTGTTGCACCACTCTAGCCGGAGACTAACAAGGGATTGGCCACCCGGCCTAGTCCCGAATAGAGAGAGTTGCTCGCCCCTGTTAGGCAAGCCAGTGAGAAAATATATGTCGGAGGGCTCTATCTCGAGCTGGTGCTCTCCGATGTAGAAACTTTGCTCCTGAATGTTCCACCTTTCAACCAGCCACTTGAGGAATGGCACCTGGCCCCTCATGCCAGGTATGGCCCAGTATTTCTATAGTTCGCATGCTTTTAACGCATCAATGGAAGGTTGATGACCTATTGCGGCCAAATCAACATCCTCGTGTTCTCTTTCATGCCAATCAAGCATGGTGTGCACCCTACACATCATAAAACATCTGTTAAAGTCCATAAAATTTTAAAATTTTGGTTCATTTTGGAGAAATGAGGGTTTCAAAATGTGTTTTGCGGGGTACGCACCCCTACTTTTAGGAACAGAGTGTCTGGACGCAGCTTCCCTTAAGGTTGGGTGCGTACACCTGGTATTTTCCTCATTGAGAAAATATCGAGGTACGCAGGTCAGCAGTGCATGACCTGCGTACCCCGAAGGGCGCATCTTGAAACCCCAAGACCCCCAAAAAATCAAATAAAAACTTAAAAATGAATTTTAAATGGACGGAAAGCAAGAGAAGGATGTTGTTGAATACCTGATGAGGCGGCGTTCGGTTCTGACGGTCGGATTCTCCGCAATATCCACAGGAAGTTTCTTGTCAAAAGCCTTTTTCTCAACCTCAACAGTAAAATGGTAAAAATGACATGGTAAAAGGTCTTTTTATAGGTTTTTTGGATGAATGAATGCTAAGTTTGTTTATTTTTCACCATGAAAGGACATTTTTCAATGAATTTTTACCCATCTTAAACAGGTATGAGTAATGTGTCGTTTTTGTGCAGGACAAAAGGACTTTAGAGTAAAATCATCATTTTTCATGAACCAAAACATCAGAGTCATCTTTTAAGCTCTTTTATGACTCCTTAAACATGAAAATATTGCGGAGTACTTCTTTTACACTCGTTAAAAAAGAATTAAAAGACGGTCCCCTTATAGCTCTTTTCTGACCGTAAAAACATGAAAATATTGCCGGGTTTTTGTCGTTTCAAACTCGATATGGAAATAAAACGACGTGTCCTTCATCGCTTTTTAATTTTCAGGTCAGAGACACTAATCATGAAAGTACTCCTTGGTCGCAAGATCAAGCGGTTCTCCCAGGTATTATTTCATACTTTTTCGGGCTTGGGGGACACAAATTTATGAAAAAGTTCAACCTGGAGTCTTCTTAAGTTTTTCAGACTCTCTAAAATTGAAAAACGCCGAGTTTCTCCTATACTGGGCTCATTAAAATTTCACAGTAAAGGACATGTTCAATTACAAACAGGAACGAACCACTCCTTCCTAGGGTTCAAATCAAAACTAGGTTGGACTCATCCGAAGGATGAGCTTATAATCAAGCATATGTTATCCTCCTCAAGCTTGTTAAAAATAAAGAGGTACTTGCCAGAAATGGTGGGGGAAAAGAGAGAAGAATGAACCTATTTGTTATCCTTTGTTACAGAAGAACCTTATCACCGCTCTTGAACATGACACTTTCCGTTCACCTGGGTTGGGAAATCCTTTGCCTTAAAAGTTGATCAAACCACTTTGAAAGTCTTCAATCGTTTCCGGGTATTAACTTTGGGTCAAATCGTAACCAAACCATTTGTCGTGTCGTTATGTGTTCAAGAGGTCTCTGCAAATAAACTTCCATCTGCAAAATACTTGTCGTCCATTTGACCAACCCTGAGTCAGTCCTTACAGCAACATTTCTTCAACTTGAACAATGATTTTGTGTTGTGGGCTTGCCTGCAACGGGTCACTTTCTATCGACATCAGCACATTATCTAGAGAGATGACATAGAAATCGTCAGTACCTTGAAGTCTGCATGCATCAATGGCAGGTTTCTCGCCTTTGACGTCAGTTTACATAATTGACTTTCGATCGAAGGATTCCGTGAAATGTTCGACATCAACTCATTTATTCGCATGGCTAGAATCGTACCAATTCGGGGAGTAGAGATGAAGACCCTGGATCTAGTTTCCACCATCCAGGCTGCGAGGAGTTTTGTATTCATTATATAGTAGACCAATTATAAATAGATGGCTGCGTCCATACTGTGTCCACACAAGTCTATGATTATGATGTACTGCAAGATCATTCATGTATCAGAGTAGTTAGTCTGTTAGTTAAAGTTTTGATCTGAGTATGGGAATGCCTACCTCAGTGATGATATAATCTTATACATTTATTTTGTGTTGAAAATTGCAGGTTCTGACCAGGCTCTCCATGAGATAATCCTTGAAATGATAAAGCACTTCACCCTTCCTAGATAATACAAAACCCTAATCTACTACAGGCTTCGCACTTTAGGGGGCAATCTGTTACACTAAAAAATGTCACCATGGCTATTTACAGTTAGTATGGCTCTATCAACGGTCATGCTATCCTCCTCGGAAAGTCTTATGCCTCTGCTCTCCATGTCAAACTCCAAAAAGAGAGAAAGTCTTTGTAAATGTGTTTATCTCTGGGTACGCAGATTCTCTCGGCCTTACCTGCGTATATGCACCTGATGTTCACAACAACTGCGTACTTGTACACTCTGTATGTAAAGGGGCAGGTGCGTACCCCTGTAAAGGTCAAAAAGCACACGTTTCACTCCAAAAACGTTACTTGTGGTCATTTCTAGAGGCTTCTAGAAGTATGTTTGACGTGTATGAAGCGCCTCCAGATGGTTCATGTATCCCTACCAAAGAGGAACTTATCCCATCAATAAGGGAGCTATCCCATCCAAAGAGGGGATTATCCCATTGATGGTGGACCTGATTAACTTCCTCTTGAGCACTATAAATACAGGCATTGGGCCAGAAGGAGGGGAGGTTGAAAGCTAAACATTTCTAAGGGTAGATGCTGCTGGAATTAGGACTCCCATTTAGAAGCTTGTGAGGAGAGATTGCCATCTTTGCTTGTTCTATTTGGAAGTGGGTGAGCTTTGTCAAAGTAAAGGAGAACTCTTGATGGACCCTGGAAGGGACCTGCACAACACCAAGGCTCAGGTTGTAATTGTTCCTTTTGTTTCCTAATAATGCAAATGAGTCCATTCTTCTCAATAACTTGTTATTTATGAGTTGTTTCATGTACTCCTTGGTCTATGTGTTGAATATGTTTTATTTTATGAGATTATCAAGTGCTATTTAATCGTTTGATTGTTATTGAATGCAGGTTTTGAAGTGAAGGAGGAGCTCATCCGGATTAGCGAGACTGGATTGCTACAACAGCGTTGGACTACAGGTAGGATCTAAACACTTGATTTCTCATATAGTAAATGCATGTTTAGAGAAGGATTGCTCTTGTTGGTTTTGTTTGTCACTAGAGAGTCTTAGGCTCCTAGGGAGGTTGGTTGTGTCCGCACTATCGACTCTTTCCGCCTGACAAGACCATTGTGTGGAAGTACCGCAGCGTGTAGGTTCAGACCACGAACTTTCTAAAATCATCAAGACATCCCAAGGGTGTGAAAACCTAGTTCCAACACCCTCCTAGACTACCTCGAGTGAGACCTCAGTCCGCGCTCTGCGGACTATTGCCAAAAGGGCCAGTAGTTTCGGGATTTGTTCTGCTAACTCACGACTAAACCTAGGTTAGGCCCCACCAATCCAATAGTAGGAGAACATCAAGGATTAATGGTAAATTAGGTAGGTTTTTCTATATTTTGGTGTATAGAAATGAGATCCATAAGACACAACAACAAAGAGTTGGATTCATGTAATAAAAGAGATGTAGTGGGAGAAGAATTTACAAAATAAAATCAGTTTGATGGCACACTATAATATTTAATTTGTAGCCTATTTCATAGAACTAGTGCTCACATTCTCTGAGTAGATAACGCAATTGCAGAGGAGGCTTGCCCATGCGTTGCCAAGTTTGCTTTGCCAATACATTCACATCTGATCCTAAATCCAGAATCCCCTAATCCATTTCATATTCTTTGATCTGCACAGTCAACCTCATTTCCCTTCCTATGCACAATGCATTTTTTCCAACTTTCCGGACCACGCGCAGTTCTCCAGCTCCTGCGCACCTAGTGATTAAATCTTGTAGTCCTTTTATGACCTCGCTGTCACACAACAATTTCATGCATGTCTCCAGAAAGGTAGTGAGCATCGAAGGATCCATCCCTGATTCTTGTTGATCCTTACTCCCTGAAGTGGATGCCTCCGTGAAGCTTTTCTTAGCTTCCATAAATGTTCCCTTCGCATGCTCTAGATCAAACATAGGTTCCTTTGCAAGAGCCTTGTGAACCCACGTACTCTCTTCAGGCTACTTACCTTTGTCATCCCTTGTCATGAGACCGCTTATAAGCATCATGTTTACAGTCGGGTCCTCTTTGCATGATTCTGATCTCATCATTTGTACATTCTGAGTTGAGGGAGGTTGGAGTACCCCCTTGTCGCACAGCTTGGTTATCAATGTAGGGCAGTCTTTGGTCTCATGATCAAACTGGGTATAGTATAAACATGATATTCTTGTTGGATTCATACAATCGTGAGCATAGTGCCCAGGCCCTCCTCAATTGTAAGAAATCAATTGTCCATGACCCCTTCCTGGTCCCATTCCTCCTCGTCCTCTTCTGCACCCTTGAAATCCAGCACGCGCCATCCCTGCATTCGGATCAAGGGCTTGCATTTCAGTCTGTATTCTATAGGAAGGAGTCCTATCCATCATCAACTCATAGCTTCGATAGGTGTGCTCATCGTTTCCTACTGATCTACAAAAATTATAGAACAATTGATGGAATGTCTGCGTATATTTCTGCAACTGGTGACAATTGTCTGTATTGTGTTTTCATCCTATCTAACATATCGTGCACCATAATGCAGGTACCACTCTGGGCCCTTCTTGCACTTCCGATCTTAGTGGCATAGGTCCTCTTGCTGCTAGGTAGTTTGTGAAAACCAGAGAATGATCCTTATTGTGCCCCTGACCTTTACACTTTACGCACTAGACTTCTTCGCACACCTCTGGTTGCGGTGTCCTATCTTTCTTTAGGCTCTCCATTTCTAAACACAGGTTTTGTAGTTGCACGTGAATTTGCTGGGCCCCCAAAGTAGGATCTTGTATCGGGGTCTCGTGCAATCTTATCGCAATTTACAATGCTTCAACTTGTGTGGTCAGCTTTTGTTGTGACAACGTCGTCTTTAAATGTGGTGATAGTGACACTACAAACTAGGTGCATTACTATGCATCTATCAACATCATATTGGCTTCACGAATCACACCTTTCAGTCTCTGATCTAGATCCTAGGGGGTCTCACATGGGAGCATCGCGATCTCTTTAAACCCAATAATTGACTGGGTTTCCCATTTCAGCTTGCTGAATTCCCAGTTCAGCGCTATATGAATCTCTGTGATTCCTGCATTCAGATGATCATTTGAGTACTTAATGTACCATGTCAGTGTGCAATCTTGCAGTGTGCTAACCAATGTTGCCTTCTTTGTGTTGTCATCCACAACACTCTGTGCTTCCCATACTGCTCTTACAACAAACCAAAACTGGTCTGGGTCTTCATTTCCTACCCCTCTTAACAATAGATGTTTGATTGTGCTCGCCATACTAAACTGTGGGGGTGGCGGAGGTGGGGTGGGTGGAGATGGAAGTGAAAATGGTGAGACAGGTGATGGTGTGGGCAGAGGTGGTAATCATAGGATGCGCTGTCTTATCAGAATTACCGTGCTTCTGGGTGAAACTTCCACGAGCTCTTCCTCGCTTTCTCTTCGCGGTGAAATCAAAGGGCTATTTTCTATCCCTACACTACCCTTGTTTCTATAGGGTCTTCCACTTCGCGTAGTCCCAAACATCAATTTGTTCTCACAATCCGCTTCGCACAATAACATTTTAATCCAAGTGCTCAAAGACCTGGTGTACTTACCTTGCGGTCCTTTGAGGAAGTGTTGCTCTACCTCGTTGTAGCTAATGGTCATATCTACTGCGAACTCAGTGATGAATCCACATATAATTTAGTCAAGCCAGTGATCCATCGCGCATGTGATCCTATCTTCCGAGGCTTCTAATCTGCACACTAGTTCTGGAGTCCACGCGATTGGTTTATCAAGCCTACACCTTCCTTGACTGTCTGCTAACCTTGTGATCCACTCATATAGCCATATGGAAATAAAGCAAAGAAAATTTCATGGATCTCTATAGATAAATAGTGCTCCAACCATTGTTCTTCAGATATTGGTGCATTCTTGTTTTCCTATGTCTCGAACTCATGAATTATTTCATCCAGCCACTCTTCAACTTCATTCTTCATTGGATTCCAGTGTTTCGACATCAGACATCCCTTATGCAGATCTCAGTTCCGACAATGGAACCATTTGTTGGGTTGTTGGGCCCTGACCCAGGTTAAAAGGTGATTTAGCTAAACAAATCCTGAAACTACCGGCCCTTTTGGCAATAGTCCACAGTGCGCGGACTCAAGTCTTACCTGAGGTAGTATGGGTGTTGTTGGGAAAAGTATCCAATACGGAATGACCCTATCCCACTCTAAGGGTGATAGTACCTCAGCAACAACCGAATGTAAAGCTATTCAAGATTACTTCTTTATGAGATGTAAGAGAGAGGAGAAAGGGATCCACTAACCGTTATCTTCCACTTAATGATTGATCCAGTCTTCCCTCTTTGCTGCTTGCTCCCAACTCCTTGCTCTTTCACTGGCCCAGCTACACAAAGATCCTACAAAAGCACAAGAAAAGGAAACTACAAGAAGCATACATCCATAATTGATTCAAGGATTAGAATAAATCAAATATACAAGTATCAATACGCCACAGAGACACATGCATATAGAAGAACCTCAAATGCTTTATTAGTGGAAGAAGTAAAGTTCTGAGAGTGTTACAACCATAATAGGCCCAATCCAGCAACACCTCCCAGCAGAAAGAAATCTCCTCTTCACCTCCTTCAAGCAAATCACCCAATAGTTCTATGCACAAACCAACAGCACTTCCTTACATTCACAAGATTCCAGCCTCTATAGACCTCATGAGAGAGCTCTATATATAGAAGTTTTAGAGAAAGGATGAGTTAGCTTGAGACTGACATGAAGCTGACTAGTGTCCTCTCCCACTTTAGTTATTCTTCAGTTCTTGAGTCCACTTGGAGTCTCTTGCTTCCACTTGGAGATCTAGATCCTCTTACTCATCACAAGGCGAATTCCCTGATCCAAGTGTCATTTTGGAAGCTTCCTGGGCATTTGACACCTTGCAGAATGACTGTGCCACTTGGCCAATCTCGCCCAGCGCAGGTAGCCTTCATTGCTTTTGACATTCAGTGTAGGTACAGAGTGGAGCAGTTGACATTCAGCGCAGATGCTCAGTGGAGCAGCTGACATGATCCAGAAATAGCTTGTTTTTGAGTGTTTTCAGGTGGAGAACTGACTTTCAGTGTTGTGGTTTGCTGACCTTGTTCCTCTAGGGGTAGGAACAACATGTTAGGGACTTTGGATCCCTCAGGTTATTGGCATTTCATGCTTCATGCTGTTAGGCACAAAAATGTCTATAACAGTTGCCCCCTAAAGTATGAGGTCGTTTATCGGGTGAAATGCTTTATCAGGAGGATCCGAAGTTCATTCAATCGCTGAGAGGTGCCCTGTAATAAAATACAATACAATACATTATTTTTCATTCTGGTTTCATGATCTAGCTGAGGCGGGCATTCCCATGCTCAGCTTTATAAATTCATTTTGGTACATAGAACAGACGATCGTCTGGTGGTAGACTGATAATTCTCTACTGAAATTATCATCCTTTGAGTAGGATGATCATCTGCTGCAATGATGTACATAACAAATGTCTTTATATCCTGAATATATATATCGCAGCCCGGATGGATGAAACTAGATCCGGAGTATTCAAAACTCGTTCGATCTTCACTCTAAGTACAAGTTGATCCATGTGAGAATTGCGTTGAAGTCGAACATGGAAAGACATCTCTTGATTACCGGTCAATAATGTAAACCGTTAACAAGCGCGAGATGAATCACCAATAATGACAATGACCCTCAAGGTATTGCAGTACAATTCACGTGGTGTGAATAAAGGACTTGGCGTCGAACACCACGCAAAATCTTCTGGTCGAAGGTCATTGATGTATACCTGTCGCCGGAAGTGAGAAACTTGCCATTGAGGCATGCAAGCTTCAAAGTACTGGGGGGGTGTTCCTAGATCAACTTCTTGGATAATGAGCTGAATTCGACAAGAAGCGATCCGTCAAAGGAGGGCCTTAATGCATCCCACATCAGTGACACGGAACGGAGCTAATGATTTTAGTGGAGGTGAAAACAATTTGTGAGATATGATTCAGGGTGGCGATCATGGGTGGATGAAGGATAATGTATGGCAGTGGATGGGACACGGTTGACTCTTTCTGAACAACATCTCTTGAACATATAACGACACTGATGTGATGGATCGGTAGCATTACCCCAAATGTGGATGGTTTGGCGAGGACCATGGTGATGAGACCAGTGAATGAAACAACCCAACCCGATGTGATACGGAGGACAAAGTGTCATGTTCAAGAGCGACTTGCTACCATTAAAGCTTTGAGGTTCTCCCAATTTTTCCCTAGTCATTTCTGACTAGTACCTCTTTATTTTTGTCAAGCTTGAGGAGGATAACATATGCTTGTTCTATAACCTGCCCTTCGGGCAAGCCCATCGCTATGTTTTAACGAGCTTAGCGATAGGGAAACTCGTTCTCGTCTAAAGACAAGTTTGTCTCTATTTAATCATTTTAACGAGTCTAACGACAAGGAAAACTCGGTCCTTTTCATTTTTAGAGAGTCTGAAAAGGTACAGAAAGTTAACTCCAAAATTCCTTTTTCGTCATCTAATCCCTTAAGTCCGAAAAAGTATAAAACAATACAGAAGGGATGAGTTTTCGATAACTTTAACAAGCCGAATAAAACAAGCGCTTGACCTTTTTGTGTAATAATTCCTCAGGTCCAAAAAGATTAAAATCTAGAGGAGGGATAGCTCTTCTGGTCACTTTAACGAGCTGGAAGGCCAAAACTCGACAAACTTTTCATATTTTACGAGTCAGGAGAAAAGAGCTCAAAGAAGACTCGTCTTTTGAGGAACGAGTGATAATCAGGGATAGCAGCAGATTCCAGGTATAGGTTGGAATTTTCCAATCACGGCAGTGTCACAAGGATGGCTAGGTGAAATCACTCTTCGCAGCTGTTCCCCAAAATGGGTAAACAATCATATGGAGGTAAACGATCGGACAAATGAACGGTGGAGGTGATGGCTGCAGCAAAACACGACCAAGGTCTTTTTATGGTTGATCAGGGTACATTCTTAATGGTTATTTACCGGGAAGTTAATTTTTCAACGAGCTTAAACTTGCTCAAAAGCTTATGTTTATTTTTTAACGAGCATGAACTATGACGCTAAAACTGCTCGGATCTCGCTTTTCTATTTTTTAATGAGCATAAATTCCGCGGTAAAACTGCTCGAATATACCAGTCATAAGATAAGAAATGTCTCCTGCAAGATTCCAATTTTTATAGAGCTTGCACCTCACATAAGTTGTGCTCCATCTCATCCTTTCTTTATGCAAGTTCGGAAACGGCTAATCCCAAAAACAGATAAATAACTGCTCCTAGCTTGCACTCCAAAAGGTTTGCATGCCCTCAGGTATAAAATACAATTTCAAGGGTGCCCCTCCTCTCCCTCACTTCTGCTTTTCCTTGGGTGTTCACAGCTACTTGTCGTCTTGCTAGTCTAATGTTAACGATACTTGTCTTCTCGTTATTTTTAACGGGTCTTACGCGGTACTTGTCTTCCCGTCGGCCCAACTTTTGACAGCTCTTTGCAAGATCACAAGAGAACAGCTACTTGCGACAAGAGAGCAGCTACTTGCGACAAGAGAAGAACACTACTCAAAGATAAAACATTGGTGTTATTGAGGGAGGCTTGCCTCTTTCTGGTTACCCAAAGATTGTTTTGTTAACACCATCAAACGAAAACACTTCCTCGGCACGGTCTACCGAAGTAGACAATGGTGAATGACCTTTGTCAGACAAGTAACCTTATCAAAAGAATCCTGTTCTAGAACAACCCCTCTTCCTTCCACGGACGGGGTACGGACTAGTCATATTCCTTCGCGGAAATTCTACTTTATACCCAAGGTTTCCTCTGCCCGAAGCAGACCAGGATGCATGCCCCCTGGGTTCCAGTCCCATATTTCCAAATCACTCGCACTCATCGGGAAGGAGGACTGGGGGTGGAGACATTTCTTGGGTGAATAGACCATTCAGGGTTGGTATTTGACTATTTGCGATGCGTGATCCTGGAAATGAAAGTTGGTCTACGAGCTTGACCATTCTTCCTTCGTGTGGAAAACACATTACTCTAAAGAGTGAGGAGACTATAGCTCCCATGCAATATATATAGTCTCGTCCAAGGAGTAGGTTATAATCCAAGGGTCCTTGAACGACCATCATGTTCATTTGAATGGTCTTCCCTTTCAATGTAACAGGTACATTGGGGAGGATCCCTAACGGTCAACTCGTTCCTTTATCAAAACCCGAGAGATTTCTTATCTCAGGCAAAAGCTCTGGGGAACCCAGTGCTTTCCAAGCAATAGAGGAAATGATACTCACAGATGCCCCTTCATCAATGATAGTTCCAGCCATTACCATTCTGTAGATTTGGACTATGATTCTGAATGGTATATTGGCTGGTAACCGGGGTCTGCCTAGTTGGTTCCAATCAAAGGATACAACCAGGTTGCTTGGTGGTGGGACCGAATATACGGCCGGATATGACCCTGACGATGTTCCTTCCTGTGATAAAGGAATGGGCGCATTTCCCTGATGCTCATCAGAATCTGTGTTGATGAAAAGAATCTGGATGGTGTCATCCTTATTCTCTTCAGTGAGGGTGTCATTTGAAGATGAATATTCAGTGATGGTGTCATTTGAGGATGAAACCTCTGAAGGAAGAACCGGGTCAACTGCCGTATCGACCTTTAGACTTTCGTCTGGTCTGGATTCAGTAGGTTCATTTTCAATGACTGACGCTTCAGCTAACCACTTGAGTCGGCCAGCTGTATTTTCAACCAACGAAGGACTTGGCTCGAGTTTTTTGTATCCAGGAGGAAGTCTCAACGGCGAAACCGGGCGATCTTCCAAAACTCTCTTCGCTTCGTCTAAGAAGGGACAACGGTGGATGGCGTGATCGCCTTCACACAGCCTGCAGGGGGATCTGGCTCCCCCTCTTTGTCTTGAACCTTCACTTTCGCTGGTTGACGGTAAGCAATCAACATGGCTATCAGAGGTTGATGCTCCCGAATTGTGCAAACGAGGTGACTAGTCCCTTAGTATCCGGGGAATACAGGGACAATCTCTATGGAAGTGGTCTCCTCTACATATGACACATGGCGATTTAGACCCGGTCTGTGCTGTGTGTGGGTTTTTGTTAGATGTCTTTTAATTGCCCCCAATCGCCCTAGGCTCCTTCTTCTTCTTCTCTTTCTTCTTCTTTTCCTTCTTCTCCATGGGAGCTTGGTTTTTGCCAGCCCCACCTCGCGAAGATGAAGGATTGGAGGAAGAGTTATAAGAAGTAGAAGGCTGGTGGGCAGCTCTAGACTGATCTAACTGTTGACTCGACTGTTCAGGAACCATGGTGGTCTGAACTACATTAGTTGAGAATAGCCAAATAGGCAGGCCAATTGTCAGTCCTGGAAACGACAATGTGGCCATGTGGGGCGCACCAACTTCTCCCCAAGAGGAGAATGGACTAGGATTTCCATCATGTGGAATTCCTTGGTTGGGGCGTTCCATGTTCTCAACTTAAGATCAATGCGGGAATAGGAGGTGATTATGTTCCGTTTAAAATAAATTTTATAACGACGCTTAGACACAACTTGCTTTTTCACTTTTTAAGAGTCGAGAAAAAGCTAAAGATGACTCTAGTCTCCTTCGATGTTTTAACGAGCCCGAAGTGACAAATGCTCGGATGGACTTTTTCAGTTATAGAGTTTGAAAAAGGCCAAAAGAAACTGCTCTAGAGTTCTAGGCAGAGGGTGTGCCAAACTTTTCGCAAAACCACAGAATATGTTTTACGGTACGAGTGGTCGATCTTCGTGAATGCTGTGTTCACTGCATTGCGATTATTCAGTTCACTTCCAATTTCATTGAAGACCTACTGACACATCATAAAATCAAGCACAAGACTTCCACCCCTTACCATCCATAAGCCAATGGGCAGGTGGCAATCACTAATAGAGCTTTAGAAGGAATTCTGACCAAGGTAGTGAGAGCAGCAGAAACGATAGGGTGGATAGACTAGTTGAGGCCACCTGGGTCTACAACACAACATGGAAGACCACCATAGGGTTCACACCTTATGAGCTGGTCTATGGGAAGAAGGCTTTGCTGTCAATGGAATTTGAATACAATACACTAAAGATGGTAGCTCAGCTGGACCTAGACCTCAGCCATGCACAAAGGGAAAGGTTACTCGAGCTCAATGGATTGGATGAAAAAATATTGCAGGCCCTTCTCCACACAGAGGTAGTCTAGCTTCAAAGGAAAATATGGCATGATAAAAATATCAAGGAAAACCAATTCCACGAGGGAGATTGGGCATTTCTCTATGACTCAAGGTATAAAGACTTCAAAGGCAAGATGAGGAAAAGATGGCTGGGACCCTATACTAAGGAAAAATGCAATGACAATGTTTCAGTTCTGATCAAAACCATTGATGAAGAAGCCATCCACATGCTTGTCAATGGACATAGGTTGAAAATTTACAAGAAGCCCTCTCCAAGTGAGAGTTCATTGAGGATCTGAATAAGACAATGTTGGTAGTGGAGCAGGCCTTAGCCTCTAGTCCACCCACTCACTAAGCAAGCAGAAAAAAAATAAAAATAATAAGGACTCAAGTGAAAACCTCCATGAGGCGCTTGAGTCCCATCGTTGGGTTGAAAAACTCTTTTGAGGCAGCCTAGTGATGACAAAAAAAAAGAGAGAGAGGATAAGGTCCCTGGGTGAAAACCTACCTTGGAGGTTCCCAGGGCAGGTGATTAGGGTGAAAACCTCCTAGAGGCGCTCTAGTCGTCTTTCAAAAAAAAAAGAACACAAAACAAAAAGAAGAGAAAAAACAGAGAAGAGAAGGAAGAGAAAAATTGACTTTTAAAATGCATTGTAGGTTACAGGTAGACCACAGGAAGAAAGAGAAGAGGCCACAAAGCCTATTTCACCTCCTCCACACTCTTTTCCATCATCTCTGACCTTTCTTACACCTCACTGTGTGTTTTTTCGAACACTGTGTATCCTACAGGAGGCCCTGTGTGTTCTACAAGAGGCTCCTGTAGAAATCACGCAGAACTTGAAATGGATTTTAAAAATAGTTTGAGGAGCTGGGAACTTTCATGGAAAGCATGTAGGCCCTCCTATAGCTATCCACCATCCTAACCATCCATCCCACACCTGCACCACTTCATTATCATTTATTTCTTCCCTTCCTGCAGAAAAAACATAGAAACTGGTTTTCAGAAAAAAATAAAAAATAAATAAAAGGAACAACACCTCCAAAGCTCACCTGCAGGTAACCAAATACCTCTCCATCACCATCAGCATCTTTGGTAGCATCCTCATAGCTCCCAGCACAAAAATTAGTTAAAAATTTTAAAGGGATAAGTAGCTACAAGAGCTCCTATAGGATTTCCTGTAGCAGCTGATCCCCTTAAAATCAAGCCACAACAACAAAATAGGTGCAGCCATAGGATTGAAGAGGATGTCTAAAGCCAGATCCAGCCAGAGGGTACCTACATAAAGCAACAAGCCACACACCAAGGAGAAAAAATCATATAGCAGAGGAGATACAGGAATGCATAAACTAGGATACAAGCATGCAATAACTGAAATACGAGCATGCAGTAGCAAAGGAACCAAAATGCACCACAACGCGAACATTCGACTTACAGGTAAGTGTCTAACCCTCTCCTATGTTGCATATATGTAGTTTAAAATATGAATAAGCAAATGAGATGGTAAGGGTTGAATTATGAAGGTGGCCAGTTAACTAGCCACCCTCATTCAGTTTGATTGCACTCATCCGAAGATGCCACCACATGTGTGCCTAGTCAACTCACAGAAAATCCAAAGGACAGGTAGTGGAGGTTATACAAACTCCGATGAACTCCAATGTAATGATGGGAAGTGATTGTGGGAAAGATTCATGAAGAACCATGATGATACAGCAGTGGGGACCAACGGTCCAAATCTAGCAACATACCTTTTTGCCAGCTCACCCCATCACCTGAAATATCTCAAAGAAGACATAAGTACTCCTCCTCGAGACTCCTTCACCACCTTTTCTTCCATTTCATCCTCATCCACTTAGTTGTGGAAAGCTATATACAACCTCCATAGCCTCGAAACCATCTTTTTCTATCATTTTTAGCCATCCTCCTCCTATCGGCATTCTACAGGAGCAATATCGGGTTCTACAAGAACGAGTTATACAAGAGCACCTACAACCAATTCTACAGGAGGGGTAGTAAGCTGTTTTTAAGGAGGAAACACCGAGCTTTTTCTCAAATTTTGGCTTGAAGAGGTAGGTTCTATATAGACCCACCTTGAATATTAATATGTGCAAGAAATGATACAATTTTAAGGAGAAATTGAGCCTGTAGAAGGAGAGGAATCCCATAAAAAAATTTCTGCCTATTTAAAAAAAAAAAACACAGTTTTTCTTTGTTTCTTGTGTCTTCAAAAAATTTTGTCTCCATCTCTACCTGGGGTGTTCCAAAAGAATATAATCAAAATGACAGGAGGATTCATGAGGAAGGAACCCACAAATTCAGTCAGGCTCCATGAACATCCTGAGGTGGTAGCCATATTCACCAGAGCAAATTGGATGCCATTTTTCAAAAAAAATTGAGGGTTTGATGAAGAAGTGGCTCAAGAATTTTCCCTTGCTTTAGAACCTCGATCAAAGACCCATGCCACTATTACTTTTAGAGGTCTCACCATTGAAATCACCCCAGAATTTATCAGTAGGGTTACTAGCTTCACACTTGGATTACCTTGGAGCAAAGATGAAAAACTAATGGGACAAGTTGCCAAGAAAACCTTCTTCCAACCAGATGAACATCCTATAGAAGAAAAAAATGGCATTAGAAGAAAAAGCATACCTTACCCTCGGGATGAGGTTAGTTACCAAATCATCAAGTATATTTCATGTGAAGGGAAGTATAGCATAGTTTATGGCTATCATTTTAGACTTATCCATGAGCTAAGATATGGCATGGACACTCCCACGCCCAAAAACTCAGCATTCCCTATTTTCTCCTGCAGTCCCTTATAGACTCCAGCATTAAGTTAAAGATAGGAGGTCTAGATCAGTTGGCTCACCATGGGTTAATTAAACTATTAGTGGAAGAATCCCTTCACACCTTCACGATCCCCATAGCATGGGAAATATTCAGAAATATGACAAGAGAAGATGATATAAAGGCCCTCATATATGACCACAGTCCTTCTGAAAGTGAGGGGGGAGACAAAGAGGAAGAAGGGGAGGAAACTAAGGAACAAACAGAGGAGGAAGACACTAAAATAGAGAAGGAGGAAACCAAGGAACAAACAGAGGAGGAAGACACTAAAACATAGGAGGAGGAAACTAAACCAGAGGAGGAAGAAACCAAAACAGAGCTAGAGAAAACAAAACCAATGGAGATAAAGAAGACAAAAGGAGAGGAAAAAGGGGCATAGAAGACAAAAGTGTCTCCTCAGACCTTAGAAAGGGAAGTAGCAGCTACTCTTTCTGCCCTCAACACCCCAGTTAAGCCCAAACAAAAGAGGAAGAGGTGAACATCAATGTACTTCAAGGCTCGGAAAAGCACAAGGATAAAAATAGGAAAACGCAGCCATCTTCAACAGTGCCTATTGTAATTGAAGATTCACCCATGGTCAAAGGGGAAGAATCTCCCTCTAAAACCCCCATCACATATGAAAGAGGAAGTCCCAGATCTTCCACCTAGAAAGAAAGAGTGCAACTGTAGGACTCGAAAACTTCTCTACAAGAAGCACAAACTACTCTATAGGAGACCCTAACTAAGCTACAGGAGACCGAAAAACTTGAGAAAAGGGTAGAATAACAGCCAAAGGAGAAGGAGGAAACAACAAAGACCCATGAACCTGACCCTCAGCCTAGTTTGGGCCCTTATTACAATCTTCTTGAGGGGGGAAAATCATTCCCCATAAATTTGCAGTCCCACTTTTCTTTCAGTTGGAGAAAGAAAGGATAAGCAGCCATAGATGGATGCAAATTTCCAAATCCAAGGGGGTAGAGGATACTGGCCACATGGAGAACCAACTTAGAGAGATGGGCAGCGAATTAAGTGCTGTAAGACATAAAGAGGCAATCAGAAGATATCACATGGAAATAGAAAATGAGTTGCTAAGAAGACAGCTGCAAGAAATGGAAACAAAATTGGCATGCATGGCCAATTGGTCTATGGAGGAACTACAGTGCAAAACAACAGCAAAATCATATGGAGTATACCTTAAAGACCAGTGGCTACAGTTTTAGATCAAGACCTTGGCACAGAGAGGCACCATGCCGTTTAAGGATTATAGACAGTTCATGACCTATGTGACCAAAGTTTAGCAAAATAAAAGGCAAAGATAGCACAGTCATATTTGCATAACATGGCCCTCACTGATATGAACCTATGGGACCCTAATGCTGGGCTAGGGGACTTACAGCTAATGGCCATGGCATCATGGATGAATCATGAGGAGAAAAGGGCAACAGAAATCAAGAAGTTGATGGCAAAAGAGCAAAAATGAACCCCTAATGATTATAGCTAAGCCATCATACCCCATGGCTCTCATTAGCACACATCAGCTAATTACAAATGATCCTCAAAGTGCCCCTAAGTATATCAATGATTAGGCTCAAGCCATTGCACATTTTGAGGACATTGAAAGATTACTTGGAGATGACTGTATTCATGCTTGCATGAGGAGGTGGAATACACTGCCACACAGCTTACAGATAAGGGAGTATCACCCTCCAACAAGGATGAAAGAAGCATTAAGGAGAGTGCCACTATACAAGCATTCTATACAGAGTTTGAATGTCAATTGGATTAGCCTCAAACTAAGTCCCCCACTGCTGCTACGACTACTAGAGGGCAGCAAAGAGGAAGAAGAACAACGGTAGTGGGAAGAAGTGGACAAAAAGGCAGGATTCCATGATAAAGAAGAGGATCTCACATCAGAAGCATGGGATGTCAGTGAGGCCATCAGGGCCATCAAAGATGAGGAGATGGACTAGTTGCTCAGAGGATGAGCAACACATTCAGTAGGGGGGTGATGATGAGCCCCATAAATGGGTAATTATATGGGCTCATTTTTCCTCCTAACTTAGCTTAATCCACCATTCTCATTATTTTATTGCATGTTTTTTATTATATTTATGCTAATAGAGTGAGTTGGGTTGGTCATTATGCCTTGAAGTCTAATGTGTGTATAATGATGATTTTTGATCAATTTTGGAGACAAAATCAAGGATTTAATGAGAATTTGGCAGAATATATTCGAAGAAGACAAGGGAGAGGATTTATAGGAGTTGTCCGCCTCAGTTATGACTCCCTACTTTGAATTATCCCTCAGAAAGCTCGGAGCACAAGCAGCTATGTCAATGCACCAAAGAGGCAGCTGAGCAAGTGGAGGATAACTGTTGTCTATCTCAAGTTTTGGGACCCAACATTCCCTGATCTTAAGGGAGCTATTGGGAGCTCTAGTTGTATAAGTAGAGAGGCTTAGGGCCTCATTAGGTTGTTGGATGTTAGTCAAATTTTCACACATTTGTTGCAGCGTTGCTCTGCTCATTTCAAGCTTACTTTTGTGGACAGTTTTATGTTATGTTCTTATTATTTTGATAATGAAGATGAGATCTTTTCCGTGCCATCACTGAGTTACCTCAAAGGGCTGAAGCTCTTGGTTTAGGGCCCAATCCAAGCATCCCAACACCTCTTGTTTTGTATTTATACGTTTTTTTGAGTTTGTGAATTAGTTGTTATTAGATAGATTTCTTTCTTGTTGAAGAGTAGGTTTCTTTTGGTAATTAAGAGGGTTGTTTCCATTTTAGTTTTTGTAGCAGGTTGAACAGTGATAGGAGAAAGAATAAAAAAGGCCATCAACAAATCCTTGGCCTCCTTTCCTCCCCTTGGGACCATGAACTGAGGCCAAGACCCTCTTACTGCCACAAAAAACACAGATTTGTCTTTTCCATAGAATTTCTAGTGTTGTAGTTTGATTAAGAGGTTAATGATTTTCTTCAAATATATTTTGCCATGCTAATTTCTATTTTTGTAATACATCTCCATCCATGCTTTCTTTCCATATAACATTGATTCAACATTTATTTTCCTAGATCAGAATTTAGATAAGTTTGATGCACAGTTCTGTTTTTGTTGTAGCTACTTTCTTTGTTTGCTTCATCTCATGGTGAGTTACAGCTCGCTTGCAGCAATGTCCTCCTCACAATAAACCATCCATCACCATTTCTCTTTGATCCATGTTCCACAGGTCATCCACAGTCCCTCATAAATCTACCATAATTTTCTATACTTTTCTCATGAGCTTTCCTCTCTTTCCTTGAAAATGTCCAACCATCTTTCTCTTCCCTAATCCTTCTTGATGAACCCTATACACCTTAACACAACCTCATAGCCATTAGCTACCCTTTCCACCCATTTTCCCACCTTCAAAACCTCTAAAACAACTCTCAACAACCTCTTGTAGACCTCCTATAGATCCTCTGCAACCTCCTATAGATTTTCCTGCAGGTGTCTTTTTGAAGTCTGATTGTAGGGAAAGCCTCTAGAAGGGCACCTAGGACCTCCCAGGACCCCTTCACACCTTTGTACACCTATGAAAACTCCAAAGTCACCTCCAACGCCACAAAATCGTTGCCACATTCACAAAGAAATAAATTACATGCATGACAATTTTACCTAAAAATACATAAAAAACCAAAAATATGTTTTTTTCTCATTTCCTGGTAGGAATAGCTTGAGTAGATGAGGTTTACTTCCTAAGTAGGTAATGGCATTAATTTCATGGTTTTGAATCTCTCTTTCTGCAAAACTAGGATTAATTGGTTAATTAAAGCTTTGCTAGGTTTACTTTACATTTCAGTCTTCTTTCTCTTTCTACAAGTAGAGTAGCCTCTGTAGAGTAAGCTTTCCTTTCTTCCATCATATATAAAGCTTCTTCTAGAATTCATAGAAGTTGGCTTGATCTCCTAGTGATCTTGTGCCAGCTGACCAAGTGACAGCCTAGAGTAAGAATTAGTACTTGTGCATACAGCACCGTCGCTTCCAAGTTTATTATGAACTCCCACATTAATAAAAGTAAAGTAGTAACCCCAGGGGTTGCAGCATTATTGCTGCAATACTGGTGCTCACCAATCTTTCCTATAATGGTCAGGAATTTCCTCCTCTTCTTTCTCATCGATAATCAACATGGGCTGCTTTTGATTTTCTGAGGTTAACACTTTCCCTGATCTCAATTGGAGATCATTGACTCCAACTTGTTTAGTTTGGAATATAGATGAAGAAAGTGGGGCCATAGAATGGATCATTTGTATTTCTTTATTATTAGGATTGGGTAAAGGTTGAGCAGGTAGCTTAGAAGGTCGAAACGGTGGAGGTAAAGGTAATGGTGGCATAGGTTGACTCAGTTGAGGTAATGATGGTTGAGGCATTGGGTAATGTGCATATGTAGGAGGATATGATTGCATCGGTGAATGATAGGAATTATGTGAATGATGTGAATGGTTTGGCCCTCTCCATCCTTGTTGCCAAGATTGGGAGGGTTTTCCATATTGATATTGATTCCCATGTTTTCAATGCTGAGAGTGACCAATGTTAGGATAGGAATATGAGTGTGCATTATAACAAAAAACAATGTGGTGGAGGTTCAAGAACGATACCTGAACTTACCTGAGGCCAATTTCTTCATGCTTTCATTGCATGTAATGATTCAGATTCAGGTTGTCCCCCTTCGAATACAGCTTTTAGTCCAAGTAGGGAGGGACATTTTTTCGTGGCATGGTTATATGAACAAATTGCACATTTATTAGTCTCTTTAATATCTAGAGGACATTCCCTTAGAGGATGCTTTCTTCTACATATTGAACAGAAAATAGACAACGTTTCTTGCTCTTCTACAAGTTTTTGCTGAAGCTTCAAAGAATCTATTTGTTTACTAACAATATTCATTATTTCAATTTTCATATTGTCCATTTTATTTCCTAATCCAATAATCATAGCATCAGTAGATTTGGTTTTCCTGTTTTTATTCCGAATTCCTTTACCGAATCTATATTGGTTCCTCAAGAATTTCCTGCACAAGTCACAGATCTGATCAAAATGTTTTTGAGCAATATCCCCTTGTCCTAAAAGATTTAGATTATTCCTAGAATCATCAGTCAGTCCACGTAAGAACAAGGTTCTAATAATACCTATATCAAATTTGTGCTTTGATCTTTGAAGAATATACATGAATCTCTCCAAATAGTCCTCTAGTATTTCATCATCATTTTGCACAATAGTAAAAATTTCATCTTGGATATCTCTAGTTTTACAATATTCCTAATATTTTGATAAAAACACTTTCTTCATTTGCTCCCAAGAATTTATAGTGTTTCCTCCTAGTCCCATGAACCAATAGAGTGCTTCGTCCTTGAGAGTTGCAAGAAAAAAATTTAACTTTTGGCCATTAGATAAGTAATCATAACTTCTACACAAAATATCAAATTCAAACAACAAATAGTCTGGATCTTCATGTACCATACCATAGAAATGAGGAAGAGATGATGGTGAAATATTTTTCATTTGTGCTTGTATATTAAGATTCACAATAGGGAATCCGAAAGTAGACTGTTCCTCATTTACTTGATTTTCACCACCTCCTTCTGCGTGGTCTTCCATATCTGCCATTGTTGTTCTTCCACACGAACCTCTCTTAACATGCTAAGAAGGCTGACTATGTATTCCAACAGTCCCCTCCATCCCCTTTATGGGTTGTGTCACACTTGAACTACTACTACCAGAGCCTAGGTGGATTGTTCCAACGTGATGAGTCTGAGTTTGTTTGGAGTTTTTGCCTACAAAAGAAGCCCGATATGAGTTTTGGTTTCAGATTTGTCAGTGTTTCATTGGGCCCTAGTGGGCTTCAGACCCCTACCTCTTTTAGGCATTCATTTCAAAAAAATGAAAAACAAAATTCAAAATGTAAAAGCTACAAGTTTTAGAAATAAATTGGCAACTATGAACTCCTTCAAACAATAGAAGCACACTGCAGAAAAAATAATAGCAGTATCACCCCTATTGCAAAAAATGGAAAATTCTTACCAATTCAAATCGCCTCCCTGACAATGGCGCCAAAATGTTAGGTGCAGGAATTGCGCTTGAGCAAACTCCTCAACACTTAATTGTCAACCTGAGGGTTTCGTAAACTTAGAGATGAAGCACAGGAAATGCCAAAAATGGTATGAACTTTTCCTATTTCTAATCCTACTTCTTGAAGGGAATGTTTTGTAGAATCAGATAGAAAAAAATTGGAAAGGCAATTTACACCAAGGCAAATCTAGTGTTGGAATGTAAAAGACAATTTGCAAGTAAATCAAGTAAAGAAATTCCACACAACAAAAACAATCTTAAATTCTAAATGAAACACTATGTTAATCTCTAGATGGATGATAAGCAGTATAGTAAGTGGGCCCTTGCAGATTTCTACCTTTCTTCTGTTATTTCTCCCACACAAACAACCTATCCTTGCACAGTTGCAATATTTCTTGCACTAGTGCAGGTACAGTATTTTTGTGTAAGAGTATATTTAATCTTCCTTACTGAAGATTTATGTCTGAATGAAGGTTCTTTAAGCCTCAAGGCTTGGAGGAATCTATTCCGGTGTCAAGAGACTTGCTCTTGCCCCGAGGAAGGGTTCACTTTACTAAGTTTCTAGTTTACTTTTGAAAGCTAAAAAGATATGCTGAAAATGAATTGCAACTGTAATGAAATTCTTAATTAACTAGATGCGAGAAAGAAAATTCTTGAACTCATTAAACTTCATAAGGGAAATAAACTTCATGAGATAAAACACTTACAAAAGAATCAATCAATAGCCTAAGTACTTTTCATGTGTCAACTAGTTTTGGTACTTCACCCACAGTAATGATATTCTTTGCAAGTACAATTTGGTAGTTAATATAACTGCTTCTAGATCTTTTTAGAGATGAACTTTTAATACCAAAAATATTTACTTGATTTACTGATTCATTCACTTGCGAAATAATGGGAAATAAAATGCAGGTGAGTGATTTAATGTTTGTTGCAACGAATGACTGAGTGCGGTGCAAGCAACAACACGCATTGGTGAAGGAAAGAGTTCCTTGCATGATTTGCTTCGAAAATGAATTAAAACAGAAAGCAAGAATAAAGTAAATGTCTAAAAGATATCTTATAAATAGAAATGAACACAAATACTTTGCAAACTATGGATTTGTTCCACACATAGGCTACATAAGCTAATTTAATTTAGAACTCAAAGATTAACGATTAAACTATTTCATCACACAGCTACTACGAAATAAACACACCGTCTTCCCAAATAATGAAAGCGAGAGGGATCAATAAGCTAGTTTGGTTGGGCCCTGGCCAACCAGCTCCTTCCCCTTCTAAGGAATGCAAGATATCAACACTTAAATAACACATCAAAGACGAAATTACACGTTGTGTGTGCAAACCATAATGATCCTCTTGTATTTACTTGATTCAGAAAATTACATTACAAAGTAGTCTAGCCCTAGAATGAGGCGATAACCAAATTACATAAAACCAAAATAATAATCGATGGTTCGCTCCCATTTCTATCTACTATTTACATCATATATATCCTTCGGCTCTAAGTCGTCTACACTAATTATATATAATTTTCGTTCAGGCCTCTCAGCCAAACAGACTTAGAAACTGAATTACAAACTTGGCCAATGGTTATAACAACACGAGCATCGTTGGGCCATGGTCTATCTTTGGAGAAAAATCCTTGGATGTGTGCCACCTACTTCAGTTTATTAGCAGTTAAAATCAGAGTTGAATATAGAGATCTGTCCTCATGGAAGGTAGTTCTCATAAGCTTGGACAGTGGCGGTGCAGGAATCTTCCCGCACTAGTCAAATCATACCTTATTAACACTATGTTCCATGATTACTTCTAGGAAATCAATATTAGTTGCAAGAATATGTAAATAACATGAAATATACATAAAAAAGATTAATAAAGTATTGTATAAAATCTTAATGTAAACTATGAGCATGTGCAGGAAAAGGGTAACCATCTTGTACTAGCGCAGGAAATAAGGGTCTTGTATTAAGGTAAAATAGAGGTTGATATTAATGGAAATGGGGTAGAAAATAGGGACATTTAGGATACCAACAACATCTGCATGTGCTACCTAGAACTACAATATTGTAGAAGATTTGGCGCAAGCACCATCAACTCGGTTGGTGCTCAAAGTATTAACACCTATCCAACACAAAGGAAAGCTCTACTTTTGGAAATTGGTGGTATCAACCCTCAAGATTCCATGCTTGGAATTTTTGACATGGACAAATGTAAACCTCCCCTTTCACACCAGATTGCATTTCAGGTGCAAATATTTTCGAAAGGGTGAGGAATACATAGAACTATCATTGACAAAGGTGCTTCAACCTACATCATATCGGCTTCATGTTGGATCACCTGGGGTTATCCAACCCTCTCTCCACCGTCAAATTCCCTTGAGGCATTCAATGGCCATAAATCCATCCCAAAAGCTTACCTTGCCGACTACCCCATCACTCTGAGTGGGAAAATGTAAAGGTGGACATTGAAGTCGTAGATCGTAAACTCAACTGTAATTTATTTTTGGGCCACAATTGGACTTATGCCATGAATTCCATTGTGTATTTGTTGTTTCACCTCATCCTCTTTCCATTGGTTGGGAGAATTGTCACAGTGGACCAACTATCCTTCTACACCCCAAATTACTCCCCGTTTCCTAGCAACATTGTACCTTTAGTGGATGACATAGCTGACTCTCATGTTAGTATCGGTACCGGTCTATTGAAGGGATCTTCCCTGATGGGTTGTTTTCCTCTGTCACCACCCACGGTCCCACAAAAATTCTCTATGGTTTCATCCATTCCTCATGAACCGACCGATCCTTGGATCCTCCAAGCCCCTTCAGACATTGACACTTACAAAAAACAAATTCCGCTGTCACCAGATGAATTGGCCTACCAAACCATTCAATCTACATCTGAATCTTTGGTCACTTTGGTCATGACCAACAATACTACCTCCCCTACCATAAATTCTCCTTCTTACAATCTCCTTAATCAAGTCCTACTTTTAGACAAAGCTATTAGAGAGATCATGTGTTTTGAAGAGCGACCTTGGGAGGATTCTCACCATCATGTTTCGATATATGATTCAGACATGATTCCCATTCAAATCCGGTCATTTGATGCACCTGAAATCATTCCCTCACCTTATATGACTATCCAAACTTTGCATTTGGAAGGGAACATCGGCAATCTTTCAAAGATATTGCTCATCGATATTTCGATCAAGACAGGAATCATGGAAAACGTCCACATTGGAGCCAATCACAATCCTAAGGAAGTTGTGAGCTTCACCTACCCTTTTAAGGACTTACGCAATGTTTTCCCTTGGTCTTATAACGAAATGCATGGCACAAAAACTTCTATGGTCAAGCATGAGATCAAGAGGAATTGAGCATTCTTTTTATGGTATTTTTCTTGGTGGTTAATCTAAAAAACCTCGAGTCTTGTTCTTTGCGCTCATCAAACTACTACAAAGAAGATATGAGCATGTTCTTTTTTGGGACTTTTTCTTGATCTTCAACTAAAAAATCCCCAAGTTTTTCATCGTCGGGCTCATTAAACACTTAAGACGACAGTTCGAGAAAATCTTTTTCTCTCTTTTTCAGCCTCACTAAATTGAAAACGATCGACTGGACATTCCTTTTTGGGACTTTTTTCTCGCTCATAAAATCGAGAAAACCCTGAGTTCTTTCTTCAGGCTCGTTAAGAACTTATGAACAAGATTCGAGAATTCTTTTTAGGAACTTTTCTCGCTTGTTAAATTGAAAAAACCCCGATCTTTGATCATTAGGCTCGTTAAAAACCTACGACGACAATATGAGTGATTTCTTTTTTGGGACTATTTCTTGCTCTTAAATCTAAAAATTCCCAAGTTTTTCCCTCCTTGAGGCTCGTTAAATTTACGAAGAATGAATGAGAAGTTCTTTTACCTCTTTTTCCTCGCTCACTAAATTGAAAAAGATACCTCAAGTTTTCTTCATTTTACTCGTTAAAATTCAATGAAGGTATATTTAGTTTGTTGTTGTGTGACTCATTAAAATTTCACGATGAATATCAAGTTTACTCTGTCTCCTCGTACTCATAAATGAATGAGAAAAACATCTATTGAACATAGGTTTCTCTTTATCTGGACTTAGTATATTAACTTATGTGAAAGGAACCTTTTCTGGTATACTATTAAACCTTTGTCGCACCTGGTTAACAACTATGACAAAGGGACCACTTTGGAGTCGTTCTTTATGATATTTTCAGACTCTGTAAATATGAAAAGACCACCGATTTTTCCCATATGGACTCATTAAATTAAATTTATGAGGAATGGAGTTGCTATTTATGATCTTTTTAGACTCTTGAAACATGAAAAGACCACTGAGTTTGCCTGTCTAGATTCATTAAACTAATTAGATAGGGCATAGAGTCACTCTTTTTACGATCCTTTTCAAACTCTTAAAACATGAAAATATCGATGAGTTTACCTGTATATACTCACTAAACTAATCAGATGGGGAAAGTGGACAATACAATTTCTTTGTGTTTCGTATTGTGAAAAGAGTTTTTTGACAGCAGTCACTCCCTTGAACATGGCACTCCCTCAGATAAACCTTCCTTGTGACAACCTCTCGATATGAATCTTACCATCCAAAACCTTTATCCTCTGTTTCCTCCATCAAACCATCAAGCATATCCTATCATCATGCCCTCTGTCGCTTTGACCCAAATGCTCAAAATATTCCTCAAAAAACAATCATTCTTGTCCCATTTTGTGTCGACTGATTGTGGACACCTTATTACCTACCTTTCGACAAGTCTCTTCCTATTGACTTCAACACTCTATCTAGGAAGCAAACCCAAAAACACTTCAGTGCCTTGGTACATGCAAACATCAGTGACAAGTCACCTTGTGTTTGGTCAAGGGTTTTCATTATTGGCTCCTGGTTAAACAATTCTACAAGTGTTCGACAACAAAAACATTATTCACACTCGCTAGATTGTATTGTGCATATTGGAGACCATCACCATTATCGGTGGCCATCCTCGCATCTGTTAATGATCTCCATTATTGACTGGTAATCAGATTATTTCATGCATGTTCGACGTCAACACCTATATTCACATGTATTGATCTATGATGTTGTGGTGAAGTGGAAATCAAGACCTTGGGTAGAGGCTTGCATCACGCAGCCTTGGTTCCTCTCCCAAGTTGTGTTTATTGTTTTTTGGAGACATCTCATCAGAATGATCCTATTATGACACGGGTTCTACATTGTGCTTCTCAACATCTAGCATCATCATATCTCTTTACTGAGAAAATCACTCTGAAATAGCTACTGAGAGTGGGAATTTCTAACTCAGCACATGATTTTAGTTGTTTTATATATGTTTTGTATCAGGTTTCTCATATAGACCGAAAAGGATAGTTAAATATAAAGTATTTCAGCCATCATCACAGCCTCTGATCTCACACTTTAGGGGCATATGTTATACAGGAAAATGACCTCCTCGCCAACTCAAAGGAGAAATACATTATGACTAAAGGACTGACCAAGTTCATAGGCCCAGTTGTCAAGCTAATGTTTTCTAAACACTAGCAACTTGCTTTATAAAGCTTCGTAGCAAGGCTAAGGGTGTGTTAGTGCCTAGGGTAACTATGTCTGTTACCTTGGAAGAGAGTTAGTGAACCTTAATGAGTTTCTATGGGTCAAGGGAACAAGTTGACCAAGAAATATCCCAATATTCTCTCCTAAGTTAGCTCACAAAAGCAGGGAAACATCAAAACTCAACCTGTTTGGAGAAATTACTAATTCCTAATGGAGTATACAAATAGGAAAGAGCACAAAGGCATGTAAACATCACTGCTTTTGCCTAATGGAACTCATGAAGGACTTGGAAAACCTATCCTCACATGCTATATATGCAAGGCTAGGACCATTGTAAAAGATGTCGAAACATTTGAGATGATTTCCTATTTAACTGTCACGCAGAGTCTCAGACTAAGACATCAGAAGAGGTTAAGAAGGGAGAGAGAGAGAAAGGAGCTGGAGGGGTAAGGGAAGGCTGATACAATCGATGGTTGTAATCACTCTTTCTACATCAATATAGAACTGCAATTGTGTTGTCCACTCCATGATGTTGGTAGTATAACTTGTTTATATGTTTATGCAACATTGTTAGCATGAGTGGCTTAGATATATGCAACTAGATATCTTTATATGTTCATGCATTGTTTATCAAGGTTTTATGTTGTGATATTACGCTTGTCTTTTCTATGTGCAGGTTTTGATCTGGAGCTAGCTCAGGGGTCTTCCACCTAGCTACATTGCGCTCTCCAGCAACACCACACTAAGACTCAAGGTAATAAGTCCTTCTCGCTTTGATATTCATTTGTTAAACATAGATATGGATACATATTTGTGATAGTTGTAGCTAATTTGTTTATCTTCCAAGGATCCCCAGAAGATCCTTGAGGGTTTCTACATCACCAAACACTCGTGCATTAATCCCTATAGCAGTGGGCCTTGACATTCCCCTTTATGACTATTCACTTATCCTCATGACTCTTCATTTACTATATGACTGTTACATCCAACTATCGACACTTGAACTTTCACTTGACAAGACATTACATACAACCTTCACATGTACCCATGTGAGACAAAATAGGCTTGAGCAAGCCATGCAAGACAGTACTATGACTCAGACAACTGTGGAAAGACCAAGTCTTCGACATCCTCACGATGGTCAATAGTGGTGAACTGATGCCAAGCTTGGTAGTCCGCGATGGTGTCTGTGTACTCTGTGGTGACATCTTTGTGGAAATGAACTCTTGCCTCCATAGCATCTAGGTACACTACTCAAGCTCCTCTATCCAACTTGTTTGATAACATGCGCATCATTGTCTTGAGTGTGGCCAGACTAGTGACATACTAATGCATGGTGTCTGCACTAATCACCAAATTTGCGCTAGTGGCTATGTGCATCAAATCTTCAAATTAAGAGTCAAGCTCCATTCAGACCTGTGCCTTTGTCTTTGCTTAGGTGAGTGTCCCAATAGATGGGTTCATGTGTGGGCACATAACAACATCCATCCTGCTAAATACTCATGCATGGGAAGACTGTAGACTAGTGATGAGCTGTGGGAGGTCTTCATAGTTCTGGATCTGACTATTGATACGTGTCTTCAGCTCGACCGCTCTGGGCTTCATCATCTTGGGCAAGTGTAACGGGGATCTCTTGTATCTCTTGTATGCACGTTTGACAAGATACATTCTCTCCTAGCACATCATTGTTACGAACTATTGAGATGGACAACAACTTTATGCATGGTGTAAAACTTGGAATACAATGCCTGCATGACTGACTCAAGGGACAATAATTCATCTAGTATTACCTTCTTCAACTCTGTTTGGAAGATTTTGTAACCAATTCTCCTCCCAGCTTGGCCATTTGTAACTCCTTAACCATTCGCTTGTTCTCTGCTGTCAGGAAGCGAACACTCGAGCTAGTGGCTTCGACATATGCTCTGGTAGCATCGACCAATGTTGTAAGATGTTTTCACACGTCAAACATGATCACTCATTCCTTAAACTACGCAGGAGATGTGTTGTCATCTGGAGTAGACACTCTATGAGATTTCAAAACTCCCTATTGTGACTCCTCAAATGAGATGTTGTGCATATCTCCTTTCGAATTGTTTCCAAGGATCTCGGTGTATCCTTTGTCGCCTAGGACTTGCTCTGCTTTTGCATACAATGAAGCTGGTAAGTCGACCTCCTGGTGGTAAGGCATGAAGTCGATGTCTTGCTCTAACTCCTGTTTCTCCATATCCATATCCATCTACTCAAGTACTTGTTCAATCTCTTGAGAAAGGTCCTACTCAAGCGACTCCTCACTTTGCCTGCTGGGTGCCAACTATTCAGATGATTCTACTACCTCTATGGGCGCAGTTTCATCTATCTGTACATGTTGCACCCTGTGTTGTACCTATTCTTTTTGCGCTTCCTTCTCCTCTATATGCAGCTCTTGTTCCTTCCGTAGTTGGTCCTTCAACTCATGGAACTCCTTCTCTGTTTCCTCCATTCTTCGTTTTTCTCTCTCCCTTTGTGCATTCCTCTTATTGCGTTATTGCCTCTTTGACTCTATTGCCAAAGTTGGTTTCTTCACAAGTGGGTCTGCTTGGAACTTATAGCTTTATTCCTCCTCCATGCTATCAACAATCTTCCTCTTGACTTTATCGCGCACCGTTATTTTTACCTTTGTTGATGTTGTTATTGTTGGTGCTCTCATGGATGCTCTTTCACGTTGCTTCGCTAACCATTCCACTGCAATTCCGACTAGTTCATTGGACCTCAAGAAGATGTAACAATATCTCAATGGGTCCTCCTCCACCCAATGACATGCCCCTTGGAGAAATAGTACTGTCACGCAGTAATATTTTACAAAACAATGCGGGTCATATGGATTGTAGCTTCGAATGTTGAAATTATATTTCTTGATCTCTTCTGCTTCGACGTCACAATGCTTGAAATTTTGTATCTCATATAACGTGATCCGCAAAGGAAGAGCGGGTCAAGGTGCCTTCTTCTTCCAGTGCAGCCTAGCTAATAGTCTAGCTGTGATGTGGTATGATACTTCCTACATGATGAGCTTGTCCAACGAAAATTTTTGCAAAACATGTGGAGACTTCTCTGTGCTCTACATCCCTATGAAGGTGTAAGATAGTGAGGCATACCAATCTATTATGTCGAGCAATGCCTCCATTGTTTCCTTCAACATGCAACATGAATCCTGCTCAAATATCATCTTGTATATTGGGATGACAAAATGATCTGACATTTGTGTGATAACTCCTCTGAAGCTGCATTAGGACAACATTTTACTATAAGTGTTGACAGAGATCGCCAGCGATGTCCATGCCCACTTCGAGCCTGGGAACTCCTGACAGGCACAGATTGCATCCAAGATGTAATCGGACATGTAGATTTCTTCTTGTTGACCTTTCGACAGTTTTCAAGCTCTTGTTACATGTTCCTTCAGCTTATGAGCCAACATGTCAAACCAATTGCATGCTTTCGCTTCACTGTCCAGTTGGTCCAACACGATCACCCAACTTTGCGGGAAGGTCTCCATCGTCTCTTGTCCATATAGGTGACATAAAAATATGACCAAGTATTGATACGCCTTCCATAGTATCTTTTTCTTGTAAACCTGGTTGGGTGTCATCCTGAATTTGGTTGACTCCTTCACCCATTTCTTCAAGATATCCTTAGAGTTGTCATTGTTGTTGGGTATGTTGAAGGGTGTCTCCATCTTGATCACTAGATTCGACATACGGTAAATATGTTCATAATCCTATTCCCTGAAGGTAACAATCTTCATCCCACTGACACTACTCAATGTCATCGTCTCACGATCAGTGTGTGAGACGATCCAATGTATCATGTTCGCACATGGGAACACATGATACCTACATGCAATTTGGTACAAGCCGAACTCGTGAATGTTCACATAGACTTGGTGGTCTTCGAGGTCTTCCGCAAATGTACTTGCAAATTCATCATTGACCTCTTTCAATTTCAACTTGATTTTATTTTCTACAATCAGCTTGGTGTCTTCATAGATCGACAAAATTGTAGACACTCACTCAACTGCTACTCCAGTTGCACTTCTGTTAGTTTCCTTTGTTCCTACTCTCTTGGAGGCCATTAATCCTGAAATGTTGAGAGGCAGACAAACACCTGCTAGATCTAGAGAAACGGTGATATGCATGAAAAAATATCTGTTAGGTAAAACCAAAGCAAACTTGAGGAATGACATACAACACACCCGAGGATTGACTGGCAAGGATTGCGTAATTTTTCCTGGGAGGGTGGGAGACTGGCTACCAAAACTACACAAAAGGTAGTCTGGACTGCTCGGAGGCTAGTTGAATGCTACAATTTAATAATTTATAATACATACTATCCTATTGGGTGTTGGGATTGCGGAATGTGAAGTTTCAACTGGCAAGGGTTGCAGGCCCGGTGACTGTATTGAGCAATTTTTCGGGCCAACGGTCACTTCCACTCAGAATTACACAATGCAAGACTGAAGGATAGTCACTAGGAAGAAATTTACATTTTATGGGAGGAGGGCAGAGCCTTCCCTCATAGGATTACATAATGCTATCTTAGTGAGGTAGAGTCCGGGCCAGGATTGCCCAGACCTGCCGATGGGAAACTGAAAGAAAATGGGCATGTGAATTCATGGTGATGCTGAGTGTAAGCAAGAGTGAATGATCGTACATGCAAAAAATGAATGCAATATTCAGGACACAAAACGACATGCATGTGTGTCAAGCGAGTCGCTGAATCAGCGATCATTTGTGAAAACAATGTCATGGATGCGACAACAATGAGATGCTAACGAAAACTGAAATGGTGCTAGTACAAGCTTATATGCATGAAAACGATAACAAGTGTTCACATAAATCAAGCAGATAACACTCATACATGCCAAAACACAAAAAGCAACAGAAATGATGCAAAAGACAAGTTAAGTGGATTGATGAGAAAATAGTTGAGCTGGATGTGTCGAAGAGTCCTGGATGTGTTGTGGGATGTTAAAGCTCCAATATTGATGTGAAGAAGTGACCTTTGAAGCATCGAATAAATAAGTTTGAGGCTCATGATGCGCATACCACAAATCTAGGAAAAGCGACACTTGGATGAAAGGTTCTAAAATGATCTTTGCATGTAACCTCCAGCTACTAAAAATAACTCCCTAAGATCTAGGGATGCTTTTTGCATATTTATTTTTTCTATCTCAGTAAAAGGAGCCCAAGGATGCAAGTCAATTTTTCTCGGTCCCGAGTGGAACTACTCAACTTGATGGCACATGCAAAAACCTGCTTTCATAAGGGATAAATTTTTTCATTTCTGGGAGTGAGCTGGGCTGGCTACCCAAAGGGATTGCGCAATTTCTGGGTTGAGCAGCTGACTGCTTCCCAGAATTGTGCAATTTCTGGGCTGAGCAGTCATGCTGGGACAGATTGCGTAGTTTTCTTAGGGAAGGTTGACTGATACGATTGCACAATTTCTGAGCCTAGCAGGTTGGGAGTCAGATTTGCGCAATATCTTGAGGGAAGACTAGTTCCCCTCCATAATTGCATAATTTCTTTAGGGAGCTACCCATCCAGCAGCTAGACCAAATCCGAGGAAGCATCCTGTGAGGGGAATGCAACATGCTATCATGGATAGGTTATTATGTTGCTTGAAAATCATTGAAGTTCATGTACTTGACAATGCAAGACATGTTCTTGAGGATGGTTGGTAGGGAGGCTCCAAAACGAACCTAAGGAAAAATTTTGGAGGGTGCTTGTAGCCACTACAACAAAATCATACATGCAACTCAATACATACAAGAAATACCTATTGTAGTTGTTTATCCCAATTTCCACTTGTGCTTTCCTACTCTTCCATTTCCTTCTTGCTCCAAATCGCAAGTATGCCACACTCCTCCAAGAGTGCTCCAAGGAAACATTGTGTCCAAGAGTATGAGAGAGAGAGAGAGTAGAAAATGAGAGTTCCAAAATTAAGCTAACAAAAATCTACAAATTGATCATCAGAATCCTTATTATTAATGAGGTCTCTGGTTTCTTCAATTTCCAACTATTTTCCTTCGTTTTCCTCCTCACATGCAACATGTGACCTTTCACCTTCCTTTTATCCTAATTTCCATTATTTTCACAAATGAAATGCCAATAAATGTCTCATGCCTTTCCAAAACCTTTTCCATTGCCTTTGCAACTTTCCATAGTCATTAATTAATCACAAATGATCCCCATCACTATGTTTTTTCCGAACATTCAATTCGGAATATGTGCCCCATGACCATGGTTATTATTTTTCCTTTATTAACTTTATTACATAGATTTTTGACCAGGGCTATTACACAAATATTCCATTTCATTAACCATGGCACTTTCCATTGTTTGGCATCCTCTAAATATACTACCTCCCTGATAGTTTTGGGACCATCATCAGTAATAGATAAATGAAAATTTGAATAGAAAGCATATTTCCTATACCTTTCTGGTTGCCTTATCTCTCGAACTCATATTCTCAAAAATGGATTTTGTGGCTCTTCCTCTTCTAATTATTTTTCTATTGTAGAGTCTGATTCTTCCTATTCCTCCTTTTGTTCATTCTCTGTCTTCTCAGGTTCCTTTGGTAGGATTTCATGTTTAATAACATATTTCACCTCTCTAAACACCACATCTCGGTTGTACACAACCTTCCTTGTTCCTAGGTTCCAAAGCTTATAACCTTTTAAACCATCCGTATACCCAATAAAGATGCACCTTTCAGATTTACTATCCAACTTGGTTCTTTTCTCCTTTGGAACATGTACATATGCATCAAAATCAAATACCCTCATATGTGAAAGAGAGGGTTTCTTACCAATGCATAACTCATGTGGAGTCTTATCCTCCAACACTGATGAAGGTGATCTATTAAATATGTAGTATCCACTGCCTTTGCCCAAAATTCCTTCCCTAATCCAACACCACTGGGCATGCTTCTATCCCTTTCCATGAACGTCTTGTTCATTCTTTCTACAACAACATTTTATTGTGGTGTGTATGGAGTAACCTTATGTCGTTCTATACCACACTTCTTACAAAACTCTTCAAATTTCTTCTTGCAATACTCTCCACCATTATCTACCATCAACACCTTAATCTTATGATTTGTTTGATTTTCCACCAGAGCCTTAAATTCTTTCACCCTATCAAAGAGTTCAGATTTCTTCCTAAGGAAATATATCCATGTATTCTTCGAGAATTCATCTATAAACGAGATACAGTACACAAAATTACCTATTCATGGAATAGACATAGGTCCAAACACATCACTATGCACAAGCTCTAATATCATTTTCACCCTCTTAGCAACCGAGGGAAAACTCACCCGATTTTTCTTCCCATATACAGAATGTTCACAGAAATTAAAATCTAGAGAGAAATTAGAAATAACTTATATCATACCATTACCTTGCAGTATTCAAATGCCCTTTTCTCCAATATGTCCAAGACTTTGATGCCATAGCATGATTTTTTCTCTAGATACCACCAGATTTTATGCTTCACTTTCAAGAACCACAGAACTGTTGCACCCATTAATAACATTTCTACCCATAATCTTATACATAGTTCCAATTTGAACTCCCCACATCAATACTAGTGCTCCCCAAACCATCTTGCATATATATTTATAGTAGCATTTTATTTACACCTGCACCATCCATATTGCTTACGAAAATCATATTTCTGGCCAATGTAGGAATATGCAGAACACCAGGAAGTGTTTTACTCCTTCCACCTTGCAACTTCATCTTGACTTTTTTGCGTCCAATAATTCTAGTGTTCCCGTCATCCACTAAGAAGAAATCACCACCATCATATTTCTCGTACTTGCAGAACCATTCCTTATGGGGCATGAAGTGAAAGTATGCATCTAAGTCAATCAACCATGCCTGATGATCTACATGTGTACTTAGAGAAGAAGCTAATTACACATTCCCACCTTCATCTAAGGTGGTTTTTGCCTCTGCAGAAGGAACATCATAAGATCCCTTTCCTTTCTTAGGAGGTTTATATCTATATTCCTTTTTGTAGTGCCCTTTATTTTCGCATTTCTAGCACACCTTTACAAGTTTTCTTGGATATTTTGATCTCCCTCTAGATTTAGATCTTCCACCCAAGGAGTTATTTTTGTTTCTATCCTGGGACCTTCCTTGTATAGACAAGGCATATCCATGTTGGCTCTCCATATATTTCCATATAATCTCCCTCGAAAACTAGGATGACAATATTTCATCAAAGTTCAGGGTAGTTGTATTGCTACCTATAGCAACAACCAGACTATCCCATGAATCTAGTAGAGAAATGTACTTATCTTCATCTAAAATTCTTATATCAACAGATAAAAACTAGCTTACCACGGTATTAAAGATGTTCAGATGCTCTGTTACCAAATCTCCATCCTTCATCCTCAAGTTAGACATCTTTTTCCACAGGAACAATTTGTTCAACAAAGACTTAGATTCATAAAAATTCTATAACTTGTCCCACAAAGTCTTTGTCATAGCTTACCCTAATACATTAAAAAATACTTAATCTAAGATACACAACTGTATTGTTCTCTTTTCCTTCTGATCCAACTTTGCCCACCCTTTTGTTGACATTGTAGTTGGTTTAGTGCCCGGATCTACCACGATCCACTAATCTCTATCCATTAAAAAATCATCCATATTGAGCTTCCACAACTCAAAACTTTTTCCATTGAATTTCTCGATCTCCACATTTCCACTATTCACCATATTTTTCACTGCGAGAATCGATCCAATAGATCTCCCATTCAACAGGGTCTACCACAAGCTTGAGCAAAACACCTCAGCAACAAAGGCATCCCATTGAAGACAAAACAAATCTAATACCAAATGTAAGATTTGACTCTATACATAAATTACCTGAAAACAAAATCTTCAAAGAGAAAAATAAATAATGGTGAGAACATAAAACAAATATACATAGAGATTTTCCCATGGATCTCAAAATCAGGACTGCTAGTTTGATTTTTCATTATATTCCTTTCAATGTTACAATACATATATATATACATGTCGAAGCATTCATAAACCCCAATCCATTAACCTTGGTTCCCTTGACTGGATCTACAAAATACCATTGGCAGAAAACCATCATGCCCAAAAGCATGTGCAAAACCATTGCACAAAATCACGATTAGGTATGCTCCCTATATTTGGATCCTCCTCCCATCCTTGGGTTAGCATAAAACAAAAATTTGGGGCACTTTCTTGGACCTGGTGCAGGGGGGCTACCACCCCCTGCAAAACCCCTAATAGGAAAGCTTGCCTCCACCTATGTGACCCCCCCGCTATGCCCGGTGCAACATATAATGCGTGAATGTAGTCATGGAAAGAATATAACACATACCCAACAAAATAATTAAATACATAATGTTCTATTTCCACCTTCTAAAATATCCTTCCAAATAGAAAATCACATACAAGTGTAAAGAATCATCTAGCAACACTATAATCAAGACTCCAACAATTCCACCATTGCTTCCACAGACAAGATGTGAATTGTCCAAAGAAATAACATGAGTATTATATATATATATATATATGCTTTTCTCTTGAAGATAGATTGTTGATCTCTTTAACCAAGGCTTTATTCCACCTTTATTTCCGAGGAAAAATATGAAATGTTAGAATGAGAGTTTCAAGTGGATATTTTTGTATCTTGTAACTTGTTGTAATGCTAGCTATTATAAGAAAAACGATTCTATTGCCAAAATCTTGATAACTTGAATTATTACTTATGGAAGGAACAGATTTTGTAATGCTATTTAAAATCTATCCGCAAACGATGTCCGATAGAAATAAAGTAAACTTCCAACACCCATGTAGCTAGGTTAAAATTTTCTTTGGTATTGGTTATTCCTAGAATAACTTACAATTTTTTATGGTGAAAGTAAGAAATTTACCTCACATTTAGATGCTAAAATGAAATTACTCTATTCAAATTGTTATTTTTATAACTACAATACTTTTCGAAGTGGTTACCTCAAACTATTAAAAAATATTGTGAGAATTTTGGCCCAACAACCTAAAATAAGTGACTTTCCATCCTCTTTTTCATCAACAATGAACTCGTTATGGCAAATCAAAAATCATGACCACTCTAAAATAAACAATATAAGTATCATAGATTCTAGTCGGTAGTTTAACACATCAAAAGCTTCAAAGACGTCAATGTCAGGCTGAGAATGGTACATATAAATGTACTCCAAATATCTATTATATTATGAAAAATTCACATAACAATTGCAATTTCTTTGGCATCCAAACCAAAATGATCTTGTCCATCAAAATTATAGTAGTATTTGTGTCAAGCTCAACAACTATTATTAGGTTTTTCCTTTGTTCAATTAATAATTCAGTCACACTAGGCACGCCTACAAATGCATCCCTTAAATTATCTAATTCAACAAGTTTCATGATCACATCTACAAAAACCTACGAATTGGAATTTTTTGCAAGTTAGTAACATGAAAATTTAGCAACATTGACTAGTTTTAAAGAATTACAACTTAGGTTTCTTTTTTAGCATCCATCAATAGACAAATAAATTCTAAATATAACACTCATTCCAGAACAATGACCTATGGAGAATGTATGTCATTATGCTAACAATAACGAGAAATGTGAGGAAACATTTCTTCAATATTACGAGAAAAGATAAGGTGTATGGATATGAATCTAGGCTAGTTGTGCAAAACTACGTGGAAATAATGACTTGGAGTAATGATAGTGATGGAAGCTGCACAAAGCTTGGCAGAGGAATGAAATCTAATTGAAATAACGATTATTTCCTTATGCTCCAATGCATGTGTCTTGAGGGTGGAAATAAGACCTTCAATTAATGAATGATTTAGATGATTATAAATTGGCTTTTATAATCATGTTTACACATATAGAGAGAGAGTATATTGGTCAAATCTCAACTAATAAAAATTAAAAAAAGAAATCGATTGCTATAGTGTTATCTTGGTATGGATTAATAACATAGATTTATGTCAAGTTTATATAAAGAAAAATAAAATTATTTAAATTAATAAATTTCTTGTACTTTTATTTTTTATTGTAAATGATATGTTTAATTTATTGCATTTTTCATGTAAAGATGACATATAGCATTTAACCAATATCGATAATAAAAATGTTTAATACCGATTATATATATATATATATATATATATATATATATAATATTTTAAAAAATAATGTTATATATAGAAAGAGAGTCCTATGGATATATGTTCTCTACTTCCAAATATGGTTAGGAAATGTATTAATATCTTAATGTCTATAATGTAAACCATAAATAAAATATTTCAATGTCAACTATGTATATATTATATAAAACAAACAGAATATATATATATATATATATATATATATATATATACTTTAAAAAATAATGTTATATATAAAGGGAGAGCCCTATGGATATATGTTCTATACTTCCAAATATGATTAGGAAATGTATTAATATTTTAATTTCTAGAATGTAAATCATAAATAAAATATTTCAATGTCAACTATGTATATATTATATAAAATAAAAGTATATATATATATATATATATATATATATATATATATATATATATATATATATATATATATATATATATATATATATATATATATATATATATATATATCCTTGAGGGTTATTCAAATTGATCGAGTCTTTGTAGTTAAGTAACTCTACTATTGAGAGGTTACCAGTTCAAATTGTAGAAATTCTCGTTGTAGATTAACCTAATTATGCAATGTAACTAAAGCAAAATACTTAATCTACTTCTACAATCAATCTTGTGGAAGCTTAATCGATTTGAGCAAGTTCAAATAGAACACATATAATAGAGAAGAAGAATCAATACACATGAAACATAGAAGAATATCTGGGGAAAGCCTCAGCTAACAAACCCACTATTTGTATTATCATAGAAGGTGAAAATACATCAGGATTACACAAAGCTTTAGCTCTCACAGCTAGTCAGCTCTCAGTACAATGCTCCTGGATGCTCACATGCAAACAAGGCTTCTCACAAACCTTCTCCTCTACACTCCAAGCCACCTATTTCCTCGCATTATTTCTCCTGGGTGATCCTATTGTTACCAAGTGTAACACTGATCACTCACACTGATCTCACACCCTGTAAAAATGCACAATCTCAACTAACCTTGTTCCTTTTGCATGCATGAGTTTCCTTTATAGGAAAATCCCTCCAACGGATAGTACAATGTCCCTGTCTTTAATCTCAACCGAGTCTTTGTCTGAACTAACATGCATGAGTTATTTATGAGAGAATCCTTAGTTATCTGGAGTACACTAGTTGCACGCATGCATGGATTAAATGATTGAACTCACAATTGGTTCCTCAAACTGTTTGGAACTAATTTAATTGGACTTAACTCAGTTAACTGAGATAACTAATTACAACTCCAATACAACTCATCCTTATCTCCAATACAACTCATCCTTATCTCCTTAATTAAGGGAGAATCTCATTAATTTAAGGGATAACTGTTGCATGACTTCACAGAGACTTCTAGCTTGAATTTCTCCAACTAATTAACTCAATATTAATTAATTAATTATTTTTCAAGTAGTTGATGAAACTAAATTCGAATTTTAATTCTCAATTTTAATTCAAGGACAAATTAAAATTGGAATATTCTATTTTTGGCATTTCTATTTTTAGCATTTCTTGTTGCTATTTTCAACAAAAATTATCTTGACACTCTCGGGGCTAGGCTCGTGTTTGAGCCAATAAGTAGAATATGATTAGGAAATATTAATATTTTAATGTCTACAATGTAAATCATAAATAAAATATTTCAATGTCAACTATGTATATATTATATAAACCAAAAGTGTATATATATATATATATATATATATATATATATATATATATATATATCCTTGAGGGTTATTTAAATCAATTGAGTCTTTGTAGTTAAGTACCTCTACTATTGAGAGGTTACAGGTTGAAATTATCTTGTCACTCTTGGGGCTAGGCTCGTGTTTGAGCCCATAAGAAGAATGAGAATTATATATATATATATATATATATATATATATATATATATATATATATATATATATATATATATATATCTATATCTATATCTATATCTATATAAGTGTGTTGCTAAAAGTGAACGTAGATTCATTTTAACTATGAATGTACCAAGAGTCAAGATGATCAAATATTTGGAAGAAAATCTTTACTTAAATTTTGCATTTAAAAAAAATCACCATGAGAGATTTAATCCCTTTGCACTTGGTATATCCAAGTTAAGTTTTTTCTATATTGGTCTTTGATAATGAGAGTTGGAAAAATTCTAATGGTTTATTCGAAGTGAATTTAAATTGTTTTTTATATTTTAATAATATATTATAAATAAGCTCGTTGGGTGTAGGATAAACATTGACAAGGTCTTCTATTAAGTCACTCAGTAATCAACCATGTTAAGAGCTAGTGCAGCCCAGATTGGGTGCCATGTCAGAGTGATTTTAATAACCCAAGATGTCATCGAGTAGTGATCACTCAAAACACATGTTAGGTGTACCAATCATCTCAAGATCCAAGCACATGTTAAGTGTATCAATAATCTCAAGATCCACACACAGAATTTTTTTTAAAGAACAATGACCTATGGAGAATGTATGTCATTATGCTCACAATAACTAGAAATGTGAGAAAATGTTTCTTCAATATTACAAGGAAAAATAAGGTGTATGGATATGAATCCATACGAAGGTTGTGCAAAACTAGGTGGAAATAATGACTTCGAGTAATGATAGTGATGGAAGTTGCACAAACCTGAGCACTGGCATGAATTTGATTGAAAGAATGATTATTTCATTATGCTCCAATGCATGTGCCTTGAGGGTGGAAATAAGACCTTCAATTAATGAACCAATCAGATGATTATAAACCATATTTTATAATAATGTTTATATATGCATGCATACATACATACATACATACATACATACATACATACATATATATATATATATATAGAGAGAGAGAGAGAGAGACAGAGAGAGAGAGAGAGTATGTTGGTCAAATCTCAACTAATAGAAATTAAAAAAAAAATCAATTGCTAGAGTGTTGTCTCTAGGGATTAATAACATAGATTTATATCTAGTTTACATAAAGAAAAATAAAATTATTTAAATTAATAAATTTCTTATACTTTTATTTTTATTGTAAATGATATGTTTAATTTATTTCATTTTTAATGTAGAGTTGATATATGACATTTAACCAATATTGATAATAAAAAAAATTAATATAGATTATATATGTAATATTTTAAAAAATAATGTTATATATAGAGAGTCCTATGGATATATGTTCTCTACTTCCAAATATGATTAGGAAATATATTAATATTTTAATGTCTAGAATGTAAATCATAAATGAAATATTTCAATGTCAATGATGTATATATATATATAAAATATAAGTATATATATAAAAGTGTGTTTCTTAAAACGATGAATGTACCAAGAGTCAAGAGGATCAAATATTTGGAAGGAAATCTTTACTTAAGTTTGTTTCTAGATTGGTATTTTATAATGAGATTTGGAAAATTTTAAAGGTTTATTCGAAGTGAATTTAAATTGTTTTTTTTTTATATTTTAATAATATCTTATAAATAATCTCATTGGGTGTAGAATAAACACTGATAAAGTCTTCTATTAAGGTAGTTTAAAATATAGTGGGAAAAAATCAACCAAGTTAAGGGCTAGTGTAGCCTAAGTAGGGTGCCATGTCAGGGTGATTTTAATAACTCAAGATGCCCTTGAGTAGTGCTCACTCAAAACACATGTTAGGTGTACCAATCATCTCAAGATCCACACATATGTTAAGTGTACCAATCATCTCAAGATCCACACACACCAAAATTTTAAAGAACATTGACCTGTGGAATAAGTGTGTCATTATGCTCACAATAACCAGAAATGTGAGCAAACTTTTCTTCAATATTGCGAGAGAAGATAAGGAGTATGGATATGAATCCATATGATGATTGTGAAAAATTAGGTGGAAATAATGACTTGGAGTAATGATAGTGATGGAGGTTGCACAAACCTTGGCATTGGCATGAAATTTGATTGAAAGAATGATTATTTCATTATGCTCCATTGCATGTGTCATGAGGGTGGAAATAAGACCTTCAATTAATGAAGCAATTAGATGATTATAAATTGGCTTTTATAATAATGTTTATATATATATATATAGAGAGAGAGAGAGAGAGAGAGAGAGAGAGAGAATATTGGTCAAATCTCAACTAATAGATTAAAAAAAACTTGATTTCTAGAGTGTTGTCTTGGTAGGGATTAATAACATAGATTTATATCAAGTTTATATAAAGAAAAATAAAATTATTTAAATTAGTAAATTTCTTATACTTTTATTTTTTATTGTAATATGTTTAATTTATTTCATTTTTAATGTAGAGTTGATATATAACATTTAACCAATATTGAAAATAAAAAAGTTTAATACATATTATATGTATAATATTTAAAAAAATAATTTTATATAGAGAGAGAGAGTCCTATGGATATATGTTCTCTAGTTCCATTAGGAAATGTATTAATATTTTAATGTCTAGAATGTAAATCATAAATAAAATATTTTAATGTCAACTATGTATAGATTGAGTCTTTGTAGTTAAGTACCTCTACTATGGAGAGGATACAGGTTCAAATTATCTTGACAGTCTGAGGGCTAGGCTCGTGTTTGATCCAGTAAGAAGAATGTGAATCACCCTGACATGGCACCCAACCTGGGCTACACTAGCCCTTAACATGGTTGATTTTTGCCCACGGAGTGCCTTAATAGATGGTTGATTTTTGCCCACTGAGTGCCTTAATAGAAGACCTTGTCATTATCTATTCTACACCCAATGAGCTTATTTACAAGATATTATTAAAATATGAAAAAAAAAATATAAATTCACTTCGAATAAACCATTGAAATATTTCCAACTCTCATTATTAAAGACCAATCTAGACAAAACTTAACTTGGATCTACCAACTGCAAAGGGATTGAATCTCTCATCTTGATTGTTTTTTAATGCAAAGCTTATGTAAATATTTGATTCCTCTTGACTCTTGGTACATTCATAGTTAACATGAATCTACTTCATTTTTAGCAACAAACTTCTCTCTCTCTCTCTCTCTCTCTCTCTCTATATATATATATATATATATATATATATAAATATAAATTTGACATTGAATTATTTTATTTACGATTTACATTCTAGACATTAAAATATTAATACATTTCGTGATCATATTTGGAACTAGAGAACATATATCCATATGACTCTCTATATATAACGTTATTTTTTAAAATATTATATATATAATCCTTATTAAACTTTTTTTATTATCAATATTAGTTAAATGTTATATATCAACTCTACATTAAAAATGCAATAAATTAAACATAAAATTTACCATAAGAAAGTAGAACAATGATTATAAATTATATAATTGTGTTAAGTAAGTTAAAGATTATCGGTCATATCAAATTTTACCCAAATATATTTTATTAAATTAACTAATTGCATTAATTAGGTTAAAATATTTTTACTGAATAGAAAATTATAATTGAAAAATATAATATCTTCATAATATCATTCTCCCATTTATGTGAATACAATAAATATTATTGTTCAAAGAATGGAATAGAGGTAACTGGTTTTTTCACTTTTTATATTTTAGGTAAATTTGTTTAAAAAGGTTGTAATGGCAATCTTCAGTCATGCTCTTCTGCAATTATTTTTAATATAATAACTTTTAACATCATTTAAAAAACAAAATAACCAGTGACTAAGATGTCACCGAACTCAACATTTAAGTTTATTAAAAGAGACTCCTACAGACATAGATGCACACAAATGTGGAAAAAAAAGGTGGAATAACCACATTTCCAAAAAGGAAAACAAATATTTGTTACCACATTAAACAATAATGTGGTATTAGAGTGAATAGGGTTTCACTAGATAAAAAGTGGATTTTTGCTTTAAACACAGGTCTCAGAATAACATCAAATGTTTACATAATCATAATTTAATTGCTTTTCAGCAACACTTTCCAAAAAATAAAAATGTGACTCAAGCGAAGGGGAAGGCTCCAAATTTGATAATGGTATCCTATTCCAAGCACTAAAAATGAATTTTTCCATGCATAGTAGAAATTCCACAATTGGAGAGCCTGTTAGCCTGATAATTCTAGTGCATGAAAATATGATAGAAAGAAATTGAGTGGAAACATGACTTCATAGAGGTGTTCTGGTCCAACTAGTGGCATAGAGATGGAACAGTAAGAAAGGACTTCCCCAAGGCCTAGTTTTCCTTCACTTCTAATCTATAGTAACCATTATTTCCTCCGCCATAAGGCACAATGCACATATGAGAGTATACCAAAATTTCAACACTTCAGCCCTCATATTCATGCCCAAGCTAGTAGACCACTTTCCCAAGGCCTAGTTGATAGTCACCTTCGAATCTCTAGTGACCCTTATTTCCTCCACCATGAGGCACAATGCACATATGAGGGTATATCAAAAGGCCAACACTTTAGCCCTCGTATTCCTGCCCAAACCAGCAGACCAGTAAAGTTTTATCTCCTAGAGGGAGGGAGGGAGAGAGAAATAACTACACCACAGCCACACATCCCATCCATCGAAGCCCTGTGGAAGGAACCAATAGTAAATATCTTCTTGAAGTGTTTATATGACAAACAACATATATGATTCTTAGATTTAATAGGTCTTATCTATGATAAGGATGCAACTATTTTGAGAGTGTAGCTCTTAGATCAGGTGCAACATTATAAAAAATGTAGGCATTCTGACAACACCATAACCCCTAGAGGATATAAATTGGGATAGCCCTGAAATCTGCATGACAAGTAAACTAGCCGTTAAGGGAGGAGAATAATGAAGTGTGATTCAGTTTTAAGGATAATTTTAAAGATGGAAAAATATCTTGAAGTTTAAAAACATTGGAAAATCTCACTAGTCCCTAATATGCAAACTATAAAATGTTTATTGATATATTTGTAAATTCATTCAAATTTATAATGGTTTTATATATAGTCTCTATATAATGTTGGAAATTTTTAAGGTAAAATAATTTTATATTGTAAAATTTGGGTGAATCATTTTTATAAAAAATGGAAAATTGTGAATATTTTTTGTGGAAAAATCATGGAAAATTAGCCCACCTATGAATATTAGCCCCTAAAATTTTCCATGGATTCATGTCACAAATGATTTGGATAGCAGAGGAGACATCCTATGAGACAACAATGGAAAAAGGGCAGTTCATGAATAAGTGGAGCCCATCCTAAGAGTCATTTTTTCAAAGGAAACAAAATTTAGGGCCCTTGAAACCTATCTTTATTGGTTATCCCATGTCAAGACGCACTTATGGACATCCAACCAAGTGAAACATTTTAGTTTCAGTGGCACCTCCTACTTCCACATCCAAGCCAACCAAATATAGAGGGGATCGAGATGGGGACGAGTAAAGATGTATAAATAAGTATCCTTAGCATAAATTTCATTACCCTATGAAATGCCACACCAGTTCAACCTGTCACCATTATTAGTAAGCATAATTCCAACCTAAATAAGGTGGGAATGGAAGGTATCCCATTCAAAGTGTAGCTTTGGGCACAACACTGAATCATATGCCTGTCTCTAGTGTGTAAAGGGGAATCACACATTCAGAATATGAGATAGCAGATGGAGACCTTGATTTTGGAGGCGGTGGATAATTGGCACCGATAGGGTATGCCATGCCTCCATACCCACCAAGGAATCAATACCGATTAAGATGTTTCTTCCCTTGCCCACAACCCAATGAATATTGTTGCACAACCATGACTTAGCTTTCATCAAACTATGCTACACAAAGGATGCCCTTCTCATAATTAGCGCTCCTTCCCTTATCTACTCCTCCAAGGTGTTCAAGCTAAGATATTTTTTTCTTATAATACGCGACGAAATTCCACCCCCCACCAAAGTTCACCAAAGATTTATTGTGAGTAGTGCACCATTAAATAATTTGTTTTCATTGATGCCCCAACCTCCATACTCAAGTGGCTTACATGTTGGGTTGTGTTATATTCTTTCCACGACTAGCCCATGTAGTTAAACGGGGGGTTAGAAGGGGGCAGAGCCCCCCCTTCACTGCGTTGATTGCATAGCGGGGGGAGTCACAGGGGGTTTGATAGGTGTAGGTAACCCCACTCTATGGGGTCTGGGGCAGTGCTCCAAAAAATTTTGGTTTTGGAACCTACGTTAGGTTGGTCAGACCCACTTATGGTTTTGTGCATGATTTTTGCACATGGTTTTGGACGCGATGGTTTTCGGTCCATGGTATTGGATGCTTCAGCATGTATAAATATGTATTATAACATTGAAAGGAACATAATGAAAAATCAAGCTAGTAGTCCCGGTTTTGGGATCCAAGGGAAAATCTCTGTGTATATGTGTTTTATGTGTTATGCTCTTGCATTTTTTATTTTATGTGTTTCAGAATTCATATGCAGGTAATTTCTGTATGGGGTTGAAACTTACATTTGGTATCAAAGCTGTTTTGGCTTCAAGGGGATGCCTTTGTTGCTGAGGGGTTTCGCTCGGGCCTATGGTAGACCCTGTTCAGTGGGAGATCTGCAAAATCGATTCTGGTGGTGAAAGAAGATGGCGAGCAGTGGAAAGATAGAGATCGAGAAACTTAATGGTCAGAGTTTTGAGTTGTGGAAACTCAAGATGGAGGATCTATTGGTGGATAAAGATTAGTGGATCGTGATGGATCTGGGTACTAAACCAACAGGACTGTCTGATGAAGAATGGAAGAAGTTGGATTGGAAGGCAAAGAGCACAATACGATTGTGTGTCTCATATTCAGTATCACTGAATGTATCAGGGGAATCTATGGCAAAGGCTTTGTGGGACAGGTTAGGGACTTTGTACCAATCTAAGTCTCTGGTGAATAAACTGTTCCTACGAAAAAAGCTGTATAACCTAAGGATGAAAGATGGAGACTCGGTGACAGAGCATATGAACACATTTAATACTGTGGTAAGTCAGATAGCATCTGTTGATATTAAAATTTCAGATGAAGATAAGTGCATTAGTTTGTTGTGTTCTCTACTAGATTCATGGGATAGCCTGGTTATTGCAATAGGTAGCACTGCAACTGCCTTGTAGTTTGATGAAATAGTCTCATCCTTGTTGATGGAGGAGATGAGATGGAAAAATATGGAGAGCCAGAATGGTGATGCCTTGTCCGTATGAGGATGGTCCTAGAACATAATCAAAAATAAGTCAGCGAGTTCGAGATCTAAATCTAGAGGGAGATCTAAATCTCTAGGAAAACCTGTAAAGGTGGTGTGCTGGAAATCCAGAAAGGAAGGGCACTACAAAAGGGACTGTAAATCTAAAGCTCCTGATAAAGGAAAAGGATCTGATGATGCTCCTTCTGCAAAGGTGAAAACCACCTCAGATGAAGGTGGGGATGTGTACTTGGCTTCTTCAAGTACACATGTAGATCATGAGGCATGGTTGATTGACTTAGGTGCATCCTTTCACTTCACTCCCCATAGAGAGTGGTTTTGTGAGCATGATAAATACGATGGTAGTGATGTCTTCTTATTGGATGATAGGAAGGCTAGAATTGTTGGTCGTGGAAAAGTAAAGTTGAATTTGCAAGGTGGAAGGGTTAGAACACTTCCGGGTGTTCTGTATATTCCTGCAATGGCCAAAAATCTGATTTTTGTAAGCAAGTTGGATGATGCAGGTGTAAAAACAGTGTTCGAGAAGGATACCTACAAGATGTTTCGGGGAGCACTAGTATTCAAGCGGGGAGTTCAGATTGGAATTATGTACAAGCTGCAAGGTAGCACGGTTGTTGATGGGTGCAATAGTTCTAAGGTTTGTGAAAGTGGAGTAGAAAATCTAGTGGCCTCTGGAGACAAGACCATGTTGTGGCATCAAAGGCTTGGACATATTGGAAAGAAGGGCCTTCGAATACTTCATGGTAATGGTATGGTAGAAGGTATGAGTGATAGCTCTCCAAATTTTGATTTTTGTGAAAATTGTGTATATGGGAAGCAGAATCGGGTGAGTTTCCCCTTTGGTGGTAAGAGGGTGAAACATATATTAGATCTTGTGCATAGTGATGTGTTTTGAGCTATGAAGGTTCCATCATTGGGTAAGTCTATGTACTATGTATCATTTATAGATGACTTCTCAAGGAATACATGGATATATTTCCTTAAGAAGAAATCTGAAGTCTTTGACAGGTTTAAAGAATTTAAGGCTCTGGTGGAAAACCAAACAGAGAAGAAGATAAAGGTGCTGAGGACAGATAATGATGGAGAGTTTTGTAGTAAGGAATTTCAAGAATTCTGTAAGAAGTGTGGTATAGCACAGCAGAAGACTACTCCATATACACCTCAGTGAAATGGAGTTGCAGAAAGAATGAACAAGACATTGATGGAAAGGGCAAGAAGCGTGATCAATGGTGCTAGGTTAGGACATGAATTCTGGGAATAGGTGGTGGAGACTGGATGTTACCTGGTCAACATATCACTTTCATTACTATTGGAGGATAAAACTCCACAAGAGGTATGGACTGATAAGAAACCCTCTCTTTTGCATCTGAGGGTATTTGGATGTGATGCATATGTACATGTTCCAAAGGAGAAACGAACCAAGTTGGATAGTAAATCTAAAAAGTGAATCTTTATTGGGTATAAGGATGGTTTAAAGGATTATAAGCTTTGGAAACCAGTAAAAAGGAAGGTTGTGTATAGCAGAGATGTGGTGTTCAGAGAGGTGAAAGATGTTATTAAACATGAAGTCCAACCAAAGGAACCTGAGAAGATAGACTTTGAGCTAAAGGAGAAAGAATCAAAAGATGAAGAGCCTCAAACTTCAGGTGTGAGAAGATCAGTTTGAGAAAGAAGGCAGCCAGAAAGGTATAGTCCATCTGCTTTCTATTCAAATTTTTCTTTATCTATTACTGATGATGGTCCTAGAACTATGAAGGAAGTAGTAGATTCATAGGATGGAAAACTCTAAAAAGAGGCCATGGTTGATGAAATGGCATCTTTGCACAAAAATGAGGCTTGGTATCTGATGGAGTTGTCAGGTAGAAGGAAACCCATTGGCAGAAAATGGGTGTTCAAGAAGAAGATAAATGCAGAAAGAAAGGTGGAGAAATACAAAGGTCGGTTGGTAGTAAAAGGTTATTCCCAGGTGTTGGGAATTGATTTTGGTGATATTTTTTCTCATGTTGCCAAGGTAACTTCTATTAGATTACTTTTATCTGTTGTTGTTGCTTTTGATTTTGAGGTCGAACAGATGGATGTGAAGACAACATTTCTTCATGGGGATCTAGTAGAGGAGATCTACATGAAGCAACCTAAAGGCTTTGCGGTGAAGGGTAAGAAAGAACTGGTATGCAAGTTAAAGAAGTCTCTATATGGTTAAAATAGTAACCAAGGATGTGGCATCAGAAATTTGATACATTTATATTGGGACTTGGCTTCACCAGAAGAAAAGTAGATCACTGTGTGTATTTTAAATTAATTGGTGACCGTGTTATTTATTTGGTCTTGTATGTGGATGATATGTTGCTAGTTGGAAATGACAAAGAAATTATCCAAGATTTTAAGACCCATTTGTCCTCCAAATTCGACATGAAAGATCTTGGTGCTGCAAACTATATCTCGGGAATGGAAATTAAAAGAGATTAGACAAAGAGGAAGCTTTGGTTAAACCAGAGGAAGTATGTCGAGACAATATTGCAGAGGTTTATATGCAAGATAGAAAACAGGTGAAGGTTCCTATTCCTATAGGTGTAAAGTTATCTACTGAACAGTGTCCCAAGACACAAGAAAAGGAAGAGGACATGCCCTGTGTTCCATATGCAAGTGTAGTTGGTAGCTTGATGTATGAGATGGTCTATACTAGACCAGACATTGCACATGCAGTGGGAGTATTGAGCAGGTTTATGTCAAAACCAGGGAAGGAGCACTGGAAAAAAATGAAGTGGGCTTTCAGGTATTTGTGTGGCACTAGTGATTATGGTTTGTGCTACCAAGGAAGACCAGGATTGGACAGAGTGTTGGATATTAGTGGCTTTGTTGATGCAGATTAGGCTGGAGATCTAGATCATAGAAGATCTAAAAGTGGGTATGTGTTTAACATATTTGAAGGTGTAGTCAGTTGGATGGGTAAGAAACAATCTGTAGTGGCACTATCAACTACAGAAGCAAAATACATGGTAGCCACTCATGCAAGCAAGGAAACAATTTGGTTGCAGAGATTGTGTTCAAATATGGGGTTAGTACATGGAGCTATAAGGATAGATAGTGATAGCCAAAGTGCAATTTTCTTAGAAAACAACCCTACATATCATTCAAAGACAAAGCACATTGATGTTCAGTATCACTTTGTGAGGGATATGATAGAAGACAAAAAGGTGTTGCTAGTAAAGTTGGACACTTTGAAGAATACTGCAGATGCATTGAAAAAATCTGTGAGCTCTAAGAAGTTCTCTTGGTGTAGAGAAATAATGGGCATTGTAGAGCTCGAAAAATGACTAAGCTCTCTTGTGGCCCCTTGTGAAAAGAAAATAACAAGTGGGAGAATGTTGGGCTGTGTTATATTCTTTCCACGACTAGCCCACGTAGTTAAATGGGGGGTTAGAAAGGGGGCGAAGCCCCCCCTTCATTGCACCGATTACGTAGCGGGGGGGTCACAGGGGGTTTGAGGGATGTAGGTAACCCCACTTTATGGGGTCCGGGGCAGCACCCTGGAAATATTGGTTTTGGAACCTATGTGAGGTTGGGCAGACCCACCTATGGTTTTGTGCATGATTTTCACACATGGTTTTGGACGCGATAGTTTTCGGTCCATGGTATTGGATGCTTCGACATGTATAAATATGTATTATAACATTGAAAGGAACATAATGAAAAATTAAGCTGGTAGTCCCAGTTTTGGGATCCAGGGGAAAATCTCTGTGTATATGTGTTTTATGTGTTATGCTCTCACATTTTTTATTTTATGTGTTTTAGAATTTGTATGCAAGTAATTTTTGCAGAATTTTGTAGAATTTTTCTATAAATTAGCTAGCTCTGATACCATGTATAACTTTTTCTACCTGTAGATCACCTGGTAATGCAATGTACTAAAGCAAAACACTTGATCTACTTCTACAAACAATTTAGTGGAAGCCTAATCAACCGTAAGCAACATCAATAAGAACACATATAACTAATAAGAAGGAATCAATCACACATAACACAGAAGAATTTACACAGGGAAAGCACCTGTCTAAAACCCCATCTCTGTATTATCATACAAGTGGAAATATAGTCCGAATTACAGAAAGCATTAGCTCGGAAGCTATCTAGCTCTCAGTACAATCCCTCTGCTACTCATAGACAGTCGAAGGATTCTCATAAACCTTCTCCTCTACCCTCCAAGCCTCCTATTTCTATGCATAGTTTTTCCTGGGTCCTCTAGCTGCAACCTGTGTGATTCTCACCTCAGACACAACACTGACTTCTGAAATAACCGCACAAACATGAAGGAGATAAATCCTCATCATGGATGAGCTTCCTTTATAGGAAAAATATTCATCGAACTGATAGTACATTGTCCCTCATCTGATCTCAACTGGGTCTCTACTAGAACTGACATGCAACAGTTATCCATGAGTGAATCCTCAGTTATCTAAAATAATAGTTTTCACATGCATGCAAGCATTAAAAAACTATATTTTATTATTTTAACAACTTGTTAAAATAATCTAACTGGACTTGAAAAGTTAGAACTAAGCCAACTAATTCTCTCATTATAGAACTCATACTTATTCCCTCAATCAGTGGAGGAAATTAAGGATAAATTCCTCAATCAATGGGACAACTCAAGTGCATGCTCACAAAGACTTCAAATTCGAATTTCCTTAACTAATTAACTCAACTGAATTAATTAATTAATATTTCCAATTGTTGTTAAGACCAAAATTAATTTTACTTCCTATAGATAGACTAGGGATTGCTATAAATAGGAAGGGACCCAGAAAAGCTATTTTTAGAACTTTCTATTTTTAGCAGTTTCACCTCTCTCCCAATGCGGCCAATGATCACACTGGCCAAACTACTATTTTTAGAGATGCTATTTTTAGCAGGTCTATTTTTAGCACATTCTAAATTTAACATTTCTTGTTGCACATTTTTCAACAATTTCTGTACGGGGTTAAAACCTACATTACATATATTTTCGAGAGCTAATAGATTATATTTTACTTTATCCCCTATGTCTTACCAAATAAAATTTTCTATAATTGAATTTATTTTATGGATAACTTCCACTGAAAGATTAAATAATTGCATCGAGTAGACATGAATTTCCTGAAGCACAACCTTTTCCAAAATCATCCTACCACCCAAGGATAGCCACTTATTCTTCCACTGAAATCATTTCCTCTTAAGTTTTTCACGAATCCAATCCCAACCGTTCCTCCTATAATTGCATGGCTTCAAGTGGAAGCCCAAGTATTTAAAACCTTTTGCCAGGGATCTAACTTTGATACCAAACAAATGTGCAATCCTTTTCATTTCAATATCCCCCACACAATCTGTAATGAATTTGGTCTTCTCCTTGTTCAAGAAGTGATCCAGTTGGATATTGGTGGCCACCCACCAATTCCACTTGCACCCCCACCATTGCTTCTTTTAGTTTTTCAGTTTCCTTTATTGTAGCACAGTTTACTATTTTTAGCATTTTTTTTGGGTCCTAAATTTCTGGAGCCGTTTTGAGGCCCTAAATGATGTTTTTTGGGAAATCTACCGCTAGCAATTTTCTATTTGAAATTGTCTTTCATTTCATAGTCCTCAGAGAGATCTTTCCAATGGGATATCATGCATGTCAAACGGAGATAATATGACCAAGTCGCGACCCCGGTAAGTTGGCTATCCAACTCACCCCAATGGGGCCCATAAACTCCTGTTGTTACATCTGCTCAGGTTAGGGTTTTGGTTGTTTAGGGTTTGCTCCTATTGTTCAATAATAAAAAGGCCCTTGAGCCTCATTTTAAGGTAGTTCAGAGGCATGTAGTTGCCACATCTCTTCATAGAGATAAGCTACCATTGCCCTAGCTGGTTTATTTCCATTTCTGTTTGTAAGCATATTTCAGTATTTTACATTAACGAATTGAAGTTTTATTTCCACTACATCTCTGTGTTTATGGTTATCTCTGTAATTTGTTTCATTCCTATTTAAATCCTGATCAGTGGTATCAAAGCGGTCTACTTTATTTTCTCTATTTTTCATTGCATGTCCCCAATGAGGTCAGGATATAAAGAGTTAGGGCTTGAACTGGTCAAACCTTTGAAAGACCAGCCTTGCAAATCTCGATGGCCTCCCATGGCAGATGAAAAGAAAGATGAGGGGGCAAGAGATCCTATCAAAATCTTTCTCGAAGAAGCCCTCGAGCGAAAGAGGAACGTGATGATGGACAACTTTGCCTAGATCCTTCAGTGGCTACCCAGGGGCGACGCGTCGGCTTCCAATAGCTACTGTGGAAACACCACACCATTTAAGGTACAAGTTAATTTTTAAATCCCCATATTCGAGGGTTAGATAGACATAGATGTCGTCGATAAATGGTTAAATCTACTAGAGGGTTATTTTTCGATTCACAATTTTTCCAGTCGAGAAACAAAGTAGTCCCCCACATCAAGGACTGGTGGCAAACCTACTGCAAGCAGAAGGATGAAAGTACATGCTCACTATTTTCAACTGCACCCACTTGGAATTCATTCCGAGATACCATCAACGAGCAATACTACCCTATCGGGAGCTATGAGGATCAATACATAAAGTGGACCATGCTGCGGCAGGGAAGGGACCAAGACGTGCCGAAGTTTACCAAAAATTTCCATACCCTTCGCACAAAGTTGGGTATCAAGGATACAGAGTAGCATTTGGTACTCAAATACCACGGCTACCTGCACAAGTGCATCCAGGAAGAAATAGAATTCTTGAACATCTCCTCGCTTGACATGGCATACTGATATGCCGTCAAGGTTGAGAAAAATTTTAAACAAAAGAAGCGAGACTTTTGATCTACGAATCAGAAGCAAGGGAAAGGTTTCCCCAAGCCGCAGAACAAAGGACAAAGACAAGGTGAGGTAGCCCAAGACAACCCACCAAAGCTGCAAGCAAAGAACAACGTCGTGAACCCGAAAAATGACTTGGGAAAGTGGTGTGAGTTCCATAAGAGCTCCATTCACAACACAAGTGAGTGTCGAGCCAAGTAGTCATTGGTGGTCGAGCTAAAGGTTTCAGAATCAGATGCATGTTCCACTATGAGTTAGAACCTGACAAGTGGAATGAAAAAGGGAAGTAGATTATCGATGCAGAGCCCAATGCCACAGTTGCCACCATGAAGATCTAGAAGGAGGAACCCGAAGATCTAGAGGAGGAGGAGTGTCTCTTCCACTCCTAGATGTGGGTAAAGGGCTGCCTGCTATAGTTCATTGTCAACAATAGAAGCCAAAAGAATCTCATTTCGGTAGAGGCCATGAAGCGGCTGGACTTATTGACCACAGCACATCCACAACAGTACACCATCGGGTGGCTTCACCAAGAACGGGATCTTCATGTGAGCTAGCAGTGTCACCTTCCATACAACATCAAGCCCTTCACAGATGAGGTATTGTGTGACATTTCTCCCATTGAAGTTTTTGATTTATTATTAGGATAACCATACTTGTGGATGCGACATGTTGTGTATGAAGCAAGGCCCTGTGCTGTTATTTTTACTTTGGGAAATAAGTTGTATAGGATACCAGAGGTAGCACTGCCTACCACCATCTCTTTGGTTACTACAAAACAATGCAATAAGCTCATTTCCAAAACCAGAAAATTTGTTTTCTTGATGATACATCCTCAAGGAAAGAAGAATACGGTGGCCATGACCTCTAGACAGGGCCCCTTCGCACGACAACTACATATGTACAAGGTCGTGGAGGAGTACAAGGACTTCTTCACCTCCTCCATAGGGGTTCCTCTACACTGTTAGGTAAAGCACTCCATCGATCTAACCCCAAGTGTGCCGCTACCCAGTGGACCAATCTATCAGCGCTCCATTTGGAGAATGATGAAATCAAGAATTAGATTCAGGAGTTGTTGCAGAAAGGTCACATCCATCTGAGTTCATCACCCTATGGGAGCCCAATCATGTTGGTACAGAAGAAGGATGGGACTTGGAGACTTTGTATTGACAATCAGGCACTGAACAAGATCATTGTCCATAATAAGCACCCAATCCCATGGATTGATGACCTCTTAGACCAACTAAAGGGGGAAAAATATTTCAGCAAGATTGATTTGAAGTCAGGATATCACCAGGTACCTATCGAACCCTCTGATGTGTGGAAGACTACCTTCAAATCCAAGGAGGGCCTTTTTGAATGGTTGGTTATGCCTTTTGGATTGACGAATGCTCTTGCAACCTTCATGAGGCTAATGGATGACATCTTGTAGAAATTCACCAACTCATTTGTAGTGGTATACTTGGATGACATCCTGATCTTCAGCTAGAGTTGGGAGGAGCACCTCCACCACATTCGACAGGTTCTCAAAACACTGTTGCAACACAAGTTATGTGCCACTTTTGGAGAAATGCAATTTGGATACATTATTGATGAACAGGGAGTGCATGTGAATCTAGCCAGGATCTAAGTCATTCGAGATTGTCCATCTCCAACCACTCTGACAAAGCTTCACAGCTTTCTAGGTCTTGCTAACTTCTACCGTAGGTTCATCTTGGTATTTTCTCATATCACTTGGCCCTTGAGTCAAGTCACCAAGGGAGGAGTGAAAGTAAAATTCTTTTGGTTTGAATCGCAATAGAAGGCATTCACAGAGTTGAAAGATCTCCTCTGCTCAGCACTAGTGCTCGCATTACCAAAATTGCAACAACTATTCGAGGTCGAGACAGATGCCTCTAACTATGTTATTGGGGCAGTCCTTACTCAACATGAGCATCCAGTGGCATATCACAGTGAGACACTTTCAGACACAATCCAGAAGTATCCCACTTATGACAAAGAGATGTATTCCATTGTGCAGGCCTACTGACAATGGAAGCATTACATTTTGGGGAAGGAAACGGTCATCCACATAGACCACTGACCCCTGCAATTCATACAAACCCAAGGGAAATTGCAGAATTATCACCATTAGAAGTGGTCCACATACCTGCAACAGTTCCATTTGAATATCAAGTATAAGAAGGGCAACACTAATAATGTTGCAGATTGCCTCAGTCGACCACCGATCATGACGTTAACCATTGTACTTAACTCTTGTGGGCACGAGACTTTTGATTGGCCACTTCTATTCAAAAGCGACCCAGAATTTGGCCACACTTACGAGACACTCTTGGAGGGTCAACATGTTTCATATTTTCACCTCCAAGATGCCTTGTTATGCCACATGGGTCACCTTTGTGTTCCTTCAAGTGAGTGTGCCAAGATGATTTGGGAAGCACCCTACAGTCGGGCTGTTGGGAATTTCGGGGTCGAGAAACTGGTGGCAGTACTGCAGAAGTATTTCTATTGGCCAAGTATTCAACAGGATGTTGGGAAGTACATCAGACCATGCACTGCTTGTGCCATTGCCAAACTGACCATCATGAAGCAAGGTCTTTATACCTCGTTTCCTACCCCTAGTCGACCTTGGGAATCCATCTCCATGGCTTACATGTCAGGCCCTCCTTCCACTAAGCATGTAAATGACTATGTTCTTGTGGTCGTTGAGAGGTTCTCGAAGATGGCCATTATGGTGGCCTGTAAGAAGAATATCGCAGAAGAAGCCACTACTAAACTCTTCTTTGAATGATTTTGGTTACACTATGAGATCCCACAGTTTATCATCTCAGATCAGGACAACAGGTTCCTCAATACATTGTGGTCTAGTCTTTGGTCGATGTTAGACACCAAACTCACTAAGCCCACAACCTTCCATCCTCAAACTAATGGCTAGATAGAGGTTGTCAATAGGATGATCGTACACATTTTGCACATGTACAACTCAAAGCATCCAAGCACATGGGATGAGAGCCTCCCCTATGTTTAGCACAACTACAACCAGGCTCTCCATAGCTCGACTGGCCACAGCCCTTTCCAGGTGGGCTTGGGATTCCAACCACTATGTCCCATTGATGTGGTCATGCCATTTGCAACTACTCAGGCAGATTTGTCTCATGTCTAGTCCAAAATAGATAAGGCAAACAACTTCATTAATCAAATCCAACATATGTGCCAATAGGTCCACGAAATTCTGGAGAAATCAAATGCCAAGTACAAGTGGCGACATGATCAACATCAGGTGCCACACAAGTTTGAGGTGGGTGACAAAGTCTGGTTGCATTTGCAAAAGAAACACCTTACTTGAACCTATTGGAAAATTAGACCACTCTGATATGGTCCTTACACCATTACCAAGGCTATGGGAGACAATGCATTTAAGCTCAACATTCCCCCATTCCTTGGTCTGCACCCAATGTTCAATGTGGACTGCCTTCAACTATACTTTGCACCATTACTAGACACATCTGACATTGCAAAAAATCTCACACCCACAGAGTTATATCTAGATTGCATGGAACAAGTTGCCACTGATCGGATCATGGAAACATAGATCAAGCACCCTCGCCAGTAGAATATCTAACTCTATCGAGTTGTCAAAGAAGGCCAACTCCTTCACCAAGCCAAGTGGCTCACCAGGGACCAAGTTCAGCAGAAGTTCCTTCATCTCATGGAGGAACTCAACACAATGGGGACCATTGCTTCCTAAGGGGGAGGAATGATCCAGGTGGATATTGGTGGCCACCTTCCAATTCCGCTTGGACCCCCACCATTGCTTCTTTCAGTTTTTCAGTTTCCTTAATTGTAGCACATTTTACTATTTTTAGTAGTTTTTTGGGTTCTAAACTTACGGAGTCGTTTTGAGGCCCTAAACAACAGTTTTTGGGAAATCTACTGCCAGCGATTTTTTGCTTGAAATCATATTTTTAATCGTATTCATCGGAGAGATATTTCCAATAGGTTATCATGCACATCAAACGGAGATAATATGACTAGGTCATGACCCTGGGAAGTTTGTTGTCCAACTCACCCCAACAGGGCCCATAAACTCTTGGTGTTACATCTCCTCGGTTTAGGGTTTTGGTTTTTAGGGTTTGCTCTTTTTGTTCAATAATAAAAATTCCCTTGAGCCATATTGTAAGGTAGTTTAGAGCCATGTAGTCACCACATCTCTTCATAGAGATAAGCTACCATCGCCCTAGCTGGTTTATTTCCATTTCTATTAGTAAGAATATTTCAGTATTTTACATTAACGAAATGAAGTATTATTTCCGCTGCATCACTGTGTTTATGGTTATCTCTGTAATTTGTTGCATTCCTATTTAAATCCAGATCATGAAGTGTCTAGACACTCTATCAAATTTAGGAAATATTAAGGAGAATTTTTTCCATTCATCTAGCTTTGTCTCCCCCATTTCCAACACATCAGGCACAAACATGATATGGAAAAGATGCAAATTGTTTGATATCTTACATCGCATAATTTAACCATCCACCCTTGCAACATTGATGGCTCTACTTAGCCCATCCATCACTAATATGAATAATAGTGGGGACAAAGGCATGCCCTTGTCAAAGACCTCGATAAATGCTAAAGAAATCAGTGGGAGTCCCATTATTCAATATTGCAAAGTTGGTTGTAGTGACACAAGCCATAATCCAGTCAATATGTCTTCGAGGAAAACCAATCCTATGAAGTATAAGCCTTAAGAATTTTCAATCCACCATGTCATATGCTTTGATGACGTCTATTTACATCAAATAGGCCTTCAGATTTCTTGTTCTAATAAAGTTGATACAATCTTGGGTAATCCCCACTGCTCTTGGATTCTCCTTCCTGCAAGAAAGTCGAATTTATCCAAATAGATGTATGCAGAAAACAATTGTTTCATTGTATCTGCTATAATCTTGAAAATCATCTTGTAAAACACATTACATAATGATATTGGTCTATAATCATAAAACTTACAAGAATTATAAGCTTTAGGAATGAGTGTTAAGAAAGTTGTGCTCATTGCACTAGTCATTTTCCCTCTAATCCGAGATTCCTCCACCTGTTTTATTAATGCTGGACTCGTCAGGTCGAAGAAAAAGAGGTATAATTCAATAGGCGAACCATTTGGCCTAAGTCTTCTATATTTAGAAATTTTTCGTACTTCTCCTTTGAATTCCTAAGATGTAATATGCTCATATAGGTTGTCAATATCTATAGCAAAGACCATTCATAGAAATAATGAGGCCAACTCCATTTGTTCTTCAGAACTAGATACATCGAACTCATAATATTGGTTATTGTAATAGTTTACAGCCTCCCACTAGATATCCTTCATGGAGACAAGTATATCATTACGCTGATTCATGATATACAAAATTGAATTATAACTCATACTTTTTGAAGAAACTTTATGAAAGAACCTAATGTTCTTGTCCCAAACTTCTATCCATTACATTCTTCTCTTCAGCCTCCATTCATCTTCGTTCATTTCAAGGATTTTATTTCATCTATAGACTAGATCAGTGAAGATTTTCTTATTTGTTTATGACAAATGATCTGGCTTTGTTGGACTCATAAGATAGACTATATCAACTTTAATTTCCATAAGTTCTGCCAAGTGCTCCTTTTTCCTATTTCAAGTCCAATCTTTTACAAGTGATTTGAGAAGATTTCAATCTTTGATTCTAGTAATGACCCAATCTATTCTACTATCTAATGCTATCTCCATGGGCTTCAATCAATATTGGTTGACAAGATCCACAAACTCATCTTCTTTCAACCACAAATGACTGAATTTGAATTGTAGGAGTGTAGGGTCCTACTCTCCCAGCCATTCCAAGAAAATGGCTTCATGGTCTGATACACCCAAACGTAAAGCCTAGGTGCTAATGGTTTATAGTATTTCATACAAAGAAGAGTGAACAAAGAAGCAGTCTAGCCTCTTTTCAACGCCATCCTCCCTTGATCTACCATTTCGCCACATAGGATAAATTGGGGTATGTGTAATGTCGTGAAGAGTGTATTAAAATATCCTACTAGAGGGTCCAACATACCATGTGAACTTTAGGTAAATTTCATGTCTCCTGCAAAAATACACTGATTCAAGTCTAGGATACCATATTCATCCAATTTCTGCCAAAATTGTTTCCTATTACTATATGGTGCATAGATATTCATGATGTTCACCCTATGAGGGGAACCCCTATAAAAACATGTTAGTATAATACCTGCAAAAACCTTGTATGCAATCAGAGAGAAGAGTTGGGGGTTCCATATATCTACTAAGCCACTTTAAGTTCCAATCATGTCGGTTGCGCACACTACCCAATGTGGACAAATTTATGTCAATATGCAAAGGGATTTATCATGATCTATCATCATCTTCTGAAGAAGAATCATTGTTAGATGTTTTGAAGTAATTATGTACTAAAGGGAACACCATGAAAGAGGTGATTCCAGTCCCTTGATGTTGAGAGACATTATCTTCATCTATAATCATTGTTCACAAGGATATTTTATCTAATTCCTTGATTGTGCACCATGTCTCTCATATCCTCCAAATCATTTGAGGCTCTAGAGTCCATCGTTGGGTACAGTTCCTCCTCATCTGTTTCATAGAAGCGTATATTTAGATTTTCTCCTTGATCCATACATGAGGTAATTCTCTTATACTGAAGACATTTCCTTTTTACATGTATGCCAAAATTATCCTTCTAATTATATATGTAAGACCTAGAATTAAGGAATTTAGGTATTTCAAATTTCAAATTTCTGGGGCCATTTTCATTGTGCTGTAAAAAAAATTCCAAATTCATCGCATTCATTATATTTAATATCAATGTTTCGAACTAGCAACTATGGTTCATCTTCAGGAGCAAAAATATATGAAATACTGAACTACTCAGTCTATTAATAAATAGATGAAGGATGTGAGAATAAAAATGGACAATAACCATAAATTTACAAAATTCATTATTAATTAGAATTTGGGATTTTTTAGGATATTAAAGTTAAAAGCACATGAGTTTTTTTATGAATGAAATAATAATTTAAATGGTAAAATTGAGATAATAGGAATGTAAGATGCACAATTACATTAATAAGGAATGTGAGAATTATAATATTCATATCAGATTATGTGATATTAATTGTTGACACCTAATCATTGGGATTGGGTGAACATTTGTAACTATTGTAAATATTAGATAATGAAGAATAATAAATAAAGAGACACTGGGAGGTGAAGACCAAGAGTCTCTCCCTTCTTGTATATAACCATGAGCAACCTTAATGAAGAAACACAATTTGGTTTGAGGAGTTACCTCCTGGGATGACATGGTATCAGAGCAAACCTCTATTTTCAGTTTTTTGCTCTTTGTAAGTCCCTCCTGCCTCTACTCTCTATCAAATCTCTGCATTTGGAAAGACCACCCTTTGCATTCAAATGTGAAATTTAATTATCTCTGTGATGATTTCAAGGATTTGAGAGTTAACCTTTTGTTTAATAAATCTCATAGAAGCTCTGCACTTGCGTGGTGTGGAAGTGTTGGAACACTGGTGTTCAGTCAATTTAGTGTACTAAATTGCTACATAGATTATCAATCTGGGTATCGTAAACTGATAAAGTGTAGTGCACTATATGTGCTAGATGACCCTTTCTTACCTTACTATTTTTAAGTTTATGTTTGTTTTGGGGTTTTGGTTCTTTGGATTCCTAATGTTCTGCAATGTAACCAAAATTTTAATCCACTGCTGTTAAGGACCTAGAGAAATGAAATGGAAGCAAAAAGTGCTTTTAGGACAAATTTGGAAGTAAATTTTGTAAACAAGAAAATGAAAACAAATCTTCTCTTCTTGCTATTATGATTGTTTCCAAAATTATGAACTGAAAGGACTTTTAAAACTAATATCTACTCAATTACAAAACCAAAGCTTAAATGAGAAAATGAGATTGCAGCTATCTATGTAAACCAAAAATGAAATACTAGAAATAAGATTACTTCTACTGTCTAATCTACTTGCAAGATTAAAGCTTAATCAACAACTGAAGATGGAACTGCAACTAAACTAAGTGAAGAACTAAAAACGAAATTGCAATTATTCTATCATGAAAGCAAAGCTAAATGAAGTATTATTGTCACTTTTCTACATAGCTTAGAGAGAACTACCTCCTTATGTTAGCAATCTTAAGAGATTTCATTCTTATCATTCTAAGAAAAGTAAACATGAAAATGCAAGAAAGTCTCATTCATAAATAAACATTTCACCACTTAGTTTTAGGATTAACCTTCAACTGAAAGGGTTCTTGGAAATATCCATTTATATCATGAGTTACTAAACTGATAAGAAAATGACATGAACTTCTTAACTCAAAAACTAATGAACAACAATTGTAATGAAAGACTCATTCATAAATACAACATTTCACCATTTAGTTTGAGGGTTAACCATCAACGAAGGGCTTTTGGAAACATTCATTTATATCATGAGTGACTACACTACTTAGAAAATGGTGTTGAACAGCTTAATTTAAAATCTAGAAACTAAGGAACAACAGATGAAATAAATCAAATTATGCTATTCACATCAACTTAAAACTACAGTTAAGAGACTAGAGAGCAATGAATACCAAAGTGTTATAGACATTTTTGTGCCTCGCAGCATGGAGCATGAAATGTCAATAATTACAGGGATCCTCAGTCCCTAAACATGTTGTTCTTACCCCTAGAAGAACAAGGTCAGCAAACCACAGCACTTCCCATCAGTTCTCCACCTGAAAAAACTCAGAAACAGGCTATTTTTGGATCATGTCAGCTGCTCCACTGAGCATCTGCGCTGGAATGCAACTGCTCCTCCTTGTACCTGCGCTGAAAGTCAAATCTAATGAAGGCTACCTGCGCTGGGCGAGATTGGCCAAGTGGCACAGTCATTCTGCAAGGTGTCAATTGCCCAGGAAGCTTCCAAACTGACACTTGGTTCAAGAGATTCGCCCTGTGATGAGTAAGAGGTACTTGATCTCCATGTGTAAGCAAGGATCTCCAAGTGGACTCAAGAACTGAAGATTAACTGAAGAGGGAGAGGACACAAGGCAGCTTTATGTCAGTCTCAAGCTGACTCATCCTCTCTTCTTCTATCCTATATATAAAGCTCTTCTATGAGGTCTAGGGAGGCTGGAATTTTGTGCAAAGCAAGGAAGTGCTGTTGGTTTACAGTTAGAGCTATTGGGTGATTGCTTTTATAGAGGTGAAGAGGAGATTTCTTGCTGCTGGGGAGGTGCTGCTGGATTGGAGCCATTGATGGTTGTAACCTTCTCAGAACCCTTTTACTTCTATCAATAAAGCTTTGAATGTTCTCCTATATACTTGTATTGCATTGATGTATTGTATTTACTTGTATATCTGATTCACTCTAATCCATGCATCAGTTATGAGTACATGTTTCTTGTAGTTTCCTTCTCTTGTTTGTGCAGGATCTTTGTGTAGCTGGGCCGGCAAAAGGGAGCAAGGAGTTGGGAACAAGAGACAAAGAGAGAGGATAGGATCGACAAAAGCGAAAGACACCGGTTGGTCAATCTTTTCTTCCTTCTCTGTACTTTCATAAAGGAAAATATCAAAGCTTTACTTTCAGTTGTTGCTAAGGACTGTCACCCTTAGAGTAGGGATAGGGTCATCCGAGTCGGATACTTTTCCCCACAACAAACTGGCGACTCCGCTGGGGAGCCTAGTATCTTGTTGGTGTTTGTAGTATCTTTGCTATTCATTTCCTGAACCAAAGAGTACCGAATCGAAAAGCTTTTGACTATATCAAAAGCGAAGTAGAGGGGCTGCTACTCTTGCTCATTTTTGAGCAGATTCATGATTTGAAGAGCTGATCTACAAAAGACTCTTGTACTCTTTGTGATAGCTTTTCATCCTCTTGATCATCCCTTAGCTTGTACTTGACCTATAGCTTTTTATTTCAGCAAAAACAGTGCATTTTTGAGCTTTTTATGACCCGGAAATCCTTGTAAACGCAACTCTCATGTCTCAGTGCAGGCTGTCCACAGGCAGTCTGCATTCCAGCGCAGGTACTCCCTTCAGGAACTGCGCTGAGAGTCAATTTGACAAACCAGAGCCTGCGCTGATCCAGTTAGGCTATGTCTTCCTGAGGTTTCCCACTGTGTCTGAGCCCTGTTTTCACTGTTATTTTGCTGCTGATTGCTTGTCATTGTACTTGCTGTAAACCAACTTTCCTTGACATTATTCCGCCTCAGTTGTGTGATGAAACTGTGATTGTTCTTTCAATATTTCTTGTTTCAGTTACAGTTTCCCATTGTGAAAATCAAACCAGTATAGCTGTGACCTCTTAGATCCTGAACTGTAAAAGTGTCTTTGTGATCTTAAGAGCTAGTCTTATTACTGTTCATGGCTGTTTGAGTTTGTTTGTTTTTCATCTTATGGTTTGAATTCATATATTTTTAGTGACGAAACAAGTGCTTGTAAGGCGTCCTTTCATTTTAGACAAAACTTGTTTGTTTACGCTTCAAATTGAATTCAAAAATTATACGACAGTTTCCTTTTTCGTCTACATCAACATTAAGGGAAAAGAAAAGAAATACATGCATCTTGCATTTGCATTTTGATAAGTTTGCGTGATTGATCTAGGAGAAAGTGCATTAGTTTGTGCTTTGTGCTCTGTGTGGAAAGATAATGTTTTTCTCTCCCCTCAGTAGTTAGGATTTTCAAAGCTAAAAAGATTGTAAAGCTTGCTTATCATTTTAGCTGCATTTAGGAATTTGTACCAATACATCTCGTGGTGATCCTGAAAGACAAACTGCTAAACAAGATCAACTTAAAATATATTGAATGAATCTAAAAACGCATTGTAACATAATGCTCACAATAGAGGTCTAGGTAGAGACGTGTTCCGGCGTCGTTAAACGTAGTGACTGTCGATCTCTACGAAGGTGGGTGATTCCTCCTGAGGGACGATAGCACTAATACGGACTTGTGCTCCCGCGTATCGTCGCGTATATTGGGAGACCCCTATAGGCATTTATCCTTTATCCTTAGGAAGCCGTGTCGGCCGCCCTACTGATCGCGATGCAGTGAACACAGCATTCACGAAGATCGACCACCCGTACCTTAAAACGTATTCTGTGGTTTCGCGAAAGGTTTGGCACACCCTCTGCCTAGATCTCCAGAGCAGTTTCTTTTGGCCTTTTTCAAACTCTATAACTGAAAAAGTCCAACCGAGCATTTGTCACTTCGGGCTCGTTAATACATCAAAGGCGACTAGAGTCATCTTTAGCTTTTTCTCGACTCTTAAAACATGAAAAAGCAAAGTTGTGTCTAAAAGCGTCCAATAAAATTCATTCAATACGGAAACATAATTCCCCTTTTTGTATTTTAGTTGATCAAGTAATCCGCAACCGTGGAGGAAAGTCAATTAAAACTCCGTCGTTCGAGGAGACTCGCGAGTCAACCGTCTTTGTCTCCGGAATCGAGAATAGTACGGACAAAGCGAACTCGCTTGACCGGGTCAAAATCTCCCATTAAAGTTAGAACAACAGTTCCGACAACATCTGAAATTATGGTCACTCCTGATATTTCTGGAATCCCTGCCTCTATTGAAGAAGTTCAACAGCAACAGAGGGACAGTTGTACTGATCCTAGTCTGAAGACAAGTACTTGCATAACTGAACCAGTTCCATCTGAAACCGGTCCACAGAGTCTTGTTGTTCAAACAACTGTCGCTGTCGAAGCAACCCCTTCTTCGGCACCAGAAATCTTTTACGGACCTGACGGTCTTCCTCTTCCTCCTGGTCTGATCGCAATAGAGGAAATCGTAGAGGACCAGCAAGCAAATACTCCAACTCATTTTGGAGTAGGCACCGCTCTTTTTCCTTCTGCGTCAGAAGTTTGTCCATCGCCACAGGAAGTTCCTGTAGAATCGTTAGGCAGTTTATTGGATAGACTTAAAATGTCTGAGCAACCGTCGACATCTAGGACTGTGCCAAATGACACAACGACAGCAGAAGCTCCTGCTGTCAATCCAACGATGTTTGCCGGCATACCAGCTGTCCCAACTAGCTCTCATCAGCTAGAAGGAGTCCACCCAGGGACTATTACGACAACTTGGTCTGTTCCAGTTTGTTCTTCCGGTATAATACCCGGTAATTCTTATGTTGAAACTAGACAAATTGATCCCTTTGGAAATCAGTTTGGGCCATCCAGTCCTCAAAGGCAATCTATACCCTTGAGCTCCGGATTGTTACCGTATGGGGGGCAATATGCCCTTTCACTTCCTCTTCCGGGGGGATACCCATACGGCAGTTTTCAACAACATTCAGGTTTGACTGAAGTAACGACGAGTGGTTGGGTACCTATGTTACCCCAACAACCAAGAGTTGTATATTCCATGCAACAGTGTGTACCTATGTCTAGTATCCCGACGACGCCAGCAATTGTAACCGTGTCGCAAGTTCAATCGATGCCTGTTGTATGTCAACCCCAAGTTGTAATGCAACAGCCCATTGACCCTGCAACACAACCACAATCGCCAACTGCCGGGACGACACAGATACAAACGGGAACCATAACCCCGCAACTTGGTCCGTCGGTTAGTGTCGCACAGCAAAACATGGCTTCACAACCATGGATGGTGCAATACCAACAACCTCACTTTCAACAGGTGTACCAGGGATCTGAGCAACAGATTTTTGCGAATAGTGGGCAACCCTATATTCAGAACGGGTTAAATCAACCACTTTACAGTGGCCAAGCCCACCAACCGTATCAGTCATATCAACATCAGTTGCATTATGCTGGTATGCAAAGGCCTACTGCTCAGGCGATTCCATCGTATCCTGGGTACGCCTCGCCAAACCTGAATCAGCAGTTGCCATTCGTGGCGACCCTAGAATTACCAGATTTACATCGATTAACGAACGATCCAATCGCCTATGCCCATTGGTGGCCAGCGATTCCTCACAAACTTCCTTCGGACATTCCTAAATTCAATGGAAATCCTGGCGAAGACCCGTCGAATCATGTGATGACATTCCATCTGTGGTGTTCGTCGAATACCTTGAATGATGATTCGATAAGGCTTTGCCTTTTCCAGAGGACATTGACTGGTCCGGCGGCTAAATGGTATATTGAATTACCTAGAGCCTCCTTCGACAATTTTAGTTCCCTAGCCACGACTTTCTTAACACACTTTCAGTTACCTATAAGGTACGAAACTGGAACTGAGATCTTGACCAATTTCAAGCAGACAACGGCCACACATATATCAGATCATATACATGAGTGGCGTCGTCGTCGCAGAATGGTAAAGACCTACGTTCCAGATCAGCTATTAGCTGAGTGGTTTATAAAGTCGCTTCTTCCTGCTATAACAGAAGATGTGGCCAAGGGAGGCGTCGTAACAGAGGAGCAGGTTATTGCTCGTGCTCAATATTTGGACTTAGTATATACTCAGTCGGGCACGCTCTATGATAAGATACCTGACGCCCCCAGACCAGAATTTTCAATCCCTCCTCCTCCCGGATCGAATAGTGACTCTCACGCCGGTGATGGCGTGATTGGAACTGCAAACGCTAAGTCGACAAGGGATTCAAATAAGAAAGCCCGTAAGACTTCGAATCAAAAAGCAAATCAAGAGATTCTTGCTTCGGAGGTAAATGCTGTATCTACGGATAAAGGCAAAAACTCCAATCAACCAGGAAGCAAGAAGAAACAAAACAAAGGGAAGAAGAAGAAACAGGGTGAGTCATCCCCTCAAAAAACTTCTTCAAACCCTCCTGGGCAAGGGAAACAATTCTATCCATGTCAAATATGCGATGAAAATCATTCGACAAAGAACTGTCCGTTCAAAGCTGAGTTAAAGAGGTTCTTTAAAAGTTCCCAAACTTCAGCTGTGTTGACTGATCCATTTCCCACCCCAGGTCAAAATATGGTTGATAGTGGAAATGCTTCCCCGTCTCAAGTGCTTATGTTGTCGGTTTCTAAGCAAAATGATGCTTTGATCTCGACCAGGAATAAAGATTATGGGAATCCGCCGGTGTCGAACGACAAAGGGAAAGATCAACCCAGTAGTTCGACAACAACTTCGGCAGAAGCTGTACCCCCCCTCACGCATGAATTAACAATAAAGCCACCTAAGAGAGTAGTACACAAGTCGACATTTAATCCTCGTGCCAGAGCGGCGCAGCATTATAACATAGTGGAAGATTTGGCCCAGTCGCCATCTGCTATGTCGACTCTTGAGGTACTGCAAAATTGTCCATCCCAAAGGCAGGCATTGTTATCAGCAATTGGTGGAGTGGATCCTAAAGATTCCAATCTTGTATCCTTTGATCACAAAGGATATGATCCTCAGTTACCAGCGCAACTAGCTTTCCTTATTCAAGTGAAAGCACTCAACAAAACTGTTCATAGAACGATTATTGATGAGGGAGCGTCGACATGTATCATGTCGATGAGTTGCTGGAAAACTCTTGGATCTCCAACCTTGTCGCGATCTTCGACGACATTGAAAGCATTTGACGGTAGGACGTACACTCCGTACGGTATCCTAAATAACTTTAAGGTTGAACTAGGAGGAAAAACAGTGGAAATTGATGTTGAAGTCATTGATGGCTATCTTGACTATAACATCCTACTGGGAAGACCATGGATATATGCCATGGCAGCTGTAGTGTTGACATATTTTAGGAAGATCGCATTCCCGTTTGAAGGAGGGATTACGGTCGTCGACCAACAGAATTTCCTCCCTAATGGTTCACAAGTTACTGGAAGCATTCCCCTGATCCATGGGAGCGACCATTCAATACAAGATATCGGAGTAGGTTTGCTAAAAGATCCCACAATGATGGGAACTTTCGCGTTGCCACCCCCTTTCCATGTAGGGAATATCCCGTTTGTAGCAACATGCAACATGGTATCTTCTTCGAAGGTCGCAGGAGACAAAGTCGTCATGGATTATCAAGTGGTTTTGCCACCTAGCCCCATAGAAATATTGTAGCAATCAATATTTCAGGCATGGGAGGCGAGCCCGAATCAACGCTCGTCAAGCGTTTGGGTAGATAGGTCTGGAGAATATGGTACCCCATTAGATCCATGGTCAAAAGTTCATGGGACTGACGAAGGAATCTTACAATCAATGATGATTGAGGGGGCACCATGGAATGATCACCACCATCGTTCCCTTCTTCCAGAGTGTGAAGAAGAAACTCAACACGACCTATATCACCCTTCAGTGTTTGAATTCCTAAAAAATACTGTAAATACGGTGGATTCTGAGTGAAACCTATCCAATATTGAAGAGACCGTAGCCGTAAACATCTCGACAAAATCTGATGTTGTAGAGAATATTCATGTCGGCAAAAGTTGTTCCCCTTCAGAACTGGAAATATATGGTGCTCTCTTTCGCGAATTTAGAGATGTCTTTGCATGGTCATATGATGAAATGCCAAGCATTGACTCGAGCATAGTTGAACATGAGATTAACATGTATCCTGATGTCAAACCAGTAAGAAAGCGGCTTCGGCAGGTACACCCCAAGAAAGCCGCTGCCATTAAGGCAGAAGTTGAAAAACTTCTCCATGCTGGATTCATCTACCCGGTTCCTCTAACCGATTGGGTATCGAATATTGTCCCTGTTATGAAAAAACAAGGGATGATAAGAGTGTGCGTCGACTATAGGGATGTAAACCAAGCTTGTCCAAAGGACAACTACCCTACACCCTTCATCGACCAGATAATTGATGAATGCGCCGGATGTGAAATCTTTTCCTTTATGGATGGATTTTCTGGGTATAATCAAATAAATATCCACCCACAGGACCAGTCTAAGACTCCATTTATTTGTCCGTGGGGCACATTCGCTTATCGAAAATTACCCTTTGGTTTAAAGAACGCAGGGGCGACGTTTCAGAGGGCAATGAATTATGCCTTCCATGACATCAAGAACATCGTTCAACCTTACCTCGACGATCTTCCGGCTCATTCGCGGAAGCGGACTGATCATCCGCGGCATTTGAGAGCAATATTTCTACGTTGCCGACACTACAAGATAAGACTCAATCCGCACAAGTGTGTGTTTTGCGTCGGTTCTGGTCGTTTACTTGGCTTTGTAGTCTCTAAGGATGGGATTCGTCTCGACCCCTGTAAGGTTCAGGCAATCATTAATTTGCCTCCACCTTCAAATTTGCTTCAGATTCAGAAACTCCAAGGGAAAGCAAACTTTCTGAGGAGGTTCATTCCAAATTACGCAGAACTTGCCAAAGGTTATACTCGTCTTTTGAAAAAGGATGTACCTTTTTTCTGGGACCAGGTTGCGCAAGCTTCCTTTGACGCTCTGAAAGATTCTCTAGTAAGAGCATCATTAATGTATGCCCCGGACTATCAAAGAGATTTTAACCTGTATCTAGCTGCAGCAGATACGACCATTGCGATGGTCTTAGTGCAAGAAGTCGATGGAATTGAACATCCTATTTATTATTTAAGTAAAAACTTAAATGACACAGAAAGTAAATATTCCTATGTTGAAAAACTAGCGCTTGCTGCTGTTCAAGCAATTCAAAGGTTTCGACATTATGTCCTCTTTAGGAAAACTACCATTCTGTCAGATTGCAACCCCGTGACGTATATACTGTCGCGACAGTTGCTTGGGGGCAAATATTCGAAATGGATAGAGATCCTTCAAGAGTTTGATCTGGATTTTGTAAAATCCAAATCGAAGAAAGCTCTAGTTTTCGCGGAATTATTGTGCGATCTCCCATCGTCGTCCAACGATGAAACATCAGAAGAGTCAATCGTGGATGAAAATTTGTTTCTGATATCAGTAAGCGATAAGTGGTATGGAGACATCATTGTTTATCTCCAAACCCAAAAATTTAGGCCTAATACCTCACACTCGGAACGGAAGCGTATACGATACCAATCTAAAGACTACATGATCGTCGGTGATACACTTTACCGTCGTGGTGTCGATACGGTTCTGAGGAGGTGCCTTACCCATGAGGAGGCCGAGAAAGCCCTGAATGATTGTCATTCAGGCGCGTGCGGGGGGCATCAATCTGGATATGCAACAGCACAAAGAATCTTACGAGCAGGATATTTCTGGCCAACTGTGTTTAAAGATTGCATAATAGCTGTCAGAAGTTGCCATGCATGTCAGATCTTTGATAGCAAAACCAGGAGACCGCCCGCACCTTTGTAGCCTATAGTTGCTGTTGGGCCTTTCGCCAAGTGGGGCATCGATTTCATGCAATGTAACCCCACCTCGACCGGGGGGCATGGGTATATTATAGTCGCTGTTGACTATTTTACCAAATGGGCCGAGGCGATGCCTACATTGGATAACACTGGTGAAACAGCTGCCCTTTTCTTTTTTAATCATGTAGTCGCCAGGTTCGGCGTTCCGCAGGCTATAGTGACAGATCATGGATCGCATTTTCGCAATCACATGATGGTTGAGTTAGCTGCCAAACTAGGGCTATCGCACGACAGCTCTACCCCATATTATCCACAAGCCAACGGACAAGTTGAGGCAATCAACAAAGTCCTGAAGCGTATGTTGCAAAGGATGATCGGGGTTCACAAAAGAAGATGGCACCTACTCCTATACTCAGCATTGTGGGCTTACCGAACCTCGGTAAAGAACGCCACTGGGTTCACACCATTCCAATTGGTGTATGGCCTGGAGGCAGTCTTACCGATCCAATGCGAAATTTCGTCTCTTAAACTCGCAATTGACCTCCTCCCCGGAACCTCAGAAGAAGAGGCTCGTTTCTTGGAATTGATCCAGTTGGATGAAAACCGTCGTGACGCCGCTTTGGCGAACGAAGCCCATAAGAAACGAGTCAAAGCACAGTTCGACAAGAATGTCAAACCTCGTATCTTCTCTGAGGGTGACTTGGTTATGCTTTACAACCAAGAATCCGACAAATTAGGAGCAGGAAAATTTAAGTCCTTATGGATGGGTCCTTATATTGTTAAAAGGGTGTTAGCAAAAGGAGCCTACGAGTTAATGGATTGTGACGGGATACCACTAGCGCAACCCCGCAACGGGTTGTACCTCAAGCGTTACTATGCCTGAATAGTAACCTGGGTGCTTTTGTTGTATTTTGTTTTCGCTAAAGTGTTTGTTTCGGTTTAGTAATCCACCCTTCTCGTTTGTTGCAGATGTTGAATTATTCTGAGACATATGTGGGATATGCCGACGGAGCGAGTCGTAGTACGCGGAATTTGTCCTCCGCAGCCTGGGCCATTTTTGATCCAAGCGGCGAGTTAGTGAGTTTCAGAGGTGTGTGCATTGGACAGTCAACGAACAACATCGCTGAGTATAGCGCGTTGATTGAACTCCTCTCTGATACCATCGCTCATGGTATACGCCGTCTAATTGTTAGGCTAGACTCACAGCTTGTGGTACTACAACTCACTGGTATATATTCAGTCCACAATCCAGCCATTTATCGAATGTTTCTAAGGGTTAAGATTTTGGAAAGAGAGTTTGATTCAATTCAATACCAGCATATTTCCAGAAACTTGAACACATTAATAGATTCATTAGCAAACTATGTATTAGATAGACATTTGCAACATATATAAAAAGAGATGCATCGGTGCTATGCAAGTGGATCACAAATAAACCAAAATAAACCCGAAAATCAAAATATATAAAGCTGTTTATAGTTTGTACATAATGTGCTGTAATCAAAACAAAATTGGTCGTATGACCTAGAACTCAAAAAGATGCTAGGGGGCACCCTAGCCTAGTGGTGCTCATGATAGTACGTCACGGTCTGTGCAATCATGCGCAAGAGACGAGTCCATCGTCTAGGCACGCCAATAGTGTGCCGCTGCAACTGTAAAGGTAACTCGTCAATCTGTACATCCGGAAGACCACGAGTAAGGCTCTCGACCTGCTCCTGCACAGCTGTAAGTATCTCAGTATCACCAAAGTCGCGAATAACAACTCGCCTAGCAGGCTCTGCTGCTGGGGCAACAACTGGCGATCGTGGACGAGCTACTGGACGAACATGACCAACATCTGCATGCACCCAAGAGTTTGATCAGTTTTGCACAGTAACATCATGAGTAAAAACAATAAACAGTAACATGGTCAGAGATTTTACCAATAGCGCCCCATTGCTCGCCATCCGGTAGCACCAAGTCCGGATCACCTCGGTAGTCCATACCCACATATGGATACTCAGAAAACGCCATCTCCTGACGCTCGAACCACCTAAAGAAGGCCTCAGTGAAAGTAATCTGAGGTTGACCAGCATGTCGGGACATGTGGTCGACCCACCTCTGCATGCGTGGCTCGGTCGGAGAAGGCAAGTCAAGTATGATGTACTGAGGCTGCATCAATGGGATTTTCTCCAAGGCAAAGGCAGTCAAAATAGAACCAAATCCAAAGTTCTTCAGCCTCCCGTCCTTTACCTTGGTCAATTGACTTTTCATCTGAACAAGTACTGCATCACACCAGTTAAACACTTTCGGTTGGAGACACTCCAAGGCGTGTTGCATATAAGATCTGTTGGCAACATGTAAAGCTGCGCTACCGGCCATCCTACCAATAGTAAACAGAATGGACCTAAGAGACCTGTCAGTGATGTCACGGATATTGATCTTGCCGTCTTTGCTCGGCTGTGAACCTTCTCGGCAATACTGACGGATATAGTCTCTGGTGGAAGTAGTCCCTCGAGCCGTACCTGACAAAGAAATGGGGGCACCCCGCCTTGACAACCCAGTCAAGAAGTACATGTCCTCTATGGTCAAGGGGATGGTTTTCCCCCTAATCTGGAATACTTGGTTAACAGGATCCCAAGCATCAAGCATATACTGCAGTAAAGAAATCTGTGCTCTCATGCTAGAGATACGGAAGAACTTCAGTAGGCCACAGTTCCAAAGCGCGTTCACCGTGACCGGGTCATGGAGTGCAACCATGTCCTCTGCTTCATGTTCTCGTTCTCGCCATGTAAGGGACATTTTGTTCAAAGTTCCCTGCAATCAAACAAGAGAAGGAGTAAGTTCCTAATTTTGATGAAAAACTGGCGAAAAATCATCAAAAAACACATGCAGGATCAGTTTTTCTAGGCCCAGCGCAGGCAGAGAGTCTCTCCCTTGCGCTGAGGCGCAGTCTGCCTTAAGACAACCTGACATACATCACAGGTTTCGAAAGGAGAACTTGCGCTGATGCCAGGGCGCCCTGATGAAACCCTTGGGGCTCAGAAACCCTGAAAAATGTGCATGAAACTGAAAAAGGAAACCATGAAAGTGAAGGGCTAAGGTTTAGCTCCTACCTGGTCCAAACGGCGCCGAAAATCGTCCACAGAATCTCCCGAAATCAGCTGGTGAAAATCAAGGAAGAAGAGGCACCTCCAGAGCTCCAACAAGCAAAATGCAAATGAAATGGTAAATGAGAGGTAAAAACACCTTTTTATGACTTTTTACACAATTTAAAGTTAAATCTCATTTTCATGCAAATATTGTCCATTTCTAACAAAATTTGTTGCAGAAATTGATGGTGAAGTACTACATTTGAAAAGAGAAAAGCTAGTAAAAGTAAAAAATCGAATTTGACCATGAATCGAGCAGTTTTACCACGGAATTTATGCTCGTTAAAAAATAGAAAAGTGTGAGCAAAAGTTTCCACCAGAGTTCAAGCTCATTAAAAAATGAACCTATCTCGGTAAATAACCATTGCGATCGTAAATTTATCAGCCTTAAAGAGCCTTGGTCGTGTTTTCATCCATCACCTCCACTATCATTTGGCCGGTCGTTCACCCCCATATGTGTGTTTACCCATTTTGAGGAACATCTGCGAAGAGTGATTTCATCTAGCCATCCTTGTGACACTACCGTGATTGGAAAATTCCAATTTGTACCTGGAATCTTTTGCTATCCCTGTTTATCACTCGTTCCTCAAAAGACGAGTCTTCTTTGAGCTCTTTTCACTAACTCGTAAAATATGAAAAGTTTGCCGAGTTTTGGCCTTCCATCTCGTTAAACGACTGGAACGCTATCCCTCCTCTAGATTTTAATCTTTTTGGACCTGAGGGATTATTGCACAAAAAGATCGAGCGCTTGTCTTGTTCGGCTCATTAAAGCAATCGAAAATTCATCCCTTCTGTATTGTTTTATACTTTTTCGGACTTAAGGGATTAGATGACGAAAAAGGAATCATGGAGTTAACTTTCTGTACCTTTTCAGACTCTCTAAAAATGAAAAGGACCGAGTTATCCTTGTCGTTAGACTCGTTAAAATGATTAAATAGCGACAAACTTGTCTTTAGACGAGAACGAGTTTCCCTATCGCTAGGCTCGTTAAAACATAGCGATGGGCTTGCCCGAAGGGCAGGTTATAGAACAAGCATATGTTATCCTCCTCAAGCTTGAAAAAAATAAAGAGGTACTGGTCAGAAATGACTGGGGAAAAATTGGGAGAACATCAAAGTTTAATGGTAGCAAGTCGCTCTTGAACATGACACTTTTCCTCCATTCCACATCGGGTTGGGTTGTTTCATTCACCGGTCTCATCACCATGGTCCTCACCAAACCATCCACATTTGGGGTAATGCTACCGATCCATCGCATCAGTGTCGTTATATGTTCAAGAGAGGTCATTCTGAAAGTGTCAACCGTGTCCCATCCACTACCATACATTATCCTTCATCCATTCATGATCGCCACCCTGAATCATATGTCACAGTTTGTTTTCACCTCCACTAAAATCATTAGCTCCGTTCCGTGTCATTGATGTGGGATTCATTAAGGCCCTCCTTTGACGGATCGCTTCTTGTCGACTTCAGCTCATTATCCAAGAAGTTGATCTAGGAACAACCCCATTAGTACTTTGAAGCTTGCATGCCTCAATGGCAAGTTTCTCACTTCCGGAGACAGGTATACATCAATGACCTTCAACCAGAAGATTTTGCGTGGCGTTCGATGCCAAGTCCTTTATTCACGCCACGTGAATTGTACTGCAGTACCTTGAGGGTCATTATCATTATCGGTGATTCCTCTCGCGCTTGTTAACAGTTTTCATTATTGGCCGGTAATCAAGCGATGTCTTTCCATGTTCGACTTCAGCGCAATTCTCACATGGATCGACTTGTACTTAGAGTGAAGATCGAACGAGTTTGAAGACCCCGGATCTAGTTTCATCCATCCGGGCTGCGATATATATTCAGGAAATATAAAAGCATTTGTCATGTACATCATTGCAGCAGATGATCATCCTATTCAAAGGATGATAATTTCAGCAGAAAATTATCAGTCTACCATCAGACGATCGTCTGTTATATGTACCAAAATGTATTTATAAAGCTGAGCATGGGAATGCCCGCCTCAGCTAGATCATGAGAACAGAATGAAAAATAATGTATTGTATTGTATTGTATTATAGGGCGCCTCCTCAGCACTGGAATGAACTTCGGACCCTCTAGATAAAGCATTTCACCCGATAAACGGCCTCATACTTTAGGGGGCAACTGTTATAGACATTTTTGTGCCTCGCAGCATGGAGCATGAAATGTCAATAATTACAGGGATCCTCAGTCCCTAAACATGTTGTTCTTACCCCTAGAAGAACAAGGTCAGCAAACCACAGCACTTCCCATCAGTTCTCCACCTGAAAACACTCAGAAACAGGCTATTTTTGGATCATGTCAGCTACTCCACTGAGCATCTGCGCTGGAATGAAACTGCTCCTCCTTGTACCTGCGCTGAAAGTCAAATCTAATGAAGGCTACCTGCGCTGGGTGAGATTGGCCAAGTGGCACAGTCATTCTGCAAGGTGTCAATTGCCCAGGAAGCTTCCAAACTGACACTTGGTTCAAGAGATTCGCCCTGTGATGAGTAAGAGGTACTTGATCTCCATGTGTAAGCAAGGATCTCCAAGTGGACTCAAGAACTGAAGATTAACTGAAGAGGGAGAGGACACAAGGCAGCTTTATGTCAGTCTCAAGCTGACTCATCCTCTCTTCTTCTATCCTATATATAGAGCTCTTCTATGAGGTCTAGGGAGGCTGGAATTTTGTGCAAAGCAAGGAAGTGCTGTTGGTTTACAGTTAGAGCTATTGGGTGATTGCTTTTATAGAGGTGAAGAGGAGATTTCTTGCTGCTGGGGAGGTGCTGCTGGATTGGAGCCATTGATGGTTGTAACCTTCTCAGAACCCTTTTACTTCTATCAATAAAGCTTTGAATGTTCTCCTATATACTTGTATTGCATTGATGTATTGTATTTACTTGTATATCTGATTCACTCTAATCCATGCATCAGTTATGAGTACATGTTTCTTGTAGTTTCCTTCTCTTGTTTGTGCAGGATCATTGTGTAGCTGGGCCGGCAAAAGGGAGCAAGGAGTTCGGAACAAGAGACAAAGAGAGAGGATAGGATCGACAAAAGCGAAAGACACCGGTTGGTCAATCTTTTCTTCCTTCTCTGTACTTTCATAAAGGAAAATATCAAAGCTTTACTTTCAGTTGTTGCTAAGGACTGTCACCCTTAGAGTAGGGATAGGGTCATCCGAGTCGGATACTTTTCCCCACAACACAAAGGACTATTCTACATTGGAATAAAACTACTCTGAGTTAGTGAAAACAAATGACACAAGCTGCAATATACACAGAGTTAGAAAATGATTATGAACATGATGAGAAGCACACAGTGAAGTTACAACTAAACTAAGAAAAAGACAAACAAAAATAAAAACATGTACCCTTGACCACGCAGGGGTCCTCTGCAAGGTCTCGAATTATCAACATGGGATCAACACTTCACAGCACTTCAAGCATCCATTGAAAACAAAGTTGTTATATTAAAAACAGAGCACTAAGTTCTCCAAGCTACAAGTGGAATCTGAACTATTACATGAGCAAAAACATTAACTTGTTCTACATTCTACATGCTGGTATTTATAGGAAAAAATACAACTATTTTGAAGAGAGAATTCAGCTACAGCAAAACATGTAGACACATAATGTATTCGAAATTTTGGTCTTCGGTTACCTTGAGACATAAATCTTCTAATAGTGGCTATTGGATTCTGTTTGTGTAGGTGGTAGATGGAGTCCTGAGCTTTAGGAGAATGCCTCAGATCCATGACTAAGAATCGTGTGAAAACAGAGTCCTTCTTGTTGTAGGCTTCTTCAATTGACCTCCCTTTGACCGGAGTCCTCCTCATCGATTTTGGCCAAATGGATAGGATACCATCCATACTCTAACATTTTCTAAACTATCCATGTGGTCCATTTCCTCTTTTGACACCTGTAACCTACAAAAGCGTGGAAATGGCTGTGAAATAGCCAGTTAGCTGCGGAATGTGGCTGTGTTTCATAGCTGAAAAATGAAAACCTATTCAAATAACAAACATAACAATATAAATTGTAAATCACTGAAATATACTGCTTGAAGCAATGTGCAATGGCTTTTGGTGACTAAGGATGCATTTTTGATAGAAAAGAAAAGGAAGAAGGATGAGAAAGTTGCTTAAGAGAGAGGTAGTTTTGGGACTCAGCATACCCCCACTGTGAGACTATTGCATGTCCACATGCAATCAAAATTGTAAACACCCTCCTTCTACTGCATTTTCTCTGAGACCTCAGCTAGAACATCCAACCTCTTCCTGCTTCTCTTTGCTGCAACTGCCATTCTAGGCTTTCTCATGAGGAATCTATATTCAAGGTTGATGAGAGCCCTGCTTAGCTTCCTGTTTTTCCTCTTTATTTTTCTGTTCTTCTTATGCCAAAAACCCAAATGAAGCATGGTTTTATCATGGATAATCTTATCTAGCTTGTTTTTTTCTTTTAAACCTTCATTTTCCTTCTGAATATGCCTATTCAAGACCTATAGCTCATAGATTTCCTTCTTAAGTGAGCTAATCAAAGTCTCTTGTGATGTAGCTGGCTGCCCAGGGTTGGATGAAGTTCCTTGATCTACTGATGTATTCCTTTTCTCTAGTGACTCAATGTAATCATAACTCTACTGTTGGATTGGGTTAATCCCGGGAGAGACTCTCTTTGGGTTGCTTTCAAAGTTTTGTTGAGGAGAATGTTGTCGGATCTGCTCAAATGAGATGTTGTCTTGGGATTGAATTGAAGTTTCTTCTCCCAAATCTATGAACTAAGCTTCTGTTAATTTTGCTTTCTTCATTCTGCCCTTAAGTCTATAACTTCTCCTCAAACTTTGTGATCCTATGAGTTCTTCCTCTATGACATGTCTTCTTTTCCCCTTCTCTTTCTCTTTCTTGAACTGTTCCTTGATATTGACTAATCTCTTAGAAAGTAATTGTTCATCCTCTGATGAAGGTTCAGGAGTGTTTTGATGGATTTCATCAATTTTTCCTTTCATATTTCTCTTCCGTTTTGTCTGCTCCATAATCTCTGTTAATGTTTCAGAGATGGGCTCTTCCTCACTGCTTTTCTGTGTTGAAGTTGTAGGAGTGTTTTCGATTGTAAGACTAGTTTTCCTTCTCCTACTTCTTTTCATAGAACTTCCTTCAGGTAATTCTGGTTCATCTTGGAAAAAGTTCCTGATCAAAAATTTCTCCCATGTGTCTCCTATACTCTTTAAGTGATGTTCAACTAGAATTTTTATGAGACCATGGTGATAAAGATTAGTTTCTATGTCTTCCATTTTCTTTTGAACAGTAGCGGCCATTCTCCTTAAATTATTCAACAGGAAAAATGGGAGATTGGTGGTTCTGTTTTCAAGAGAATTCATCAAAAATATTATGTGATATACATAAATGGAACCATATCTTCCCTCGCATGTGATAATTTTTTGCAAAATCAATAACATGCTACTCCATTTACCCTTAAGTGCAGAGATGGGAATTCCTCTCTCAAAAACTGAAGTGTCCATACCTGGGTTTTGGAGAATGATTTTCCAAGTCTCATCATGGAATTCTTTATTCTTGAACCACCTCTCTCCAAGCTTTAGCAACTCAGTTGCTTCAGCAATTAAAGGACTCGGTCACTATAAACTTTATGTCACCAATCTCCACGTCCATCCCATCAAACGATCTAGCAAATGACTTGGTGATTCTTTATGATGACCATCAAATTTCTCAATGAAACTTAGCGAGCCAGCTTTCTTCAACATCCCTTTCAACTGAGGATAACCTTCCATATATTTCACTCCTATAGGTTTTGTTCTGATGATGAGACCCATCACTCCTTTTCTCTGCTTTTCTTCAAATTTCCTTCACTATCTGTGCATGAAGACTGTGTATACGGCAGTGGTATATGGAAGAAAAAATGGTTATAGATATGGGGATGAAATAACAAAGTATGTGGAAGGAAAACGATAGATATAGGGATAAAACATATAGGGTATATGAAACAGGGAAATTGTATGCATGAAATAGTGCAGAAGATGTATGGAATGGAGTGGCTGCATACGTCAATTGTGTGTAAAACAAAGTACTACTAAACATAGAGAGAATCGAAAATAGAACGAATGATTGTGTGCTCACTGTATCTGAGTGCTTGTATACATAAGAAGGCTGCGGAAGTAAAAGAGAGGAACTCGGTGTAATAAAGGAACAATAGGGTTGTGAAGAGCCATATCCAATTGGGTTATGTCATGTAATTAGCCATTAAATAGGTGTGATGGAGAAGTACAGTGAAGTACGAGTTAGAAACGGAGATCAAATCATGAGACCGTTAGGCATTAAAGTTGGAAGGCATGGTGGAATAATCACAACAATCAAATCACATGATGACAAGTCAAGGAGTAGTGTGATTATACGAGTTATACAACTTATGCTTTATATTGCTATTTGAAATAGGTTTTTATTCTTACCTCTAGAACCATACCTTTCCGCTTGCTAACCTTTTGTTGTTTGCTTTTTCAGGTGCTTAGATGTTGATATGTCTTCAAAAGTTGTTTTCTCCTCCAATACCTGCATATGAAATTTATTATGAACTGGCCTTTTTTATTTTTTGAGCTAATGATCAAACTGTTACTACAGAGTCAGATTGGCTGCAGAACATGATTAGTTGCGGAACTGGAACAGCTGCAGAATGTAAAACAGAGAATAAAATGTGACTTTATGAATGAATGAAAATGGAGATGACTGTGTGGATGAAAATATGGTAGAATGGAAATGAAAAATGGAGATGGAACAAATGCTGAAGGAGAAAAAATTATTACTGAGATATGGTGGTGGAGTGGAGTGAAACTTGTAGAAGTAAAATAGAATGAAATGAAGTAAAACAATGAATTTTTAGAATGCACAATGAGTCACTATTTTTTTGGAAAATATAGAGTGTCAGAGTCTTTTGATTTCACCCTATATTTTCTGTCTAAGCATGCCAATCAGTGATTGGTTTTCAACCTTATACAATTATTATTATTATTTTCATTGATGAAAAGAGCAAAGACTAAGTTGGTGGAGAAGAAGGATTCTTCTTCACCAACTTCATTTCAGAATTATTTTGAAAGATCTTGATGAAATCTTCCTTTGAGATTGGTTTTTTATAAATTTTCAACCTATGAACATTCACAAGGAGAGTAGTTTAATTGTCATCTATTGTTCTGATTCTTATTGTTCCATTACCGAAAAAAATTTCAATCTCATATGGCCCAAGCCAATGAGTTTGAAAATTTTCTTGAAAATCCTTAACCTTTGAATCAAATAATAGTGCCCAATCTCCCTCTTGAAACCTTTTGTCCTTGATGTACTTGTCATGCCATTTAGCCCTCTGTTGCTGAACTAAACTAGTCCTTTGAATGGATTCTTGTATGATTTCATCAAGTTCATTTACCTGCTCCAGTCTATGCTTTTGAGCTTCTGATAAATCCGTCCCCAACTAGACTGTCATCTTGAAAGTTTTGACTTGGAACTCTATGGGGAACAAGACTTGCTTTCCATAAACAAGTTCATAAGGTGTATGTCCTATTGTGTTCCTCCATGTATTTCTATAGGCCCACAAGGCTTCAGGAAGCCTGTCCCCCCAATCTCTTCTATGTAGATGCACAATATTGGTGAGGATTCCTTCAATCACTTTATTTGTAGACTCCAATTGACCATTTGCTTGTGGATGATAAGGAGTGGATTTCCTATGCTTGATCTTGTACTCTTCCTTAAGCCTCTCCATCATTTGGGATGTGAATTGAGTTCTCTAGTCTGTCACAATTTCTCTTGGAACACCAAAGCGAGTAAAACTATCCTCAAAAAGAAAACCAACTATAGATTTTTTGTTAGCAAAAAGTAATGCTCTGGCTTCTACCCATTTGGTGACATAATCAGTGCATACCAATATATACTTTTTCTTCTTGGATGGAGGATTAATAGGTCCAATAAAGTCTAAAGCCCATTTTTCAAAGGGTTCGATAAGGACCTAAGGTTGTGATGGCATCTCTTTTGAGGGATCAGGTTTCCCTACCCTTTGGGAATTGTTGCACCTTCTAACATATTCCTTAGCATCTCTGAAGATGGATGGAAAATAATATCCTAAAGAAAGGATTTTAGAGGCTGTCCTCTTGTCAACAAAGTGTCCACCACATGGCTCATCATGACATGCTTTGAGAATATCAGGCATTTCATCTTCCTTGACACGCCTACTGATCATAAGATCTATCCCTGTTTTATACAATTCGTTAGTGATCCATGAATATCTTGCACTATTTTGAATAATCTTTCTTTTCTCTCTAGGAAATAAATGTGAAGGTAACTTCCCTGTAACCAAGTAGTTAGCAAAATCAGCAAACCAAGGAGTTTGATTAGTTACTGCAAATAGATATTCATCAGGAAACTTATCCTCAACCAGAGAGTCTTCTTTGATACTCTGAATCCTGGACAAGAAATCAACGACTGTGTTTTGTTTTCCAGGTCTATCTAGCACAGTAATGTTGACTTCTTGCAAAAGTAAAAGCCATCTTGTAACTCTTCCATTAGTAATAGGTTTATTCATCAAATATCTAATTGCAGAGCGATCTGTATGAACAAAAGTTTCATGGCTTGTTATATAGTGTCTAAACTTTTTAATTGCATGAACAACAGATAAGAACTCTTTTTCAGTCACAATATAATTCAACTCAGTGGGAGTCAAATTTTCACTTGTGGAGTAAATGGCATAAGGAATCAAATCCTTTTGTCCCAATACAGCTCCTAGAGCTGTATCTGAAGCATTTGTAGAAATATGGAAAGGAAGTTTCCAATTTGGTCCTCTCAAGATATGTGATATAGATATTTTTTCTTTCAAGGTTTCAAATGCTAGTTGGCAATTAGGATTCTACGTGAATTCACAATTTTCTGTAATCAATTTGAAGAGTGGAGATGCTACTTTGGTAACGTTTGCTATAAACCTTCTATAATATCCTGTAAATCCTAGAAAACTTCTAACATCTTTTTGGAAATTTGGAATTAGCAACTTAGAGATGACTTCAACTTTTGATTTGTCCACTTTAATACCATCTCCTGAGATGTGATGTCCTAAAACAACACCTTCTATAAACATCATAAAGAATTTTTCATGGCTTAGTGAAAGGTTTGTTTCTTTACATCTTTTAAGGACTTTTTCCAAATTTTCCAAAGCTTCTTCAAATGTGTTACCATAGATTGTAAAATCATCCATATATACCTCTACACAATCATGTATTAGATCAGAAAAAATTCCTAGTACTTCTCTTTGGAATGTTGTTGGTGCATTACATAACCCAAAAGGAATCACTCGGTAGGCAAAAGTTCCCCATGGACAAGTAAATATGGTTTTATCCTGATCCTCAGGTGCTACCTGAATTTGATTATAACCACTAAAACCATCCAAGAACGAGAAATACTTTTTACCTGCTAATGTATCTAATACCTGATCTATAAAGGGAAAAGGAAAGTGATCTTTCAAGGTTGCTTTATTCAGTTCTTTGTAATCAATGCACACCCTCCATTTACCATTCTTTTTAGGCACAATTACCAAAGGAGAAACCCATTGGCTATCTGAGATTGGGTAAATGAAGTTTACATTGAGTAATTATTGGAGCTCTTCTTTCACAATTTCCCTAAGATTTGATTCATTCTTCTTTGAGGTTATCTGATTGGTCTACTGTTTTCCTCAATATAGATATGATGGATACAAGTCTTACTATCAATAACTTTAATGTCAGTATACTCCCATGCAAATGAAACAAAATGTTTTTGTAATATTTTGGTTAGCTCTTCTTGTTGTATTTTCTCCAATTTTTTGTTTATGTTCAATGTTCTACCTGGAAAAATTTCAATTGTAGAGTTGCCAAACTCTTCCATAGAATAGAGAGACGTCTGCCTAGATGACAAGTATTCAACATTAGATTTTTCCTGAAATTGTGCATGATGATATTCTGAAGATGTTTCAAAATTTTCCAATGTGTTTGAAATTTGATTATCTTCACTAATTTCTGATGTAGTAAAGATAGGTTGAATAACATCTTCATCATCGGTCCATTCCTTGTCATCCATTTCTATGATTGTTTTTTCTGGAGGATACAAAGTAAATTTATTTTTTGAACTACCATCAGAAATATACATGTCACCAGATCTACAACTAATAAAAGCATCAGTTGTGGCCAGCCAAGATCTTCCTAAGATGAGTGGGTGTCCTCCTAGGTTATTCTTGGGAGTTAAAATCATGAAATCAACAGGATATTCCCAAGAATCTAAGGAGACTAAAATGTCTTCTAGCACACCATTTGGTTTGATTACTGATCTATCTACAAGTTGCAATAAGGTAGGTGTGTAAATAAGGTTAGGAAGTTTAAACGTCTCCATAGTCTATCTACTCATAATGTTTATTGCTACCCCTAAGTCAATCAATGTGTTTGGAATTTCAATCTCATTTATGTGTGTCTTGACAATTGGACTTCCTAGATCCACATATTTTTGCATGGCAATCTTTCCCATCATGATATTTGCTATCTTTCCTACCAGGTGAATTCTTTTTGTTTCTCTTGGTTTTGTTCCTGGTCTTTTGATGATCAACTCCTTTATTGTCTTAGCTAGAATTGGAATTTCTCTAATGGCTTGTAACAAAGGAATCTTGATACAAACATTCTTTAATTCATCTAGGAAGTCATAATTGGGAAAGAAGATCTTTTTTTCTACTCCTCTATCAATTTGTAATCTCTCGGGAAAAGGAGGTGTAGAAGTAGATGCTGGTTGCTCAATTATGGGAGTTGTGTTTATTGATTCTTTTTTGTTTTCCTTTTTCAATGTTTTGGTTTTGGAGGGATGTCCCCTCAAAACTTTTATTAACTTTCAGAGAATCTTCCTCAGAAGGTTTTTCTTTTTCTAATATCCTACCAGATCTAAGTTGAACATCATTAAGATCTAGAGGAGCAATCATATAAGTAGGAAATTGTTGTCCTTCTACCATGTAAGCACTTTGAGGGTTTTTATTATTGGGTTTTGACAATGGTTGGGCTGGTAGTTGATTTGGTTTTTGTTGAAATGGAAGTAAGAGTTGAGGATTTTGACTTTGTTGTGGAGGTTGTTGTGGAAATGGTAACGAAAGGTGAGGGCTTCGATTCAGAAGTTGTGGTTGCTAATTTTGATGCTGATTTTGTGGGGGAGGATAGTTTTGATAAGATGGAGGATATTGATAATATTTAGCAAATCTCCCATAAGGATTTTGTACCCCTTGTGCCCATTGTTGAGATTGATAATGAGATTGAGGTTGAGGCCAAGGTTGCTGCCAAGAATTCCAGTTTGGTGGGGGCTGAAAGTTCATTGGGTTGTTAAATCCTTGATTTTGTGGCCCTGGCCAAGGTCTTCCTGCAACAAAACAAAGAGGTTCTACAAGATTTCAGACAGTTTCTTCTTGAAAGACAACCTTAAGACCTAGGATTGAAGGACAACCTTTGGTCTCATGACTTTCTTAACAAATCATACAATTCTCTACAATTTTTGCATCTAAAGGGCATTCCCTTAGAGCATGTTTCTCTCTGCATTTTGGACAAAAGATGGCTAAAGAATCAGCTTACATTTTCTGCTTGTTTTGGATTTTGAGGGTGTCTAACTGCTCACTAAGGCTCTCTAAAATATTAGTTTTAAACTCATCAAGCATATTTCCAATTTCTGCCCTACTTACAGATCCAGTTGTAGATTTGTTTACTCTAACAAGAGAAGGATCTCTTAGTCCTTTCCCAGTTTTAGATTTCCCTCTTGAGAGATGGACACATAGTTCTGATATGTCACTCACTGGAAGTTGAGAGATGTCTCCCTTCCCCATCATGTTAAGAATATCTATCCATTCATCTCTAATGGCCTTTAACAAAAGACCTTTTAAGGTTTCCTCATCTAAATTGTTCATTTTTGCTCTTTCCAAATTGTAATTAAATCTTTCAAGCAAATCCTCTAGTTTTCATCTTCATTTTGCATCATTTTAAACACTTCATCCTTAAGATTGGTATGCATACAGTAATCCAAGTATCTATCCAAAAATGCATGTTTCATGTCATTCCAAGTTCTAATGGATTGAGTGACTAACCCCATAAACGGTTTCAAAGTAGACCCTTTTAGTGTTGAAGGGAACAATTTTAGTTTTTGAGAGTCTTCTACATAGTCGTAGGTTCTGCATAAGACTTCAAACTCAAAGAAAATGTTTCAGGATCCTCACTTCTCAACCCATAAAAGTTTGGGAGGACACATGGTGAAATGTTTTTCATTGTTGTATGTGTTTCCTCATCTACTATAGGGAATCCAAATGAGTTATCTATTTCCCTATTTCCTCTTCCTCCTCCATTATTACCTCTACCTCCTCCATTGTTTCCTCTACCTCTCCCTCTATCCCCTCCTCCAAATAGTGAAAATTCTCCATCTTGTTCTTCTTCTGCCATTATAGTTTCCTCAGAGTCTTCTGGTTCTTCTATTAATGGATGATGAGAGAGAGTTTCTACTTCTTCTTCTTCACTAGGTATTCCTACTTCTTCAACTACAATAGGCTCCCTTGTAGAGGTGAAAAAGGTATTCTCTCTTAGGTCTTTTTTGGTAGATGAAGTGGGAGAATCTTCTAACTGAGTTGTTGCCCCTTGAATTCCAGGAATCCTAAGGCTGGGAGTATGAGTCTGGGATGGAGGTGTGTCCTTTCTAACCCTTGGTGGAGTAGGTGGAGTTGTGAAAATCAAACTTCTGCCCCTAGCTATAAATCTACCCCTAGAATCTGTCTCTCTCTATGCATGTCATTGTTTTGTTTTGTTTTTTTTTATTTTTATTTTTTTTTATGAATGTAAGAAACAAGGCTACCTAGTTACACTTCCCCAACAATGGCGCAAAAATTTTTAGTCAATTTAGTGTCCTAAATTTCTACATAAATTATCAATCTGGGTATCGTAAACTGATGAAGTGTAGTGCACTATATGTGCTAGATGACCCTTTCTTACCTCACTATTTTTAAGTTTATGTTTGTTTTGGGGTTTTTGTTCTTTTGATTCCTAATGTTCTGCAATGTAACCAAAATCTTAATCTACTACTGCTAAGAACCTAGAGAAATGAAATGGAAGCTAAAAGTGCTTTTAGGCCAAATTTGGAAGTAAAGTTTGTAAACAAGAAAATGAAAACAGAGCTTCTCTTCTTGCTATTATGATTGTTTCCAAAATATGAACTGAAAGGACTTTAAAACTACTATCTACTCAATTACAAAACCAAAGCTTAAATGAGAAAATGAGATTGCAGCTATCTATGATAAACCAAAAATGAAATACTGGAAATAAGATTACTTCTACTGTCTAATCTACTTGCAAAATTAAAGCTTAATGAACAACTGAAGATGGAACTGCAGCTAAACTAAGTGAAGAACTAAAAATGAAATTGCAATTATTCTATTATGAAAGCAAGGCTAAATGAAGTATTGTTGTCACTCTGCTACATAACTTAGGGAGAACTACCTCCTTATGATAGCAATCTTGAGAGATTTCATTCTTCATCATTCTAAGAAAAGTAAACATGAAAATGCAAGAAAGTCTCATTCATAAATAAAACATTTCACCTTCAACTGCAAGGGTTCTTGGAAATATCCATTTATATCATGTGTTACTAAAATGATAAGAAAATGACATGAACTGTTTAACTCAAAAACTAATGAACAACAATTGTAATGAAAGACTCATTCATAAATACAACATTTCACCATTTAGTTTGAGGATTAACCATCAACGAAAGGCTTTTGGAAACATTCATTTATATCATGAGTGACTACACTAATAAGAAAATGGCATTGAACAACTTAATTTAAAATCTAGAAACTAAGGAACAACAGATGAAATAAATCAAATTATGCTACTGACATCAACTTAAAACTACAGTTAAGAGACTAGAGAGCAATGAAAACCAAAGGACTATTCTATGCTAGAATACAACTACTCTGAGTTAGTGAAAACAAATGACACAAGCTACAATATACACAGAGTTAGAAAACGATTATGAACGTGATGAAAAATACATAGTGAAGTTACAACTAAACTAAGAAAAAGACAAACAGAAATAAAAACATGTACCCTTGACCATGCAGGGGCCCTATGCAAGGTCTCAGATTATCAACACAGAATCAACACTTCACAACGCTTCAGGCATCCATTGAAAAGAGTTGTTATATTAAAAACAGAGCACTGAGTTCTTCAAGCTACAAGAAGAAATCTGAACAATTACATCAGCAAAAGCATTAACTTGTTCTGCGTGCTACACGCTGGTATTTATAGGAAAAAATACAACTATTTTGAAGAGAGAATTCAGCTACAACAAAACACGTAGATAGGTAATGTATCTGGAATTTCGGTCCTCAATTGCCATGAGAAATAAATCTCCTAATAGTGGCTGTTGGATTTTGTTTATGCAGGTGGCAGATGGAGTCTTGAGCTATAGGAGAATGCCTCAGATCCATGACTGAGAATCATGTGAAAGCAGAGTCCTTCTTACTGTAGGCTTCTTCAATTGACCTCCCTTTGACCGGAGTCCTCCTCATCGATTTTGGCCAAATGGAGATGATACCATTCATGCTCTGACATTTTCCAAACTACCCATGTAGTCTGTTTCCTCTTCTGACACCTGCAACCTACAAAAGCATGGAGATGGCTATGGAACAACTGGTTAGTTGTAGAATGTGGTTGCGTTTCGTAGCTGAAAAAAAAAAACCTATTCAAATAACAAACATAACAATATAACTTGTAAATCACTAAAATATACTCCTTGAAGAAATGTGCAATGGCTTTTCGTGACTAAGGATGCAATTTTCATGGAAAAGAAAAGGAAGAAGGATGATAAAGTTGCGTAAGAGAGAGGCAGTTTTGGGACTCAACAACTGGTTAACATATTGTGGAGTAGATTTGCAAACATTCGATGAGACCATTGAAGATAGTGAAACTGCAGCGTTCATTTTGATAGTGATATTGTAGTGTTCATTTTGCATTGAAAGCATTTGGTAAGTCCTTCTTTACGATAGGAATCCATTAACATTGAATATTTTTTGTAGTTGATGGAATGGTAGAAGCATAACTGTGACTGTGTTAATTTCAGAGTTTTTTATAATGCCTGTTATGTAACTCTCCTTACAAACCACACCATATATCATGATACCATACCACCTCTTGTCTTAATATACAACACTGCAAAAAGTCAGACTAGTATCCAACCCATTATGCCAATGAATCTGCTATACCTAGTTACCAACCCATCATGTCAACAAATCCTCTACACCACATACGATTGTCCCTCCACCTTCTGTCTCACCCACATTTTGGCTCTGCAACATTGACTACTTTGTCCATACTCCTGCACAGTTGGCGCTCTGTCCAAACTCGTACATAGTCAACACTCCCCATACTCCAAAACTCCATACTATGACATTGACTACTCTGTCCAAACTCCTGCATAGTCTGCGCTCTCCATACTCCATACTCCATATTGTGTTTGTTGGATATTACATTGAACGCTGGCCCATACCACCATCTAAATCCACCATACCACTCCGCCTTTTTTAATATAATAATGTGTTGCATTCTTTGGTTCCATTTCCACCCACCGTGGACTAACATCAATACTCTGCCTATGTGCCCATACTGCCTACATGGCCCACCTACCATGGAGCCCCTCCCCCATATAACTATCCACTACATAGCCCCTCCCCCATTAAAACTCCTCTGACATATAACCCCTTCCCCAAATATACCTATCATACATACACATATCAGAATCATATTTTCACAGTTTTTTTTACACAACAAGTGCAAATTTTTGCCAGTAGAGCAGCATTTTTTTCACACATTACACATTTAAATGCATTCATTTATCTCTATAATTGGAGTAACTCTCTCTGGAAAGAAGAACTATCTTGAGTTATCTTAGAAGATCAAACACACTCTCATTTGCAATGAGTTGTGCAAAGGAGGCTAGGAAGGTGTAGGAGACAATGCACCTAAAAAGCCCACTTCAAATAAGGAGTTCGCCATTTGGGAAAAAAAGAACAACAAGGCCTATGCCTTGATTGCAACATCTGTAAATGAAGTGGTGAGTCTCCATATTTCACCATTTTGAAATGCTTTTGAAGCCTTACAAAAGTTGAAGGAACTCTATGACTCACACTCTACACTTGAAGTTGTCCAATTCATGATTAAATTTTTCAGTCTTGAATTACAAAATGATGATCCTCTTGCTCTAGCATCAGAAGTAAAATCTATTATGCATGATATCAAAGTCACTAATGTTGAACTAGACATTCCTCTAATAGCTTTTTTCAAGGAACTTTATCCCACTTATTCAAATTATCTTGAGTCATTGCAAGAAAATGGAAACCTCAAAGAGATTACCTTTGACTCCCTTGTAAATAAATTTGGTGAGAGAGAGAGATTTTGGGAAGAAGACAACTCCTTAGACTTCTAAAGAAGTAGTGTGTCTTGCACATAGAGAGAAGAATCATTCTCAAGATTCTTCTAGAGGAAGAGGTAGTCGAAGAGGAAGAGGAAGAAGAAATTGCAGAGGTAGGGGGGTCAGCCACTCTCAAGGAGAAAGGTATGATCTTCATTGCATACGTTGCAATAGAGATGGATCACATGATGCATCCACATGAAAGTTTCCTTGGGACAAAATTGAGGAGGAAAGAAATCAAGCCAAAAGTAAAACCAATGATAAAGAGAAAGGTAAAGAACCTGAATCCACTCACTATGTTGTGGCACATTGTAACATTGGAGTAAATGAAGACATGTTTAATGCTTCACTTGCTTCTTGGAAAAATGATTGGTTGCTTGATTTAGGATAAAATTGCCACATGACTTTTAGAAGAGATTGTTTTGAAGAATTTAATGACAATCTTATTGAGTGGCAACTTGATCACTTGGATAGATTCAGATATGCAAAATCATTTCAAGAATTTGATAATCAGATTCCACATCTTTATGGTGGGATTCCTATGCTGGATCAATCTGTGGAATCTTCTTCTGAAGCACTCTCTCCCCCACATGAAACTCCAACCACTAATGATACTCTAAGTGATGTGATTGACAAAATTGGGAAACTCAATCTTGATTCAATCCCAACTCAGTCAACTAAGTAGCCTAGACCATCTCAGAAAGGTCCTACAAAGTGGTTGACAAAGAAATTTGAAAGTGTTCATCGTGATGAGGTTGGAAAGAAAGAAACAAGAAATTGAACTAGGAAAATTGAAGGTGGTGTATATGATTCTGATTCACCCATTGATATGGATATTTCTTATGATTTTGAACTGAATTTGTCTATAGATTTTGAACCAACTTCCTTAGAAGAAGTTGTTTCCCATGATGAATGGAAAGAAACAATGCAAAGGAGTATGATTCCTTGATAAAGAATGGAACTTGGAAGCTGGTTGATCCTCCATTGGGAACCAAACCAATTGGCTACAAGTGGGTCTCCAAGAACAAGTATAAATCTAATTTCTCACTTGACAAGCACAAAGGCAGGCTTGTGGCAAAAGGCTTTGCACAAAAGGAAAGGGTCAATTATGAGGAGACTTTTTCTCCCACAGAAAAATGGGCTACCATCTGAACACTCTTTGCCTTGGCAGCTCAGAACAATTGGAAACTCCATCAAATGGATGTAAAAATTGATTTCTTAAATGGAGATTTGAAAAAATATGTTTTTATGTCCCTCCCAAAAATATTTGTTTTGAAGGGACATGAACATAAAGTATACAAACTTGTGAAATCCTTGTATGGCCTCAAGCAAGCACCGCGAGCTTGGTATGAAAAGTTAACTGTGCATCTTCTGAAACTCAACTTCAAACATTATGATCTTGATGATGCAATTTTGTTTTTCAATAGAGTTGGAAAAACAGTTGTATATCTTGTGGTATATGTAGATAATATTATGATGACATGGAACAATGAGAGCTACATTACATCCATAAAGAAGGAATTGAGGAAAGGTTTTGAAATCACTGACTTGGGCTATGTTCACTACTATCTTGGTATTGAAGTAACTCAACATCCGAAGTATATATTCATCTCTCAAAAGAATTACATTAGAGATCTGTTAAACATGTTTGGCATGGCTGAGTGCAATCCTTTGACTACTCTAATGGAACAACTATTAAAGCTCACATCCATTGAAGGAAAAGAATTTGAGGATGCAACAAGGTATAGACAACTTGTAGGAAGTCTCAACTACATGACTACTATGAGACCAGATATTTCATTTGTTGTTGGAATCCTCTCTAGGTTTACGTAAAATCCTTGTGAGGGATATTGGTCTGCTGCAAAAAGAGTTCTAAAGTACTTGAAGGGAACCGAAGACTTTGGACTCAAGGATACACAGGTGGGCGACATCAACTTGATTGGTTACTCTGATTCAGACTTCGATGGAGACAAAGAAATCGGGGTATCTACTTTAGGTTATGTTATGATTCTTGGATCAGGAGTTGTCTCTTGGAGATCATGCAAACAATCAGTTCTAGCAGATTCCACAATAGAGGCAGAATATATGGCAGTCTGTTAGGCAACAAAAGAAATTGTGTGGCTTAGGCAAATTATGGAATATTTGCAAGTACAACAAGTACATTCAACTCCACTCATGATTAATAACACCTATGCAACAAAGTTGTCCAAGGACCCAAAGTTTCATGATCGAACGAAGCACATCAATGAAAAATACCATCTAATTCAACATCATGTTAAGGACAGCCAAAAGGATTTGTTGTGAAGGGATATGAACATAAAGTATGCAACATTGTGAAATCCTTGTATGGCCTCAAGAAAGCACCACGAGCTTGGTATGAAAAGTTAATTGAGCATCCTCTGAAACTCAAATTCAAACATTATGATCTTGATGTTGCAACTTTGTTTTTCAAGAAAGTTGGCAAAATAGTTGTATATCTTGTTGTATATGTAGATGATATTTTGAGACAGGGAACAATGATAGCTACATTGCATCCATAAAGAAGTAATTGAGGAAAGGTTTTGAAATTATTGACATTGGATATGTTCATTACTATCTTGGTGTTGAAGTAACTCAACATCCAAAGTATATATTCCTCTCTCAAAAGTAGTACATTGGAGCTTTGTTAAACAAGTTTAGCATGCATGAGTGCAATCCTTTGAATACACCAATGGAACAAAACTTAAAGCTCACATCCATTGAAGGAAAGGAATTTGAGGATGGAACAAGGTATAGACAGCTTGTAGGAAGTTTCAACTATCTGACTACTATCACACTGGATATTTCATTTTTTGTTGGAATCCTCTCCAGGTTTATGTAAAAGCCTTGTGAGGTACATTGGTCTGCTGCAAAAGGAGTTTTATAGTACTTGAAGGGAATCCAAGACATTCGACTCAAGTATACATAGGTGAGAGACTTCAACTTGATTAGATACTCTGATTCGTACTTCAATGGAGACAACGAAACTGGGGTATCTACTTTAGGTTATGCCATGAGTTTGGATCAGGAGTTGTCTCTTAAAGATCACGCAAACAATCAGTTCCAGTAGATTCCACAACAGAGGAAGAATATCTGGTAGTTGTTGAGGCAACAAAATAAATTGTGTGGCCTAAGAAAATTATGGAAGATTTGTGGGTAAAACAAGTACATTCAACTCCACTCATGATTGACAACATCTCTACAACAAAGTTGGCCAAGAACCTAAAGTTCCATTATCGAACGAAGCACATCAATAAAAAATACCATATGATTCGACATCATGTTAAGGCCAATAAATCTGTCTATGCCATTGTTACATTAATGAGAAGATTGCAGACATCTTCACCAAAGTTCTTGTAAGAGAAAACTTCGAAAGTTTTAGAATGATGCTTGGACTCATCAACATCTCTTCATATTAAGGGGGAGAATGTTGACACCTAATCATTGGGATTGGGTGAACATTTATAAATAGTGTAAATAGTAAATAATGGAGAACAAGAAGAGGAAGATGTATAATTTTGTCGATTTTTTCTAGAAATCAATCAACTCTGAGACCATCTAGAAATTTCCCACTTGTAGATCAACCTGGTAATGCAATGTACTAAAGAAAAACACTCGATATACTTCTACAAACAATTTAGCAGAAGTTTAATCAACCATGAGAAACATCAATAAGAACACATATAACTAATAAGAAGGAATCAATCACACATAACACGGAAGAATTTACCCGGGGAAAGCACCTGCCTAAAACCCCATCTTTGTATTATCATACAAGTGGAAATATAGTTTGGATTACACAAAGCCTCAGATCGGAAGCTATCCAGCTCTTAGTACAATCTCTCTGCTGCTCATAAACAATGAAAGGCTTCTCACAAACCTTCTCCTCTGCCCTCCAAGCCTCCTATTTCCTTGTGCAGTTTCCTTGGGGTCCAGTGCTACCACCTGTGTGAATTGGCCTCTTCACACACTCATTAACCTCTGATCTAACTGCACAAAATTGAAGGAGATAAATCCTCATCATGGATGAGCTTCCTTTATAGTAAAAATATTCATCCAACTGATAGTACACTATCCCTTCTCTGATCTCAACTAGGTCTTTGATAGAACTGACATGCATCAGTTATCCATGAGTGAATACACAGTTATCTGAAAATAATAGTTGTCACATGCATGCATGCATCAACAAACTATATCTCATTAATTTAACAACTTGTTAAATTAATCTAACTGAACTTGACTAAGTTAAACTAAGTCAACTGATCCTCTCAATATAGAACTCATCCTTAATTCCTCAATCAGTGGATCAAATGAAGGACACATTCCACAATCAGTGGAGAAATAATTGCATGTTCTCACAAAGACTTCAAGTTTGCTTTTCCTTATCTAATTAACTCATGGAGAATTAATTAATTAATATTCCAAATTGCTGGTAAGACCAAATTCAAATTTACTTCCTAGAGATAGACCAAGGATTGTTATAAATAGGAAGGGACCCAAAAATTCTATTTCTAGAAGATGCTATTTTTAGCAGTTTCACCTCTCACCCAAGGTGGCCAAAATGCTCATTAGCCAAACTACTATTTTTAGAAGTGCTATTTTTAGTAGTTTTATTTTTATCACTTTCTAAATTTAGCATTTCTTGTTGCACACTTTTCAACAATCCCTCTCAACAAGAAAGGCTTCCTCTCGAACCCAATCTTGTAACTCTGGAATGTTCTGCATGTAACACATCTACCAAGTGTGGTTGCTCCAACAACACTCAGAAGAAAAAAACTCCCAACTGACCACTCAGTTGGGCTAGAAACATACTCTGATGTTGAAGCTCTACCTGCTGCTGACAAGTGCTCCCTCTCTTACCTCTGCACTACTGCAACACCTCCATGCATATTGCACGATTTCACCCTTCTCTGTGCTACCCTGCACAGTGCAACACACTTGTGCCTCTCGCATTGTTGCAGCCTGCATGCTCTGCATTGTCCTGGGATTCCCTGCACTGTAGCTCTCTCTGCCACTCCATCCGCATCTGTCTCTACCAAATTAGTCAGTTCCTGCTACTCCACATCGGGGCTCCCGTAGCAAGGTCTCATCCAAGAGGTTGGGTACCTCAAGGATCCTATCCCTCCTCCTTGGGATGATCACTCTACATCGGCCCACCTCCTACCTGGAGGTATGATTGCATGTGATCCCTCTACCCACTTGGCTCGAATTTTTCCCCTACTGGAGGCCTCTAAATGAGTAGATGTCTCTACTCGATCTCCTCTCAGCTTCCCCTGTTGTGGCTGCTCCACAACCTCCTGAAGTTGTTGCACCAATCGTGGCTCCTCCACAATTGTCTGAAACTTCTTCTAGCTCTACATGTTGAGAGGTAATTTACTCTCCCTCTCAACCACCAAGTATTTAACCTTTGCCTTGCTGCCCAAGGATTTGCATGCATCTTGTACCTCAAGTGCATACAAGTTCTTGGCTAGCACACCAATCTATTTCCACTTTCTTGCTGTCATGAAATTTTCTAGAAAAGGAGTTGATTTTAAATTAACGATATCTCCCTCATCCGAACACCAATTCAGCCGATTGTTTTTTTGATTTTGGCTTTTTTTCCACAAGGAATCAAAATCTGCTATTTATTTATGAAAATTTTGTACATAAATTTTCATATCTGCTCTACAAACTCTCGGCCCAAAACTCAAAACTTTGAAATCTCCTCTTAGTATACGGTTCTTCCTTGATCACCTGTGCTCTGATACCATGTAGAATTTTGTAGAATTTTTCTACAAATCAGTCCACTCTGATACCATGTAGAAACTTCCCACCTATAGATCAACCTGGTAATGCAATGTACTAAAGAAAAACACTTGATCTACTTCTACAACAATTTAGCAGAAGCTTAATCAACCATGAGAAACATCAATAAGAACACATATAACTGATAAGAAGGAATCAGTCACACATAACACAGAAGAATTTACCTAGGGAAAGCACCTGCCTAAAACCCCATGTTTGTATTATCATACAAGTGGAAATATAGTCTGGATTACATAAAGCCTTAGCTCAGAAGCTATCTAGCTCTCAGTACAATCCCTCTGCTGCTCATAGATAGTCAAAGGCTTCTCACAAACCTTCTCCTCTACCTCCAAAGCCTCCTATTTCCTTGTGCAGTTTCTTTGGGGTCCAGTGTTGCCACCTATGTGAATTGGCCTCTTCACACACTCACTAACCTATGATCTAACTGCAAATACTTGAAGGAGATAAATCCTCATCATGGATGAGCTTCCTTTATAGGAAAAATATTCATCCAACTGATAGTACACTATCCCTTCTCTGATCTCAACTGGGTCTCTGACAAAACTAACATGCAACAGTTATCCATGAGTGAATACATAGTTATCTTAAAATAATAGTTGTCACATGCATGCAATCATCAACAAATTATATCTCATTAATTTAACAACTTGTTAAATTAATCTAACTGAACTTGACTAAGTTAAACTAACTCAACTGATCCTCTCAATATAGAACTCATCCTTAATTCCTCAATCAATGGAGAAAATCAAGGACACATTCCCCAATTAGTGGAGAAATAATTGCATGTTCCACAAAGACTTCAAGTTTGATTTTTCTTAACTAATTAGATCATGGAGAATTAATTAATTAATATTCCAAACTGCTGGTAAGACCAAATTCAAATTTACTTCCTATAGATAGACCAGGGACTGCTATAAATAGGAAGGGACCCAGAAATATTATTTTTAGAAGATGTTATTTTTAGCAGTTTCACCTCTCACCCAAGGTGGCCAAAATGTTCATTGGCCAAATTGCTATTTTTAGAAGTGCTATTTTTAGCTTTTCTATTTTTAGCTTTATAAATTTAGCATTTCTTTTTGCACGCTTTTCAACAGAAGAGACATTGGGAGGTGAAGCCGAAGAGTCTCTCCCTTCTTGTATATAACCATGAGAAGCCTTAATGAAGAAACACAATTTGATTTGACTTACCTCCTAGCCTGACATTAATAAATATTCACAAGATAATAAAAATATAATGGGAATTAAATAAATGTTTATATGTAAATATATATATGTTTATTTAAATTTAAATTTATGGTGTTATATTCTGCGTCAACAGTTGAAGGTCCAATTATGACACCTAGTCTCTCATTAACCAAGAGAAGAACGGGGTGAGCTAAGATAGAAGCGAGTGCTTTGTTAGCATGTTTAGGAGTTCACGAAGTAGGATTAGATTTGGGGAGTGTTAACAAATCTATAGGTTGGTCTTTGATTTTGTTTAGGTCTTTACAAAATCGAATCCCATGTTTTTTATTACCTAAAAGGGAAATCAATTTCATGGCCAACAATTCCATTTGTGATGGTTATATCCTCCAACGCAGGCATATTCGAGCTAGCGTCATTCACCGTTGCCCCTTTGGTCTATTTAGAAAACGTAGGGGTCCTATTCGACAATGAAGTGTCCATGTTCTTGGCATCCCAGACATTGGAATGGAATCCCCCAATAGTCCACCTGTTGTCTCATTGAATGTATCCCCCAATATATATTCAAATAAGTTAGGAATCCACTTGAAAAACTTGCTTCAATAAAAAACCATGTCATTGTCTTATCCAACATAAATAAATCATACACATAGTGTACAATACCATAGCTCTAGAGGGAGACTAGGTAACTTGACCCAAATATATTTTCTCTTAGGGATCTACTTGATTGGATTGAAACCAAAGTTCCATGTTTGTAGTATTAGGAACCCTCTTCCTTTCATCTAGGGCCTAGTACGAACCATCTATGCATCTTCTGTGGACATAAAGTGGACTCCAAAGCACTCATTCATAATAACACTTATCGCTAGGTCACGTATCCAACTACTGAGGACCAATTTTTTATTTTCCTAATCCTTCATTTGTCCACCATCCATTCTTAAATATTACTAATGCCCCACCAAAACTCTTTCCTTTAATCTCTCCACATTGTCCCAGTAAACATCCACCCCCAAAACTAGTCTCTTGATCTCCTCTTGTGCTTTGATTGGTTTAGATTTCCTCCTGTGATTGATCTATCAAGAGACCAAGTTCTTTGCGTGTAGATTCATAGACCTAAATTTTTCATACCTTAGATCGAGGTTTCTTTTGTTCAAGGACACGGTATGTGGATTAGCTATGCTACTCATACATGAATCCCTTCCATTATTAGCATCTATATTAATGCCTATGAGAGCCTCCAAATCATCAATATGGTCAAAAAAAACACTTGACTTTCCATATCTATCTGATATCTTATAGCAACCATTTGAACAAGCAAAGAATACCAACAAGGATAACTAGGCAAGAAAACTAAACTCTTACTGCAATTGAATGATCCTCATACCTAGGATCTAACTCTGGAAGTGTCGTCCTGATAAAACTTCAATATCAACGTCAAATGTGATTCCAATTTTCTCACTGAGGTCCATGTTGTCTGATGTGACCCCATTTGGGAGAGACCAGTCAAAATAGTGGAGGAGAGAAGCTATAACCATGTGAACCATCCTATGATCCAATGGAAGCCCATGGCAAATATTTCTTCCTACTTCAAATGGAATCAGTTCAAAGTTTTGCTCCCTATATTTCATGTGAGAATCCATAAATCTCTCACGCTTGAACTAAGGTGGAAATAAGACCTTCAAAATATGAACCAATCACACGATTACAAATTGGCATATATATATATATATATATATATGTATATATATATATATATATATATATATATATATATATATATATATATATATATATATATATATATATATATATATATATATATATATATATATAGATATAGATATATATATATGGTAGTAAAAAGTGAATCAATTGCAATAGTGTTGACTTGGCAGGGACTAATAACATAGTTTTATATCAAGTTTATATAAAGAAAAATTATGTACTTTAGATTAATAAAATTCTTATGTTTTGATTTTTCATTTTAAAATATGTGTTATTTATTACATTATTAATATAGGATTGATATATAACATTTAATATATATATATATATATATATATATATATATATATATATATATATATATTGCTTTATATGGTATATACATAATATACATTGAAATATTTGATTTATGATTAACATTCTATACTCATTAAAATGTTAATACATGTCTTATTCATAGATTAGTTAAATTGGTAGCCAGGTATCTCTAATGTTGAGAAATGATTTTAACACTTTCATGGTCAAGCTTTGTGTTTGAGCAGACACAAAGTGATTCTTTCAGGTAATAGGTTTTCTATGAAGATTTGTAATTCATTCATTATTTAATATAGAGTTGATATGTAACACACACACACATACACACATATATATAACATTTAAAAAAATATTTATAACATTTTTTTGAATAAAAATGATACTATGAATATATGTTTTCTACTTCTAAATATGATTGAGACGATATTAACATTTTAATATAATGAATAGAATATAAATTATAAATAAATTATTTCAATATAAGCTATATATATATATATATATTATTTTATTAGTTACAAAAGTTTAATATGGATTTGATATATAAAGAGATAAGAAATTCTTATTGCATTAATAAGTTGTCTTTTAGGGCGATATGTAATTGAAGCTAACATGTAACATTTTAATATTATTGTTAAACTCACATGGAATGTAAACAACCATAAATGATAGGACATTGAATTGCCTTTCTTTTTAACTTAGAAATACATTTATAGTAGATTGATGTGACAATTGAATTCATATTCCAAGTGGTCACTTTGACTCTAGTCGTTGTTCACATTCCATGCCAACCCATAGAAGATTAGGTTTCCAACATTCCCCCCTTAATAACAAGGGGTATGTATGAGTCCAAGAAGAGAGTTGTAATACAAAATGTGCAAAAATGCATGGAAGCACTAGGCTAAATGTGCTCTCTGAAATGTTGGTATAAGGGGGTGGTTTAAGGATGACCACAAACATTGGAACGCTTAGTGTATTTCTGGAAACTCTTCCAAAGCTGGCAAGAAGATGAAGTCTTCTGCTAGAGTAAGTGTCCCTAATGATTTGAGTGGGAGATCTTCAACATGAAACAGGGAGGTCTACAACCTGTGATGGTGTAAGGATGACCACCAACCAAAGGCATGCCCAGGGCCATATTTGTCTTTGGCTATAACTCTGAATCTGGTATGACATGTTGTCGTTGAGGCTCGCTTGATGTGGCTTTGAAGCTTGTAGATGATCATCACTTCCCCCCTGTCAAATATAAGGTGAGAAGATGAAGATATCTAAACTGCAAGGCTTTTCAATATTCCAGAACAAATCCTATTGTATGAGTGAAATATCTTCTTGGCTGTTGAAGCCCATTACCAAGAAGCGATCCATCCAAGATGAATCTTTGTTCTTACAAGACGCTTGTTTTTGAAGCATCTGTTTGAAGAATGAGTGGTTTTATGAAAGTGCTCATATGGATGAAGATCAAAACAATTATCTTTCATATGGCCAACTCGGTCACAGTGTTTTCATTTAATGAATAGAATATAATATAAATAATAAATAAAATATTTCAATAAAAATTATATATATACTATACAAAACTATATATATATATATATATATATGTATATATATATATACACACTATTTCATTAGTTACAAAATTTTAATATGGATTTTATATATAAAGAGATAGGAATTTCTTATTGCGTTAATAAGTTGTTTTTGAGGGAGATTTGTAATTGAAACTAACATGTAAGATTTTAATATTATTGTTAAACTCACATGGAATGTAAATAGTCATAAATGATACAACATTGAATTGCCTTTCTTATTAACTTAGATATGTATTTATAATACAATGATGTGACCATTGTATTCATATTCCAAGTGGTCTCTTGGACTTTGGTGGTTGTTTACATTCCACACCAACCCATAGAAGATTAGGTGTCCAACATTCCCCCCCTTAATCATAAGGGGTATGTATGAGTCTAAGAAGAGAGTTGTAATACAAAATGTCAAAAAATGCATGGAAGCACTAGGTTGAATGTGATCTCTAAAATGTTAGTATAAGGGGATTGGTTTAAGGATGACCACCATCACTGGAACGCTTAGTGCAGTTCAGGGAACTCTTCCAAAGATTGCAAGAAGATGAAGTGTTCTAGAGTAAGTGTCCCTAATGATTTGGAGAGGGAGACCTTTAACCTAAAATAGGGAGGTCTACAACATGCGATGGTTTAAGTATGAGCACCAACCGAAGGCATTCTCAAGGGCATCTTTGTCTCTGGCTACAACTTTGAATCTAGTGTGGCAAGTCGTGGCTCAGGCTCGCTTGATGTGGATTTGAAACATGTAGATGATCATTACTTCCCCCTTGTTACATACAAGGTGAGAAGATGAAGAGATCTCAACTACAAGGCTTTTCAATATTCGTGAACAAATCCTGTGGTATGAGCAAAATATATTCTTGGTTGTTGAAGCCCATTCCCAGGAAGCGATCCATCCAAGATGAATATTTGTTCTTGGAGGAGGCTTATTTTTGAAGCATTTGTTTGAAGAATGAGTGGTTTCATGACAGTGCTCACATGGATGAAGATAAAAACAATAATCTTTCATATGGCCAACTTGGTCATAGTGTTGGCATTTAACAATCTGTTTTGGTTGTTGTGGAAGAGGATTAGAATCCGAAACAACTGAAGGTGAAAAGTTATGAAGAAATCCAACACTCTGAAATTGGATGGGCTTTGAGTAATCTAGAATGTGAAAGGAAACCTCCTTATCATATCCAAGACCTGTTTTGTGCTTGTTATGGACAAGCTCTTCCCAAGGTTTGATGACTGAGTTGGGAAGTGCAAGATGAATTTATGCATCTGCATGTAACTTTTTTGCTTCATTGGAAACTGGCTTTGAATCAACTTGTTGCTTAGGGTAGTCTATTTCAATGTTTTAAACAGAAACAGGTTCAGAATGATGACTCCACTGCTGTAATTCTTCTTGTTGAAGTTGAGATTCAAGTTCCAAAAAATATATTTTTTCTTGTATATTCTGTAGAGAGGTTTTAAAATCACATAGAGTTTTCTTGTTGATTTTCACTGTATCCTAATTAGTGGAATGTATCATAGTTATTAGAAACTCTAATACCTCAGTAATTTTGGCCATTTTCTTAATCGCTCAAACTTATGAAATGAGGGGTTTTAGCTTCTCAATGGTGCATATATTAAACACCAATTCATTACATGTGATAATGTCAATGATAAAAAAGGCAATTCGGGATAACAAACTAGCTCAAACCAGTGAAGCATAACCTTCTTCCGATTCTTTCAAAGTTACCTTTTAACATTGAAGTGTGCATCACTATTGTGAAAAGCTTCACATCTCTTCTTAACAACTAAGTGGCTAGAAAATAAATTATATTGGTATAATGGAAACTCTATAAGTGATGGCAACATTATAAACAACACATGCATATAAAAATCAACCTATGTATACAACGCATTCCCACATACCAGATTGTAGAATCCTCTCTATGCTAGTTATTTGAAAATCTGAGGGTCGCTTTGCATTTTCTCTCCTCATAACATTGTTTCTCAACTATCAATTTAGAAAATAGGGAAGCCATGTAGATTTTAGCATAAACAACAAATTTTTGTGTGTATCTAGCTTCCCACAATGAAAGAAAGCAAACTTGAGTCAAGGGTTTGACAACATCCCATTTATGCAAGCCATAGTAATAATTTTGAGCTTATGGGCACTCTTAGATTTCTTTCTTCTCTACTTCTTCGAAATATCCAAAAAAATACAAGAACTAGCATACACACAATGCAAAAATGTTGTCGTTACATTGTTCTGGACACAACAACCATAATAATAATAATATATATAATGGTTCACTCTTATCAAAAGCTTTACATCTCATCTTAACAATATATATATATATATATATATATATATATATATATATATATATATATATATATATATATATATATATATATATATATATATATATATATATATATATATATATATATATATATCTATATATATATATATATATATATATATATATATATATATATATATATAGATATATATATATATATAAAATAAGTATAAATTTATCTTAATTATGAATTTACCAAGAATTAAGAAAAATCAAATATTTCAATTATCCCAAGATTCACATTCCTTCACTGTATATATAATAAATAATTTTACTAACTAAATTACTATTAAAACAATAATTACTAAATAAAATATTACTTTAAATAAGTTAAAATAGTATGTGGCTCTATGAAATTTTACCAAAATATATTTTATTAAATTAACTATTTATGTTAACTAGGTTAAAGCAGTTTTACTGAATATATTGTTAAGGTAAAAGATTAAATAAATATAATATCTTCACAATACCTTGCTCCCATTTAGGTGAATATAGTAGTATAACATTTGGAGAAAGGAATATTTGCTCACTTCTACTAAAATAGTGTTTTCTAACATAAAGGTTGTTATTTTTTAACTTTCTCCAGTTAATTGGGAATGGAGGTCATTGGTGTTTTCACTTTTTTTTTTCTTGTAAATTTGTTTACACTAGTTGTGATGGCAATCTTGAATCATTCTCTTCTGCAAATAGTTTTAATAGAATAATTTTTAATATTATTAAAAATATATATAATAATAGAGACTAAACATAAATAAGATATTAGATTTTCACTCTGAATAGGATATTTTTCCAGTGGAAAAATCAGTAACCTTTTATTTAAAAAATGAAAAGTTACCCTAGCAGATGCATTGAAGCATTTCCATAAGATGCCCATTGGGCTTGAGTGCTTTCACACCCCACGCAACGTTATAAACTAACGTGCAATTTGAAGAAAAAGAAAGGGGAAGAGAGAAGAAAGGAGGAGGCAAGAAAAACTGAGTTTCAGTAGTGAGTAAAAACTCACATTTCAAGTTTTTCTTCCCTTTTTCTTTTCGACCTTGCGCCACTCTCCTTGGGTGGGCTCGATCGAAGCTATGACTAACTGTGTTTCTGCTTTCTGCGAGCCTATTTCCTTGTCTGAATCTGAAGTATCTGAGTGGTGATGCCGTTTGATCCCTCCCATGCTCTGCTCCTCGTTTGTCTTCTCTGCCTGATTTGGGTGAACCTGTGAAGCCTTGTTGTCTGATGTGGTTTCCTTATGGGTCCCCATTTCTTGGGATAACTCAGCATTCTCTACGGGGTATCTTCCTCTTCTGCTTCTGATTCTTCTTCCTCTGAGTTAGGAGGGGGGAATTTCCATCCTTTCCTCTGCTTCCCTTTCTGCTTTCTTTTACTGTTTGATTTCTTGGCTTCTGGACATGTGCTTTGCAAGTGTCCTGTTTGTCTGCAGAGCCTGCATCTGAAAGCAGTATTTTCATAGTCTAGTGCTTGCAACCAATTTTGTTGTTTGTAGATCAGCCTTATGTTGTCTGGCAGTCCTTTACTTAGATCTACTTCCACACAAATGCGTGCAAAAGTGTAAACCCTTTCATCAATCCTTTCCAGATCTGTTTTGATGTATTTCCCTATGTTGTTCCCAATTCCTTCCAAGACCCGTTCACTCCAAAAGTGAAGGGGAAGGTTATATAGACAAACCCAGACCGGCACTTTGGATACAGTCATTTTGTTTGGATCAAAATCTGGGAACCATGGAGTCATGAACAACCCCGACATTCCCCAGAACCAAGGCCCAACACTGATGATTGTATCTCTAACTTCCCTGGATGCAAATCTAACTATGAAAAACCCTTTAGAGCATAAATGTATGTCACATTCCATGGTCCAAGTGGTGAAAATCCAATGAAATAGATCCATTGGTTTTGGCCAAAAACTGTTGAAACGACATATTAGGGCCTGCGTTTCATAGGACTTAACAAAATCGTCAAGCCCTAAGGAATCAAAGTTAAGGGCTGGAGTTTGCCCTAGCTGATCCACTATGTATGGCCTGGGTGTATATCCACCTTGATCTAGAGGGGACCCTGAATCTCTGTTACCTTGAAGAATGTTTTTGTAGGAAGAACCTCCCTTGGGTTGATGCTGAGGTGCTGTCTTTTTCCCCTTGCCTCCTCCTGAGATGCTTGGCTGTCCCTGAGGTAGGGTCCCTCCTCTCAGCGTGAGGTTTAAAACAATGGGTTTTCCTGGACTAATCTCATAGCTTCCCAAGGTTTTGTTGTCCTGGAGAGACCACCTGCCACTGACTAAATGTTGGATCTGACCAGGATATCCAGTCAATGCCCAAATTTGTTGTTTTAGCTGCAAAATAGTGCTTTCTGCATGTACCCATACTAAACAGGATTTCCCCTTGGGGGTTTTAATAAAAATCTGAAACCGAGATGTTGTTACCTGATGTCTGCGTTTTGGCTGAGTTCCTGATCTGCCTAAACCAGTGTTGCTGCTGATTGCCATGTGATCTAGCTGTAAGAAATCTTCCAGATCTGACCTCTTATTGGGTCGTTCTTCCATTTGCATGTCACGGTCTGCGTGCCCTTTGCTCAATCGATGCATATTTACACCGATCTACTGCCTGGGTTCTAGGTATTCTTGAATCTTGATCTGATCGGATAGATCTGGCCCGGATCTGCAGAGTTTGGGCCAATCTATTGTGTGATGGAGCAGATCTGCAACATGCAGTCCCCCATCTTTGAATGCAGGAGGCGGGGGTAGAGAGGCAGTGTTGGCGTGAGCGTAAGCCTGATGAACAACAGACTGGCGATGGAGACGGCCACAGAGAGAACCGGCGTGCGTGGTGGGAGCGTAAGCACAGGTCTTGACTCCTGTGCTGGCCAAATGGTCCGCGGACCACGACCTCCTCATCGTAATCCCAGGGGCCGGTATGACAGATAAAAACTTGCGGAGAGCCACAGGCGGGGACGACGATGCGTTTTCATGGCAGGCAACAGCGCCCTGGTGCTTGGCCTCATCCGCTGCGAGATCTGTAGAGTTCATCATCATTCCTCCACCTAAACCCTTGTCTTCAAAAGTAATTTAAATTGCTTTAAGAAAAATTTTAAATGATTTCCAAACTCTGAATAGGCTATTAGATGTTAAAATTCCATAAAAGAATTTGTGTTTTATTAATTAAATATGAAATTTCATTTATACATGACTAATGTATCAAGATAGGAAAATTATCTTGGAAACATAATCTGTTGGTGAGAGAATATGTCAACCACACACCAAACTAGAGAAACTATTTCTATAAAAAAAAAGACCTCTTTATATAGAAAGTCACAACTAAGACAAGTAAGAATTAATATTCCAATATTACAACTAAGACAAGTAAGAATTAATATTCCAATATTAGAGTTAACAAAGTTTTCTCATATTAACAATGGATTTTCTCTCTAAACATATGGGAAAACGAGAAAACTATGAATAACGTAAAAGCTTACATAATCATAACTTAACTGCTTCTGTTTAAACAACCATTTATTATTTTCATAAAACTGCAGGAATGATGGGGAAGGTTTTTAGAAAAGGGGAAAAGTAATTTGACAGTGATGTGATCATTAAAGAGATGAGTTGCAGGTAAACAGGGTGAGGGGACTGCAATTAATGGCGAAGCGCTCTGCAACGTGATTCCAAACTTCTCACTCATGTCCATGTTTTCTAGTGTGACTCCATCCGGGAGAGACCAGTCGAAATAGTGGAGTAGAGAGGCTATAACCACGTGAACCATCCTATGAGCCAATGGAATCCCAGGGCAAATCCTCCTTCCTGCTCCAAAGGGAATCAGTTCAAAGTTTTTCCCTTTATATTCTATGTCAGAATCCATAAGTCTCTCAGACTCGAACTCTGTGGGCTCATCCCACATGGTTGTGTTTCTTCCTATTGCCCATGCATTTGCCAGCACCTAAGTTTCCTTGGGTATCATGTATCCTGCTACTTCACAACTGCTCTTTGCTCTGTGAGGGAGAAACAAAGGTGCTGGCGGGTGCAATTGAAGCGTTTCTTTCACCACTGCATGAAGATAAGGCAAGCGATCGATGTCACATTCCTCAACTCTTCCGTCTTTCCGAAGTACCTCCAATTCTGCTTGAATTTTTTAATTATTTGAGGATTGTGAAGGGCCTCAACTATTGTGCATTCAACCATTGAGCTGCCTGTTTCGCTACTGCTAAGAACAAGACCTGCACATCATCACTCACAACAAATTGAGACTCAAGAAAGTTTTAAAATCCATCTTAAACTAACTAAATCCATTTTGAATTTTGAATTTATATCTAAGAATTAGAATTACATATAGAAAGGGGATAATGTCTTTCTTGGTCATTGTTTCTCCTCTCTCGCTTCTGTAATCTAACAAAATGTCCAAAAAGTCTTTTGCCTTGCCACCATTGTTCTCTGTCCCGCCTTTTTTTTTTTTTCTTTTGAATTTGAGGCTCTACAGATCTATCCAACAACCCGAAGACAATGCTCTCGTATTTTGTTACATAGCGGGTCATGCCCTGAGGATCCAAAATTCGTAGAAAAGGAAGGAAGTCAACCAGGTAAGGCTTTCCCCCGAGTACCATCAACTTGGTGACCATTTCTTTGAATTCTTTAGTAGCTTAAGAGTCCTGTCTGAACATGTTTTGAGAAAAAATCAAGTTTCCCAACAGATTCAGACTTGTAAGAAACACAATTTTCCCAATATTCACACCCTTGGCCTCTCTGGAATCCTCAAAAATGGATTTAAGGGTGGAAAGGTGTTGGTGTACATGCACTTAGACTAGCTGTGTTGGTGTACATGCACCTAGATTAGCTCCAGTTAACTTATTGCTTGCATGTGGCACATGTACGCATTAACATAAGATAAAGCACACATAGCTTTAGTTAGCTTTAGTTATTGCATGTACAACTAAGCTTAACTTAGCTGCCTTTATGTATTTATTCTAAAACTAATATTGTAGAATCACTTTTTCATTCTTTTCTCAATTCTTGCTCGCTTCCTTCCTTCTCTTGCAAGTTTGTTATTGTTTTGCAGATCTAGATCTATCTGTGTATCTCAAAAATCTTACATGGTATCAGAGCACAGGGATTTGTAATCAGTGCACAAGCAATTTTATTTGCAGGTTTAGAAGATTGAAGCAACAACAAAGAATGGAGTCTAAATTGGAGTTTCCACAATCGGCAATTCTCACTCCATATAATTATTTCGAATGGAAGCCAAAGATTCAACTTCATCTCAGAAGTAGAGGCTTATTTCGAATAACCATGGAAACTGAAGTTGAACCAACGTCGGCAATGGAGAAAACAAGATATTTCAATCGCATGGACGAGGCCTTCGGTATCCTATGTTTATCTATTTCTCCGGAACTGCTATTTCATGTTGAATCATGTTCAACTCCAAATGAAGTATGGAAAAAATTGGAAGAATTTTTTGGAAAATAGGATGAAATGCTTAGAATGATAGACGATTCGATCACAACCTATAGAAATCGTCATGAAAGCTTTAGCTTAGAACTGGCCGTGTACGACGACGACGAACCTCTGGATTCGATTTCGAACTTGTGAGAGATTGAAAGGCAAACAAGCTTACAACCCGATGATGACCAAGAGTTCGAATTCAAGGGTTTCGTCGTCGATCCTGAAAGAACAAGCGATTGAGCTGCCACAAATGTACGGAAATTGAGAATAGCATTGCATCCCGAGGTCAAAACCGTTGCGGCCACTGAAGCATCGGATAATTTTACAGTGTTGGTGCATGTTAAGGCTCCACTGGCCAGCGAATCTTCCAAGAAACGGAATCACGAAGCGAGACTCGTCGTCGATCAACTGGTCTGCGCGGGAAGCACGAATATCACCGAGGGTTTGAGAATAGGCATGAGCCTCGTTGTTCCTGCGCCTGCAAATGAAGGATATGCAAAGATCCTCCATTTGACAAACAACGACGAGGATCTGAAGGCCACGAGAGTGTCTCTGGGAGTACTGGGGGCCATCTCACAGTTGACGTTTAAAGTGGAGAAAATGTTCAAGCGGTCGGTCACTCTGGATCTGAAAGACGACTCGGATCTGGAAGAATCGTTCGTGAGCTTCGCTAAAGCCCATGAATTTGGGGATGTAAGTTGGTATCCTTCTCTCCATCAAACCGTGTACGGTATCCGGGATAGAGTACCTGTTGACGTCTCAGGAAACGGGAAAATTTCCAACCCAGCCTTTCAACCGATGACAGTGCAATCTGTTGTGCAGAGTAGGAAAATCGAAGAAGAGATCTATGCGAGGAGAGACAACGGTAAGCTCTGCAACATATCCAAAATCCAAATAACCCAAGGCGTGCAGACGGGAAATGGATATCTGAATGACGGGCTAACGTTCAAGGGATACCCGGTGATTCGGCCAGCTAACGAAATAGGTATTGCATATTTCTGCACGGGAGTCGGCTTTGCAAACTTACACCTCTTGATATTCAGATTTAGGGCCTCTCCTAAATCAATTTCAGCAAAAGTATTCACAGGAGGAGGTACATGGACTCCGCTTGTCTCCACAGGAATGTCTTCGTATGCATCGAAGTTTATACCTGTATTCACCTGGTCAAAGACGTCGTCAGCTTTCAAGTCTTTGGCGAAGGGGTTTACTTCGCATTCACGAGAGCCACCAGAACGAGCGTTGGAGGTAGTATTACCCCACCCGCATCCTCCCGATGCACCCCATGAGGGTTTTTCGCCCCAGACCGGCTTCTCGTCCCAGCCTAGAGACTTTTCAGATTTTTCACTCGGGGTGAAGGGCACGACTGCCTAGAAGTTGTCTTTTCTCTACTTTTGCATTATATTTTGAGGGGGGGTTTTCTTCCCACTGGGTTTTCCCTCTTTCCTCCTTTTTATGCATTGTATATGGGTACCTAAAATGGCCATGTTGCCAGGACTCATTCATTTTGCATCACACTCACCTAAGTTATGCTTCAGGGGGGGTGTTGGTGTACATGCACTTAGACTAGTTGTGTTGGTGTACATGCACCTAGATTAGCTCCAGTTAACTTATTGCTTGCATGTGGCACATGTACACATTAACATAAGATAAAGCACACTTAGCTTTAGTTAGCTTTAGTTATTGCATGTACAACTAAGCTTAACTTAGTTGCCTTTATGTATTTATTCTAAAACTAATATTGTAGAATCACTTTTTCATTCTTTTCTCAATTCTTGCTTGCTTCCTTCCCTCTCTTGCAAGCTTGTTATTGTTTTGCAGATCTAGATCTATCTGTGTATCTCAAAAATCTTACAAAAGGACCTGATCTCTTCTGAGATGTTGCAAGGCCTCTAGTCTCTTGAAACTGAAGAGCTCTGTATTACAGAATCTTCGAAACATACGCCAATGAGGCTCGCAGGCGCTATTCCATGTCAAGGAACAATCATTGTGGTTGTGGGTCTTGGCTGCTTCTATGACGGTTCGTCCTAAAAAGAGTTGGTCATGAGTCTTCAACACTTTCTTGGCCATGGCCGGAGATGAAACTACCACTGTGGTTCTCATTCCGAGATGAAGGGTCATAAGAGGACCATATTTTGCAACAAGGCGAAAAAGAGGCTCATTGGGCTTCGTCCGAAGGTGGAGGAGATTCCCAAGAATGGGCCATCCAGGAGGTCCTGGAGGCAGCTTCCCAGCTCCCTTCCTTGACAAGATAATGAGCTTTGAAATCAACAATAATGTCATGAAAATCATTACATGATACCAGAAGCCACTAATTCTACCCATTGCTCTGCTATGTTGTGGATAATTCTTAAAATAAAGCTATGTAATTGCTGACAAATTAGCCAAAAAATTTTGTGTTTTGAGTTATCAGAATTAGGACAACAAATTTATAAATGTAGTAAGTTATCATTCAACAAATTATTAGGGATAGTAGATTAGTCAGATAATGGATAACGAAATTAGAAATATGTGAGCTAAATAATAATGTATTCATTGATCCTATGGAGATATGAGATTCCAATGAGAGTTTAGCTCATGGATTGAGAATCAGTCTCTCTTATTTTTGTTCATTGGTTTTGTTTATGTTTTCATATGCATGCTCTTGCTAGATTTAACATGGTATGAGAGATAGGTTAAGAGAGTTGATTTATATGTAAAGTGTTTGTTGTTGGCAGGAGGTTTCAAAAGTTTGTGAAAGCCATTTGCAAGAGTTTTCATAATTTTGTGAAGCCCGTGCAGATTCAAGTTATTGGTGGGAGTGCTAAAAAATTAGCAACAATGGCAAAAAATATGAATATTTCTGAGCCACAAATACCAATGTTTAAAGGTGAGAACTTTGGTTTTTGGAGCATTAAGATGAAAACATTGTTTCTCTCACAAAATTTGCGGGATTTCGTAGAGAATGGATATACAGAACCAGATGCTCACACACTTGCCCGCCAGAGTCAAGACCAAAGAAACCAGCTAAAGGAAAATCGCAAGAAAGATTCAAAGGCTCTCTTCCTAATCTGGAAAGCAGTGTATTGGAGTAACAAAATCAAAAGAAGCATGGGATGCTTTGCAGCAAGCATATCAAGGAAGTGGTAAGGTAAAAATTGTTAAGTTGCAATAATTAAGAAGATAATTTGAAACCTTGTGCATGCAAAGCTCTGAATTTATTCACGATTTTCTCAATAGAGTTATGGGTATAGTGCATGAAATTAGGTCTTATGGAAAAGATTTAAAAGATCAAAAAATTGTTGAGAATATTTTAAGAAGTTTGCCTGCAAAATTTGATGGGGTTGTTGTTGTTATTGAGGAATCTAAGGATCTAACTCAATTGTCTGTGAATGAGCTAATGGGGTCTCTTCAATCTCATGAGAAAAGAATCAATAGATCTTTTGAAAAATATATTGAGCAATCTTTTCAAGCAAGAAGAAATATTTTCAAAGAAAAAAGTGGTTCCTTTCATGAGGAAAGCCAGAACACTTTTGGAAGAGGAAGAGGAAGAGGACAAACATACAGAGGAGGCAGAGGTCGAGGAATATTTTTTTCTACATACAACAAAGGGAGAGGTAATGTTGAAAGTGATAGAGGTAAAAGATTTAATAAATCCCAAGTTCAGTGTTTTTATTGTAAAAGATTTGGCCATTATGAAAGAAATTGTTGGAAAAAACAAACACAACAAGCTAATTTTTCTGGAGAAAAAGAAGAGGTTGGCACTTTATTCTTGGCTTCTAATTCACCTAATAATGTTTCCAAAGAGGTGTGGCTTATGGATACTGGTTTTCGCAATCACATGATAGGAAACAAAGATGGCTTTGTAGAGATAGATGAATCTACAAAATATGAGTCTACAAAATCTGATGTACTATTGGGAGATGACAAGCCAGTTGAAGCTACAAGTAAGGGAACAATTGTTGTGAAGACAAAAGAAGGAAAACCAAAGCCCATTAATGATGTTTTATATGTCCTTGGTCTAGCACATAATTTGTTGAGTGTGGGGAAACTCCTTGAAAAGGGATATTTAATTGTTTTCAAGGACAGGCAATGCATAATCTATGATAAAAATGATCACAGTAAAATTATTGCTAAGACTAATATGATGCAAAACAGAATTTTTGCTTTCAATCTCCCTTGTGAAGAAAGTACAACATTAAATGCTGCTTATGGTGATAGTTCATGGCTATGGCACATAAGGTATGGAAATTTGAATATGAAAGGCTTGAAATTGTTATATAACAAGCAAATGGTCAAAGGGTTACCACTTATTAGTTCCACTAATAAAGTCTGTGAAGGGTGTATTCTTGGTAAGCAACATAGAGATTCATTTCCAGTAGGATAATCATGGAAATCAAGTAAACCACTGGAATTAGTGTATGCAGATATATGTGGTCCTATGTAAACCTTGCCTCTCAACAAAATAAGTATTTCATTATTTTGGTGGATGATTTTAGTAGAAGAACATGGGTATATTTCATTAAAGAAGAATTTGATGCATTTGTCATATTTCAACAATTTAAAGCTCTTGTGGAAAATTGAAGTCGTTATTGTCTAAAAACATTACGCACGGATAGAGGGGGAGAATTCACTTCTAATAAGTTTGATTCTTATTGTAAAATTAATGGAATTCAAAGGCAATTGACAGCTAGGTATACTCCTCAACGAAATGGCATTGCTGAACGTAAGAATAGAACAATTGTTGAGATGGCTAGGAGCATGATGAAAGGTAAAAGCCTTCCAAACATTTTTTGGGCTGAAGCTGTAGCTACATCTATTTATTTTCTTAATAGATGCCCAGCAAGAAGTGTGCAAAATATTACCCCTTATGAAGCATGGTGCGAAAGAAAACCCAATATTTCTCATTTAAGAGTCTTTGATTGTATTGCCTATGCTCATGTTCCTACTGAAAAGAGAAGAAAGCTTGATGATAAAAGTGTGAAATGCATTTTTATTGGATATTGTGAGGAAACTAAAGGTTATAGATTGTAAAATCCACAAATGAAAAATTAATGATTAGTCATGATGTGTTATTTGATGAGAAAGAAGAATGGCAGTGGAATCATGATGTGCAACAACAAACTCCAAGTATTGTTGTACAAGAAGATGAATCTTTTGTTTTTGCAAATCCATCCAATAATCAAAATACTTCAGAGGCCACATCCACTCCATCATCTTCTGCTACTTCAAGTCCTGTATCAAGTCCAAGTCCTCCTGCAAAAAGGACAAAATATTTAAATGAAATATATGGTTATACTAATTTTGCTTTGATGTCTTAGATTGAAGCAGAACCAAGATGTTTTGAAGATGTAGTAAAAGAGTTATTTTGGTGCAAAGCAATGGATGAAGAGATGGCAACAATTAAAAAGAATGCAACATGGGAGCTTGTGGATCCTCCTACTGAAAAAGAAGTCATTGGGGTGAAATGGTTGTATAAAACTAAGTATGTGGTTGATGGATCAATACAAAGGCACAAAGAAAGGTTAGTACCAAAGGAATACGCTCAACAACCAGGTATTGACTACAATGAAACATATGGTCCTGTTGCAAGATTTGATGCAATCAGAATTGTTTTGGCATTGGTAGCACAATATAAATGGTTAGTTTATCAATTTGATGTTAGATCAGTTTTTCTAAATGGTGAGTTGAAAGAAGATGTATATCTTCACTAGCCCTAAGGATAGGAAGAACTAGAAAATGAATATAGAGTCTAAAAACTGAAAAAGGCTCTTTATGGGCTTAAATAAGCTCCAAGAGCATGGTACAGTAGAATTGACACCTATTTTTTGAAAAAGGGGTTTAATAGAAGTGAAAATGAACACACATTATATATCAAGTCAAATGGTAATGATATAATAATTGTGTGTTTATATGTAGATGACTTGATATACACATCTTCAAGTTATTTGTTAGTGGAAGAGTTCAGGGAGGCTATGATGACTGAATTTGAAATGACTGATTTGGGTTTGCTCCATTATTTTCTTGGCATAGAAGTGACACAGATGAATGAAGAAATTTTTATTTCACAAGAAAAATATGTTTCAAATATTCTTAAAAAATGGAAAATGGGAAATTGTAAACCCATGAGCACACCCATGAATACAAATGAATTTTTTTTTGTAGAAGATGGAGCTAAAAAGGTAGATGCTCAATCCTATAGGAGTCTGGTAGGAAGTCTTTTGTATCTTACTACCACTAGGCTTAATATTATGCATGTAGTAGGCTTGATTTCTAGATTCATGCAAAGTCCAAGTAAGATTCATTTTGGAGCAGCAAAAAGAATTTTGAGGTATGTTTGTGGAACAAGAAATTATGGAATTTGGTATACTTCATCAAATAATTTTGGGTTGGTTGGTTATACACATAGTGACTGGGTTGGATATTTTGATGACAGAAAAAGCACTTTAGGTTATGTATTTAGCCTTGGATCGGGTGCAGTATTATGGTGTTCAAAGAAACAACCAACTATTTCATTGTCTTCTACAGAGGCTGAGTATATTGCAGCAGCAACAGCAACATGTGAAGCAATTTGGTTGAAGAAAGTATTGATAGATATAAAAAAAAAAAACCAAAAATATGCCATAACTATTTGTTATAGACAATTTTGTGCCTTGCAGCATCAGGCATGAATTGTCAATAATCCAAGGGATCCAAAGTCCCTAAACATGATGTTCCTACCCCTAGAGGAACAAGATCAGCAAACCAACAGCTCTCAGATCAGTTCTCCACCTGAAAACACTCAAAAACAAGCAATCCTGAAATCAAAGCAGGTGCTCCACTAGGCTTCTGCGCTGAAACTCAACTCCTCCATGGTGTACCTGCGTTGCAAAGCAGGTAGAACAAAGACCACCTGCGCTGAGCGAGATGGGACAAGTGGCACACTGAGTCATTGCTCTGGAATCTTCCAAAAATGACACTTGGATCAGAGATTTCGCCTTGTGATGAGTCAGAGGCTCTGTTTCTCCAAGTGGAAGCAAGGTTCTCCAAGTGGACTCAAGAACTGAAGATCAACTGAAGAGAGAGAGGACACAAGGCAGCTACACATCAGTTGCAAGCTGACTCATCCTTTCTCAATTCATCTATATATTGAGCTCTCTCCTATGAGCTCAGGAGGCTGGAATTTTGTGCAAAGTAATGATATGCTGTTGGTTTCACTATAGAACTATTGGGTGATTGCTTGAAGGAGGTGAAGAGGAGAAATTCTTTCTGCTGGGAGGTGTTGCTGGATTGGGGCCTTCAATGGTTGTAACACTCTCAGAACTTTACTTCTTCCATTAATAAAATCTATTGAGGTTCTTCTATATGCGCTTGTTTCAATGATGTATTGTGATAATTGTATATTTGATTTATGCTAATCCTTGAATCAGTTATGATTGCATGCTTCTTGTAGTTTCCTTCTTTGTTATTTTGCAGGATCTCATTGTAGCTGGGCCAGCAAAAGAGCAAGGAGCTGGGAGCAAGCAGCAAAGAGAAGAGTTTGGATTCGACATTAAGCGCAAGGCAATGGTTAGTGCATTTCTTCATTCTCGCTTGCTTTCGTAAAGAAGTAAACCTTAAGTAGTTTTTCTTTACAGTTGTTGCTGAGGTACTATCACCCTTAGAGTGGGATAGGGTCATCCGAGTCGGATACTTTTCCCTGACACACTGGTGAGCTTGAATGCGACCAAACCCTGCTCAATGACGGATGCCCCCAGCTTAATAATGCAGACGGGGCGTATGCCCCCTAAAATTTTAAGGGGACATTTAATTTTTTAATGAGGTTGAAATCGTAAAGAACTATCCTCTTGACTCCTTATTTCATTTTTTAACGAGGTTGACATGATATCAGAACTATCCTCGTAGCTTTAGATCCATTAAAAATAGAAGGCTTCATATTCTACTACACCCATTTCCGCTAGATTACTTGGCGGTAGTGGGGCAAAAGTACCCATTGAAGTAGGGCCTTTTAGGAAAATTACTCCGATGTTCTGGAGAGAATGATTTCCTTCATGGATCATTGGAATGCCTCCCGTGGTGAATAGCGGCACAACTTCTGTCGAAGTTGTCATCGAACTGCCTGATCGATCCTTTTCCTGGCTATTCAGCAATTGCGGGTTCCCGTAATTTTTGTTCATTGTCGAAGTTAAAGCATTGTTTGGTCCCTTAGCACTTGACAACATTAGAACTTGGCACCCGGAAATGTTTCCACTATCAACCAGATTTTGACTTGGATCGGGAAATGGATCGGTCATCCGAGCCTGTTTTAGCACACAGTTCATGCTCGTTAAAAAATAAACGCAAGATCCGAGCAGTTTTAGCACATAGTTCATGCTCATTAAAAAATAAACATAAGTTGTGAGCAATCTTCCCCTAGAGTTCAAGCTCACCCAGAAAAAATGAACCGGTAAATAACCTTGGTAAATGTAACCTTTGACAGCCATATTAAAGCCCTTGGTCGTGTTCTTGCAGTCTCACCTCCATCCGTTCATTTGGCCAATCGTTCATCTCCATATGTTTGTTTACCCATTTTGAGGAACAGCTGCGAAGAGTGATTTCACTTAGCCATCCTTGTGACACTGCCGTGATTGGAAAATTCCAACCTGTACCTGGAATCTGCTGCTATCCCTGTTTATCACTCGTTCCTCAAAAGACAAGTCTTCTTTGAGCTCTTTTCTCCTGACTCGTAAAATATGAAAAGTTTGCCGATTTTTGGCCTTCCAGCTCGTTAAACGACCGGAAGAGCTATCCCTCCTCTAGATTTTAATCTTTTTGGACCTGAGGGATTATTGCACAAAAAGATCGAGTGCTTGTTTTGTTCGGCTCGTTAAAGCAATCGAAAATTCATCCCTTCTGTATTGTTTTATACTTTTTCGGACTTAAGGGATTAGATGACGAAAAAGGAATTCTGGAGTTGACTTTATGTACCTTTTCATACTCTCTAAAAATGAAAAGGACCGAGTTATCCTTGTCGTTAGACTCGTTAAATTCATTAAATAGCGACAAACTTGTCTTTAGACGAGAACGAGTTTCCCTATCGCTAGGCTCGTTAAAACATAGCGATGGGCTTGCCCGAAGGGCAAGTTATAGAACAAGCATATGTTATCCTCCTCAAGCTTGATAAAAATAAAGAGGTATTGGTCAGCAATGACTGGGGAAAAATTGGGAGAACCTCACAACTTTAATGGTAGCAAGTCACTCTTGAACATGACACTTTGTCCTCCGTATCACATCGGGTTGGGTTGTTTCATTCACCGGTCTCATCACCATGGTCCTCGCCACACCATCCACATTTGGGGTAATGCTACCAATCCATCACATCAGTGTCGTTATATGTTCAAGAGATGTTGTTCTGCAAAGAGTCAACCGTGTCCCATCCACTGCCATACATTGTCCTTCATCCATTTCATGACCGCCACCCTGAATCATACATCACAGTTTGTTTTCACCTCATCACAATCACTAGCTCCGTTCCGTGTCACTGATGTGGGATTCATTAAGGCCCTCCTTTGACGGATCGCTCCTTGTCGACATCAACTCATTATCCAAGGAGTTGATCTAGGAACAACCCCTTTAGTACTTTGAAGCTTGCATGCCTCAATGGCAAGTTTCTCACTTCCGGCGACAGGTATACATCAATGACCTTCGACCAAAAGATTTTGCATGGTGGTCGACGCCAAGTCCTTTAGTCCCACCATGTGAATTGTACTGCTGTACCTTGAGGGTCATCATCCTTACCGGTGATTCCTCTCGTGCTTGTTAACGGTTTACATCATTGACCGGTAATAAAGCGATGTCTTTCCATGTTCGACTTCAAGAAATTCTCACATGGATCGACTTGTACATCGAGTGAAGATCGGAAGAGATTGAAGACCCCGGATCTAGTTTCATCCATCCGGGCTGCGATATATATTCAGGATATAAAGACATTTGATATGTACATCATTGGAGCAGATGATCATCCTTCTCAAAGGATGATAATTTCAGCAGAGAATTATCAGTCTATCATCAGACGATCGTCTGTGCTATGTACCAAAATGAATTTATAAAGCTGAGCATGGGAATGCCCGCCTCAGCTAGATCATGAAAAAGTATGAAAAATAATGTATTGTATTGTATCTTATTACAGGACACTTCTCAGCAGATTGAATGAACTTCGGATCCTCCTATTAAAGCATTTCACCCGATAAACGACCTCATACTTTAGGGGGCATCTGTTATAGACAATTTTGTGCCTTGCAGCATCAGGCATGAATTGTCAATAATCCAAGGGATCCAAAGTCCCTAAACATGATGTTCCTACCCCTAGAGGAACAAGATCATCAAACCAACAGCTCTCAGATCAGTTCTCCACCTGAAAACACTCAAAAACAAGCAATCCTGAAATCAAAGCAGGTGCTCCACTAGGCTTCCGCGCTGAAACTCAACTCCTCCATGGTGTACCTGCGTTGCAAAGTAGGTAGAACAAAGACCACCTGCGCTGAGTGAGATGGGACAAGTGGCACACTGAGTCATTGCTCTAGAATCTTCCAAAAATGACACTTGGATCAGGGATTTCACCTTGTGATGAGTCAGAGGCTCTGTTTCTCCAAGTGGAAGCAAGGTTCTCCAAGTGGACTCAAGAACTGAAGATCAACTGAAGAGAGAGAGGACACAAGGCAGCTACACATCAGTTGCAAGCTGACTCATCCTTTCTCAATTCATCTATATATTGAGCTCTCTCCTATGAGCTCAGGAGGCTGGAATTTTGTGCAAAGTAATGATATGCTGTTGGTTTCACTATAGAACTATTGGGTGATTACTTGAAGGAGGTGAAGAGGAGAAATTCTTTCTGTTGGGAGGTGTTGCTGGATTGGGGCCTTCAATGGTTGTAACACTCTCAGAACTTTACTTCTTCCATTAATAAAAGCTATTGAGGTTCTTCTATATGCGCTTGTTTCAATGATGTATTGTGATAATTGTATATTTGATTTATGCTAATCCTTGAATCAGTTATGATTGCATGCTTCTTGTAGTTTCCTTCTTTGTTATTTTGCAGGATCTCATTGTAGCTGGGCCAGCAAAAGAGCAAGGAGCTGGGAGCAAGCAACAAAGAGAAGAGTTTGGATTCGACATTAAGCGCAAGGCAACGGTTAGTGCATTTCTTCATTCTCGCTTGCTTTCGTAAAGAAGTAAACCTTAAGTAGTTTTTCTTTACAGTTGTTGCTGAGGTACTATCACCCTTAGAGTGGGATAGGGTCATCCGAGTCGGATACTTTTCCCTACAACACTATTTACTATGATAAGTTGTCTAACATTGCCATAACTAAAAATCCAGTGTTTCATAATCGCACCAAACACATTGATTTCAAATATCATTTCATAAGAGACTATGTGGAAAAATGAGAAATTCAAATAAAGTTTTATGCAGCAAATGAATAGCTTGCGGATATATTTACCATAGCACTACCTAAAGGGAAGTTCGAATACTTAAGGGATATGCTTGGAATCACCTCATTAAGAATTAAGGGGGAGTGTTGAGGATAATTCTTAAAATAAATCTATGTAATTGCTGACAAATTAGGGGAGTGTTGAGGATAATTCTTAAAATAAATCTATGTAATTGCTGACAAATTAGCCAACAAATTTTTTGTTCTGAGTTATCAGAATTGGGACAACAAATTTATAGATGTGTTAGTTATCATTCAACAAATTATTAGGGATAGTAGATTAGTGAGATAATGGATAATGAAATTAGAAATATGTGGGCTATATAATAATGTATTCATTGATCCTATGGAGACATGAGATTCCAATGAGAGTTCAGCTCATGGATTGAGAATCAGTCTCTCTTATTTTTTTTCATTGGTTTTGTTTATGTTTTCATATACATGCTCTTACTAGATTTAACATGCTGCCCTCCATCACTTCAAATACACAAACACTTAGTTGGGCTTGCAGTTCAGAGAAATCACAAAGCTGCTTGGGTCTATACACAAACAGACATGTGATATCTTATATAACAATATGATAAATTTCAGACTCACGAATCACAATGAGAATCGCTACACTACACGCACGTCAGACACGAATCACTATGGACAGCCAGAATTATTATTTATTTTTGTTCAGGCACGTCAATGGCTAATATGATATTGCTTACGATCTCGTGCTGACTTTGGATGATATGGATTGCTAATTTCAGATGGTTGATAATGATTTTTATAGAAAATTAGATCCTAATTAACAATAACAACATTAACACGATAATGATATTGAAAACGACGAGAGGAAATTTTTGGATTTAACCAAAAGCCATGGAAAATTTTAAGGATGATTTTCTTTTTAATTAAAGTTTATAAACTTTGCCGAATCTCACTAGATTTTAATATGAAAATTATAGTATATTTGTTGATATATTTATTAAATATAATAGTTTTATATTTAGTTTTTATATATTTTTCATAATTTTTAAGGTAAAATAATTTTATACTATAAAATTTGGGTGAACTATATTTAGAAAAAATGGAAATTTATGAATCTCTTTTCGGAAAAAGCATGGAAAATTATCCCACTTGCAAATATTAGGCCTTAAAATTTCCCATGCAAAAACAAACTTGAATTCTAAGATCCAAAGTTTCAAATTTTATTTGTTACATAATTTATTCTTGGACCTTAACATAATAATATGTTCACAACCCTTCTCTAACTGCCAAATTACCAAACAATTACAAAACCATCAAATTATTTGTAGCTACAAGATTTCAGAATGGGTTTTTCTACTAAGAAATACAATGAATTGAATAGATGAACATCATGTGAACTTGAGTATTCACCCCATTTTAATATGAGGATATAGATGTTATATATCAACTAAATTCAATGAACTAAATTCATATGAATATCAAATATCAACTCAACTCAATGAAAATATTATAAATAGTCTTTTAATTTTCATCAAATATAAATCTTAATAGTACCAACCTGAATATTCAAATTTTTGGCATAATTGTCCCCTAATCAATATAGTATTGTGTTTCTCATTATTAAAAGAACCACATCATTACATATACAAACAATTGCAACAAAAAAACATACATATATAAACCATTTATAGGAATTCCCATTGATAAATTCTAATGGAATAGATGATGATACTAATCCATCTTTAGCACCTTCTAATAGTTGACATTGCCTCAAATAGTAGTTTTTCTAACATCCAATGAGTCTATCATGAAGCAATGAAACTCAGTAGTAGCAGTGGTTCTTATTTCCATGTTAAGTGGTCTTAAATTCGATATTTTTACTTGGTCCATGCCTTTCATTTCCATTTAGTTGCACACAATCTTAGAATTGGTGAAGACTCCAAAGGGATATATAGTATGCTTTATTGTTAATGGTCCTTCCACATATATCTATTTTTCTCTGGAACACATTATTTGAAGCGTTATTGTAGAGTACATATGAAATGGTTGCATGCCCTAGGTTGGGATAACAAGGCGCTTCAATGCACAAGGTCCACTTTTCCACCATCCTAAATGTTTCCAATGATGTGCAAAAAAACATAAAAGAACAATTAAACAAATATCTAATCAAATAGATCTCATGTTTAATTCAAATTACAATAACACTACAAAAAAATCAATACAAGTTAAGGGCTTACTATCAATCAAATTAAATTCACAATTCAATGATTAAACTACAACCAAAATATTATGATCAAATATGAATCCAACATTCAATTTCCCTCATTATGACTAAATATGTTTGACGAATCACCATGTGGTTTATTCAACTATGTTACTCGCTTACTATCCAATAAAAAACAAGTTGAATCACAACAATGTGAGACATCAAAAAGGAGGTTACTATTGTTGTAGTTAATTATACCTTTTTAAGATTCACACATAGATTCAGGCTAGGCTCTTAGAGTTCTAGGTCAAACCTCACATACAATTATTGGTCTTCTTGAGATTTCTAACCCTTGCGCACAATTCTCAATAACTAATTTTCAGTTGATTAAAATCTCAGTTGATTTTCATAACAACGCGAGTAATGAAAATTTCTAAATAGAATACTCACAAAGCCCCATTCATAAGTTGGATTATTATAAATAAGCAATATTAGGAATATGATACTCTTTTTATTATGAAACAACCCTTAGAACAATCACTCATAATAGGTTTTCAAAATGCACATTTAAATTTCTTTGTAGCCTCCATTATATCTTCCCTCAAAGACTAGATAAGTTCATGCTACATATCCATCATTATCTAATATTGAAGTATAATAGATATCTAACTCATGACTGCAATTCATTATTTTCCAAAAAAACTCCAAATTTACCATCAAAAGTTAGAGATACATTCTTATCTTGAGTGCTATGAAAAATAATGTGTTGAGAGTTCGAACTAGATCAAGTATTTCCCAAAATATGTCTACATAGTTCCATGTTGATAGTCAAAACTAAACCAAATATTGCCCAAAAAGTTTCTATGTGGTGCTATTAGCCCAAAGAAAATATTTCAAAGCTCATATTTTCTTGTCCCCATGTTATCTTAACAATCCTTTGCCTCAATATTGACCCACAAGTTACATATTATTCTTATGCTCCTATAAGATAGATATCACCCTCATTCAAAGTGATATCCCTAGCATTATCCTGGAAGTTGAATGGTTAAAATAAAAGTACATTGGACCAAATATAAACAAGTTGACCTCATTATAAATGGTGAAATGAAAAGTACCTTGGACAAAATATAAACAAGTTGACATTGTCTGCATGGGATAGCTCAAGTGGCAATGGCCATGGAAATGAACTCTCACCGAACCAGAGATCTTGGGTTCGATTGTTGTGCTACCCTCCACGGAAATGGGGTGAATAACGAACATGTAAAAACTCGAAAATGAGAAGGTCCTACCTAAGCTTACAAAAAAATATATATAAACAAGTTGACATTATTACTTCTCGAAGACTTTTGTGATAAAGCCCTTTAAATGGGCAGTAGATGAAGATGTTTATACTCCATATTTCATGGTAGGTAACCATGTAAACACCCACATATAGAAAATATTGTCATTCAAACAAGAATTGTCTAGTTTATAATAGGAGCTCAAGAACTTATGTCCATCCTCGAGAGAAAAATCTGCAGAGAAGTACACCCATATTTAATGATAAATTATTAAAAGTTATACTTGAATAAGTTTGGATAAAGTTTGTAGGTTTTAACCTTGCACAAAAATTATCTGCATACGAATTCTAAAAGTAGAAAATAAACAATGGCAAGAAAATAAAACATAAAACGTATAGACACAGATATCTTCCCTTGGATCCCAAAACCAGGATTACCAGATTGATTTTTCAAAATGTTCCTTTCATTGTTACAATACATATATATACATGCCGAAGCATTCATAAACGACAATCCATTAACCCTAGATTAGAACATAACCATGGTTCCCTTGAACAGATCTGCAAAATACCATGGGAAGAAAACTTTCATGCTCAAAACCATGTGCAAAACCCATGCAAAAGACCATAGGTAGGTCTGCCCACGTAATATAAGGTCCAAAAAAAATTCCCGGGGCACTACCCTGAGCCACATGCAAGGGGGCTACCATCCCCCTCAAAACCCCCAGTAGGGGGGGTGCATCCCCCCTAGTGTGCCCGACGCAACAAACAGGGGGGCAACAGTGGCCCCACACGTGCAAATAGTGATGGAAAGAATTATTTGAAGTGTTATTGTAGAGTACATATGCAATGGTTGCATGCCCTAGGTTGAGATAACAAGGCACTTCAATGCACAAGGTCCACTTTTCCACCATCCTAAATGTTTCCAATGATGTGCAAAAAAACATAAAAGAACAATTAAACAAATATCTAATCAAATAGATCTCGATTTTAATTCAAATTACGATAATACTACAAAAAAATCAATACAAGGGAAGGGCTTATTATCGATCAAATTAAATTCAAAATTCAATGATTAAACTACAACCTAAATATTATGATTAAATATGAATCCAACATTCAATTTCCCTCATTATGACTAAATTTCTTCCACAAATCACCATGTGGTTTATTCAACTATGTTACTTGCCTAATATTCAATAAAAAACAAGTTGAGTCACAACAATGTGAGACATCAAAAAGGAGGTTACTATTATTGTAGTTAATTATACCTCTTTAAGCTTCACACACAGATTCGGGCTAGGCTATTAGAATTCTAGGTCAAACCTCACATACAATTATTGGTCTTCTTGAGATTTCTAACCCTTGCGCACAATTCTCAATAACTAATTTTCAATTGCTTAAAATATCAATTGATTTTCATAACAACGTGAGTAATGGAAAGTTCCAAATAGAATACTCAGAGAGGCCCATTCATAAGTTGGATTATTGTAAATAAGCAATATTAGGAATATGATACTCTTTTAATTATGAAACAACCCTTAGAACAATCACTCATAATAGGTTTTCAAAATGCACATTTAAATGTCTTTGTTCCCTCAAAGACTAGATAAGTTCATGCTACATATCCATCATTATCTAATATGGAAGCATAATAAATATTTAACTCATGACTGCAGTTCATTATTTTCCAAAAAAACTCCAAATTTACCATCAAAATTGAGAGATACATTCTTATCTTGAGTGCTATGAAAAATAACGTGTTGAGAGTTCAAACTAGATCAAGTATTTCCCAAAAGATGTCTACATAGTTCCATGTTGACAGTAAAAAGTAAACCAAATATTGTCCAAAAAGTTTCTACGTAGTGCTATTAGCCCGAAGAAAATATTCCAAAGCTCATATTTTCTTGTCCCCGTGTTATCTTAACAATCCTTTGCCTCAATATTGACCCACATGTTACATGTTATTCTTATGCTCCTGTACGATAGATATCGCCCTCATTCAAAGTGATATCCCTAGCATTATCCTGGTAGTTGAATGGTGAAAAGAAAAGTACATTGGCCCAAATATAACGATTTTACATGATTATAAATGGTGAAATGAAAAGTACCTTGGACAAAATATAAACAAGTTGACATTATTACTTCTCGAAGACTTTTGTGATAAAGTCCTTTAAATGGGCAGTAGATGAAGATGTTTTTACTCCATATTTCACGGTAGGTAACCATGTAAACACCCACATATAAAAAATATTGTCATTCAGACAAGAATTGTCTAGCTTATAATAGGGGCTCAAGAACTTATGTCCATCCTCGAGAGAAAAATCTACAAAGAAGTACACCCATATTTAATGATAAATTGTTAAAAGGCATACTTGAATAAGGTTGGATAAAGTTTGTAGGTTTTAACCTTGTACAAAAATTATCTGCATACGAATTCTAAAAGTAGAAAATAAACAATGGCGAGAAAATAAAACATAAAACATATATACACAGATATCTTCCCTTGGATCCCAAAACCAGGACTACCAGATTGATTTTTCAAAATGTCCCTTTCAATGTTACAATCTATATAAATATAAATATAAATATATATATATATATATATATACATGTCGAAGCATTCATAAACCACAATCCATTAACCTTGGATTAAAACATAACCATAGTTCCCTTGAACATATCTGCAAAATACCATGGGAAGAAAACTGTCATGCCCAAAACCATGTGCAAAACCCATGCAAAAGACCATAGGTAGGTCCGCCCACCTAATATAAGGTCGAAACAAAATTTCCTAGGGCACTATCCTGAACACCATGCAAGAGGGCTACCATCCCCCTCAAAGCCCCCAATAGGAGGGGTGCCCAACGCAACAAACAGGGGGCGACAACCGCCCCACGCATGCGAATAGTCATGGAAAGAATATAACACACACCCAACATTCTCCCACTTTCTTTTTCCTTTTCCATAGAGGGGGTCACAGGAGAGCTTAGTCATTGGTCCAGCCCTGCAACGCCCCTTGTTTATGTTGGGTGTGGAGCCTGATTATCTTCTATATTTAAAGGTTCACCACATTGGACCCCGGTTTGTAATGGGGCGGCAACGCTGCCCATAATATATTCGCCACAAGGGGGTTCCAAGTGGGGGAGGTTGTGACCTTTTGGAGCCCCCCCTGGCAAGGGAATCGGGGGCAGTGCCCCCAAAGCTAAAAATAGATGTAAATTTTCCTTGTAAAATATTGTAATTTCGTAGTCAATCTGGGCCGTTCATTAGGCGGAGATCTGACGATAGAAGTTATGTTTAATTTACGGTTTTTTGCCTAGAAGGAAACCCTTCGCTATATATGAGGGAATCATATTGTGTCTATGTAGATCTATATTCTTAGTGAGGAAAAGAGAGGAGATTGAAAGCGAAGAGGGAATTACAGTGGATCTTCAGTAGGTTGTATCTCTTTAGTTTGCTAGATAATATAAAAAGGAAGGATTTGTTGTTTCTCCGTGGATGTAGCTCAAACTGGGTGAACCACGTATATCTATGTCCCTCTTGTTTTATGTGTTTTATGTGTTAATGTTTCTGCAATATTTTACGCGTTCCATTGCTCCGTAATATATAATTTTCTAACAACTGGTATCCGAGCCAAACGTCTATTTGGTTGATAAACTCGTACTAGAAAAGGGTTCCTCGTTCGAGTGGGAGCAATGATGGAAGATGGTAGGTTTAGGGTCGAAAATTTTAACGGCCACAACTACGAGTTGTGGAAGATGCAGATGGAAGATTATCTGTATCATAGATATCTATACCAACCATTGAGCGGAAAGGCAAAGAAGCCGACGAGTATGACAGACATAGAATGGGATATTCTCAATGGAAAGGCACTTGGAACATTATGGTTGTTCCTGGTGGCATCAGTAGCATTTAATATTTCAAAGGAAATGACAACAGAGGGTTTAGTATTGACAGTGGCCAAACTATATGAAAAATCCTTGGCCTCAAATAAGGTATTTCTTATGAAGTGTTTATTTAATATGAAAATTTCAGAAGGTGGATATGTTGTTGATCATTTAAATGACTTTAATATAGCTACCAATCAGTTAAGTTCTCTAGGGGTAACTTTTGATGATGAAGTTAGGGCTCTGTTATTTCTGTGCTCATTACCGGAAAGTTGGAATGGTTTAGTTATGGCCATTAGTAACTTTATCTCTAGATCTAGTACTTTAAAGCTTGATGATGTTGTCAGTGCAATCCTTAGTGAGGAAATGCGATGGAAAAGCTTTGGTCAGACATCCGGTAATGCTTTGACTACAAAGACTAGGGGAAGAAAAATGGAAAGAGGAAAGAGCCCTAGATATCACTGTAAGTCAAGAAAAGGAAGATCCAAGTCCAGATCGGTGATAGTGTGCTAGAAATGCGGGAAGAAAGGACACCTGAAGAAATACTACAAGTCTCAGAAGGGAAAAGAAGGAGACGTGCAACAAGAAAATAATCATGAAGCAAATGTAATAGGTGATGTGTTGCAAGATGCTTTGATTCTTTCTTTAGAAAATATTATTGATGCTTGGGTGGTAGATTCATGTGCCTCATTCGATGCCACACCTGATAGGAAACATTTTCATGATTATGTTCAAGGATATTTTGGACAGGTTCAATTGGGTGATGATAAACCCTGTAAAATCATTGGAATGGGTACAGTTTTCATAAAACAACGAAATTTAAATCAATGGCTATTGAGGGAGGTAAGGCATGTTCTAGATTTGAAGAAAAATCTGATTTCAACAGCGCAGTTGGGAGGTGAAGGCTGTGTGACTACTTTTACAGATAAAACCTGGAAGGTCACTAAAGGATCCCTAGTAATAGCAAAGGGAGAAAAGGTTGGTACATTGTATTTATGCAATGGTATTTCTAATTTTGTTAATTATTTAACCTCTACAGGAGAAGATATGGCATTGTGGCATCATTTGCTCGGGCACATGAGTGAGAAGGGCATGAAAATTCTTCACTCAAGAAATTTTTTGCCAGGTCTGAAGCATGTTTATTTAAAATTCTATGAGAATTGTGTTAATGGAACACAGAAGAGAGTCAGATTCCTCAGAGTTGGGAAAGAAAATAAGAGTGAAAAAATAGAGCTTGTGCATACAGATGTATGGGGACCTATTCACATATCATCTCTTGGTGGCTCTCGTTATTATGTTACTTTTATTGATGATGCAACTAGAAAAACCTGGATTTATTGTATTTGAAATAAATCTGATGTATTTGATACTTTCAAGAAATGGAAAGCTTTGGTTGAAAATGAGACATGAAAAAGGTTGAAGTGTCTCAGATCAGACAATGGAGTTGAATATTGAAACAAAGAGTTTGATAGATAGTATTTAGAGAATGGAATTCACATGGAGAAGACAATTCCAGGAACACCACAAGAAAATTGTGTGTCAGAAAGGATGAACAGGACAATCATGGAGCATGCAAGGTGCATGAGATTTCATGTAGGATTTCCTTTACAATTTTGAGAAGATGTTTTATATGTTGTTGTTTATTTAATAAACAGAGGGCCTTCAAGTTCCTTGGATGGTGGTATTCCAGAGGAGGCATGGACAGGTAAAAAGGTAAACTACTCTCTTTTAAAGACTTTTGGTTGTGAAGCCTTTGTCCCCATTAATAAAGAAAATAGAACAAAGCTTGAGGAAAAATCAAAGAATTGTACCTTTACTGGATATGGTGTTAATAATTTCAGTTATCGCTTTTATGATTATGAAAAACACAAAATCATTAGGAGCAGAGATGTCATATTCAATGAAAAGGTTTTTTATAAGGATTAGCTGCAAGAAAAGAAACAGGAAAAATAAAATAGAGAATACACAGTGCTTGATGAGATCACAGAAAAAATGATGGCGCCTGAAAATCATAATGATCACCATCCAGAACAACAACCACAATAGCAACAAGCACCTCGATCACTTGAAAGTGGTGTTAGAAGATCTACCAAGATAAGTAAACCCCCTGAACGATACTCTCCTTCATTTTATTATGTATTGTTAACTGATTCTGGTGAACTAGAATGTTATGAAGAAGTAGTATAGGTAGAAACCAGTAAGAAGTAGGAGCAAGCCATGAAAGAAGAGATGGACTCCTTAACACATAACTAGACTTGGGACTTACTCAGGTTGCCTGCAGGTAAAACAACATTGCAAAATAAATGGGTTTACATGTTGAAGGAAGAAGATGGAGGTAGAAAAAGGTATAAAGCTAGACTTGTGGTGAAAGGGTTTGCACAGAAAAAGGGTATAGACTTTGATGAGATATTTTCTCTTATTGTTAAAATGACTTCAATCAGAACTATTTTAAGTCAAGTAGTAGCTGAAGATTTGCATCTTGAGTAGTAAGATGTAAAGACAACCTTTCTCCATGGGGATTTGGAGGAAGAGATATATATGCAACAGCCACAAGGATATGAGGTAAAAGGGACAAAGAAACTAGTGTGTAGGTTGAAGAAGAGCTTGTATGGCTTAAAACAAGCTCCAAGGTAGTGGTATCTAAAGTTTGACAGGTTTATGGCTGAACAAGTTTATACTAGATGTCACTCAGATCATTGTGTTTATCTCAAAAGGAAAAATGATGGCAACTATATGTGTTGATAATAGCAATAAGAAATGCTAAATATAGAAGTGTTATTTTTAGCATTGCTATAAATAGCATTACAGGATCCCTTCATATTTTGGTTAAGTCCTTGAACTAAAATAGTAAAGTAAAATTAAAATTTGATATTAGCAGCTGTTTGTAAATTAATTAATTAATTCATCTTGAATTAATTAGTTAAGAAAAAATAAACATGAAGTCAATGTGAGGACATGCAATAATTATTCCTTTGATTAAGGGATTTATCCATTAGTTAAAGAGATAAGAGTGAGTTGTAATTAGTTAGCTCAGTTAACTGAGTTAAGTCCAAATAGATTAATTCTTACAGGTTGTAGAATTAATTGTGAGTTCAATTAGTTAATGTTTGCATGCATATAACTACTGCACTTCAAATAACTAAAGATTCTCTCATAAATATCTCATGCATCTCAGTTCTGTCAGAGACCTAGTTGAGATGAGATGGAGGGACATTGTACTATCAGTTGCAAGAATATTCTATTGTGAATAGTCCTTTCATGCAGAAGGAACTTATTCCTTGTGGATTGTGCAGTTACTTCTTCTAGTTTAGTGAGTGTGATGAGGCCAATTCACACATGTGACCTCATTGGACCCCAATAAAACTTGCGCAAGGAAATAGGAGGCTTGGAGGGCTGTGGATTGACATATGAGTTGTTCGTTCAGTCTGCGAGCTGGATTATTTGATTGTATTGAGGGCTAGATAGTTTTCTAAGCTAAGGCTTTTATGTAATCTAAGATAGTTCCACTTGTATGATAATAAAAAGAGTGGGGTTTTAGGCTATTTCTTTCCCCAAATTATATCATATGTTTTATGTGTGATTTCTTCTCATTCTTAGTTATATATGTTCTTTTTTGATACTATTCATATGTGATTAAGCTTCCGCAAAGTTTATGGTAGAAGTAGATCTAGTTTTATGCTTTAGTACATTGCATATATCAGTTGATCTACAGGTGAAATATCTACATGGTATTAGAGCAAAGGTGAATCAAGCGAAGAAATGTATACAAAGAAGGGAGAAGTATGAAGTTTAGTGTTCCTGATATAGATATCAATTTCTTATCACATCTCAGATTTCATCAATGGCGGTCAACAGTTTGAGACTTGACTATGTCCTTGATGGCAGCTCAAATTATATAGCTTGGAAGGATCACATGGAAGTAGTATTAGAGGACAATGGGTTGAAGGACTTCATTGATTAAGAAGTCCCCAAGCCTACAGCAACTAGTGCCCAAGAATTGGTGGAATGGAAGAAATGTGTGGCTAGAGCAAGGAGAATCCTATTGGAGGGAGTTCGAGATCACAGAGTCTCAAGCCTCCATGGGAAGGAGACTCTGTTTTCGATGTGGAAAACATCGAAAGATTTATATCAAAATAGCAACGATCAGAGGAAGCTGTCATTGAAGGACAAGCTTCATAAAATCAAGTGTGAAAAGGGAAACATGATCTCAACATACCTGACCAAGATCACCACCTCCGGGGATGAGCTTGGTAGTGTAAGGATCACAATTGCCAACGATGAAATGGTGAGTCTTGCACTCCTCGGTCTTCCTAAGAGCTGGCATAGCTACCAAGACTCAGTTAATGGAAGAGAGAAACTGCCAGATTGGGAACGAATTTGGTCAGATATGATGCAGGAGGAGATAAGAAGAAGCACCAGGGATGGATCTTCATCAAAACAAGATGATAAAGAAAATATAACTTTATCGAGTAAAGCTAAGAAAGGGAAAGGGAAGGCATCCCAATCCAAATTTTCTCATGGTGGGAAGAAGTTTGACAAGTCGAAAGTGTTATGCTTTCATTGTCATGAAGTGGGCCATTATGCTACAAATTGTCCATAGAAGAAATCCAAAAAAGGATCCTCAAAGGGAATTGATGGTGAAGCACTGGTTTCACAGTTTGACTTGGATTTCTCTCTTATCATATGCATGGTTTCATCCATGGTGGGATGTGTTTGGTACTTGGACAGTGGAGCTTCATTCCACATTTCAGGTGACAAGAATATTTTCAGTACCTTGGAGGAGAAGGATCTCTAGATGCACATCGAGATGGGTGATGATGGAAAGTATTGTGTTTCAGAGGGAGCATGGAGCTCCTCTCACCCTCACTGATGTAAAGTATGTATCGGGTCTGAAGAAGAATCTTGTGTCCATTGCTATGCTAGAAGATAAAGGCTATGATGTAGTCTTTAGTCAAGGAAAGGTGTTCCTGGCATATTGGCACTGGACAAACCAAGCGAATTGGGATTCGAGTAAATAATTTATACAAGCTGGAGGTAGACAATTGTGCTACATTGAGTTCCAAAGAAAAGGTGGTGCAAAGCCAAGATCTTGGCGAGCTTTGGCATAGAAGATTGGGCCACTTACATCATGGGGCCTTGAAGATCATGCAACAAATTTCTACCAAACCACCCTAGGGAAAGCTGGATCAAGTGGATGCATGCAAAGGATGTACCTTGGGTAAGTATGTGAAATCTTCTTTTCAGGATCGAGACAGTAGAGTTGGAGAAATCCTGGAGTGAGTTCACTCAGATGTATGTGGACCATTCTCTATAGCCTCCACTACTAAACAAAGGTACTATGTTATTTTTGTTGATGATTTTTTCGTAGATGTTGGATCTACTTTATGCAAAAGAAGGATCAGACCTTCTTAAGGTTATGTGAGTTTAAATCCTTGGCAGAAAAAGAATCGAGAAAGAAAATAAGAGCCTTGCACAACGACAATGGTGGAGAGTATGTCTCCCAACAGTTTAAATACTTCTGTGTAGTAGAAGGAATTAAACGGGAGCTGACATCACCCCATAACCCACAATAGAATGGGGTGGCCAAAAGGAAGAGCCCATCTATTGTGGGAGCAGCTCGTGTGATTTTGCATGACCAAAGCTTACCACTTCATCTATGGGCTGAGGCATGTAATACAACAGTATACTTGCAGAACATAGGTCCTCACTGTATATTGGGGATGAAGACACTTATGGAGGCCTTTTCTAGGAAGAAAGCAGATGTGAGTCACTTTTGAATCTTTAGATGATCTGGATTTAAACAGGAAAGCAACAAAATACAGAGATAACCATATACACAAAGATTTAGCGGAAATAATACTTCATTTCATTAATGTAAAATACTGAAATATGCTTACAAATAGAAATGGAAATAAACTAGCTAGGGCAATGGTAGATTATCTCTGAGAAGAGATGTGGCAGCTACATGCCTTTGAACTATGTTACAGTGAGGCTCGAAGGCCTATTTATTGTTGAGAAACAATTGAAATCCCTTAACATCCCAAAACCTAACCGTAGAAGATGAAACGCCAAATTGTGGGCCCCATTTGGGTAAATTGGTACATCAATTTCCCGAGGTCATAACTTTGGCATACGATCTCCGTTTGACGTGTACAATAGCTCGTTAGAAATATCTATCTGAGCACTACCACTTTGGGAAGGGAAACATTGGTGCATGGACACATGTTGCCCCCATATTTTCCAAAAAACGTTGTTTAGGGCCTCAAAACGGCTTCGAAAGTTCAGGACCCGCAAAAACTGCTAAAAATAGTAAATTGTGTTGCAGTTACAGAAACTAAAAAACTGAAAGAGACAATTGTGGGGGTTCAAATGGGATAGGTGGGTGGCCACCAACATCCACTTGGATCATTCCTTCCCCCTTAGGAAGCAATGGTCCCCATTGCATTGATTTCCTCCATCTGTTGAACTTGGTCCCTGGTGAGCTGTTCTGCAATCTCTGAGGTGTCCAGTGATGGTGGGAAGCATGGTCGATGATGGTCCACATTGAACACTCGGTGCAAGCGAAGGAATGGAGGAATGTTGTGCTTCAAAGCATCGTTGCCTATAGCCTTGGTAATGGTGTAAGGACCATGTCGGAGCGATTTGAGTTTCTGATGGGTTCTAGTAAGGCGTTCTCTTTGCAGATGTAACCAAACTTTGTCACCCACTTGAAACTTTTGTGGTACCCCCGTGGGTGAGGAGAAGTTGTTCCTGTGTTCTGTCATGACCGTATCACTTTGCTCTTGCTACTGCGTGGAGGAACCCTTTGCGGGGATCATGGTGATGATCTTCCCCTTACTTTGGGAGCGAACGAGATAGATGAATTTCCTAGTCTGGGAGATGAGCTTGCTGCCTTTCTTGGTAGTGATCAAAGAGGTGGTGGTAGGTGGGGCTACCTCCAGTATCCTGTATAATGAATTACACAAAGCAATAATGACAGCACGAGGCCTTGACTCATACACAACATGTCGCCTCCACAAGTATGGCTAGCCTAATAGTACATCACAAACATCCAGAGGTGTAACATCACACAATACCTCACCTGTGAAGGGCTTGATGTTGTATGGAAGGTGGCACTACTGGCGAACTTTGAGATCTTGTCCTTCATGAAACCACTCGATATTGTATGGCTGCAGGTGTGGTGTAGTTGGTAGGACCAACCGCTTCACGACCTTTGTTGAAATGAGGTTCTTTTGGCTGCCAATGTCGACAATGAATTGCAGTGATGAACCCTTCACCCACATCTGTGAGTGGAAAAGATGTTCCCATCCTCTGGATCTTCAGGCTAATTTTTTTGGATCTTAGCGATGGCAACAATGGCACTGGGATCCACATCAATGATCTGCTTCCCTTTGCCATTCCCCTTGTCAGGATCTGGCTCAGGGTCGGAACATGCATCTGATACGGAAGCCTTCAACTCCGCCACCAGCGACTGCTTGGTCCGACATTCACTTGTGTTATGAGTGGGACTCTTGTGGAATTCACACCACTTTCCTGTGTCCTTCTTTAGCTTCATGATGTTGTTCTTTTCTTGTGACTTCAATAGGTTGTCTTATGTCACCCCACCTTGGCTTTGTCCTTTGGGCTTCGGATTTGCAAATCCAAAGTCTTGGTTCTTCTGCTTGAACTTTTTCATGATTTTGACAACATATTGGTACGCCATGCCGAGCAAGGAGATGTTCAGGAAATCCATCTCTTCCTGTATGTATTTGTGTAGGCAACTGCGGTATTTGAGTACCAAATGTAGATTAGAATCTTTGATACCCAACTGTGTGCGAAGTGTATGAAAAATGTTTGTGAACTCTGGCACATCTTGGTCCCTTCCCTGTCGTGGCATGGTCCACTTTATGTATTTGTCCTCATAGCTTTTGACTGGGTAGTACTACTCCTTGATGGCATCTTGGAATGAATCCCAAGTGGGTGCGGCTGAAAATAGTGAGCCTATGCTTTCATTCTTCTGCTCGGAGTAGGTTTCCCACCAATCCTTGACCTGGGGGGCTGCTTTGAGAAGATCGAAAACAATCTTTTCCTGACTCGAAAATTCATGAACAGAAAAATAACCCTCTAGTAGATTTAATCATTTATCTATGGCATTTGCGTCTATCCTCAAATATGGGGATTTCAAAATTAACTTGTACCTTAAAGGGCGTGGCATTTCTAGAGTAGCTGTTGGAAGTCGATGCATCACCTCTGGGTAGCCGCTGAAGCATTTGCGCAAAGTTGTCCATCATTGCGTTCCTTTGTCGCTCGAGGGCTTCTTCGAGCAAGATTTTGATAGGATCTCCTACCCCCTCATCTTTCTTCTCATTTGACATGGGAGGCCGTCGGGATTTGCAAGGTTGGTCTTGCAAAGTTTCGACCATTTCAAGCCCTAACTCCTTATATTCTGACCTTGTTGGGGACATGCAAAGAAAAACAAAGAAAAAGCAGACCGCTCTGATTCCACTGATCCAGATTTAAACAGGAACGCATCAAAATATAGAGAACCATATACACAAAGATGCAGCAGAAATAATACTTCATTTCATTAATGTAAAATACTGAAATATGCTTACAAATAGAAATGGAAATAAACCAACTAGGGTGATGGTAGCTTATCTCTGAGAAGAGATGTGGCAGTCACATGCCTCTGAACTGTGTGACAATGAGGCTCAAAGGCCTATTTATTGTTGAGAAACAATTGAAAACCCTTAACATCCCAAAACCTAACCCTAGAAGATGAAATGCCAAATTGTGGGCCCCGTTTGGGTAAATTGGTACATCAATTTCCCGAGGTTGTAACTTTGGCATCATTTGACGTGTACAATAGCTTGTTAGAAAGATCTATCTGAGCACTACCACTTTGGGAAGGGCAACATCGGTCCATGGACCCATGTTTCCCCCGGATTTCCAAAAAAAACGCCGTTTAGGGCCTCAAAACGGCTCCGGAAGTTGAGGACCCGAAAAACTGCTAAAAATAGTAAATTGTGTTGCAATTACGGAAACTAAAAAACTGAGAGAGACAGTTGTGGGGGTCCAAATGGGATAGGTCGGTCGCCACCAACATCCACATGGATCATTCCTCCCCCATTAGGAAGCAATGGTCCCCATTGTGTTGATTTCCTCCATCTGCTGAACTTGGTCCCTTGTGAGCTGTTCTGCAATCTCTGAGGTGTCCAGTGATGGTGGGAAGCATGGTCAATGATGGTCCACATTGAAAACACGGTGCAAGCGAAGGAATGGAGGAATTTTGTGCTTCAAAGCATCATTTCCCATAGCCTTGGTACTGGTGTAAGGACCATGTCGTAGCGGTCTGAGTTTCTGATGGGTTCTGGTAAGGCGTTCTCTCGGTAGATGTAACCAAACTTTGTTGCCCACCTGAAACTTTTGTGGTACCCCTGTGGGTGAGGAGAAGTTGTCCCTGTGTTCTGTCATGACCGTATCCCTTTGCTCTTGATGCTGCATGGAGGAACCCTTTACGGGGGTCATGGTGACGATCTTCCCCTTACTTTGGGAGCGAACTAGATAGATGAATTTCCTAGTCTGGGAGATGAGCTTGCTGCCATTCTTGGTAGTGATCAAAGAGGTGGTGGTAGGCGGGGCTACCTCCGGTATCCTATATAACGAATTACACAAAGAAATAATGACAACACGAGGCCTTGAGTCATACACAACATGTCGCCTCCACAAGTATGGCTGGCCTAATAGTACATCACAAACATCCAGAGGTGTAGCATCACACAATACCTCGTCTGTGAAGGGCTTGATGCTATAGGGAAGGCGACACTACTGGAGAACTTTGAGATCTCGTCCTTCATGAAACCACCCAATACTGTACAGCTGCAGGTGTGGTGTAGTCTGTAGGCCCAACCACTTCATCACCTCTGTTGAAATGAGGTTCTTTTGGCTGGCACTCTCAACAATGAATTGCAGCAATGAACCCTTCACCCACATCTGTGAGTGGAAAAGATGATCCCCCTCCTCTGGATCTTCAGGCTAATTTTTCTGGATCTTGGCGGTGGCAACAGTGGCGCTGGGATCTGCATCAATGATCTGCTTCCCTTTTCCATTCCCCTTGTTGGGATCTGGCTCAGGGTTAGAACATGCATTTGATTCAGAAGCCTTCAACTCGGCCACTAGTGACTGCTTGGTCCGACACTCACTTGTGGTATGAGTGGGACTCTTGTGGAACTGACACCACTTTCCTGTGTCTTTCTTCAGCTTTGTGATGTTGTTCTTTTCTTACGGCTTCGACGGGTTGTCTTCCGTCACCCCGCCTTGGCTTTGTCCTTTGGGCTTCGGATTTGCAGATCCAAAGTCTCACTTCTTCTATTCGAACTTTTGCTCGATTTTGACAGCATATCGTTACGTCGTTCCGACTCCATCTCTTCTTGTATGTATATGTGTAGGAAGCCGTGGTATTTGAGTGCCAGATGCAGATCAGAATCTTTGATACCCAACTGTGTGCGAAAGGTTTGAAAAATGTTTGTGAACTATGGCACATCTTCGTCCCTTCCCTGCCGCAGCGTGGTCCACTTTATGTATTTGTCCTCGTAGCTTTTGACTGGGTTGCACTGCTCCTTGACGGCATCCTGGAATGAATCCCAAGTGGGTGCGGCTGAAAATAGTGAGCCTGTGCTTTCATTCTTCTGCTCGCAGTAGGTTTCCCACCAGTCCTTGACATGGGGGGCTACTTTGAGAAGAGCGAAAACAATCTTTTCTCGACTTGCAAAATTCATGAACAAAAAAATAACCCTCTAGTAGATTTAACCATTTATCTACGGCATCTACATCTATCTAACCCTCGAATATGGAGATTTCAAAATTAACTTGTACCTTAAAGGGTGTGGCATTTCTAGAGTAGCTGTTGGAAGCCGATGTGTCGCCTCTGGGTAGCCGCTGAAGGATCTGCGCAAAGCTATCCATCATCACGTTCCTTTGTCGCTCGAGGGCTTCCTCGAGTAAGATTTTGATAGGATCTCCTACCCCCTCGTCATTCTTCTCATCCGCCATGGGAGGCCGTTAGGATTTGCGAGTTTGGTATTGCAAAGGTTCGACGAGTTCAAGCCCTAACTCCTTATATCCTGACCTCGTTGGGGACATGCAAAGAAAAACAGAGAAAAAGCAGACCGCTCTAATTCAACTGATCTAGATTTAAACAAGAACGCAACAAAATACAGAGATAACCATATACACAAAGAAGCAGTGGAAATAATACTTCATTTCATTAATGTAAAATACTGAAATATGCTTACAAATAAAAATGGAAATAAACCAACTAGGGTGATGGTAGCCTATCTCTGAGAAGAGATGTGGTAGCTACATGCCTTTGAACTGTGTTACAGTGAGGCTCGAAGGCCTATTTATTGTTGAGAAACAATGGAAAACCCTTAACATCCCAAAACCTAACCGTAGAAGATGAAACGCCAAATTGTGGGCCCCATTTGGGTAAATTGGTACATCAATTTCCCGAGGTCGTAACTTTGGCATACGATCTCCGTTTGACGTGTACAATAGCTTGTTAGAAAGATCTATCCGAGCACTACCACTTTGGGAAGGGAAACATCCGTCCATGGACACATGTTGCCCCCATATTTTGCAAAGAACGTTGTTTAGGGCCTCAAAACGGCTTCGGAAGTTCAGGACCCGAAAAACTGCTAAAAATAGTAAATTGTGTTGCAATTATGGAAATTGAAAAACTGAAAGAGATAGTTGTGGGGGTCCAAATGGGATTGGTGGGTGGCCACCAACATCCACCTAGATCATTGGATAACTGGTTTACTGCCATGTGACCAAAGATGCACGGAAGAAGCTAGACCCTATAGCTGAGATGGGGATACTTTTGGGGTACACAGATACACCCCACAACTATCGGGTATTCCTACCTACCATTCAAAGGACCGTGGTACACAGAGATGTGAAGTTCGACGAGCAGAGAGCCATGTGAGTATCGCTTGAGAGGGAGCTCAAGTTGCATGCAAAGGAGGAACTTTTGGTTCCAAAGAAGGAGGAGCCTCACGATGATGCGGAGCAGCCGCATGTAGAGGATCTGAGAGTGGAGACATCCACCCATGCAGAGTCTTCCAAGGATGGGTGGAAACACTCATGGGAATCTAACAGGTTGATGCTAGATGCACGAGAGAATGTGGGGCAGCCATCCTCTTAGCACAGAAAGAGGAGATCTCCTGAGCAATACACTAGCTATAGGGCCCTAGTTGGGGAGTGTGTAGTGACCGAGCCTTCTTCTTTTGAGGAAGTTGTGCAGTAACCAGTCTGGGTTGATGAAATGGTAGAGGAGTATGACTCTATCATATGGAACAGTGTGTGGGATGTTATCCCAAGACCAGTGGACAAGTCAGTGGTGAGTTCCCGATGGCTTTACAAGGTGAAGGAGGCAGTTGATGGTAGTGTTGAGAAACATAAGTCAAGGTTCATTGTCGTGGTTTCTCACAGGTCGAGGGGATCGATATTATGAGACTTTTGCTCCAGTGGCAAGATACTCATCTATCATATTGATGTTCACACTATCAGCATAGATGGGTTGGAACATCCATCAGATGAATGTGAAGACTGCATTCCTCAATGGCAAGATTGAGGAAGAGGTGTACATAGAGCAGCCGAAAGGATTTGAGACCTTCGATCATGAGTCGTATGTGTGCCAACTCAAGAGAGATTTGTACGGGCTAAAGAAAGAACCTCATGCTTGGTACACCAGGATCGACAGCTACTTCACCAGGTTGGGCTTCACAAAGAGTGAAGCAAATGTGAACCTGTACCACATCATGGTAGAAAGTAAGCCATTGATCATTATTCTTTATGTTGATGATCTAATATTAACAGGTGATGATCAGTTGATCAAGTCTTGCAAGGAGGATCTTGCAAGAGAGTTTGATATGAAAGAAATGGGTCTCATGCACTACTTTCTAGGCATGGAAGTGTGGCAGAAGGATGGGGAAGTGTTTTTGTCTCAAGGCAAGTATGCTAATGAGATACTCAGGAGATTCCACATGGAGAAGTGCAAGCCCATGCAGACTCCTCTAGCAGGTACCTAGAGGAAGGAGGGTGCTACTTCAGGTGAGGTAGTAGCTTCTACTATGTATCGGCAGCTTGTGGGTTCATTGATGTATTTAGTGCACACACGACCAGACTTGTGCTTTGCAATAAACCAGCCGAGTCAAACTATGGTTTAGCCAACCAAGTTGTTTTTGAAGGCAGCGAAGCATGTGCTAAGATACCTCTGAGGCACATCTCAGTATGGATTATGGTACAGACAGACAGAGCGAGTGAAGCTTCAAGGCTTCAGAGATGCTGATTGGGCTAGGAGTCCATCAAACCGGAAGAGCACTTCTCGAGGAATCTTCAACCTTGGTTTAGCTGTAGGTTCCTGGTACAGTAGGAAATAGAGGTCAGTTGCACTTAGCTCAATAGAGGCTGAATACATGGCTACCACTTAGGTAGCATGCAAGTCCATTTGGATGCAGAAGATTCTAGTGGTATTGTTTGGTCAGATGATGGAGCCCACAGTGATATATTGTGATAATCAGAGTTGCATAAAACTCTCTGAGAATCCAATGTTTCATAACAGGTCCAAGAATATAGATATCTGGTACCATCATCTTCGAGACTGTGTGACGAAGAGGATCATGCTGTTGTTGTATGTTTCGACTGAGGAGCAGGATGCATAGATTTTGACTAAGGCATTGTCAAAATGCAAGTTCGAGTTCCACAGAGACAGGATTGGGGTGACTGATAATCCCTTTCTTGTTGAGAGGGAGTGTTGAAAATAGAAATAAGAAATGCTAAATATAGAAGTGTTATTTTTAGCACTGCTATAAATATCATTTCGGGATCCCTTCTTATTTTGGTTAAGTCCTTGAACTAAAATAGTGAAGTAAAATTAGAATTTGATCTTAGCAGCTATTTGTAAATTAATTAATTACTTAATATCGAATTAATTAGTTAAGGAAAAATAAACATGAAGTCAATGTCAGGATGTGCAACAGTTATTCCTTTGATTAAGGGATTTATCCATTAGTTAAAGAGATAAGAGTGAGTTGTAATTAGTTAGCTCAGTTAACTAAGTTAAGTCTAGATAGATTGATTCTTACAGCTTGTAGAATTAATTGTGAGTTTAGATAGTTAATGCTTCCATGCATTGATCTGAAAATCACTTGTGAGTGACCTCAGTTAAATAATTAATGAATGAAGGTATTACAGACTCATGTGTTGGTGTGTGTCTATGTTATCTTAGGCAACGGATCGATCAGATTGTAAAATACACAAACACTGGAAAATGGAAAATAGTAAGGGAAACACAGTAAGCAATACAAGAACACAACAACTTAATAAGGATTTCACCCTATCATCCAAGGCTACGTCTCTGGTTCAACTTTCAGTGGTGGACTTCTTGTATTGTGTCTTTAAAGTAGAGTTTTTACAGTGAGGAGCTCAATTTGAGTCTCCTAAAACAGATAATGCTTGGTAGGGTGGTTCTTGGATTCCCCAATCCACTAGAGTGCACAGACTCTTTTCCTTTCCAAGTCTTGACCTCTCTTGTCTTTAATGGGAGGAGCCCAATGTGGTACTCAATTCCTGACATATCCTCACAGGGATTACTTGAACCTCTTATGACTTACGTCTGCTCGATGCTGCCTTAGGTCAGCTCGGATCTTTGTTTTCTTCTTCTTGCTTCACTGTCTCTTTTTTGCTCTCACTCTCTCTGTCTTCGTGTTTTGTTCTCTACCTGTTCATGGCTTAAAGCCAATCTATCCTTGACTGTTTGTTTCCTCTTCCACCCCTTCGGATTTCCTGCTACTGTTCACTTGGATTTCCCTGCCTCTGCGTCATCACCAACGGCTCACAGGGAAGTGGCCACTTGTCCTCTCACGAATTGCGCCAGCTCTTCCTCAAAGGATTTGATATTTTTGGTTAAGCTGTGGAATGACTCATCCACCAACTCAGCAGTCAAATTGGACTTTAGACTTTTATGTTCCGTGACTTAATTCCCCTATCAAATCTGGTTTCTCCATCGGGCGCAATCTCCGCTGTCAGATCTGGAAACCCCAGATCCTACGGTGTTCGCTCATTTCACATGGTTGACTTGCTCGACCATTAGCGCGCAATGAGAGGCGGTTTTCTCTCTCATCCGTGGGACATGCATCGTGCAATGAATGGTATTTCTCTTTTTCTGTCAAATCCACTTACCGCCCAAGGATGTCTCCGATATACCACTGGTTTTGGAGAGTGGGACCCACCTTTCGCCTTAGCGCTTTCCCTACGGTTTCCCGGCTTCCCATGCAACTGAGAACTTCGGGGCTTTTCCTTCTCAATGGCTTTTTCCTAGCGATGCACGATTCACTAATCACGCATCAGAAATGGCCTCCATTTCCCAATCCGGGCTTCCCAACTGCCAATTTTGCCTCTTGCATGGTATCCATGGGCCTCAGTCAACACACTTTGACTGAGGTCCTTGACATTCCTTGCTGGCTACAAACTTCCACTATCCAGAGGTCTTCATGATAGATCTTTATTCATAAATTCGAAGTCTGTCCTGATTTGATACTGTCATGGCATTTTGATCATTTTCATGGATCTAATTCAGATCATGCATGTAACTACTGCACTTTTGATAACTGAATATTCTCTCATAAATAACTCATAAATGTCAGTTCTGTCAAAGACCGAGCTGAGATCATATGGAGGGACAATGTCCTATTAGTTGTAAGAATATTTTGTTGTGAATATTCCTTGCATGTAGAAGGAATATATTCCTTGGAGATTTCGCAGTTACTTCTTCCAGTTTAGTGAGTGTGATGAGGCCAATTCACACATGTGACCTCACTGGACCCCAAAAATTACACAAGGAAATAGGAGGCTTGGAGGGCTGAGGATTGACATATGAGTTGTATGTTTGGTCTGTGAGCTAGATTCTTTGATTGTATTTAGAGCTGGATAGTTTTCTGAACTAAGGCTCTTGTGTAATCTGAGATATCTCCACTTGTATGATAATACAGAGAGTGGGGTTTTAGGCTGTTTCTTTCCCCAGATTATATCAACTATGTTATGTGTGATTGCTTCTCATTCTCAGTTATATCTGTTCTTGTTTGATACTTCTCATATGTGATTAATCTTCCACAAAGTTTATCGTAGAAGTAGATCTAGTTTTATGCTTTAGTACATTGCATATATCAGTTGATCTATAGGTGAAATTTTACAATATGATATTGTTATTGTATGTAGATGACATGCTTATTGCAGGTTCTAATATGCAGGAACTAAATGTGCTTAAAAGAAAATTGGCGAACTCATTTGCAATGAAGAATTTGGGTGCTGCAAAACAAATCCTTGGTATGAGAATAACTAGAGACAAGAAGCATCACAAATTAACATTGTCTCAAAGTGAGTACATAGAAAAGATGTTGAAAAGGTTTAATATTTAGAAGGCAAAACCAGTTAGTATACCTTTGGCTAGACATTTCAAATTAAGTAAGGAGGAGTGTCCCAAGACTCAAGAAGAAATGGATCATATGTCTAAAGTTCCATATGCATCAGTAGTTGGAAGCTTAATGTATGCAATGGTCTGCACAAGGCATGACACTGAACAAAATCTATGCAAACAAACTTCTTCCTAGCTTGCATGAGTGGTTTCCATGTATTCTACCTCTATAGTTGAAAGTGCCACTACATATTGTCTCTTGGTCATCCAACTGGCTGCACCTCCAAATAGGTTAAACACATACCCACTTATAGATCTTTTTCGATCCAAATCTTAAGCCTAGTCTACATAAAAAAAGCCACAGATATCCAGAAATTTGGAAAATACTGGTCTTCCTTGGTAGCACAAACCATAATCACTAGTGCCACACAAATACCTAAAAACCTGCTTCACTTCTGTATAATGCTCCTTCCCTGGTTTTGACATAAACCTAGGCAATACTCCCACTGCATGTGTAATGTCTAGTCTAGTACATACCATTGCATACATCAGGCTATTGGTTGCACTTGCTTATGGAACATGGGACATATCCTCTTCCTCTCGTTGTATCTTGGGACACTTTTCAACAAATAAACTTAAACCTATAGAAATAGGAAACTTCACCGGTTTACTGTCCTACATATTAAACCTCTACATTATTGTCTTGATAGACTTCCTCTAGTTTAACTAGAGCTTCCTCTTTTGCATGTGCAAAATATAGTTTGCAGCACCAAGATCCTTCATGTCGAATTTGGTGGACAATTGGGTCTTCAAATATTGGATAATTTCTTTGTCATTTACGATCAACAACATATCATCCACATACAAGATGAGATAAATAACAAAGTCACCAATTAATTTAAAATATACACAATGATCCAATTTGCTTCTGGTGAAGCAAAGTCCCCATATATATGTATCAAATTTCTGATACCACATCCTTGGTGACTGTTTTAACCCATACAGAACCTTTGATAATGTACATACCAGTTCTTTATTTCCATTCACCGCAAAGCCTTCAAGTTGCTTCATGTAGATATCTTCTTCTAGATCCACATGAAGAAATGTTGTCTTCACATCCATCTGTTCTACCTCAAAATAAAAAACAACAATAATAGATAAAAGTAATATAATAGAAGCTACCTTGGCAATAAGAGAAAAAAGATCACCAAAATCAATTCCCAGCACTTGGGAATAACCTTTTACTACCAATCGAGCTTTGTATTTCTCCACCTTGCCTTTTGCATTCATCTTCTTCTTAAACATCCATTTGCTTCCAATGGGTTTCCTTCCATCCGGTAACTCCACTAGATCCCAAGCCTCATTTTTGTCCAAAGATGTCATTTCATCAACCATGGCCTCTTTCGAGAGTTTGTCATCATCTAAATCTTTTGCCTCCTTGACATTTCTGACATTTTGTGGATCATCATCAGTAATAGATAAAGCAAAATTTGAACATAAAGCAGATGGATTGTACCTTTTTGGTTTCCTTCTTTCTCGAACTAATATTCTCACAAGGATTTTTTGGCTCTAATTCTAATTCTTGTTCTGGTGTAGAGTCTGATTCTTCTTCCTTTAGCTCAAAATTTATCTTCTCATGTTACTTTGGTAGGAATTCATGTTTAATAACATCTTTCACCTCTCTAAATACCATATATTAGTTGTACACAACCTTCCTTATTTCTCAGTTCCAAAGCTTATAACCTTTTAAACCGTCCTTATACCTAATAAAGATGCACCTTTCAGATTTACTATCCAACTTGGTTCTTTTCTCCTTTGGAACATGTACACATGTGTCACATCTAAATACCCTCGTATGTGAAAGAGAGGGTTTCTTACCAATCCATAGTTCATGTGGAGTATTTTCCTCCAACACTAATGAATGTGATCTATTAGCTAGGTAGCATGTAGTCTCCACCACCTCTGCCGAGAATGCCTGTCCTAACTCGACACCACTGAGAATGCTTCTTGCCTTTTACATCAACGTCCTGTTCATTATTTTTGCGAATCTTTTTTGTTGAGGTGTGTATGGAGTATTCTTCTATCACGCTATGCCACACTTCTTACATAACTCCTCAAATTCCTTATTGCACAGCTCTCCATCACTATCTATCCTCAACACCTTTATCTTCTTCTTTGTCTAATTTTCCACCAGAGCCTTAAATTATTTAAACCTGTCAAAGACTTCATATTTATTCCTGAGGAAATATATCCATGTATTCCTTGATAATTCATCTATAAATTATATATAATACGCATAATTACCCAGTGATGGAACCGACATAGGTCCAAACACATCAATATGCACAATCTCTAATATCCCTTTCGCCCTCTTAGCACGAGAGGGGAAACTCACTGGATTATGCTTTCCATATACACAATGTTCAAGGAAATTGAAATCCAGATAGAAATTAGACATACCTTTTACCATACTATTACCATGAAGTATTTGAAGACCCTTCTCTCCAATATGTCCAAACCTTTGACGCCATATCGTGATCTTTTCTCTAGAGACCATAAGATTTTCTGCTCCACTTTTAGGAACCACATAATTGTTTCACCCATAAATACTAGTGCTACTTAGAAGCTTGCACATATTTCCAATCCTAACTCCCCTCATCAATACCAGTGCTACCCAAACCATATTGCATGTATCTTTCTCGAACATTGTTTTTACACCTATCATCCATCTCGCTTACAGAAATCAAATTCCTAGCCATTGCAGGAAGATGTAGAACACCAGAAAGTGTTCTAATCCTTCCACCTTGCAACTTCAGCTTGACTTTTATGCATCCGACGATTCTAGCCTTCCCTTCATACCCTAAGAAGACATCACCACCATCATATTTCTCATACTCGCAGAACCACTCCCTATGAGGAGTGAAGTGAAAGGATGCACCTAAGTTAATCAACCATGCCTCATGATCTACATGTGTACTTGAAGAATAATTCAAGTACACATCCCCACCTTCATCTGCAGTGGTTACTGCCCCTACATAAGGAGCATCATCAGATCCTTTTCCTTTCTCAAGAGATTTAGATCTACAATCCTTTTTGAAATGCCCTTCCTTTTCTCATTTCCAACACACCTTTGCACATTTTCCTGGAGATTTATATCTCCCTCTAGATTTAGATCTCCCACTCAAGGACTTCTTTTTCTTTTTGCTCTATGAAAATCCTTGTTCAGACAAGGCATCTCCACTCTGGCCCTCCATATTTTCCTATCCCATCTCCTTTGAGAATAAGGATGAGACTATTTAATAAAAAATCAAGGTATTTATATTATTGCAACAATCAGATTATCCCATGAATCTGGTAGAGAACACAACAAATTGATGAACACATCTTCATCTAAAACTTTAGTATCAATATATCACAATTGGCTTTCCACAGTATTAAATCCGTTCAAATGTTCTGGCAATGAGTCTCCATCCTTCATCCTTGGTTATGCATATTTTCTTATAGGAACAATTTGTTCACTAGAGACTTAGATTGGTAGAAAGTCCCTAACTTGTCCCACAAATCCTTTTCTATAGCTTCCCCTGATACATTCAACAACAATGAATGTGAGATACACAACTGTATTGTGCTCTTTTAGTTATGATCCAAATTCATCAAGTATTCATCTAACATTTCATTAGTTTAGTACCCATATCTACCACGATAAACTGATCTTTATCCACCAGCAGATCCTCGATCTTGAGTTTCCACAAGTCAAAACTCTGACCACTAATTTATTGATCTCTATCTTTCCACTTTTCTCCATTTTCTTTCACTGTAAGAATCGATCATGCAGATCTCCCACTAAACAAGGCCTACCACAAACCTAAGCAAAACCCCTCAACAACAAAGGCGCCCCCTTGAAGCCAAACATCTCTGATACCAAATGTAGGTTTTAGCCCTGTACATAAATTTTCTACGTAGGAATTCTAGAAAAACAAAATAAACAATGGAGAGAACATAAAACATAAAATAAATATACACAGATATTTTTCCCTTGGACCCAAAAACCGAGACTACAAGATTGATATTTCATTATGTTCCTTTCATTGTTACAATACATATATATACATGTCCAAGCATTCATAAACCACAATCCATTAACCCTGGATCAGAAGACAACCATAGTTCCCTTAGCCGAATCTATAAAATACCATGGGCAGAAAACCATCATGCCCAAAACCATGTGCAAAAATCATGCACAAAACCATGGGTAGGTCCGTACACCTAATATAAGGTCCAGAAAAAATTCTCGGGCTAGTACACCTGCCTATGATAGCCCTATTGCATCTAACACAAAAAACAAGGGGGTTGTCACCCCCCATGTCAACACCCCCCCGCGTGTGCCACTAGTCGTGAAAATAATACAACACACACCCAAAAAAGTTAAGATTAATCCACCAAACTCATCTAAATAGAATTATAATTATTATTCTATCTCTTATGATGACGAAAATATGAAAAATGCAATTTCCCAACCCAATATCATGCTTCTCCCTTAGAAAATCCTTTACCTAGTTTTCCATCCGATTTCTATAGCTTGAATAAAGAGCTTGAAAATAATGTTGTCTTCTAGCCCCCCAAAGAGGAAAGAATAAAAATAATATAACTATTCTTCATCAAGTATTGTGGAAGTGACCATGAAAATCCCACAATAGAAGAAAAAAAATCCTAGCTTACCTAGCCACAATGTAAAACCTAGATGGTTGGACATGAACTACAGTTGGCCTAAATGAAACAATAGTGGTATTCAAGAAAGCAACAAAATAAAAAGGGTTGAAACAAGGATCCTGACAAGTTAAATCCCATTTTGTTAATTCCATCGCTCATAAGGCTTGATATTATAAATTCGAACCTAACTTCAAAGCTAAGTGAATCATATGGTCAAAGAAAATGTAGTTAGTTACAATAACAAATGCCAAGTAAAAGGTCAAAGTTCATGAGATAAAGGATGATCTATAGATAAAAAACATTGGGAATGATTCCTATTAGGCATAAATTGTAATGAGGCTTAAATGAATTTGAGCTAGTAGTATACTACTGTGAGACTTGTTCAATTCACAAATACAAAAATGGTTGAATTGTAGAGGATGTAAGAACATAAGCCAACTAGAAAAGTTAATTTGGGATTGATGCCTACATAGAAGAAATCAAACCCAAGTGTAGATGGATTTAAGATAGTGGTATCCTAATATGAGTCTTGTTCAATTCACAAATATAGAAATTCAACAATATTGTAAATATTGTCAATTTACAAATATGACAATGTAAGAACATAATCCAGCTAAAAAGTTTATTTTCCAAGAGTTAATTCTATAAAATGCTCCATAATTACAAAAGAATAAATCATAGTAACTTCATCCCCCATTTACACCTAGCAATTGCAGAAAGACAAGAATTGATCAGAACCACTATTGACTGATTTGGGCATGTATCCATCTTATCCATAACTACAACTAGTGTTAGCAAGGTAAACTCATCATACCATTTTCTAGGATAGGAATAATTTTAGACACAAAAACACAATACCAAATTAATAGACTACAACAACCAACCTTACACCATACAATATTGAGCTTCTATCTACAAAAAATGCTCGCAAACTTACAGTCTACAATGCCCCATTAAAATCACAAAGCACACCAAGAATACCAAACACCAAAAAATTCAACATAAAACCGAGTTAATATTCTAAAAAAGACACAAATCACATAAATACCAATACATCTTAGACCCCTGAGGCACCTTATTAGGGCTCCAACTCTTAATACATAGGCTACATAGTTAATTCAATGTAAGAAAATGTATAAACTAAATACTTATCAACACTATCATAGGAATTTTGGTAAGATCATCTACGAGGGAAGTGAAAGGGGAATTACCTTTAAAGCCTAGAAACTATTTCATTCCTGTTCTCAGAGAGTGTGTCTTGAACATGTTCTTAAGAGCTCAAAGCATGGGTCATCATTGCATCAACCATATTTTACTTTACATCTAAATGGATGCAAATACCACTAAACTAATAGCGCTATCAGAATTTTGATAGATCCTTTAGTAAAAAAATTAAATTCTAGAAACACTAGAATAAAAATATAGATGTAAAGTAGAAAATTCTTATAGAGTTTGACAAATGATAACATAATTCAAGTCTATGCACAATAGTATAAAAATATACTCCTAAAACCTTTTAAATATTTAGAAGTGAAGAAATTTTAGAGAGTTTGAAAAAACTCTACATTATAGGTAACAAAAATAGGTCAATTGAGAAGTGAGGAAGGACATAATAATAGTGGGGGAATTTACACTGACCGAGTAGATGACCCAAATACTCTAGTTCATTGGTAAGCTAACGTAAAATATAAAAAAAGCCAACAAAAACTGAATGTCCAACCCACGAAGGAAATATCGATGTTATCAAAAATGGGTTCTCATACAAATGGTGTTGTTCCTCTCGATTCTTGGATTTTCTCTACATTTTTTACTAGTTGTACACTCAGCTGAGGGTGGAAGTTTCTTATATGTGGATATACATGTTCGATTGTAGTTGGAAACTTTGAAAAACTCCATTGTGATGATGGAAACATTCAATTTTCTTGGTTTTACTAAAAGAGTGAGTTGCCATGCCACTATATTTGTGAGGTAATTCATTTTCAGTATAGAAGGTGATAACATGTTCAATTAAATTGAGTAATGAAACCATTGTGTCTATTAAGTTTTCAAATATGGATCCACTTTCCACTAGTGTAAGATAAATCCCAAATGGATCATTACATTGAAACATTGGACTTCTAAGAAGTTCTATTGAGGGAATGTGAGGTTTTTGTAATTACAAAATGTAGCATCACTATCAATTGAAAAAATGTGAGGTTTTTTAAATTTCTAAACATAGTACTTCCATTCTTATCTTGGGAAAAGTTCGAAGTGCAACGCAACTTGTTGGTGAAAAACCATAGGTGTAGCTTTTATTATGATTAGGACCCTAATTGGTTATTTACATATATCTTGTAACCTTTGTTCTATTGTCCAAATAAAACAAAAAGCTAAGATAACAAGAAAACATGAAGGATTAATAGTAGATAAGGTATGTTTTTCGATATTTTGGTCTATATCAATGAGATACATAAGACATAATAGGTGTTGGGTATCAGATCCCCCGCGCAATGGTTTTTGGGCTTAAATCCCACATCTTTGGGTCAGTTGTATTGTAAATACTCCGCGAAGTGCGCGGAGTGTGAAGTGTAAAGAGTCGAGTCAAAGGGTTGTTCGCCATAAAATAATGTAATTTAATGTTAAGTGTGTCAGCTTATCCATGGTTCGTGGACCATGGAAATGTATAAATAGAGTGAAGTTATAAGATTTTAAGGAGCATAAGTTTTGGAAGCAATGAAGAGTCTTAATGAATAATTAAGAGTCTATAAGTCCGAGTCTTGGGTCGTAGGAATAGATAGAGGCTCCGCCGCTGAGTGCATGGAGGCCTAGTAGAGTTCGTAGTTGTGTGTGCGGACCCCTGCAGCTGAGTGTGCAAGGTAGGAGTTGGGTTGTAATCGAAGGAAGAACATTAATAAAGATAAGTTGGTTCTGGAACATCGTGTATCTGTGTGTCTGTATTTATGTTTATGCATCTCTTTATAGTTTTATGATTTCATGCACATATGTTTATGTTGAATAGTGAATGGAAGTATTGGGCCCCCTTAATTTAAGTCAAGATCTATAATAATATGCACAGAAAGAGTTAGGAATATTCTCACTTTTTATTTAAGCCGCGCGAAGGTAGTTGCATAGGATAGACCACTGCGTGGAAGCAGTGCAGCACACAGGTTCGTACCGCGAACTTTCTAAACTCATCAAGACATCCCAAGGGTGTGGAAACTTGGTTCTAGCACCCTCCTATACTACCTCGGGTGAGACCTCAGTCCGTGCTCTGTGGACTGTTGCTGAAAGGGCTGGTGGTTTCGGGATTTGTTCAGCTAATTCACAACTAGACCTAGGTCAGGCCCCACCAAGCCAACAAATGGTGCTATTGCTGGGACCAGGATCTGCCTAAGGGATGTATGATGTTGGAACATTGGAATCCAAGGAAGAAAGAAGTTGAAGACTGGTTGATTATCAAGATCCACAAGTTTGCGATAAAGGAGAATAGGAATTCACGAATATCCAAGGAATAGTGGTTAGATCGCTACCTGTATACAGAAGTGCATGATTTTTTCTTCATGTCTTTCGTAGTCAAGCTATATGAGTGGATTGTGAAGTTAGCAGATAGCCAAGGGAGGTGCAGATTGGATAGACCAATAGTGTGGACTCCGGAGATGGTGTGCAGACTAGAAGCCTCGGAGGATAAGATTGCAGACGATGTAGATCATTGGCTGGATCAAGTTATAGGCAGATTCATTACTGAGTTCGCAGTTGATACGATTGTCAGCTATAGTGAGGCAGAGTGAAGGTTTCTCAAGGGACGCGATGTAAGTACATCAAGTCTCTGAATACTTGGATTAAAATGTTGTTGTGTGAGAAACGAGTTATGCGAGTAAATTGATTTTGGGGACTACATGCAGTGGAATATCTTATAGAAACCTATATGGTGAAGGAATAAAGGATAGACCTTTGATTTCACAATGAAGGCAAAGAGCGAAAGAGCTCACGGTAGTATTTCCAAGGAGCATGGTAAGTTTGATAAGAGAGGGGATCCCATGATTTCCACCACCACCTACACCGCCACCCACCTCATCATTCACATCGATATCTCCACCCACTCCACATTCACAATCATCACCACTTAGTATGGCAAGCGTAATTAAGCTGTCGGTGTTCAAGGGAGTTGGAAACGAAGATCCAAATCAATTCTGGTTCATGGTACGCGCAGTATGCGAAGCGCACGATGTAGTAGATGATAACATCAAGAAGGCAACTGTAGTACGCATGCTATAGGACCACGCACTGTCGTGGTATATCAAATATTCTAATGATCACCCGAACGTAGGGATCATGGAAGTTCAAACTGTGATGAATAGGTAGTTTAACAGGCATAATCAGAAACATAGTCGATTATCAGACTTCAAGAAAGCGCAATGCTCCCGAGCGAAACCCCCTAGGAGTTGGATCAAAGGTTGAAAAGAATGATTACAAATATGACATTGATTGATGTGCAACACCGCGCCTTGTTTATATCATCGTTATCACCCCATTTGAGAATGGCGCTGACACAACAGAAATTGACCACACAAGCCGAGGCATTGGAAATGGCAATGAGGTTGCATGAGACATCGATACAAGATCCAGCATTGGGAATCCAACAGATTCACGAGCAGTTATAGAATATGTGTTTAGAAATGAAGATCCTAAAGCAATAAATAACATCATGACCTAAAGTGTGTGAAGAATTATGGTGCATTAAGTGTAAGGGAGAGGGCCACGACAAGGATCATTGCCCTGTATTCGCGAATTACTTGGCAATGAGAGGACCTATGTTGCCGAGGTCGAAGACATAAGCAGGGCCCTCCGTAGTGCCTACCTTGTGGTGTGCGATATGTCAGATAGGAGGAAAGCATAATATCGACAACTGTCATTTATTACAGAAGTACACGCAGATATCACAACAACTTTTCTGTAACTTTTGTAGATCAGTAGGGCATGACAAGCGCACCTGCCAGAGTTATGAATTATTGATTGACCGAACACCTACCTATAGGATGCAAACTGATATGTGAGGTTTGGATCCAGCTGCAGTGATAGCGAATGGTGGATTCCAATGACACGGACAAGGGAGAAGAGGAATGGGACCCGGAGGAGGTCGCGAACAGTTGATCTGTTATAATTGTAGAGGACCTGGGCACTACGCCCGCTACTGTACCAACCCGACAAGAATATGTTGTTCGTATTACTCTTAGTTTGATCATGAAGTGATAGATTGTCCTATGTTGATAGCACAGATGTGTGAGGAAGGGGTCCTTCAGACACCATCTACTCAGAATGTGCAGATGATGAGATCAGAACCGTGCGAGGAAGAACCAACAGTAAACATGACACTTAGAGGTGGAAGCGCAACAGGAGAGGATAAGGGGAAACAACCTGAGGAGAATCACTGGGTTTGCAAGGCTCCAACAAAGGAACCCGAATTTGATTTGGAGCACGTGAAGGAAAACTTTATGGAAGCTAAGAAGAGCTTCATGGAGGCCTCCATGCCAGGTAGTCAAGATCAAACAGAGGCAGAAATGGATCCTTCTATGCTCACTACCTTTCTAGAGACATGTATGAAGTTGTTGCGTGACAGTAGAGAAGTAAAAGGTTTACAGGAACTGATTACTAGGTGCGCAGGGTCTAGAGAACCGTGGATGGTCTGAAAAGTAGGAAAGCATGCCTCGCGCATAAGAAGGAGATGAGGCTGACTGCACAGATAGGAGAATATGAGATGGACCAGGTAATTCTGGACTGAGGGTCAGATGAAAATGTACTACCAAAGCAGACCTGGGAATGAATGGGAAAGCCCGTGTTGTAGTGTTCTCCCATTCAGTTGTGGATGGCGAACCAACAGAAAATAATACCAATGGGAAGATTGCAAGGGGTCACTGTTGACATTGAAGGTGTAAGTGCCCTGGTGGACTTTGAAGTAATAGAGATTGTTGATTATAGCAATCCTTATCCTACACTATTAGGCATCGATTGGGCTACAGATATGAATGGAATTATTAATTTGAAGAAGCGCAAGATGATTTTCGGAAAGAAGGCCTTGCCCGTGGTCGTACCCTTAGACCCTACTGAAGGCATGCGATACACCGAGCCGGTGCGCGACGAGGATAGTGACGATGAGCTTGATTGTATTTATTAGATCACCACGTGTGAACAAGATTCGGTGACTCCAAAAGTTGATGGAAGAATTTATTGGGAGGGTGACAGCTCCTGTACCTCGGATTCAGATGAAGAAAATGAAAGATGGCAGAATCGGTTGCACAAGGTGACAACACTTAATTGCAATACATTGATAAGATCACTACACTGTGTAACTACAGAGGTGCGCAACTTACCAATGTATGATGGGTTATCCATGGTATAAGAATTTTTGGAAGAATTTGAGAACACAGTGCTTATACAACAGTGGTTTGATGCATTGAAATGGGTTCTCTGCACTGCACCCACAGAATGGTGGGAGACACATCAAGGAAATTTGGATATTTGGCGCGAATGCAATAGGATGATGCGCATATGTTTCAGAAGACCCCAACTAAGGAGGACTGGTGGTAAAGGGTAGAACAACTTGCATGCACACATTTTCCGATGGGTACTGTTATAGACATTTTTGTGCCTTACAGCATGAAGCATGAAATGTCAATAATCTAAGGGATCCAAAGTCCCTAAACATGTTGTTCCTACCCCTAGAGGAACAAGGTCAGCAAACCACAGCACTAAATATCAGTTCTCCACCTGAAGACACTCAAAAACAAGCTAATTCTGGATCATGTCAACTGCTCCACTGAGCATCTGCGCTGAATGTCAACTGCTCCACTCTGTACCTGCACTGAATGTCAACTGCAACGAAGGCTACCTACGCTGGGCGAGTTTGGCCAAGTGGCACAGTCATTCCTCAAGGTGTCAATGCCTAGGAAGCTTCCAAAATGACACTTGGATCAGGGAATTCGCCTTGTGATGAGTAAGAGGATCTAGATCTCCAAGTGGAAGCAAGAAACTCCAAGTGGACTCAATAACTGAAGAATAACTGAAGTGGGAGAGGACACTAGTCAGCTCCATGCCAAGCTCAAGCTGACTCATCCTTTCTCCAAAAATCCTATATATAGAGCTCTCTCATGAGGTCTAAGAGGCTAGAATCTTGTGAATGTAAGGAAGTGTTGTTGGTTTGAGTATAGAACTATTGGGTGATTTGCTTGAAGGAGGTGAAGAGGAGATTTCTTTCTGCTGGGAGGTGATGCTAGATTGGGCCTTTTATGGTCGTATCACTTCCTGAACTTTACTTCTTCCATTAATAAAGCATTTGAGTTTCTTCTATATGCATGTGTCTCAATGGCATATTGATACTTGTATATTTGATTTATTCTAATCCTTGAATCAATTATGAATGTATGCTTCTTGTAGTTTCCCCTTCTTGTTATTTTGCAGGATCTTGGTGTAGCTGGGCCAGTGAAAGAGCAAGGAGCTGGGAGCAAGCAGCAACGAGAGAAGATTGGATCAATCATTAGCGGAAGACAACGGTTAGTGGATCTCTTTCTCCCCTCTCTTACATCTCATAAAGAAGTAATCTCGAATAGCTTTGCTTTGATTGTTGCTGAGGTACTATCACCCTTAGAGTGGGATAGGGTCATTCCGTATTGGATACTTTTCCCAACAAAAAATTGGCGACTCCACTGGGGATCGTATCTTGTTGGTTGTTTGTGTTTTTGCTATTCATTTCATAAACACAGGGAGTACCGAATCGAACTGCGTTTGGATCTTTCAAATGCAAAGTAGAGGGCAGCTACTCTAGCTCAGTTTCTGGGCAAGTTTATGGTTTGAAGAGTTGATCCACAAGGACTCTAATAAGCTCTTAGTGATAGATTTTCATCCTCCTTTTCATCCCTTAGTGTGTACTTCACTGATAGCTTCTGATTTGGCCAAAAACTGTGAATTTTTGAGGAATCTGTGACCCGGAAACCAAGAGAAACGAAAGTTTCGTTCTTCAGTGCAGGCTGTGTGAAGGCTGTCTTCATTTCAGCGCAGTTCCCGAAGGGGCTACCTGCGCTGAATGTCAAACTAACAGTGTACTACCTGCGCTGAACCAGTCTTGCCTTGTGCTACTGGGGTTTCCTGTTGTTTCTTGCTCTGTTTTCACCCTTGTTTTTGCAGCCTGTTACCAGTCAATATACCTATCTGAAACCAACTTTCCTTGCCACTATTCTGCCTCGGTTGTATAAAGAAACTGTATTTGTTCTTTGTGTATTTATTATGTCATTTGCAGTTTCCCATAACGAAAGTGAACTAGTCTTGATGTGGCCTCTTAGATCTAGACCTGTGATAAGTGTAGTTTTGATCTTAAGAGTTCGTTTGTTTGCTGTTCATAGCTGATTGAGCTTTTGCTTTCGTCATATGGTTTGAATTTATATATTTCTAGTGTCGAAACAAGTAAATTTTAAGGTGTCTTTTGATTTTGGACAAGCTTGTTTGCTTTCACTTGAAATTGAATTCAAAATTATACAACAGCTTTCTTTTTGTATCGCACCAACATTAAGAAAGAGAAAAGAAATACCTGCATTGTGCATGTGCATTTTGACAGTTTGCATGTTGATTTAGGAAAAAGTGCATTAGTGTGTGCTCTATGATCTGTGTGAAAATATGCTGTCTTTCTTTAACCTCAGTAGTTAAGATTTTCAAAGTTGAAAGATTGAAAAGCTTGCTTATCATCTTAGACTGCATTTAGGAGTGTTATCATACATCTCGTGGTGATCCATAAAGGAAAACTGCTAAACAAGATCAACCTTAAAATAAATTGAATTTACATAACAACGCATTGAAACATAACGCAAACACATAGAGGTCTAAGCTAGAGACGTGTTCCGGCGTCGTTAAACGCGATATCTTAGCGTTGAGTGGTTGGGTGATTCCTCCACAGTGAAGCGACAAGTATCACGGACTTGTGCTCCCACGTACCATCGCGTATATATTGGGAGACCCATATAGGAACAAAGCCTTTATCCATAGGAACCGTGTCGGCCGCCCTACTGATCGCAATGCAGTGAACACAGCATTCACGAAGATCGACCACTCGTACCGTAAAACGTATTCTGTGGTTTTGCGAAAAGTTTGGCACACCCTCTGCCTAGAACTCCAGAGCAGTTTCTTTTGGCCTTTTTCAAACTCTATAACTGAAAAAGTCCATCCGAGCATTTGTCACTTCGGGCTCGTTAAAACATCGAAGGAGACTAGAGTCATCTTTAGCTTTTTCTCGACTCTTAAAAAGTGAAAAAGCAAGTTGTGTCTAAACCGTCGTTATAAAATTTATTTTAAACGGAACATAATCACCTCCTATTCCCACATTGATCTGTAGGTTGAGAACATGGAACACCCCAACCAAGGAATTCCACATGATGGAAATCCTAGTCCTTTCTCCTCTTGGGGAGAAGTTGGTTCACCCCACATGGCCACATTGTCGCTTCCAGGACTGACAATTGGCCTGCCAATTTGGCTATTCTCAACCAATGTAGTTCAGAGCACCATGGTTCCTGAACAGTCGAGTCAACAGTTAGATCAGTCTAGAGCTGCCCACCAACCTTCTACTTCCTATAACTCTTCCTCTAATCCTTCATCTTCGCAAGGTAGAGCCGGAAAAAGCCAAGCTCCCATGGAGAAGAAGGAGAAGAAGAAGAGAGAGAAGAAGAAGAAGGAGCCTAAGGCGACTGGGGGCAAGCAAAAGACATCTGACAAAAATCCACACACAGCACAGACCGGGCCCAAATCGCCATGTGTCATATGTAGAGGAGACCACTTCCATAGAGATTGTCCCTGTATTCCCCGGATACTAAGGGACTGGTCCCCTCGGTTGCACAATTCGGGAGCATCAACCTCTGATAGCCATGTTGAATGCTTACCGTCAACCAGCGAAAGTGAAGGTTCAAGACAAAGAGGGGGAGCAAGATTCCCCTGCAGACTGTGTGAAGGCGATCACGCCATCCACCATTGTCCCTTCGTAGACGAAGCGAAGACAGTTTTGGAAGATCGCCCGGTTTCACCGCTGAGACTTCCTCCTGGATACAAAAAACTCGTGCCAAGTCCTTCGTTGGTTGAAAATACAGGTGGCCCGCTCAAGTGGTGAGCTGAAGAGTCAGTCATTGAAAATGAACCTACTGAATCCAGACCAGACGAAAGTCTAAAGGTCGAAACGGCAGTTGACCCGGTTCCGCCTTCAGAGGTTTCATCTTCAAATGACACCGTCACTGAAGAGAATAAGGATGACACCATCCAGATTCTTTTCATCAATACCGACTCTGATGAGCATCAGGGCAACGCGCCCATTCCTTTATCGCAGGAAGGAACATCGTCAGGGTCATACCCGGCCGTGTATTCGGTCCCACCACTAAGCAACCTGGTTGTGTCCTTTGATTGGAACCAACTAGGCAGACCCTGGTTACCAGCCAGTATACCATTCAGAATCATAGCCCAAATTTACAGAATGGTAATGGCTGGAACTATCATTGATGAAGGGGCATCTGTGAGTATCCTTTCCTCTATTGCTTGGAAAGCACTGGGTTCCCCGAAGCTTTTGCCTGAGATAAGAAATCTCTTGGGTTTTGATAAAGGAACCAGTCGACCATTAGGGATCCTCCCCAATGTGCCTGTTACATTGAAAGGGAAGACCGTTCAAATGAACGTGATGGTCGTTCAAGGACCCTTGGATTATAACCTACTCCTTGGACGAGACTATATATATTGCATGGGAGCTATAGTCTCCTCGCTCTTTAGAGTAATGTGTTTTCCACACGAAGGAAGAATGGTCAAACTCGTAGACCAACTTTCATTTCCGGGATCACGCATCGCAAATAGTCACATACCAACCCTCAATGGTCTATTCACTCAAGAAATGTCTCCACCCCCAGTCCTCCTTCCCGATGAGTGCGAGTGATTCGAAAAGATGGGACTGGAACCCAGGGGGCATGCATCCTGGTCTGCTTTGGGCAGAGGAAACCTTGGGTATAAGGTAGAATTTCCGCGAAAGAATATGACTAGTCCATACCCCGTCCATGGAAGGAAGAGGGGTTGTTCTGGAACATGATTCTTTTGTCAAGGTTACTTGTCTGACAAAGGTCATTCACCATTGTCTACTTCGGTAGACAGTGCCGAGGAAATGTTTTCGTTTGATGGTGTTAACAAAATAATCTTTGGGTAACCAGAAAGAGGCAAGCCTCACCCTTTAAAACAAATGTTTTATCGGATAAGTAGGGGCAGCCTTGAAATTATACCTTACACCTGGGGGCATGCAACCTTTTGGAGTGCAAGCAAGGGACGACTATTTATTTTTTTAAATTTTTAGGTCCTCCCTTTAAACCTGTAGGTCTAACCCTTTAAACTCGTAGGATTAGCCGTTTCCAAACTTGCATAAAGAAAGGATGAGAGGGAGCAAAGCTTAGTGAAGATGAAGCTCTATAAAAAATAGAGATCTCACAGGAGACATTCTTATCTTATGACTGGTATATCGAGCAGTTTTACCGCGGAATTTCTGCTCGTTAAAAAATAGAAAAGTGAGATCCGAGCAGTTTTAGCACACAGTTCATGCTCGTTAAAAAATAAACATAAGATCGAGCAGTTTTACTGTGGAATTTGTGCTCGTTAAAAATAGAAAAGCGTGAGCAAGAGTTTCCTCCAGAGTTCAAGCTCATTAAAAAATGAACCTATTCTGGTAAATAACCATTGTGATCGTAAATTTATTAGCCTTAAAAAGCCTTGGTCGTGTTTGCACCTGCCACCTCCATTTCATTTGGCCAATCGTTCACCTCCATATGATTGTTTACCTTTTTTCAGGAACAGCTGCGAAGAGTGATTTCACTTAGCCATCCTTGTGACACTGCCGTGATTGGAAAATTCCAACCTGTACCTGGAATCTGCTGCTATCCCTGTTTATCACTCGTTCCTCAAAAGACGAGTTTTCTTTGAGCTCTTTTCATCTGACTCGTAAAATATGAAAAGTTTGCCGAGTTTTGGCCTTCCAGCTCGTTAAAATGACCGGAAGAGCTATCCCTCCTCTAGATTTTAATCTTTTTGGACCTGAGGGATTATTGCACAAAAAGGTCGAGCGCTTGTTTTATTCGGCTCGTTAAAGTTATTGAAATCTCATCCCTTCTGTATTGTTTTATACTTTTTCGGACTTAAGGGATTAGATGACGAAAAAGGAATTTTGGAGTTAACTTTCTGTACCTTTTCAGACTCTCTAAAAGTGAAAAGGACCGAGTTTTCCTTGTCGTTAGACTCGTTAAAATGATTAAATAGCGACAAACTTGTCTTTAGACAACAACGAGTTTCCCTATCGCTAATCTCGTTAAAACATAGCGATGGGCTTGCCCGAAGGGCAGGTTATAGAACAAGCATATGTTATCCTCCTCAAGCTTGACAAAAATAAAGAGGTACTGGTCAGAAATGACCGGGGAAAAATTGGGAGAACCTCAAAGCTTTAATGGTAGCAAGTCACTCTTGAACATGACACTTTTCCTCCATATCACATCGGGTTGGGTTGTTTCATTCACCGGTCTCATCACCATGGTCTTCGCCAAACCATCCACATTTGGGGTAATGCTACCGATCCATCGCATCAGTGTCGTTATATGTTCAAGAGATGTTGTTCAGAAAGAGTCAACCGTGTCCCATCCACTGCCATACATTATCCTTCATCCACCCATGATCGCCACCCTGAATCATATTTCACAGATTGTTTTCACCTCCACTAAAATCATTAGCTCCGTTCCGTGTCACTGATGTAGGATTCATTAAGGCCCTCCTTTGACGGATCGCTTCTTGTCGACTTCAGCTCATTATCCAAGAAGTTGATCTAGGAATAACCCCCTCAGTACTTTGAAGCTTGCATGCCTCAATGGAAAGTTTCTCACTTCCGGCGATAGGTATACATCAATGACCTTCGACCATAAGATTTTGCGTGGTGTTCGACTCCAAGTCCTTTATTCACACCACGTGAATTGTACTGCAGTACCTTGAGGGTCATTGTCATTATTGGTGATTCCTCTCGCGCTTGTTAACGGTTTACATCATTGACCGGTAATCAAGCGATGTCTTTCCATGTTCGACTTCAGCGCAATTCTCACATGGATCGACTTGTACTTAGAGTGAAGATCGAACGAGTTTGAAGACCTCGGATCTAGTTTCATCCATCCGGGCTGCGATATATATTCAGGAAATATAAAGACATTTGATATGTACATCATTGCAGCAGATGATCATCCTACTCAAAGGATGATAATTTCAGCAGAGAATTATCAGTCTACCATCAGACGATCGTCTGTTCTATGTACCAAAATGAATTTATAAAGCTGAGCACGGGAATGCCCGCCTTAGCTAGATCATGAAAGCAAAATGAAAAATAATGTATTGTATTGTATTTTATTACAGGTCACCTCTCAGCGATTGAATGAACTTCGGATCCTCCTGATAAAGAATTTCACCCGATAAACAACCTCATACTTTAGGGGGCAACTGTTATAGACATTTTTGTGCCTTACAGCATGAAGCATGAAATTTCAATAATCTAAGGGATCCAAAGTCCCTAAACATGTTGTTCCTACCCCTAGAGGAACAAGGTCAGCAAACCACAGCACTAAATATCAGTTCTCCACCTGAAGACACTCAAAAACAAGCTAATTCTGGATCATGTCAACTGCTCCACTGAGCATCTGCGCTAAATGTCAACTGCTCCACTCTGTACCTGCGCTGAATGTCAACTGCAATGAAGGCTACCTGCACTGAGCGAGTTTCGCCAAGTGGCACAGTCATTCCTCAAGGTGTCAATGCCCATGAAGCTTCCAAAATGACACTTGGATCAGGGAATTCGCCTTGTGATGAGTAAGAGGATCTAGATCTCCAAGTGGAAGCAAGAAACTTCAAGTGGACTCAAGAACTGAAGAATAACTGAAGTGGGGGAGGACACTAGTCAGCTCCATGCCAAGCTCAAGCTGACTCATCCTTTCTCCAAAAATCCTATATATAGAGCTCTCTCATGAGGTCTAAGAGGCTGGAATCTTTTGAATGTAAGGAAGTGTTGTTGGTTTGAGTATAGAACTATTGGGTGATTTGCTTGAAGGAGGTGAAGAGGAGATTTCTTTCTGCTGGGGTGCTGGAGTGGGCCTTTTATGGTCGTATCACTTCCTGAACTTTACTTCTTCCATTAATAAAGCATTTGAGGTTCTTCTATATGCATGTGTCTCAATGGCGTATTGATACTTATATATTTGATTTGTTCTAATCCTTGAATCAATTATGAATGTATGCTTCTTGTAGTTTTCCCTTCTTGTTATTTTGCAGGATCTTGGTGTAGCTGGGCCAGTGAAAGAGCAAGGAGCTGGGAGCAAGCAGCAACGAGAGAAGCTTGGATCAATCATTAGCGGAAGACAATGGTTAGTGGATCTCTTTCTCCCCTCTCTTACATCTCATAAAGAAGTAATCTCGAATAGCTTTTCTTTGATTGTTGCTGAGGTACTATCACCCTTAGAGTGGGATAGGGTCATTCCCTATTGGATACTTTTCCCAACAACAGGTACAGACATATAATAGACAGACTATTCCAGCCTGCACCAGTACCAAAAGAGAAAGCCATAACAGAGCATGTTGGTAGAAAAGAAGGATCGCACTACTAAGTGTTAAAAAAGAAGCATTCACCAAGGTATGTGAAGTCATGAATAGGGGATAGAAGATACAATGGACAAAATAGAACCAGTGTGTCCCAATGGTCAAATGGGTGTATACGGAAATATGCAAAAACCTAGGCACGAGATCAAGTCCGAGGTTGTAAAATGACGTAGGAACTCATGTCCCTGAAGAAACTCCACAGAAGGCCTTGGATGCAATAATGCCGGCGAAAGGAACAGCGCATGAAGACGTGATAGAAGACATTACAAAGCTACACGAAGAGGAGTATGAGTGGATTCAAGAAGCCATTTAGCAACGGAATGAGCTACTTCGCGAACTGGAGAGAGGCAGGCTACTGTTGAGAACGAAGAGTATATTGCTAGACGCGGAGGTCAAGTAGTTGGAAAATGAACTAAAGGACATCTTCTTGGATGAAAAGCCTAGAAAGGTGTAGCCAGAGGTGCACAAACCTTGGAATGGATTGGAGGAATATCGCCACGAGCTAGTCGGTCAAATGTCATGGTTAAGACCGCATCATACTCGAGAAGGAAATCAGGAGAGCCCGCCACATCTAGTAGCACACATGGCGACGACAATGAAAGCTATTTTGAGGACTCTTTAACGAGGCGTGCTAGCATTGCACCAGTGGGGTGCGAACACCCGAATAACGGAAGGAGGGGCAGTCTCACCGCTCCAGATACTTGAAAGAGAGCACGAGACTATAAAATAGTCTATTTGGGTGCTGAGCGACAACAGGGGTGTGCGCAGAGTTGGTACGTCACAGGTTTCGCGCCCACACACTAGGTGATGTGTTGCTGCATGGAGAGGTGGGGAAGTGACCGTTGGAGTCACTATGCATGACAAGAGGTCCAATTTAAGGAAAAAGGGAGCAGGCGACAGGTAATTAAGACACGAATTAAAGGCTAGATTTGGAATGATCTGCCACCAAAAATGCATTAATGCTGCAAAAAAGGGGGGAAGGGTCGAATTCAAATTCAAAAGATGCTATAAAAACACCAGGGCTCGCCACAAGTAAACACATGGTTGTTTAATAATTAAGAAAGTACAGAGCACTGAGAACCATGTACCCTTACCATCCTCAAGTATAGACATGATGTCAGCTGCAAGAACAAGAGTGCGATTTTCCAAAGTTACTGTGGAGCCCCATATGACCCCTGAGGAGCCTGGAAAGGCTACAGCTATGGCTGAAGTTCTGAAATCACCACACACGTTGTGGCCACAGAAAGACAAAAAAATGATGGGGCTAGTCTGTGTGTCACCATGACGGTTTAGAAAATTGTCAATGGCAGAGAAGGGCAAAGCTATCAGCATCGCAACAGAGGAGGAGGAGGAAGATTTGAAAGCTATGATCACCCAAATTGATGCACAAGATGATGAGGCAAAGAATGTCTCCCAATTTCCCTCCACGATAAGGTTACCTCCTTACATTCCCCTGTGGAAGGGGAAATCCAAGATACCAAAAGACCTAGAGGCCACGAAGAGTGCACTCCAAACCCCGCTTCTTCCCGATGACATCAGATTTGATGGTCCTCCATTGCGACGCGTACCAACTATGAAGTTCAAAGATTGGGACCTCATGGATAGTGAGAAGTTCCCACAGTTGGCTGTGGAGAAATTACTAAAGTAGAAATGGTTGTGCAATGTAGAGAAGGTTGGGTTGCTACATCTGCAGTGGATACCCCACTACCACCACGCACCCATGACATTTTTTATCATTCGACAGCTGTTGTGCCTAGTGCATGTTGGGTATCTCTAGCTAGAGGAGTCGATACCCATCACGATTGACATAATTCATAGAATCTCTCGGTTACCAATCAAAGGCAATGACTCCATCGCCAACGCAAGAAAAAACGATGACTCGACCCTCGCAGAAGCTATGAAGGCTAAGTATAAGTTAGAAAAGAAAAAGTGTGGGTACGTGATAACAAGCATCAAGGACCGAGGGTGCGCATAGCCAACCAACTGTTGGTCGGCAAGCTAATGAGGAAATGTCGCACTGACGAAGTGCCAGCGTCTGTGATTGCGTTGGCCGAGTAGTGCACCGAGGGGGTGGAGTTCAACTTTGCGCACTTCCTGTGTAACGATTTTTTGACGAATTGTAGAGAGGCCCAGGAGTAGGGTAAGACATTCCACTATGCATGGGTGACCTTATCCATTCTATTGGTTGCATGGGACCTGCCACCAGATAGCCAACTTCCTGTTGTGGAAGGTGGCCTACTCGAAGCCTTTAGGTACACCTCGTTATGGGCTACAAAAGATGTGACAAGGATTCGTGAGATAAAGGTGTTTTTGGTGTTCATGGATGCAAGTATATGAACATGGATCCATCGCAGGCCATGCTTGTCCTCTACGGTTCATAACAGCTTACAAAGTGCGGAAAAATTCAAGGAAGATATGCATAACCTATATATTCGGACGTGCAAGGATCCCACAAAAACATGGATGATGCCATCTTCGTGGTAATGGAGTCATGGCCTCTGGAATGAAGCACTACGGACTTAGAAGAGATGGAGAAGATCACCACATAGAAACGTAAAAAGGACACCAAGTTGTGCCTTTCACAGCTGGTTGAAAGGAGGTGACAGGAACAAGAAGCGACCTTGCAGCAGAAGGCGACTGAGGTAGAAATAGTAGTGGAGTTGGCAGAACCTACAACCACGCCACCCCGAGAGCCCGAAGAGGAATAGGAGATATCCACAGGGTAGCAAACTAGGGAAGGGGAAAGCACAGAGGAACACGTGGACCCTGGTTCCACATCAACACAGCTCAAGCAGCTGCATGACCCTAAGAAACAAATCCCCAAAAGAAGGGAAAAGTTACAAAGACGTATGTCGACCCGATCACAAAGGGTGATTTGTTAGATATCAACAAAGAAATTTAGGACGTCACACAGGATGCATTCCTGGGGATGCGAATGGAGCAGAACACTATGTTGGGGGCGCTCAGTGCACAGATACAAGGACTACAGCTACAAAAACCCCAAACAGATACCATGGCCCAGTATGTTGCAACAGGAACTGCTAAGGCCAACTAGATGTTATGCGCATGTATGGGTAGAACCTTCGTCTTGCCTGAAGGTGCGCTAGCAGCAACAAGTAAGGAGGACCAGGCTATGCTCAGCGGCATGAAGGAAGTCGGTTTGAACTTGGTCTCTCTACTGCGCAGTATCTTGTACTAGCTATAGGATGGGGTGATCACATAGCTCCGCGGCCGGGAAGGGCGAGTAGTCCAAGTCCTACAGGAGTAGAAAATTCAAATGGACCAGCTCAGCATCCAGCGAGATGAGTGGCTTGCGCAGGCTCATGGAATGGAACAGGATGTAGAAGATGCATGCAGGAGCATTCCAGAATTGGCCGTGCTAGTAGAGCTCCCAGCAGCAGAATGGGTCCATAGGTTGGTGGACGGAGTCCACGAAGGTTAGGAGGAAATGGTAAACGTTCAACTGGAGCTAAATCTGCAGATTGCAAAGCTGTAACTAAAGGTACAACCATCAACACCTCCAAAGGTTCGAGAACAGTGCATTGGCGATATCCTCAATGGACTAGAAGGAATTGTACAGGCTGTGCTGAATTATACCACATTGCTGGAAGAATCCTTTGAGGTCCTCACAGCCTTATAGGATGATCCCACCACACAGAGGCTAGAAACAGAAGCATAGGAGCTTCAAATGCAGTATGATAATGTGCGTGGGATGGCACAGATAGTAGCCTTGACCCAACAGCTCGCAAGACTCCAACAGGCGAAGGCATTGAAGGAACAAGTGGATGCAACACACCAGAAACAGGTTCTACTTAAAGCATGCATACAACCTTGGATTATCGAGGCCTTCCTCATCACCACTGGCATCGAGGAAAAGCTTTGACAGATGGAATAAGTGCAGGTGCTCAAACAAGAATGTATGGCGGATAGAGAATATTCACCCGAGTGAGTAGATCAAATCCAGCAGGCGGCAGAAGAGTGTGTTGCAGACCTTCGTGCTTTTAGGAATAGTTGGAAGGGCTTCATGCTAGGATCGCCACATAGTGACTCGAGGGTGAGTCATGATGCTTGTGTTGGTGGCTTGTTTGGCATCAGATCCCCCACGCAACAGTTTTGGGGCTTAAATACCACATTTTTGGGTCAGTTGTATTGTAAAGACTCTATGAAGTGTAAAGAGTCGAGCCAAAGGGTTTTCCACCCTAAAATAATCTAATTTAATGTAAAGTGTGTCAGCCTACCCATGGTCTACGGACCATGGAAATGTGTAAGTAGAGAGAGGCTCTAAGATGTAAAGAAGCATAAGTTTTGGAAGCAATGAAGAGTCTTAGTGAATAATTGAGAGTCTGTAAGTCCGAGTCTTCGGTTGTAGGAATAGATAAAGGCTTTGCAACAGAGTGCTCGAAGGCCTAGTAGAGTCCATAGCTATGTGCGCGGACCCTTGCAGCTGAGTGTGTAGAGAAGGAGTTGGGTTGTAAGCAAAGGAAGAACATTAATAAATATAAGTTGGTTCTATAACATCGTGTATTTGTGTTTCTGTATTTATGTTTATGCATCTGTTTACAGTTTTATGATTACGCGCACATATGTTTATGTTCAATAGTGAATGGAAGTATTGGGACCCCTTAATTTAATTCAAGATCTATAATAATAAGCACAAAAATAGTAAGGAATATTCATGCTCTTAATTTAAGCCGCACAAAGGTAGTTCCGTAGGATAGACCGTTGCGCGGAAGCAGCGTAGCATGCAGGTTTGGACCGCGAAATTTCTAAACTCATCAAGACATCCCAAGGGTGTGGAAACTTGGTTCTAGCACCCTCCCATACTACCTCAGGTGAGACCTTAGTCCGTGCTCCGCAGACTGTTGCCAAAAGGGCCGGTATTTTCAGGAATTTTTCAGCTAACTCACGACTAAACCTAGGTTAGGCCCCACCAAGCCAACAATAGGAAAATATGAAGGATTAATGGTAAATTAGGTAGGGTTTTCTATATTTTGGTGCGTACAAATGAGATCCATAAGACACAACAACAAAGAGTTGGATTCATGTAATGGAAGAGATGTAGTGGGAGCCGAATTTACAAAATAAAATTAGTCTAATGGAGCACTATAATATTTAATTTGTAGCCTATTTCATAGAACTAGTGCTCACATTCTCTGAGTAGATAACGTAATTGTAGAGGAGTTTTACCCATGCGTTCCCAAGTTTGTTTTTCCAATACATTCACGTCCGATCCTAAATCCAGAATCACCTAATCCATTTCATATTCTCCAATCTGCGTAGTCAACCTCATTTCCCTTCCTGTGCGCAATGCATGTTTTCCAACTTTTCGGACCACACACAGTTCTCCGGCTACTACACACCTAGTGATCAACTCCTGTAGTCCTTTTACGGCCTTGCCGTCGCGCAAAAATTTCATGCATGTCTCTAGAAAGGTAGTGAGCACCGAAGGATCCATCCCTGATTCCTTTTGATCCTTACTCCTTGAAGTGGAGGCCTCCACGAAGCTTTTCTTAGCTTCCATAAATGTTTCCTTCGCATGCTCTAGATCAAACTTAGGTTCCTTTGTAGGAGCCTTGTGAACCCATGTGCTCTCTTCAGGCTACTTACCTTTGTCAACCCCTATCGTGAGACCACTTCTAAGCATCATGTTTACAATTGGGTCCTCTTCGCGCGGTTCTGATCTCATCATTTGCACATTCTAAGCCGAGGGAGGCTGGAGTACCCCCTTGTCATGCAGCTTGGTTATCAACGTAGGGTAGTCTTTGGTCTCATGATCAAACCAGGTACATTATAAACATTATATTCTTGTTGGATTCATACAATAACAAGCATAGTGCCCAAGCCCTCCGCAATTGTAACAAATCACTTGTTCCCGACCTCTTTCTAGTCCCATTCCTCCTCATCCCCTTCCACGCCCTTGAAATCCAGTGCACACCATCCCTGCATTCGGATCAAGGGCTCACATTTTAGTCTGTATTCTATAGGCAGGAGTCCGGTCCACCATCAATTCATAGCTTCGGTAGGTGCACTCATCATGTCCTACTGATATGCAAAAATTACAAAACCGATGTTGGAACGTCTGTGTATATTTCAACAACTGGTGACAATTGTTCGTATTGTGTTTTCCTCCTATCTGAAAAATCACACACCATAATGCAGGTACCACGCTGGGCCCTTATTTCTTTTCTGGTCTTAGTGGCATAGGTCCTCCTACCACTAGGTAGTTTCTTGAAAACCGGAAAATGATCCTTATCATGCCCCTGACCTTACAGTTTACGCACTAGACTTCCTCGCGCACCTCTGTTCGTGGTGTCCTATCTTACTTTAGGCTCTACGTTTCCAAACACAAGTTTTTCAGTTGCGCGTGAATTTGCTGGACCCCCAAAGTAGGATCTTGCATCGGGGTCTCGTGCAATCTCATCGCCATTTCCAATGCTTCAACTTGTGTGGTCAGCTTTTATTGTGACAATGCCGTCCTTAAATGTGGTGAAAGTGACACTAAAAACCATGCATAGTGCTGCACATCTGTCAACTATAGGTTTTAACCCCGTATAGAAATTACCTGCATACGAATTCTAGAACACATAAAATAAACAATGTGAGAGCATAACACATAAAACACATATACACAGAGATTTTCCCCTGGAACACAAAACCGAGACTACCAGCTTGATTTTTCATTATGTTCCTTTCAATGTTATAATACATATTTATACATGCTGAAGCATCCAATACCATGGACAAAAAAACCATCACGTCCAATACCATGGACCGAAAACCATCGCATCCAAAAAACATGTGAAAAATCATGCACAAAACCATAGGTGGGTCCGCCCAACCTAACATAGGGTCAAAAACCAAAATTTTCTAGGGCGCTGCCCTAGACCCCATAAAGTGGGGTTATGAGTACACGTCAAACCCCTTGTGACCCCCTCCCCACTACATAATCGGCGCAATGAAGGGGGGCGGACCCCCGATTAACTACGTGGGCTAGTCGTGGAAAGAATATAACACAACCCAACATTCTCCCGCTTGTTGTTTTCTTTCCACAAGGGGCCACAAGAGAGCTTAGTCATTTTTCTAGCCCTGAAATGCCCATTGTCTCTCTACACCAAGAGAACTTCTCAGAGCTTACAGATTTTATCAATGCATCTGCAGTATTCTTCGAAGTGTCCACCTTTACCAGCAACACCTTTTTGTCTTCTATCATATCCCTCACAAAGTGATACTGAACATCAATGTGCTTTGTCTTTGAATGATATGGCAGGTTGTTTGCCAAAAGAAATGCACTTTGGTTGTAACAGTATATCCTTATAGCTCCTTGTACTAACCCCATACTTGAACACAATCTCTGCAACCAAACTGCTTCCTTGCTTACATGAGTGGCTGCCATGTATTCTTCCTCTGTAGTTGATAGTGCCACTACATATTATTTCTTACTCATCCAACTGACTGCACCTCCAAATAGGTTAAACACATACCCACTTATAGATCTTCTTTGATCGAGATCTCCAGCCCAGTCTGCATCAACAAAGCCAAGAATATCCAACATTTTGTCCAATCCTGATCTTTCTTGGTAGCACAAACCATAATCACTAGTGCCACACAAATACCTGAAAACCCGCTTCACTATAGTCCAGTGCTCCTTCCCTAGTTTTGACATAAACCTGCTCAATACTCCCACTTCATGTGCAATGTCTGGTCTAGTACAGACCATTGCATACATCAGGCTACTGACTGCACTGGCATATGGAACACGGGACATGTCCTCTTCCTCTTCTTGTGTCTTGGGACACTGTTCAGTAGATAGCCTTACACCTACAGGAATAGGAACCTTCACCGGTTTAATATCCTGCATATTAAACCTCTACAGTATTGTCTCAACATACTTCCTCTGGTTTAACCAGAGCTCCCTCTTTGCTCGATCTATTTTAATTTCCATGCCCAAAATATAGTTTGCAGCACCAATATCTTTAATGTCGAATTTGGAGGACAATTGGGTCTTCAAATCCTGGATAATTTCTTTGTCATTTCCAACCAGCAACATATCATCCACATACAAGACCAAATAAATAACATGGTCACCAATTAATTTAAAATACACACAATGATCTTCTTTTCTTCTGGTGAAGCCAAGTCCTCGTAATGTATCAAATTTCTAATACCACACCCTTGGTAACTGTTTCAACCCATATAGAGACTTCTTTAACTTGCATACTAGTTCTTTCTTACCCTTCACCGCAAAGCCTTCAGGTTGCTTCATGTAGATCTCCTCTTCCAGATCCCCATGAAGAAATGTTGTCTTCACATCCATCCATTCTACCTCAAAATCAAAAGCAACAGTAATAGATAAAAGTAATCTAATAGAAGTTACCTTGGCAACAAGAGAAAAAATATCACCAAAATCAATTCCCGGCACCTGGGAATAACCTTATGCTACCAACCAAGCTTTGTATTTCTCCACCTTTCCTTCTACATTTGTCTTCTTCTTGAACACCCATTTGCTACCAATGGGTTTCCTTCCAGTCGGCAAATCCACCAGATCCCAAGCCTCATTTTTGTGCAAAGATGTCATTTCATCAACCATGGCCTCTTTCTAGAGTTTGCTATCCTCTGAATCTACTGCTTCCTTCATAGTTCTAGGACCATCATCAGAAATAGATAAAGAAAAATTTGAACAGTAGATGGACTATACCTTTCTGGCTGCCTTCTTTCTCGAACTGATCTTCTCACGCCCAGATTTTGTGGCTTTTCACCTTCTGGTTCCTCCTTTGTTCTAGAGTCTGATTCTTCCTCCTTAAGCTCAAACTCTATCTTCTCAAGTTCCTTTGGTTGGACTTCATGTTTAATAACATCTTTTACCTCTCTAAACACCACATCTCGGTTGTACACAACCTTCCGTGTGACTAGGTTCCAAAGCTTATAACCCTTTAAACCATCCTTATACCCAATAAATATGCCTTTTCAGATTTAATATCCAACTTGGTTCATTTCTCCTTTGGAACATGTACATATACATCACATCCAAATACCCTCAGATGTGAAAGAGAGGGTTTCTTACCAGTCCATACATCTTGTGGAGTCTTATCCTCCAACGCTGATGAAGGTGACCTGTTAACCAGGTAACATGCAGTGTCCACCGCCTCTGCCTAGAATTCCTATCCTAACTTGGCACCATTGAGCATGTTTCTTGCCCTTTCCATCAACGTCTTATTCATTCTTTCTGCAACTCCATTTTGCTAAAGTATGGAGTAGTCTTATGTCGTGTTATACCACACTTCTTACAGAATTCTTCAAATTCCTTACTGCAAAACTTTCCACCATTATCTGTCCTCAGCACCTTTATCTTCTTCTCTATCTAGTTTTCCACCAGAGCCTTAAATTCTTTAAACCTATCAAAGACTTCAAATTTTTTCTTAAGGAAATATATCCATGTATTCCTTGAGAAGTCATCTATAAATGATACATAGTACACAGACTTACTCAGTGATGGAACCTTCACAGGTCCAAACACATCATTGTGCACAAGCTCTAATATCTGTTTTTCCCTCTTACCAACAGAGGGGAAACTCACCCGATTCTGCTTCCCATATACACAATTTTGACAGAAATCAAAATCCATAAAGCTATTACTCATATCTTCTACCATACCTTTAGCATGAAGTATTCGAAGGCCCTTCTCTCCAATATGTCCAAGCCTTTGATGCCACAACATGGTATTTTCTCCGGAGACCACTAGATTTTCTGCTCCACTTTTAGGAACCACAGAACTGTTGCACCCATAATTAACAGTGCTACCTTACAGCTTGTACAGAGTTCCAATTCGAACTCCCCGCATCAATAACAGTGCTCCCCGAACCATTTTGCCAGTATCCTTCTCGAACACTATTTTTTACACCTACGTCATCTAGCTTGCTTACAGAAATCAGATTTCTGGCCAATGCAGGAATATGCAGAACACCCGGAAGTTTTCTAACCCTTCCACCTTGCAACTTCAACTTTACTTTTCCACGACCAACTATTCTAGCCTTCTTGTCATCCCCCAAGAAGACATCACCACCATCATATTTCTCATATTCGCAGAACCACTCTCTATGGGGAGTGAAGTGAAAGGATGCACCTGAGTCAATCAACCATGCCTCATGATCTACATGTGTACTTGAAGAAGCCAAGTACACATTCCCACCTTCATCTGAGGTGGTTTTCACCTCTATAAATGGAGCATCATCAAATCCCTTTCCTTTATCAGGAGCTTTAGATTTACCGTCCCTTTTGTAGTGCCCTTCCTTTCTGCATTTCCAACACACCACCTTAACATGTTTTCCTATAGATTTAGATCTCCCACTCGATGACTTATTTTTGTTTCTGTTCTGTGACCGTCCTTGTATAGACAAGGCATCACCATTCTCGCTCTCCATATTTTTCCGTCTCATCTCCTCCGTCAGCAAGGATGAGACTATTTCATCAAACTGCAAGGCAATTGCATTGCTACCTATTGCAATAACCAAACTATCCCATGAATCTAGTAGAGAACAAAACAAACTGATGCACTTATCTTCATCTGAAATTTTAATAAAAACTTATGCTAACTGACTTACCACAGTATTAAATGTGTTCAAATGCTCTGTCACCGAGTCTCCATCTTTCATCCTTAAGTTATATAGATTTGTCTGCAGGAACAATTTATTCACTAGAGACTTAGATTGGTACAAAGTCCCTAACTTGTCCCACAAAGCCTTTGCCGTAGCTTCCCCTGATACATTCAGCAATACTGAATCTGAGACACACAATCGTATTTGCTATTTTCCTTCTGATCCAACTTCTTCCATTCTTCCTCTAACACTCTTGTTGGTTTAGTACTTGGATCTACCACGATCCACTGATCTTTATCCACCAACAGATCCTCCATCTTGAGTTTCCACAACTCAAAACTCTGACCATTAAATTTCTTGATCTCTATCTTTCCACTGCTCGTCATCTTCTTTCGCCACCAGAATCGATCTCGCAGATCTCCCATTGAACAGGGTCTACCACAGGCCTGAGCAAAACCCCTCAGCAACAAAGGCATCCCCTTGAAGCCAAAACTGCTCTGATACCAAATGTAGGTTATAACCCCATAGAAAAATTACCTGCATATGAATTCTAGAACACATAAAATAAACAATGCAAGAGAAGAACACATAAAACACATATACATAGAGATTTTCCCCTGGATCCCAAAACCAGGACTACCAGCTTGATTTTTCATTATGTTCCTTTCAATGTTATAATACATATTTATACATGCCGAAGCATCCAATACCATGGACCGAAAACCATCGCATCCAATACCACGGACCAAAAACCATCGCGTCCAAAAAACATGTGTGAAAATCATGCACAAAAGGTGGGTTTCCCCAACCTAACATAGGGTCAAAAACCAAAATTTTCCTAGGCACTGCCCTGGACCCCATAAAGTGGGGTTATGGGTACACCTCAAACCCCTTGTGACACCCCCCCCCCCCCCGCTACACAATCGGCGCAATGAATGGGTTACGTGGGCTAGTCATGGAAAGAATATAACACAACCCAACATCAATGTCATATTGGCTTCGCAAATCATACCTTTCAATCTCTGTTTTAGATCCCAGTGGGTCTCGCCCAGGAACATTGCAATATATTTAAACCAAATAATTGACTGCGTTTCTAATTTTGGCATGTTGAATTCCCTGTTCAAAGCTCTTTGAATCTCTGTGATTCCTGCATTCAAACGATCTTGCAGTGCGCTAACCAATGTTGCCTTCTTTATGTTGTCATCCACAACACCCTGTGCTTCCCATACTACTCTTACAATGAACCAAAACTGGTCTGAGTCTTCATTTCCTACCCCTCTGAACATTGGAAGTTTGATTTTCCTCACCATACTGAACTGTGCGGGTGGTAGAGGTGGGGTGGATGAAGATGGAAGTGAAAATGGTGAGACAGGTGATGGTGTTGGCGGAGGTGGTAATCGAGGAATCCGTTGTCGTATTAGAAAGACCGCGCTTTTGGGTGAAAATTATGTGAGCTCTTCCTTGCTTTCTCTTCACTGTGAAATGAAAGGGCTATTTTCTATCCCTACACTACCCTCGTTTCTATAGGGGATTCCACTTCGCGTAGTCCCAAACATCAATTTATTCTAATAATGTGATTTTTGAACAATAACATTTTAATCCAAGTGCTCAAAGACCTGATGTACTTACCTCACAATCCTTTGAGGAAGCATCGCTCTGCCTCGCTGTAGCTGATGGTCGTAACTACTACGAACTCAGTGATGAATCCACCTATAATTCAGTCAAGCCAGTGGTCCACCGCGTGCGCGATCCTGTCTTCCAATGCTTCTAATCTGTGCACTAGTTCTGGAGTCCACGCGACCAGTTTATCAAGTTTGCACCTTCCATGACTATCTTCTAACCTTGCAATCTAGTCATATAGCTCAGATGGAAAGGAAGCAAAGAAAATTTCATGGATCTCTGTATATAAATAGCGCTCCAACCACTATTCTTTAGATATTGGCGTGTTCCTATTTTCCTGTGCGTGAGCTCCTGAATTCTTTCATCCAACCACTCTTCAACTTCCTTCTTCATTAGATTCTAGTGTTCCGACATTAGAAATTCCTTATGCAGATCTTAGTCCAGACAATGAAACCATTTGTTGGCTTGTTGGGGCCTAACCCAGGTTCATAGGTGATTTAGCCAAACAAATCCCGAAACTACTGGCCCTTCTAGCAACAATCCACGGTGCGTGGACTGAGGTCTCACCTGAGGTAGTATGGGAGGATGTTGGAACCAGGTTTCGACACCCTAGGGATGTCTTGATGAAGGTTTGGAAGGTTCGCGGTCTTAACCTGCGTGCACACTTCTCCACGTAGCTATCTCTCCCTCGCAACCATGACGCTGCCTTCTCGCATCTCTATTTGCAACGTGAAGAAAGTTCTACCCTGATCCTTTATACTTACTACGCTATTATTATAGTACTTAGCTTATTTATGTGGGCCCAATATTCTTATTCATCATTCAACATTCATATAAGTGCGCGCAACCATAAAATAATATAAATGCATGAACATAAAAGGAAACACATATACACAATATTCAGAATCAAACTTATCTTTATTAATTCTCTCTTCAATTACAATCCCAACTCCGCCCTATGCACTCAGTTGTAGGGTTATACGCACTCAGCTACAAACTCTACTAAGCCACTGCGCACTTAGCTGCAGAGCCTCTTCCTACTACTACCACCCAAGACTCGGACTTACAGACTCAGAGCTATTCGTACATTTTTCCATCTCTTCACTTATTCACTAAAGCTACTTTACAATTTAGAGCCTCGCTCTATTTATACAATCCCATGGTCTACAGACCATAGGTAGGCCGACATAACAATCTATTATTTTACATGACTTAGGGTAGACTACCCTATGACTCACTCATATGTTTCGCACTCTGTGCCCATACTTCGCGGAGTCTTTACAATATCTTTGACCAAAAGTCGGGCTTTGGGCCCCAAAAACATGTTGACGGGGATCTAATTCCCAACAGATGCCTTCCTATAGGATTATTTGGCTGAAGCACAATGAAGTCTGCGACATATTCCCAAGAATCTAGGGAAACGATCACATCATCCAATACTCCTTTTGGCTTGATTTTAGATCTATCTATGAGTTCAAGTATAGTGAGAGTAGGACGAATATGGACAAATCCAAGTTGATCCATGGTTTTCTTGGTCATAAAATTAATAGCTTCCCCTAGGTCTATAAGTACATTGGAGACAAGGACATAACCTATCTGAACAGAGACAACAGGGTTTCTGGGTCGATGTATTTTTCCATATTCATACATCTCGTAATTAACTCTGCTGCTTTACCAACAAATTGAATGGTTTAGAGTTCCAATCTTCTCCTCCATGGCTTCTTGAGGAAGAGTTCCCTAATGATTTTTGTACAGATGGGGATCTCTTTGATAGCTTGGAGCAAAGGTACCTTTATAAAAAGGTTCCTAAGCTCAGAAGCCATGCTAGACTCGGGAATGGGGCCTTTCTTCTCCACAGCTAACCTCTATGGATAGGGAGGTCAGTTGGAAGAAGACGAAAAGCGCTCAGAATGTACAAGGATAGGCTAAATGGTTTCATATTTCCCATATTGGTCAGGAGTTTCCTCCTCTCCTTTCTCATTGATAATCACCATGGGCTACTTTTGATTTTCTGAGGTTAACACCTTCCCTAATCTCAATTGGATATTACCGACTCCAACTAGTTTAGTTTGAAATCTGGATGAAGAAAGCAGGGTCATAGAATGGATCGTTTGTACCACTTTATTATTAGGATTGGGTAAAGGTTGAGCAGGCAGCTGACAAGGTCGAAATGGTGGAGGTAAAGGTAATGGTGGCATAGGTTGACTCAGCTAAGGTAATGATGGTTGAGGCATTGGGTAATGTGCATATGTAAGAAGATATGATTGCATCGGTGCATGATAGTAATTATGTGAATGATGTGAATAGGTTGGTCCTCTCCATCCTTGTTGCCAATATTGGGAGGGTTGTCCATATTGATATTGATTCCCATGTTTCCAATGCTGAGAGTGACCAGTGTTAGGATAGGAATATGAGTGTGCATTATAACCAAAAGCAATGTGGTGGAGGTTCAGGAACCATACCTGCACTTACCTAAGGCCAATTTCTTCGTGCTCCCATTGCATGTAATGATTCAGCTTTAGGTTGTCCCCCTTTGAATACATCTTTCAACCCAGGTAGGGAGGGACATTTTTTCGTGGCCACATGGTTATATGCACAAATTTCACATTTATTAGTCTATTTAATATCTAGAGGAAATTCCCTTCAAGGATGCTTTCTTATACATCTTGAACACAAAATAAACAATGTTTCTTGCTCTTCTACAAGTTTTTGTTGAAACTTAAAAGGATCTATTTGTTTACTAACAATATTCATTATTTCAATTTTCATATTGTCCATTTTGTTTTCTAATCGAGTAATCATGGCATCAGTAGATTTGGTTTTCGTGTTTCTATTCTGAATTCCTTTACCGAATCTATATTGGTTCCTCGCAAATTTCCTGCACAAGTCATAGATTTGATCAAAAGGTTTTTGAGCAATATCCCCTTGTCCTAATAGATTTAGATTATTCATAGAATCATTAGTAAGTCCACGTAAGAAAAAGGTTCTAATAGTACCTATATCAAATTTGTGCTTTGACCTTTGGAGAATATACATGAATCTCTCCAAATAGTCCTCTAGAATTTCATCATCATTTTGCACAATAGTAAAGATTTCATCTTGGATATCTCTAGTTTTACAATATTCTTGATATTTTGATAAAAACACTTTCTTCATTTTCTCCCAAGAATTTATAGTGTTTCCTCCTAGTCCCATGAACCAACAGAGTGTTGCATCCTTGAGAGTTGCAGGAAACAACTTTAACTTCTAGGCATCAGTTAAGTAATCATAACTTCTACACAAAATATGAAACTCAAATAAGAAGGAGTCTAGATCTTCATGTACCTTACCATAGAAATGAGGAAGAGCTGATGGTGAAATATTTTTCGTTTGTGCTTGTCTATTAGGATTCACAATAGGGAATCTGAAAGTAGATTTTTCCTTATTTACCTAATTTTCGCCACTTCCTTTTGCATGGTCTTCAATATCTGCCATTTTTGTTCTTCCACACGAACCTCTCTTAACAAGCTAAGAAGGCTGACTATGGATTCCAATAGTCCCCCCCTTTCCCCTTTATGGGTTGTGTCAATGTTATAGGTCAATTTAGGCACATTAACCCCAACTTCCAGATTCGTATTATTAGGGTCTATCAATCCCTAATTCATTTGTTTTCATTCCATAATGAGGTCAACCTACATCATGCTTGCCTCTGTTTTTGAGAAAATTACTATTTCTAAGAAACACTAACCCTCTAGGTTTGGTAGCTAACCTAGAAACAATAGTTAAAACAATTCACTATTTTTCCTATGATAAGGAGCCAACCTGTAACTTCCACTTGATTCCTCACTTGATCCCTCTCTCCTTTGGCTGATCTCATTTCTCCTCCCCGTACTTAACACGCTTGGAGAGTACCTGTGCAGTTACATAAACAAAGACCCATCAAAGCATAATGATCCATAATTCATAAATAACATAGAATCAAAAGTATGATAAACATATGAATGCATTAACAGATTACACAAACATAGGGGAAAAATATTGAAAAGCTTTATTAATAGAAAGAAGGATTACAACCCATAAGTTTGATCTAGTGCCATCCTTCCAGCTTCAAACCTTCTTCGCCTCATGAACAAAAAGAAATTCCAACATTACCACAATAATTTGTCTCAATACTAAAATCGTCAGCACCTCCTTACAACTCAGAATTATTCAGCCTCTAGATCCCTTGGATGAGTGATCCATTTATAGATGAGTGAAGGAGGTTGAGTCATCAATGATGATGATGAATGCTTTTCTATTTTTATAAATTGGTTCCATGAAAGAGTGGAATAGGAGGTGGATGTTTTCTAATTCCTTTAGTCATCCTTGGGCGAACTCAGAGGGCAGGTGGCACTCGAGAAGCTTCTAGAGGTTTCCATGAATAATTGATTCTCCAAACTCTCCTGAAATTTTTCCCAAGCTCACCCATCGCACCCTAAAGAGGGCCCAACTGTGATGCATAGCACTTAGTCAATGTGGTACCTGCAATGCATAATAGCCTAATGAAGGGCTTCCTGCAATGATCTCTTTTGAGACACTTTTTGGGAATGAGGCATTCAGAGGACTTAGTTCTTTAGGGCATAAAACAACTAAATTAGGGGTTTATGAACCCTAATAACATCGACATGTGAGTTGGGGTTGATGTGCCCAAATAAGTCTGTAACAGCCTCCCAAGAGTTTCCATGTCACCATTCATCCAAAAAATGGCCCTAAGGAGATTAGCATAGGCGGCCCTTTATCAAGATGCGTTGCAATGCCGGAATTGCACTGTCTTGGTGCACTACAGCACAGTTGGCCTTTGTTTCACCTGCGGCGAGCGAGATTCATCAAATTTTTGAAATGAATCCATTGGATTCCTCATCCAATGAATGCTTCTGGAAGTTTCCAGATGGATTGATCTCACTTTTGGATGAGGAAGAGGATGAATGAACCTTAATCCATTATCCCTTCCTCCATGGAACCACTTTCAATTTTTGGCAAAGCATTCATGAGGGTCACTAATGGCTTAACCTCCTCCATTCAGCTATAAATTGACCATGCATTCAAAGGCTAGTCTAGGTTGGAACTTCTGGAGCTAAGGAGATGTTGTTTGAGTGAGATTTGTAAGAGTATGGTGATGATGTCGAATTGTTGTTTTATGAGGAGAGAAGGGTTTGAAGCTAAAAGGATGACACTGAATCAAGCATGCATCTACATGGGTTGTAATCTTTCCTTCTATTAATAAAGAATTCTCAGCTTTTTCCATTCATTTTTTTATATGGTGTATATCGTATTCTGGATTATATGATATGTTTAATTGACAAATCATCATTGTTGTATGCTTTGATGGGTTTCTGTCTTGGCTTGTGTGCAGGTGCTTTCCAAGCAAGTTAAGTACAGAAAGGAACGACGAAATTGGTCAAAGGAGAGAGGGATCGAGTGAAATTTGTAGGTTGGTACCTTTGTTCTTCATTCTCTTATCTGTTAATTATAGGAAAAGTGACGAATTACTTTTTCTATTGTTTCTAGGGTAGCTACTAGGTCTAGAGGGTTAGGCGTTTGAAGAAACACTAAATTTTCCCAAAACAAAATGGCGACTCCACCGGGGAGAATTCCTATCCCTTATAGTATCTTATCAATCTCTTAAAACACTTTGACATACTGTACCTTCTGTTATTCATCGAATTCAAGTTCAATTCACTCAAAATTGAGTCAATTTTGAGCATAAAATTTTCATACTAGTGCTAATCCCTTTAGGATAAGTTTTCCCATCTAGGAAATGAAACCTTTAGTTAATTTTCAATTGTTTGAATTGTCTGTTGGATATAGATGAGGTCTTGTCTCTGAAAACAGTATTTGTTTCCTTGTTTCGACCCAATTTAGACTGGATTGTTGAGTTATTTTGATGTATTTGTTTTATCATTTGCAGTGCATTGTCGAAATGTAGTTTCGATTGATTTTTTTGTTAAAAACGAAGTGTCATAAAGTATTCCTTCACAAATAATTGATTGATCTATCTGTGCACTTGATTCTTATTTTGGTTTGAAGTGTCAAAAATATTTGTTTCTTTAAAGTTGAAAGTGTCGTTTAGTCTTCCTTTCCCTTTAAGATTAATTGTCATAAATTGGCATTTTTTGTGAAAAGAGTTTCTAAATCGTTTGTGCACTAGTTTTTCTTATTGCATCATTCACATTAAGAGGAACTAAAAAGAAAAGAAATACATGCAATTGCATTTTAGAGTTTGAGTTTGTGTGTTTAAAAGGAATGGTTTAGGGAATTGCATTAGTTTGTGCTCTTTTGTTGTTTGATCCAGAAAGTACCTGTATGATCAATCCCTCATAGCTAGGATTTTCATTGTTCAAAACAAATGGAAAGAGTGCTTCTCATTCTAGTTTCATTCTTAGGAATTTTGGAAAACATCTCGTGGTGAAACCTCAAAGGTAAATCTTAAGCAAGATCAACCTAAAATTTACGTCAATTAACCTAATAATGCATTGGAACTTAACACAAACATTTAGAGGTCTAGACTAGAGACATGTTCCGACGTCTTAAAACCTATTGGCTATCGTTTTCATTGAGATTAGGTGATTCCTCCTCTCTGATTTGATAAGTACTAGTACAGACTTGTGGTCCTTGTATCGTCAAGTATATAGTGGGAGACCCCAATAGGTTGAAATCCTTTATCCCTAGGAAGCCGAGTCTGCCGCCTTACCGATAACAATGCACCAACACAACATTCATGAAGACTGACTTCCGTATGGTAAATCCTTGGTAATTTCTCTTTCATTTACCACCAAGGCGTATATTGCAGTTTTGTGATTAGTTTGGTATACCCTCTTGTCTAGAATCTCCAAATCAGTCACTTTCAATCCTTTTCTACTCCTTAAAAGAAAAGGCTCATTTGAGCACTTGTCCTTTGAGGCTCATTAAAAATCGAAAGCAACTAGAGTCATCTTTTGTTTTTTCTCGACTCTTTAAAAATGAAAAAACAAAGTTATGTTCTAGTGTTGTAAAAGTTAATTGACCGCGAATAACATCCTTATTCCTTAGTTGAGTTTAGGTTGATAATAACAATCAGCAATTTTGGAGAAAGATCAACCTCCACTTCGTCGTTCGAGGAGAGTTACGAGAAAACCACCCTTGCCACCGGAAGTGACTCCCATCCGGTCAAGGCGCACTTGTCAAACTGAGTCTAGTACTTCAAGAGTTTCTGGTGGTGAGCTCCAGTATTGTAGCAATAATGCTACAACTCCTGGGGCTTCCTGTCTCTCATTTTATCAACCCGGTAGTTCGTATAAACTTGGAAGCGACGGTGCTATATGCACAAGTACTAGCTCTTGTCGCAGCTGTCACTTGGTCAGCTGGCACAAGTCCGCTAGGGCTCAAGCCAACTTCTATAGGCTCTCAGAAGAAGCTTGCTAATTGATGGACGAAATCTATTCTCAAAGGAAAACTACTCTACTTGACAAAATGGACTGAAAGAAAATCAAAGCATGTAAACCCTAATTTAACTAGTCTAACCTCTATAATGCAAAGAATGTGAATGAAACCTCTACCAATGCTGTTGTTACCTCTAATAAGTGGAAATGCATGGATCTAAGCTACTTGCATCATAAAAGACATGTTTTTGTATTTTTCCTTCAAGTGGATGGGATGATTGTGATTTTGTGCTAACTAGGGTTTGGTTGTGCAGATGGGATGGAGAAGGAAGGAAAGCGTGGGACAGGTTGGGGAGGCTAGGAGAGGTCCCTAGGGATCCTTAGCATCCATCCACAGAGGTTCCTCGCATTCAGAAGCTCAGAAACCGAGTGAGTGGCCTCCTACAGGATGTCTGCAGGGGATCCTACAGGATACGCAGAGATTTCTACAGGATGTCTACGAATTGCTACAGGATGACCTATCGTGAGTGTTTGAAGTGATGGATGAGTGATGGAATGGTAGGGGTAGATGTGTAAGGGAGGAATAAGGCTGGTGATGGCTCAGAAGTGGAGGAATAGGATAGGGAGTGAGTGTAGGAAGTAGGTTGGAAGATAGAGGGCTAGGTCAACAAAAGGGCTAGAGAATGGAAGTACGTGAGGAGTGAAAGACTTTGGGAGAAAACAGAGCAGAGCAGGGGTCAAAGATGTGTCTGCATGCGTGATCAAGATGGAGAATGAGGTAATGGAACGAGAGAGAGCAGTGTAAGTGAAACAAATGCTTATGACTGTCACCAAACCGAAAATGCATTAATCTAAACTACCTGTGCATATAAATTCAATGAACAGCAATCCAAAACGTGAAGGAGAATGTGCATGAAGCTGTGATGAAGGTGTGTGTGCAGGTGTGAATCATGTGCAAAGATCTATCATAAACGAGACTATGTTGCAGCATGTATGAAGTGAAGAACTGCGTGTTTTTGTGGCTGGTATAGGCTGCACTCCAATCTCCAAACGGAGATGGAAGTGGAGACTTCCTCAACCTTTTTTTTGCTGGAGCTCCAATGTATTATCAACCTGCTAATCTAACTAAACAACCGAAAGCAATTCAACCATAACTAGTCCTATCTATGCTCATGAAAAAGACTAATTCAACAACCTGTAATTCAAATTGCATGTGAAAATGAAAACTCAGAGTGCTGAAACGAAATGCAAACAACACTACAGCAGAGGGGATCTATGGCTCTCAGGTTGGGCCCTAACCTGAGAGCTATAGTCTCCTTAAGAAAACTCAGAACTAGATCAGAATCTGCCTTCTTTATTCATAATCTGATGTTATGCCAAAATTGGCTTACAACAAGAACTAACACCGAGCTGTGCTCAAAAAATTACAATAGTAATGCGAAAGTTTCAACAACCTATCAAAGGCTACGGCCTCTATACTTATGCAAAAACGATCATCCAACAGGTCTCCTTGATTTTAGGAACTCGGCTGTCCAACTGAAGTTTAACTTGGTGATCTTGTAGAATAGTTATGCCTGTTGCTCCTGTAGAACAGTTGGCTGCCTCTATGCTCGGTGCTCTATGCTCGGTGGGGAGATTGGTTGGAGCTCGGAGCTACGGTGGGAATCACGAGGAAGGTCCCCAAGACTGTGGACATCCTCTCCTAAAAACCAGCAGTGCCACCTCATTGTCTCCTTGTCTCCTTTTTCGTGTCTTTTCTCCCTTTAAATGCAAAAAACTTGAAAGCATCATGCATTAGTCACGTAGATAATATGTCTACCCTTCTTCCTACAAACAACACGAAAAAACTAAGAAATGCATGCATCAGCAATAAAATATGAATGGTTTGAGCAAGTAGAATAGGCCAAAATGAGCCCAAATTGTACCAAAATTGGGGCTCATCATCACCCCCCGGCTGAACCATTTGCTCATCCTTGAGCAACCTTGCTCCTGCTCCTTGTTCTTGGCCAAGGACTTGGGACCGGAACAGGCTCTTTCTTTTCCGCTTTTGATGGCCCTGCCTTCTCTGCCCCTGGTGGTGACGAGGGTGGAACTTATTCCCTCATTCCTGTTTCTTTGAGCCGGGCTTCGGAAGGCGATTGGCCTATCTTTCGTGTCCAGGAGGTGACCTTCGGGCTTCCTTTCTCAGGTGTGGCCGGTGTCTTAGAGGGAGTTTTCTCACTGGGTGAAGTAGGAACACTCCATAAAGTGGTTTGGCTGCTGGGAGGAGGCTGCGACATGTCTGTTTTCATCCTCTGACTTCTCCTGGTTTCGGAAGGTAGAGGGATCTCCCTCTCCCTCTTTTCTGTTGGTTTCGCAGGTGTGCTGAGGGCGGCTAGCGCAGCTGCCGCCTCCTTCTCGAGAGGATCAGCCTTCTCTCCCTTGCTTTTTACTTTCTCGGTGCTCCTTGTGGAAGGCCCTTCCCTTTTTATTTTCAGGCTTCCTGTAGAAGACCCCTCTTTATCCACTTTCGGCCCTCCTGTAGAAGACCCTTTATTTACGAGTTGTGGGCTTCCTGTAGAAGACCCCTTCTCTGTTTTTGGGCTTCCTGTAGAAGCCTTCGTCTGCTTTCCTGTAGGCGTAGTTCTTGGGCTTCCTGTAGAAGCCTGCGTTTGTTTTCCTGTAGAGGTTGCTTCCGAGCTTCCTGTAGAAGCCTGTTTTTGCGTTCCTGCAGATGCAACTTTCACCACCTTTTCCTGCTTGGCTGCATGGATTTTTCTTTTGGCTTTGACTGCAGGAGCTGACGAGGTGCTTGGGCTGGCAGGGACCACCTCAGTTTTGACTGCCCTACTTTTCAACCTCTTTTCCCTTGCTGACATGATGGGGGTGTCCTCTTTTGCTCTGTCATCCTTTCCCTCCTCCTTCTCCTTTCGTTCTTTCTTCTGTGTTGGAGTCGGGATCTTTTGGCTTTTCCCTTTCTTATTCTTGGCTACTGGCTCTTCTTCCTCACTATTAGAGGACCCCGTTTCTTCAAGCAACATCTTTATGTCCCCTTCTCTTGTTAAATTCCTAAATGATTCCCATGCGAGGGGGACCTTATATGAGTGGAGAGCATCCTCCACAAGAAGCTTGATTAACCCATGGTGGGCTACCTGATCCAGAATGCCGTCCTTGAGATTTGTAGCACACTCCATCAAGGATTGTAGTAAAAAGTAAGGAATGCTCAATCTCTGTTATGCAGGGATTGTGTCTTAGTTCACTGAGCAGCCGGAAGTGATATGCATACACAATGCTGTAACGACCCTCACAGGTGATATATTTCATGATTTGCAAACTGACTTCATTCCATGGTGGCAACAGGCTTGTCCTTCTCACCCCATTTTTGTCCTCTGTGAATGATTCTTCAGGTGGGAAGAACTCTTTCTTGGCTTGCTGGCTTAGCTTTCGTTCTTCTTTATCCCACGGGAGACCCATAGGAAGCTCAGTGATTCTGCTGATAGACTGCGGAGTGATCATGAGGCTTAGGCCTTTGAAATTGACTGTGGCCAGCAACTTGGATTTTGGCCTCACGGCCTGCAATAATTCCTCGGCCACTTCCTCATCGTACCCCTGCAACTTATCACAAAAAGACATCCACTGTGCTTGTGTAAAAAGCTCTACCATTGCCTGACTTCTCCTCAATTTTTCTGAATCTGTGGGTTCTCGCCTGATAAATCCACCCGACATGATGCACAATTTTCTTAACCGGAGGTGGTGATGGTGGAGGAGTGTGAAGTTCGGTGACAGAGTGCAGAACAACGCTATAATCCACAAAATTTTACAACACAGTCTAACTACTTCAACAATCCTGTAGAATGACAGTATAGGCCTACAGACAACAATTTCACCACTTTCTCTATACCCAAACAATAACTGACAATTCTACCACCTTACATGACTATTTGCATGAGAAGTCCAGGGTTACCTCGTTACTCGGCCACCTTTTTTTACATGAACACCCGCGTTCCTGTAGAAGACTGCGTTCCTGTAGACTGCGTTCCTATAGAACTGTGTTCCTGTAGGAGCAGTGCGCAAATTTCCGAGAGGAATGCAATTGGACCGCGGTTGAGGTGCGCTTCACTGGTGTTCTGGTAGCCAACAGCTCGGCGTATCAAGGTGCAGAGACGATCAGAATAGCCACTCGAGTTCGAAGTGGTGGTTGATTGAATGCATGTCAAAATCTAGCCGATTAGATTTTGAATTGGCGCGATCTGTGGCGCGGGGGATAGCTCATCCCCCGCCGGACCGTTGAGCGACGTCATCAACCACTCACCAACGTATTCACTTGCTGCCGCATTCATTCCCACAGATCTGCCGCCGCTTTTTTCTGCTGAACTCATTCCCACGGATTCTCACGTGCGTGCTGCTGATTTTTTCGTGGCCGCCACCCGAACATTCAACTATACCATAACTAGCTGACGTGGCCAGTCTACTTGGCTATACAGCTGCTCAACCATTCACCTTTACGCCATGCAAACAAATCAAAGTAATATTCATGCGATTTGATGGAAGGAAGGGGTTAGATGCTTACCTGCGTGGCTGCACACGATTTTTCCAGTTTTTCGATGATGGTGAGTGGATTTACCTACTGCATGCGCACTCACACAGACCCGAAGGCTCATGGTTAGAGGTTGCTGACGATGGAGGAAATGTTGTGGTTGCATGCGCTCGCATTACCTTGGATATGGCGGTGTTGTGAACGGTATCCACTCCAGTAGGTTGAACTGTTATAGGATTCCCGCGGGTGTCTCGTACCAGTTCTTCTTTCTTGGGTGTATGCTGCACGGCGGAGGATCTGGTCTTTCAATCCCGCTTCCGGAGCTTCTGATGCCTGTGGTATAAGATCTCCGCACTTGTTTATCTTTGAAAATGCCTTTTTCTGGGAGAACTCATTGATCTGTTTTGCTGGTGTAGGGGACTTGGATGCATGTTGACGAGGATGGTGGAGCAAGGTAACAACGTCGTGCATGGGCCCAAAAGAGGCTTGCATGCATCCACACCAACCCGTAGTCATCAGATCTGCTCATGAAATGCATTCTGGCCCGTTCTGAGCTTCTACAGGAAGTTTCCTGTAGAAATACAGAGCTTCCTGTAGACAGGCAGCTCTTCCTGTAGAAAATGGCACCTTCCTGTAGAAACTCGCACCTTCCTGTAGAAAATCTGCGTCTTCCTGTAGAAGACTCAATCTATAATGAAAGTGCACATACCTTGAAGAACATAAGCATTCTTGGAGGAGGTGCTGGTGAGGCGTCCTGGCTGCATGATAAGGACCTTTGACCTTGAGTTGAGAGGCTTCCTCTCCTCCATAGAACACCTGCAATCTGCATGCAAATAACTTATGGATCTTATTTTTTTTTCTTTTTGTTTTTTTTTTTTTTTTTTTTTTGAAAGATAGCAGGGGCGCCTCAAGGAGGTTTTCACCCGTGCCATCTGCCCTGAGCGCCTCAGAGAGGTTTTCACTCAAGGATCTTTTTCAACTTTTTCCCTTTTTTTTAGACAAAAGCAATAGGAGCGCCTCAATGAGGTTTTCACCCAAGGATCTTTTTTTTTTTTTTTTTTTTTTTTCAGATCTTCTTTCAGGGTGTGCCAAAGGCAGAGGTAGAACCCTTCTCTGTGACCAATACAGATTTCTCCATAGTTTTGCTAAACTCTTGTCTTGAGAGAGGTCTCCTGTAGATCTTCAATCGATGCCCATTGACAAGCATGGGAATGGCTTCCTCATCAATGGTTCGAATGAGGACAGATCCATTGTCATGGCATTTCTCCACTGTATATGGTCCTAGCCATCTGGTTCTCAACTTCCCCTTGAAATCTTTGTATCTGGAATCATACAACAAAGCCAAATCTCCCGGCTGAAATTGTTTGTCATGGAGATGTTGGTCATGCCACACCTTTCTCTGAAGTTGGACCACTTCTGAGTGAAGGAGGGCCTGCATGCGGTGCTCATCCAATCCATTCAGCTGCAATAGCCTTTCTTGCTGTGCATGGCTGAGATCTAGGTCCAGCTGAGCTGCCATCCTCAAAGTGTTATACTCAAACTCAATGGACAGCAAAGCTTTCTTCCCATAGACCAACTCATAAGGTGTGAAGCCGGTGGTGGTCTTCCAAGTGGTGTTGTAAGCCCATATGGCCTCAACCAGGCGATCTGCCCAATCTTTTCTGCTGCTGCTCACTACTTTGGTCAAGATCCCTTCTAATGCTCTATTGGTGACTTCCACCTGCCCATTGGCTTGAGGATGATAGGGAGTGGAAGTCCTATGCTTTATCTTGTGATGAGCTAGGATATCTTCAACCAGGTTGGAGGTGAACTGGCTCCCTTGATCGGTGACCAACTCTCTTGGATAGCCAAACTTATAGAATATGTTCTCTCTTAGGAACTCGGCCACCTTCTCTTCTGTTGCTACTTTGATTGCTTTAATCTCTGCCCACTTTGTCAAGTAGTCAGTACACACAATGATGTAGGATCTTTGCATCGAAGAGGGATTGGTTGGACCCACAAAGTCCATGCCCCACTTCTCAAATGGCTCAAGAGTCACCTGGGGTTGGAGAGGCATCTCATCCCTTTGGGTCGGTTTCCCCATTCTTTCGCATTGGTCACATTGACTGAAATATCTTTTGACATCTTGATGAAGTGTGGGACAGAAGTAGCAAGCCTGCAGGATCTTGAAGGCAGTTCTCTTTGCTGCAAAATGCCCTCCACAAGGCCCATCATGACAAGTGAGGAGGATATCAAAGACTTCCTCCTCCCTTACACAACGCCTTAAGATCTGATCGGGGCCAAGCTTGAACAGGTTGCCCCCGATCCAAGTAAATGAGGCACTTTTTCTGATGATTCAGCTCTTCTCTTTTGAAGAGAGGTGCGGAGGGAACTGAGCTGAAACAAGGTAGTTTGCTATATCAGCAAACCATGGAGAGAGTACTGAGATAGCAAACAGATGCTCATCAGGCATCTGGTCATCCACCGTCCCATCTTCATCTGCAGACAAATCCAATCTAGACAAAAAATCAGCAACAACATTTTCTCTACCTGGTTTATCAACAATGGTTAAATCAAACTGCTGCAATAAAAGTAACCATCTAATGATACGAGCATTCACATCTGGTTTATTCATCAAATATCTAATAGCAACATGGTCAGTATGTACAAAGGTCTGGTAACCAGTAATATAATGTCGGAACTTGTTCAATGCATGGACCACAGCTAAGAATTCTTTCTCGGTTACAGTGTAATTCAACTCAGCTTTGGACAAGTTTTTGCTAACAAAGTAAATGACATATGGAAGTTTCTGCTCAACTTGTCCTAAAGCTGCACCTATGGCTTTGTTCGAGGCATCAGTGTGGATGTGGAAAGGTAGGGCCCAGTTTGGACCTCTCAAGATTGGTGCTGACACCAACTTGTCCTTTAACTCATTCAAACTCTTCTGACAATCGTCAGTCCACTTAAACTCCACATCTTTTGCCAACAGACCAAACAATGGTGAGGCTAGCTTGCTGAAATCTTTAATGAATCTCCGGTAGTATCCTGCTAATCCCAAGAAACTCCTGACATCCCTTACTTTTTGAGGAGGTGGAACCCTCTTGATGAGAGCAATTTTGTTAGGATCCACCTGCAATCCTTGGGAAGAAATGGTATGGCCTAGCACGGTCCCCTCAGTCATTAGGAATTCAAATTTTTCAGGACTAAGGGACAAGTTCATCTCGGTGCATTTGGTTAGGACTTTCCCAAGGTTGGACAATGCTTCCTGGAAGTTGGCCCCATAAGGAGTAAAGTCATCCATGTATATTTCCACTGCATCATGGACCAACTCTGAGAAGATGCTCAAGACAGCTCTCTGAAAAGTAGCAGGAGCATTGCATAGCCCAAAGGGAAGGACTCAGTAGGCAAAGGTACCCCAAGGACAAGTGACGGTGGTCTTATCTTGGTCTTCCGGGCTGATTTGGATTTGATTGTACCTGCTAAACCCATCTAGGAAAGAGAAGAACTTCTTTCCTGCCAGTCCATCCAACACTTGATCTATGAAAGGTAGAGGGAAATGTTCTTTCTTGGTAGCTTTTTTCAGCTCCCGGTAATCCACACAGATCCTCCACTTCCCATTTTTCTTGGGAACCAAGACCAGAGGGGACACCCATTCACTATCTGAGATGGGGTAGATGAATCCGGCATCCAACAGTTTCTGCAATTCTTCCTTGACAATGTCCTTAAGGGCTGGATTCATTCTCCTCTGAGGTTGCCTAACCAGTTTACAATCCTCTTTGATGTATATATGATGGGTACAGACCGAAGGATGGACTCCTTTCATTTCCTTATAACTCCAAGCAAAAGCATCTAGGTGGTTGGCCAACAGACTACACAGCTCCTTTTCCTGGGAAGGAGATAAGGAGGAGCTGATCTTCAATGCTTTCTCAGGGCCGAACTCCACACTCTTGACTCTGGGAGTAACAGGGTTGGTTGTACAGAGATCCACTAAGGTGCTAGCTTGGGAATCCTCCACCAATTCCTCTAAGGGTAGTGCACTGGTAGGTGGATCCTGGATCAAGGTCTCGATCAAGTCATCCTCGGTTAGGGGGTTTCTTCTAGTGGTATCTAAGGTACACAGAGGTGCTGAATACACCTCGTCTTCTTCTCCTTCTTCCAACCAGAGTGGTAAATCATGCTCTAAAGAAGGTTGGGCAGGAGGGTATAGGACTAGCTGCTTGGACATGGGACCATTTTTTATGGTCATGTTTCCTACCCGACAACTTATGTAAGCATCTACAGTAGCTAACCAAGGCCTTCCCAAAATGAGATGATATCCAGTAAGCTTGGCCTTTGGTTGCAGAACCAGGAAGTCTGCAGGGTATTCCCAAGAATCAATAGAGACCATGACATCCTCCACAATCCCTTCGAGAGTCATGGTGGAGCGATCTGCTAATTGCAGTACTGTCGAGGTCTTCCTCAAGGAACCCTAAAGATTGAGTTTAAGCATGGTATCCCTGGTCATCACATTGATGGCCGCCCCCAGATCAATCAAGGTGTGGGGGATAATGGTGCCATTGATGTGAACATCTACTACAGGACTTCCAGGATCTAGGTACTTTGAGCAGATGACTTGTCCTAGCATAAGGTCAGACAGTTGTCCTATGACATTGATAGTTGAGGCATCTTTCTTCCGTCTGCCTGGGTGTTTGAAACACTTCTCCTTAACCAGCTTGTTATATATTGGCACATCCTTGATGGCTTGGAGAAGTGGGACTTTTACACACAACTGCTTGAGCTCACCCAAAAGCTCATCTTCTTCTGGGTTAGGTTGTGTGGTGGTTGTTAGTCTCTCAGGAAAGGGTGGAATAGGCTTTGGTTCACTCTCCTGATGGTCTTCCTCATCCTCTGGGAGAGGAGGTTGGCGATCTGGTAGAGTCTTTCCAGATCGAAGATTGATCTCCTGGATCTCCACAACATAGGTAGGGCATGAGGTTTCCCCAGTGTATACCTGCTGGGCCTGTCTATTGTTGGGGTTCGGGTTCGGTTGAGCAGGCATTTGAGGTTGCCTTGGAGGAGCAGGAGGTAATGGTTGTGGTTGAACTGGTGGTGGAGGAAAAATGGCGGGTGGAGTGTTGTACTGGGGCCTCCACCCCGACTGAGGTGCATTCCATTGAGGCTGCGGTTGGGTATGTGAGTGATATGGATGAGAAGTAGGTTGAGTGGGGTACTGAGGTGGATAAGACCATGGAGGAGGCATGGACCATGAAGGATGAGCATGGGGACCCCAGGAAGGCATAGGAGTTGACTGGTTGGGGTTGTAATAAGCTTGAGATGCCCCTTGCATCCCCTGCTGATAAGGTCTAGATCCTTGTGGCCTCCTTTGGTTGAGGTAATAGAGAGGCTCTGTGGGAGCTTCGGTCCCTTGGTACATGGCTTTAAACCCAAGTAAGGTTGGACACTGATTTCTGGGATGGTCCTCCTCACAAACGAAACACACTTCAACCGAATGCAATGGAAATTCGTTCTTAGGGTGCCTCCTTGTGCACCTAGGACAGAAGACAGCCAAGGCTCTCTCAGCCTCTTCTTTCTTCTGCTGGATCCTGAATGTGTCCAGCTGCATGGCAATGGTTTGTCTCACCTCACTCTTAAGATCTTCTAATTGGTTTGTAAACTCATGTTTGGAGAAAGGGACACCAATGGAGAGGAGATTTCCTCTACCTCGTTTCCTAGCTGCCCTGGAATGATTTCTAAACACAGTTTTCATGTCCTCATAAGGCAGTTGGTAAATGTCCCCCCCAGCTAACATGTGAAGGGTGTCTAAGAGATCTTCAGGGACTCCTCGGAGTAAAACCAACTTGAGGGATTCAGGGTCAAGTGTGCACCTGGCCCGCTTATAGCTAAGTTGGAACCTCTCCTCATAATCCTCTAAAGACTCATCATTCCCCATGGTCATCCGAAAGATCTCTCCCTTGGTTTCCTTAGACCTACAGTAATCCCTATACTTGGTATTGAAGGCTTGCTGCATCTGAGCCCAAGTAGCGATACTATTCCCAGGTAATCCCATGAACCAGCGTAGTGCTGCATCCTTAAGAGTGGAAGGGAAAAGCTTCAGCTTTTGCTCATCTTCAGTATAGTCATAGCTTCTACAAAGGACAACAAACTCAAACAAGAAGGTATCAGGATCCTTAGTGCTCAGTCCATGGAAGTGAGGCAAGGCGGAGGGGCTAATGTTCTTCATTTTCATCTCTCCATTGGTCTCTCGGATGGGGAAGGCACCTTCTATTCTCTCATCGTCTCTTCTATTGTCAGCCATAGCTTCAGATGGATTGGTCTCTAACTCTTCTTCTACTATAGGGTCTTTGGATATCTCAGGTTGTTCACCTATAGGTTCCTCTGGGTCACTGTCACCAAAGAAGAGAGAAGGGTGACTCAGTGATGTGGTGGGGGTGTTTGGTAGGAATTTGCCTGATCTATCTCGGTTCCTACGAGGCATGAAATGGAAAAGACTTTTCTTTTTTGAGTGCTTTTGCTTTTTCTTTGGTACCTGCAAAACTGAAACATAGTGATCTACAACTAACTATATTGCTCAAATGAAATTGCGGAATTGGAAAGCTAATCTAGGAAAGCAAGAAATATTAATCTAGGAAAGCAAGAAATATTAATCTAGGAAAGAAGGAAATATTAATCTAGGAAAGCAGGAAATGCTAATCTATGAAAGCAGGAAATACTAAGCTATGAAAGCAGGAAATACTTGTTGGCATTATGATGCATGTGTTGTACTTGATGGCAACCCCCCTCATAGAAGACCATCTCACTTATATACATTCAGAAGAGATATCAGATGTAACATAATACATAGATGCAGGACAGCTCAAAGGAATCAAATGGCAAGTTCTTAGTAAGCTTTGCCATCAAGTCCAAAGGGGGAGATTGTTGGCATTATGGCTAAAGTTTTGTCCTTGATGGCAACCCATTCAGGTGGTAGTTCACTATTCTTCAAGTCAGCAGCAGAAGTTGATGATCAGGTCTCATTTTATTGAAAAATTATGAAGGACGCAGGAAGCCAGTTCAGAAAGTGCGTCCCCGCAGGTATACCATGCAGAACCCGCGACCAAGGACGCAGGCCAGCTGTTCAGGGGGTGCGTCCACCCAGTGCACACATTTCAAGGCAGAGAAAAGCACATGGGGGTTTCTTCTGTGGTATCTAGCTGACGGTTTTATGTTTCTATGGTGTCGGCTCGTGGTATTGTTCCATGTTTTAAGGAGGAGCTTGCCTATATAAAGCAAAGGAGATCATTTGGATTTGGCAAGTCTTGGGTTGAATATCTTATGAGGGCTAGATCTGGTCTAGATCTAAACAAGGCGAATCTACTGATGGACCGAAATCTCTTCGGCGCATGTTCAGATCTGTCTGGGTTACTTCTGAAGTCTTGAAATCATCTATACCCGGAGGGACGCAGGTGCAGTAAGGGTTCAGGTGCGTCCGGGACGCAGGAGCGAAGAGTTTCAGGTGCGCCGGACGCAGGCGTAGAAGGGTTCAGGTGCGCCGGGACGCAGGCAGTTCAGTAGACTCAGTGTGAGGGACGCAGACTAGCAGTTGACAGAGTGCGTCCGGGACGCAGGCCAGCAGTTGAGCAGGGTGCATCCAGGGACTCAGGCCAGCAGTTGAGCAGGGTGAGTCCGGGACTCAGGCTAGCAGTTGAGCAGGGTGAGTCCGGACTCAGGCTAGCAGTTGAGCAGGGTGCTTCCTTCTCTTAAAATCTTTGTTTATCATTGTTGTGTTCTGGGTTTGGTCCTATTATATTGATCTGGTTACTTCAGTTGATTGGGTGTTTCAGAAGGTTGTTTGAGCTTCAATGTTGTTGTTGGGTCCAGTATGAAAATTGGATGAAATGTGGCCTTTCAGTTTATGGGTTGTGCTTCAGTGTATCCAGTATGAAAATTGATGAAACGTGGTACTTGAAGGAGAGAAGATTGTAGGCCGGCGCCTACGTACTAGTATCTAAGCTAGTACAAGAGCTAAAGGAAATCTTTGGAGCATTGTAGCAGGTAGTAGCCTGCGTACTAGTAAATGGATCGGCTAGTACAAGAGCAAAGGGGGTTGTAGCTCCCGTACTGGTATAAGGCTGCACCAGTACAAATATTGTAAAAGAATTTTCTTATTAAGAAGAAGATTGAGATGACTTGCAGCAGGTGGTTTTTCTCCCGCATTGGGTTTCCACCTTACATCATTGTGTTCATGTGTGTGCCTTATGTGTGATGATCTACTTTATGTTACTGCATCTGTTAACTGATAATATGGTTGATAATGTTCTAATGCACTCATTGAAGATCGATTAACTTAATCATAAGAAGTTGTGGAAGTAGCATATATGAATCTGATTATGGAAATGAAAAAGTTTTATTAATATGATAATACTGATTCACCCCCCCCTCTCAGTATTATTTCCAACAATTGGTATCAGAGCAGGTCCTTTGATAGAAGCTTGATCGTTTGAAGGAGATCCGTGGAACAATGGGAAAGAAGCTTAAGAAGAAAGCTAATAAGAAAAAGAAGTCATCTCAGAAGAACTATGACAGTGGAAGAATCGATTGGGGATTAGGCATAAGAAGATCTTCAGATTCAGAATCAGATTCAGAGTCATTATCAGGTATGAATGTGTTATCCTCTGATGTTCCAACTATATTTCCTTGTGAAAGAGATGAAAGTGATAGCGAAACTACTGAATTTGCTCTTATGGGTGAACAAGAAAGATATCAAATAGAGGCAGAATTTAAAAGGCTGACAGACAAAATTAGAGATCAACAAGATCTATTAAACAAAAAGGAATGTGATTTCAAAGAAGAAGCTACCAAACTAAGGGCACAACTAGAAGAAGGAAACAAGGTAAGAAAGCTACTCAAGGACAAGGAAGACCAATGTCAAAAATTGCAGCATGAAGTGACATCATTAAGAAAAGAAGTCAACGAAAGAAGCACAACCATCAAGAAACTCAAAGATAGATCCAGCTACTATGAAAATCTTGAAGCTACAATCCTCTCACTAAAAGGAGATCTTGAAGAATCAAAGAAGCAGAATACAGATCTACTCCAAGCTATTGCAAAACAAGAAAACGAAGTCACCAGCTTAAAATCTCAACTGGAATGTGCCTTCCGAGTTCGTCAAATGCAGCAGGATCTGTATGAAGAACAAGAAAAAGAAATTCTCAAACTAAGGGAACAAATGGAAGAAGGAAGGAAAGATGAAGAAGTTTTGAAAAAGAAATCTCTTGAAAAGGAAGAACAGCTTCAGGTTGAGGTAAATATCTTGAAAGGTAAACTAGAAGAAAAGGATAAGCTTTTACGATTTCAAGATAGCTCTAAAGTATTGGATGATATTCTTAGTAGTCAAAGGTCCCCTGCTATAAAGACTGGTCTTGGTTTCCATGAATCTGTTGAAGGTGAATCTAGTTCACAAGGTGAGGCAAGAAACTCTAAAAGGACATCTAAAGTGATCAACGAAGAAGTGAAAGATCAATCTCATCATCAACCAAGGAAAGAGATTCCTCAAAGAAAATCCTTTACTCCTCCTATGAATAATGTTGAATGTTATGTATGTCATAATCTTGGACATGTTGCAGCTAGATGTAGAAGAAGAAGAGTTCAAGACCATTATGCAGAAAGGTCATCTCAATCAAGGTACTTTTATGGATATTTCTTTGCTTGCAATATGTTTGGTCACAAAGCTACTGATTGTTACAGGAGGAATATGAAACATGTAAGATGTTATGCATGTAACAAGCTTGGACATATAGCCAAGGAATGCAGGAACAAAGTTTGGGCACCATATCAAAAGGAGAAAATGTCATCATCACGCTTGAAGATATGAAGGAAAAAGGAAGTACAGTCAGAAAAGGATGGCATAGTACAATGTACAGACATACCAGAATCAGAGGAAGCTGAAAGTACAGGACGCAGTGCAGTAACAGGAGACCTGCGTGCGGACGCAGGCCAGACCAAGTCCAGGTGCGTCCAGGACGCAGTTTAGTAACTGAAGATCTGCGTGGGGACGCAGAGCGACTGAGGATCAGGTGCGTCCCTGAAGCAAAAGGACGCGGCGCGATAGTAATTTTGGGTGCGTCCCTGAGTAAAAGTACACGGCGCGATAGTGTTTTTGGGTGCGTCCCTGCAGCAACAGGACGCAGTGCAGCAGAAGATGAAGTGCGTACCTGTCTCAAAGCATTTATTGGCTGATTCTTCTTGATATGCATGATCAAATTTAACAGATGGCACTGGTTCAGGGGGAGCATATGTCCTAAATTCATTGTTGGCATTATGGTCCTTGATGACAATGCTTATGATTCATCTTGCTATTATGAGTTGGTCACATGATCAGATGTATGGTTGATTCTCTAATGATGCTTGCATGAAGTCTTTATGATCCTTGGCACATATATGGATGAGGTTGGCTGATTTCGTGGATGATTATTCAAAGTCGCATTGTTGGAGACATGATGATGATGAGTTACTCATATGCATTTCATGATGATGTTGACATGAGCAAGATGCATGATTTCTTTCTTGGCACAAATGGATGAGGATTGTTGGCTGGATACAGGGATGATTATTCATACATATGTTCATTGATGCTGATGCTTTCATTTGATGGCTCTTGATTCATGTAGATCTGGATGGTTATGAGTTGATGTTGACAGATACTATGGAGCAGATTATACAGTGCTGTTGTTTTTCATGATCTTTAGATGTTTGGAAGGTCGTAGCAAGACTCATGTTGTAATAGTCTATCTATTATCGTCATCTCTTCAGGTCATGTAACGGCCTATGTCCCCCCACTATGCATAGGATGAAGATGTAATGTATTTGGCTTTCATATTTCTGATGTATTCCCACTTGGTTGGATGGATGATCCTTATTGTGATGGGTGATGGATGTATGTATTTTATAGAGTCATGTTCTTCTTGTAGAACATCTTTTTGCAGACCTTGCTTACAGTCAGGGGGAGCTTGAGCATGAACAGCACTATATAGCAGAGCAGACATCTCAGCTTGTTCTCAGAAAGACCATTATCAGATTGGAGCACCATGTCATATTCAAAGGGGGAGCTCATTCAGAGACTTCAGCAGATCTGGTTTATAGTCAAAGGGAGCATGTTCTTAGGGGGAGCATACCCCTTTGCCCTTGATGTCAAAGGGGGAGAGTGATCTGGTGTTGTTGCCATCAAGTCCAAAGGGGGAGATTGTTGGCATTATGATGCATGTGTTGTACTTGATGGCAACCCCCCTCATAGAAGACCATCTCACTTATATACATTCAGAAGAGATATCAGATGTAACATAATACATAGATGCAGGACAGCTCAAAGGAATCAAATGGCAAGTTCTTAGTAAGCTTTGCCATCAAGTCCAAAGGGGGAGATTGTTGGCATTATGGCTAAAGTGTTGTCCTTGATGGCAACCCATTCAGGTGGTAGTTCACTATTCTTCAAGTCAGCAGCAGAAGTTGATGATCAGGTCTCATTTTATTGAAAAATTATGAAGGACGCAGGAAGCCAGTTCAGAAAGTGCGTCCCCGCAGGTATACCATGCAGAACCCGTGACCAAGGACGCAGGCCAGCCATTCAGGGGGTGCGTCCACCCAGTGCACACATTTCAAGGCAGAGAAAAGCACATGGGGGTTTCTTGTGTGGTATCTAGCCGACGGTTTTATGTTTCTATGGTGTCAGCTCGTGGTATTGTTCCATGTTTTAAGGAGGAGCTTGCCTATATAAAGCAAAGGAGATCATTTGGATTTGGCAAGTCTTGGGTTGAATATCTTATGAGGGCTAGATCTGGTCTAGATCTAAACAAGGTGAATCTACTGATGGACCGAGATCTCTTCGGCGCATGTTCAGATCTGTCTGGGTTACTTCTGAAGTCTTGAAATCATCTATACCCGGAGGGACGCAGGTGCAGTAAGGGTTCAGGTGCATCCGGGACGCAGGAGCGAAGAGTTTCAGGTGCGCCGGACGCAGGCGCAGAAGGGTTCAGGTGCGCCGGGACGCAGGCAGTTCAGTAGACTCAGTGCGAGGGACGCAGGCTAGCAGTTGAGCAGAGTGCGTCCGGGACGCAGGCCAGTAGTTGAGCAGGATGCGTCCAGGGACTCAGGCCAGCAGTTGAGCAGGGTGAGTCCGGGACTCAGGCTAGCAGTTGAGCAGGGTGAGTCCGGACTCAGGCTAGCAGTTGAGCAGGGTGCTTCCTTCTCTTAAAATCTTTGTTTATCATTGTTGTGTTCTAGGTTTGGTCCTATTATATTGATCTGGTTACTTCAGTTGATTGGGTGTTTCAGAAGGTTGTTTGAGCTTCAATGTTGTTGTTGGGTCCAGTATGAAAATTGGATGAAATGTGGCCTTTCAGTTTATGGGTTGTGCTTCAGTGTATCCAGTATGAAAATTGATGAAACGTGGTACTTGAAGGAGAGAAGATTGTAGGCCGGCGCCTACGTACTAGTATCTAAGCTAGTACAAGAGCTAAAGGAAATCTTTGGAGCATTGTAGCAGGTAGTAGCCTGTGTACTAGTAAATGGATCGGCTAGTACAAGAGCAAAGGGGGTTGTAGCTCCCGTACTGGTATAAGGCTGCACCAGTAAAAATATTGTAAAAGAATTTTCTTATTAAGAAGAAGATTGAGATGACTTGCAGCAGGTGGTTTTTCTCCCGCATTGGGTTTCCACCTTACATCATTGTGTTCATGTGTGTGCCTTATGTGTGATGATCTACTTTATGTTACTGCATCTGTTAACTGATAATATGGTTGATAATGTTCTAATGCACTCATTGAAGATCGATTAACTTAATCATAAGAAGTTGTGGAAGTAGCATATATGAATCTGATTATGGAAATGAAAAAGTTTTATTAATATGATAATACTGATTCACCCCCCCCTCTCAGTATTATTTCCAACAATACTAAGCTAGGAAAGCAAGAAATACTAAGCTACTTTTGCAGAATGGAAATGAAATAAACTACTGAGCAGAAGTAAGAGTATGAAAGTAGAAGAAAAGCAACAATTACTAATACTCTGACGCTTCCCCGGCAATGGCGCCAAAAATATGGTGAGCTCCAGTATTGTAGCAATAATGCTACAACTCCAGGGGCTTCCTGTCTCTCATTTTATCAACCCGGTAGTTCGTACAAACTATGAAGCGACAGTGCTATATGCACAAGTACTAGCTCTTGTCGCAGCTGTCACTTGGTCAGCTGGCACAAGTCCGCTAGGGCTCAAGAAAACTTCTATAGGCTCTCAGAAGAAGCTTGCTAATTGATGGACAAAAGCTATTCTCAAAGGAAAACTACTCTACTTGACAAAATGGACTGAAAGCAAATCAAAGCATGTAAACCTAGGAAACCCTAATTTAACTAGTCTAACCTCTATAATGCAAAGAATGTGAATGAAACCTCTACCAATGCTGCTGTTACCTCTAATAAGTGGAAATGCATGGATCTAAGCTACTTGCATCATAAAAGACATGTTTTTGTATTTTTCCTTCAAGTGGATGGGATGATTGTGATTTTGTGCTAACTAGGGTTTGGTTGTGCAGATGGGATGGAGAAGGAAGGAAAGCATGGGACAGGTTGGGAAGGCTAGGAGAGGTCCCTAGGGATCCTTAGCATCCATCCACAGAGGTTCCTCGCATTTAGAAGCTCAGCAACCGAGTGAGTGGCCTCCTACAGGATGTCTACAGGGGATCCTACAGGATACGCAGAGATTTCTACAGGATGTCTACGAATTGCTACAGGATGACCTACCGTGAGTGTTTGAAGTGATGGATGAGTGATGGAACTGTAGGGGGAGATGTGTAAGGGAGGAATAAGGCTAGTGATGGCTAGGTCAACAAAAGGGCTAGAGAATGGAAGTACGTGAGGAGTGAAAGACTTTGGGAGAAAACAGAGCGGAGCAGGGGTCAAAGATGTGTCTGCATGCGTGATCAATATGGAGAATGAGGTAATGGAACGAGAGAGAGCAGTGTAAGTGAAACAAATGCTTATGACTGTCACCAAACCGAAAATGCATTAATCTAAACTACCTGTGCATATAAATTCAATGAACAGCAATCCAAAATGCGAAGGAGAATGTGCATGAAGCTGTGATGAAGGTGTGTGTGCAGGTATGAATCATGTGGAAAGATCTATCCTAAACGAGACTATGTTGCAGCATGTATGAAGTGAAGAACTGCGTGTTTTTGTGGCTGGTATAGGCAGCACTCCAATCTCCAAACGGAGATGGCATTGGAGACTTCCTCAACCTTTTTTTTGCTGGAGCTCCAATGTATTATCAACCTGCTAATCTAACTAAACAACCGAAAGCAATTCAACCATAACTAGTCCTATCTATGCTCATGAAAAAGACTAATTCAACAACCTGTAATTCAAATTGCATGTGAAAATGAAAACTCAGAGTGCTGAAACGAAATGAAAACAACACTACAGCAGAGGGGATCTATGGCTCTCAGGTTGGGCCCTAACCTGAGAGCTACAGTCTCCTTAAGAAAACTCAGAACTAGATCAGAATCTGCCTTCTTTATTCATAATCTGATGTTATGCCAACACTGGCTTACAACAAGAACTAACACCGAGCTGTGCTCAAAAAATTACAATAGTAATGCGAAAGTTTCAACAACCTATCAAAGGCTACGGCCTCTATACTTATGCAAAAACGATCATCCAACAGGTCTCCTTGATTTTAGGAACTCGACTATCCAACTGAAGTTTAACTTGGTGATCCTGTAGAACAGTTATGACTGTGGTTCCTGTAGAACAGTTGGCTGCCTCTATGCTCGGTGCTCTATGATCGGTGGGGAGATTGGTTGGAGCTCGGAGCTATGGTGGGAATCACGAGGAAGGTCCCCAAGACTATGGACATCCTCTCCTAAAAACCAGTAGTGCCACCTCATTGTCTCCTTGTCTCCTTTTTCGTGTCTTTTCTCCCTTTAAATGCAAAAAACCTGAAAGCATCATGCATTAGTCACGTAGATAATATGTCTACCCTTCTTCCTACAAACAACATGAACAAACTAAGAAATGCATGCATAAGCAATAAAATATGAATGGTTTGAGCAAGTAGAATAGGCCAAAATGAGCCCAAATTGTACCAAAATTGGGGCTCATCATCTGGTACTTCATCTGAATTACCAGATCCACCTATCACGTCTAGTACTGAGCCTCAGGTTACTTCAACTATTTCTGGTACATATGTTACACAAGAAGTTACTCAACTATCTAAGGCCACCATAACAGAAACAAGTGAAAAAGTAACTAAAGTTGATCCACAACCTAAAGTTAATCAACTAGAAATTACTTCAGAACTTGAACCTGTTCAATTGGAATTTGATCCAGAACCTATAGCAGTTGAAACCGAAGACATTCCTGAACCTGAAGTTGTTCACGAACCTTCCTCTAAAATTGAAGTTCTTTTACCAAAACACCTAGAATTTGACCTTGAACATTCCAAAGTTGTTACTGAAATACCTCAGTCATCTATAGTTCCTGAAACTACATCTTTAACACCAAAAGTATTTTTCAGACCTGACGCTGAAATCCTTCCACCTGGATTAATTGTTGTAGAGGAAGAAGCTAAGGAAGATTCCAACCCTGGGACTCCACATCATTTTGGACCTGGTTTGTATCTTTATTCTGAATCTCTTCCTCATTCTGTTGCTACCTTTGAGATACCACTTGATTCATTAGGTCAACTTTTGGGTCAGTTAACTATGGCATAACAACTGAAAACATCCCAGACTATTTCATCTAATGCAGCTATAGTGGAATCCTTTGCTGGTACTTCTTCTATGTTTACTACCACACCTGAGTCACATTTATATGGACAACCACCCGTCCTGGCTAGTTACCAATCTATGTCTAGAATCCACTCACAACTTTCTTCTTTTCCATGTTCATCACCCATGTCGTCATTAGGAATTTTACCTGGTTCTTCTTATCAAGGACAACAGTTTGATTATGCTTACTAGTATCAAACTGGGAAATTCAGTGAACAAAGACCCATATATCCTCTTAACACTCGACTTCCATGATATGGTCAGTAATATGCCTATTAACCACATCCTTCCTATCAAGGAGGACAACCCTATGGTTATGTCCCGCCATATTGAGGTCAACCTGAAATTATAGTCTGTCAATGGCAACCAACTATGCCACCACAACCAAGGCTTGTGTATCCAGCACAACCTATGCAAACTGAGCCGATTATATCGACCCAACCTGTCGTAACTATGGAACCACATATACAAGATCAACTTGTTGTATCTCAACATGTGCAAGTTAGTTTCACTACCTCACAACCATAAGTTTTGAGTCAACAAACCCAAACTTCTCAAGCTATTATGCAACAACCGCTTGTTTCTGGGGTACAATTACCTCAGGTTAGTGTGCCATTATCTAGGGTGACGCATGTTGCTACAGGTTTAGTTTATTCTCAGCTTGGTCAAATTGGCGTTTGGGGGCAATATCAAACTTCACAACCGATACCCCAACAACCTTGGCAGCCACAGTATCCACAGTCTCCTTTTCAGAATGTCCAACCTTAGTATGGGCCTACTATCCAAGCTCAACCTGGACAAGGACAATATCAAGCGTATCAGGGCCTTATGTATCAAGCCCAACCCGGTTACAGACAAATGCAAGGCCAACCTAGTTTTAATCCATATATCGAATATGTCCCACTACCATATCAAGGATATTTTCCTTATGCGGGTATGTAAAGGCCTATGGCACAGGAAATTCCATCTTATCCCAGATATGCTCAACCTGATTTGAATCAGCAGTTGCCATTTGTGGCAACTTTAAAATTACCAAATTTAAACCGGCTTACCAATGATCCAATTTTGTATGCACCTTGGTGGCCGATAATTCCTCATAAGTTGCCATCCGATATTCCAAAGTTTAATGGAAATCCCGAAGAAGACCCATCAAATCACGTTATGACTTATCATTTATGGTGTTCTTTGAACTCCTTGAATGATGATTCGGTAAGACTTTATCTTTTGCAAAGAACGCTCACTAGTTCAGTTGCTAAGTGGTATATTGAATTGCCTAGAGCTTCTTTTAATAATTTCATGCATTTAGCCACTACCTTTTTGACCCACTTCCAATTACCCATCAAATATGAAACTGGAACGAAACTTTTGACCAACATTAAACAAACAACTTCTACTTACATATCAGATCATATTCATGAGTGGCGTTGTCATTGTCAAATGGTTAAAACCTATGTTCCTGATTAGCTTTTAGCCGAGTGGTTCATTAAGTCCTTATTTCCATCTATCACTGAGGATGTGGCTAAAGGTGGAGTTGTTACATAAGAGAAAGTGATTTCTCGTGCCCAATACTTGGATTTAATTTACACACAATCGACACGCTCTATGACAAAATTCCACATGCTCCATGCCTAAATCAATCCATTCCACCTCCATCATTGAATAGGGACTCTCATATCGGAGACGATGTGATCAGTTCCTTGAGCACACAAATGGAAAGTAGGCCATTTGGTCAATCACTTGCCATGAATCAAACTGTAAATGCATCTGAGTTTCCTACTTCCGAGATTAATGTCGTGTCATCTAACAAAGGTAAGAATCAAAAGAAACCAGGATGTAAGAAGAAAGGGAAAAATAAAAAGAAAACTAAAAACCCTCCTCAAGAGAAATCATCTGATTCCTCCAATCCGGGAAATAAACCTAGTTATCCATGTCTGATATGTAATGATGAGCATTTTACAAGAGATTGTCCTCACCGCTTGGAAGTTTCTAAGTTGTTAAGTACTTCTACCAAGTCCGCAGTGTTGACAGATCTGTTTCCAAAATCGGATACCAATATGGTTGCAACTGAAAATGCTTCCACATCCCAGGTATTAATGTTATCCATCACAAAACCTAAAGATGAGATTTTGGTTCAGACACGTAGTAAAGATTATGGTAATCTGCCAGCTTCATCAAATAATCAGGTTACTGATCAACCTGGTTCTTCGACATCAACCACATCGAAAAATATTCCACTACCCATTGCACCAGAGTTAACAATAAAGCCACCTAAGGGAGTTGTGCATAAATCAATGTTTAACCCTTGAGCTCGAGCTACTCAAAATTATAACATAGTAGAAGATCTTGCTTAGTCTCCTTCTGCTATGTCGATGCTTGAGGTATTACAAAATTGCCCCTCCCAGAAGCAGGCTTTACTTTCGACAATAGGTGCAATAGATACAGCAGATTCCAATCTTATGGTTTTTAATCACTTAGGATATACACCACAGTTACCAGTTCAATTAGCTTTTCTAATTCAGGTTAAAGCTCTCAACAAAAATATTCATCGAACGATCATAGATGAGGGATCCTCTACCTGTATTATGTCAATGAGCTACTGGAAAACACTGGGGTCACCTACATTGTCAAGATCACCAACCACATTGAAGGCTTTTGATGGAAGAACTTATACTTCATGTGGGATTTTGAATAGCATGCAAGTAGAACTAGGGGGCAAAACAGTAACTGTTGAGATTAAGGTGGTTGTTGGACCCCTTGATTACAACATTTTACTTGGTCGACCATGGGTTTATGCTATGGTTGCCATTGTTTCCACGTACTTTCGTACAATTGCATTTCCTCATAAAGGTGGAATAATAGTTATCGACCAAACCTCATTTTTTGCCTCTAGTTCTCAAGTTATGGGAAGCATTCCATTTGTTAATGAACCCCCGCTTTCACTTCAATCTATTGGTGTAGGTCTTTTCAAAGATCCCTCCTTAATGGGTACTTTCACACTTCCTCCACCATCTGGAACTTTGGAATTCATGAGAGTCGAGACATGTAATATGTTATCCTCTACTTCATCTGATTTAAAGAGGATCACCGATAGTATTGAAGACGAGAGTTTTACTGAGGTTATGTTGCTAAGTCCCATCGAACTCGCATATCAATCAATTTTTCTTACTTGTGCGGCATTCCCAGATCCACAATCGCCAATTGTATGGGTTGATCATTCACTTGAATACAGTACTTCTTCCGATCCTTTTGCTTGTATGTATTCTACAAATGAGGAAATCATCAAATCAATTATGATAGGAGAAGAACCTTGGGAAGATTATCATCGTTGTTCCCTCCTTCTAGATTCCAGTGAAGATTATTCAAATGAGCTAGTACACCCTTCAATTGTAAATTTCTTTTCGAATTCTGTTAGAATAGATTCAGAAGATTGTGAGCGTAATTTGTCTGACATAGAAGAAACCATTTCTATATACATTTCAACAAAGCCCAACATTGTAAAAAACATTCATGTCGGAAAATCTTGTTCTCCTTTTGAACTCAATATTTACCGTACTCTGTTTCGTGAATTTAGAGATGTATTTTCATGGTCTTACAACGAGATACCAGGCATTGATTCAAGCATTGTTGAACATCAAATCAAAATGTACCCTGATGTCAAACTAGTACGACAGTGGCTTTGACCTGTACATCCAAAGAAATCTTCTGCCATCAAGACAAAGGTTGAAAAAATTTTGCATGTTAGCTTCATTTACCTTGTACCTCTTATCGATTGGCTATCAAATATTGTTCCCGTGATGAAAAAACAAGGAACAATCCGAGTGTGTGTTGATTATTGGGATGTAAACAAAGCATGTCCAAAAGACAATTATCCTACATCCTTCATCGACTAGATTATTGACAAATGTGCCAGATGTGAAATATTTTCATTCATGGATGGATTTTTTGGTTACAATCAAATCAATATCCGCCCAGAGGATCAGTAAAAAACTGCATTTATTTGTCCCTGGGGCACATGCACGTATATAAAGTTACCATTTGGTTTGAAGAATGCAGGGGCTACATTTCAGAGGCCAATGAATTATGCCTTCCATGACATTAAGAACATGGTACAACCATATCTTGATGATTTGCCTACTCATTCACGAAAGTGGAATGATCACCTGCAACATCTTAGAGAAATATTCTTACAGTGTGTTGTTGGGAAAAGTATCTATTCAAAACGCCCCTATCCCACTCTAAGGTGTGACAGTGCCTTAGCAACAAACAAGGAAAACTACTTTCGTATTCTTCTTTATGAAATGTAAACGAAGAGGAAGGATGTAACTAACCTGTGTCTTTCGCTAGTTTGTTGATCCAATCGCTCTCCTCTTTGTTCGATTCCCGCTGCCTGCTCCCTTACTGGTCCAGCTTCACCAAGTTCCTTCAAGATCACAGAAGAGGAAAACTACACAAAAGACATAGATTTACATTCATAACTAGCTTAGGATCAGATTTAAGCTAAACATGCAAATATAACAAAGCATCATTGATACACAGCATGTAGGAGAAACTCAAATAGTTTTATTGATATGATAAGAAAGTCCAAGAGGAGATACAACCAAGTGAGTCCCGATCCAGCATCTACCTCCCAGCAAAGGAATCCCTTCCTCACCTCCAACAAAGCATAAATCACCCGATGCACTAATCTCAATCTCAAACCAACAACAATTCTCTGCAAAGTACAAAATTCCAGCCTCTGGATCTCTGGGATGAGGGATCCATATATAGATGTAAGTAGAGAGGATGAGTCAGCTTATGTTTTGACTTGTGGCTTCTCTCTGCCAGTTCTTGCTTCCACTTGGAGGCTGAGAGCCTCTTACTCATCCTTGGTCGAACTCAGTGAGGCAAGTGTCATTGAGGAAGATTCTAGAAGCTTCCATTGTCTGTACACCTCGCGGAATGACACTGTCATTTGGCATTTCTCACTCAGCGCACCCTAGTAGTGCATTTAGGTGCGTTGCAACGCACCTAGCTAGTGTACTGGGGTGCTTTGCAACGCAAGCAGCTAGTGGAGACTTGAATTGATCCTGATTTGGCTGATTCTGAGTAGTTTTTGGTGGAGAACTTCTTGGAGAAGCTGTCATTGGTTGACCTTGTTCCTTTACGGGCAGGAACAACACTTTTAGGGACTTTGGATCCCTTGGATTATGGACATTTCATGCTCAAAGCTGTAAGGCACAAAAATGTCTATAATAGTTGCCCCCTAAAGTATGAGGCCGTTTATCAGGTGAAATGCTTTATTAGGAGGATCCGAAGTTCTTTCAATGCTGGGAGGAGACCTGTAATAAGATACAATACAATACATTATTTTCATACTGTTTTCATGATCTAGCTGAGGCGGGCATTCCCATGCTCAGCTTTATAAATTCATTTTTATGTACATAGGACAGACAATCGTCTGATGGTAGACTAATGATTCTGATGAAGTCATCATCCTTGTGGTAGGATGATTATCTGTGCTGCAATGCTGTACATATCAATGTCTTTATTTTTCCTGAATATATATCGCAACCCGGATGGATGAAACTAGATCCGGGGTCTTCAATCTCGTCCGATCTTCACTCTAAGTACAAGTCAATCCATGTGAGAAATGTTCTGAAGTCGAACATGGAAAGACATCGCTTGATTACCAGTCAATGATGTAAAATGTTAACAAGCGCAAGAGGAATCACCGATAATGATAATGACCCTCAAGGTTCTGCAGTACAATTCACGTGGTGTGAATAAAGGACTTGGAGTCGAACACCACGCAAAATCTTTCGGTCGAAGGTCATTGATGTATACCTGTCGCCGGAAGTGAGAAACTTGCCATTGAGGCATGCAAGCTTCAAAGTATTGAAGGGGGTGTTCCTAGATCAACTTCTTGGATAATGAGCTGATGTCGACAAGAAGCGATCCGTCAAAGGAGGGCCTTAATGTATCCCACATCAGTGACACGGAACGGAGCAAATGATTTTGATGGAGGTGAAAATGATTTGATGATATATGGTTCAGGGTGGCGGTCATGGAAGAATGAAGTATAATGTATGGTAGTGGATGGGACACGGGTGACTTCTCTGGATGACTTCTCTTGAACATATCGGTGACACTTATATGATGGATTGGTAGTATTTACCCCAAAGGTGGATGGTATGGCGAGACCATGGTGATGTGACCGGTGAATGAAACAACCCAACCCGACTCAGGCACGGAGTGGAAGTGTCATGTTCAAGAGCGACTTGCTACCAATAAAGGTTCTTTGAGTTTCTTCCCAATTTTTCCCCAGTCATTGCTGACGAGTACCTCTTTATTTTTGTCAAGCTTGAGGAGGATAACATATGCTTGTTCTATAATTTTCCCTTCGGGCAAACCCATCGCTATGTTTTAATGAGCCTAGCAATAGTGAAACTCGTTCTCGTCTGAAGACAAGTTTGTCGCTATTAATGTTTTTAATGAGTTTAACGACAAAGATAACTCAGTCCTTTTCCTTTTAGGGAGTCTGAAAAGGAATGTAAAGGTAACTCCGGAAGTCCTTTTTTGTCATCTAATCCCTTAAGTCTGAAAAAGTATAAAACAATACAGAAGGGATGAATTTTTGATAGTTTTAACGAGCCGAACAAAACAAGTGCTCGATCCTTTTGTGCAATAATCCCTCAGGTCCAAAAAGATTAAAATCTAGAGGAGGGATAGAACTTCCGGTCACTTTAACGAGATGGAAGGCCAAAACTCGGCAATCTTTTCATATTTTACGAGTCAGATGAAAAGAGCTTAAAGAAGACTTGTCTTTTGAGGAACGAGTGATAAAACGGGTAGCAGCTGATTCCAAGTAAGGGTTGGAATTTTCCAAGCATGGCAGTGTCACAAGGATGGCTAGTGAAATCACTCTTCGCAACTGTTCCTCAAAATGGGTAAACAATCAAATGGAGGTGAATGATCGGCCAATGGAAAAGTGGAGGTGACGGTGCAAACACGACCAAGGCTTTAATGGCTGATAATGGTACATTCACGATGGTTATTTACCGAAGGATAGTTCATTTTTTAACGAGCTTAAACGCGGGTTGAAACACTTGGTCAATCTTATGTTTATTTTTTAATGAGCATGAACTATGTGCTAAAACTACTCGATCTTATGTTTATTTTTTAACGAGCATGAACTATGTGCTAAAACTGCTCGATTAATCCAGTCATATGATAAGAATGTCTCACTGAAGATGCCATTTTTTATGGAGCTTGCACCTTACAAAGCTTTGCCCCAGAATCCTTTCTTTATGCAAGTTTGGAAACGACTAATCCTACGAGTTTAAAGGGTTAGAGATCCTAAAAATTTAAAAAATAAATAGCCGCCCCTTGCTTGCACTCCAAAAGGTTTGCATGCCCCCAGGTATAAAGTACGATTTCAAGGTTACCCCTCAATTTGTAGATAAAACATTTGTTCTATCAGGAAAGGCCTACCTCTTTCAGGTTACCAAAGATTGTCTCATTTGCGCAGCAAACAAAACACTTCTTCGGCGATGTCTACCGAGATAAAAAAAGGTGAATGACGACGCCCGCCGATTCACATAACTTTGACAACAGAATATTATTCTAGAATAACCCCTCTTCCAATCATGGACGGGGTACAGACTAGTCATATTCTCCCACGGAAACCTACTCTATACTCGAAGTTTTCCTGCCGAAGCAGACCAGGACGCATGCCCCCAGGGTTCCAGTCATATCCCTCTGAATTACTCGCGCTCATCGGGAGGACAGACCGTGGGTTGAGACATTTCTTGCGTGAGACCATTTAGGGATGGTATATGACTATTTGCGATGCGTGATCCGGGAAATGAAAGTTGGTCCACGAGCTTGACCACTCTTCCTTCATGCGGAAAACACATTACTCTAAAGAGTGAGGAGATGATGGCTCCCATGCAATATATATAGTCTCGTCCAAGGAGTAGGTTATAATCCAAGGGTCCTTGAATGACCATCACGTTCATTTGAACGGTCTTCCCTTTCAATGTTATAGGCACATTTGGGAGGATCCCTAAAGGTCGACTGGTTCCTTTATCAAAGCCTATCAGATTTCTCATCTCAGGCAAAAGCGACGGCGAACCAAGCGCTTTCCAAGTAATAGAGGAAAGGATACTCATAGATGCTCCCTCATCAATGATGGTGCCAGCCATGACCATTTTTTATATTTGAACGATAATTTGGAATGGTATGCTTGCTGGCAAACGGGGTCTACCTAGTTGGTTCCAGTCGAAGGATACAACTAGGTTGCTTGGTGGTGGGACCGAGTAGACGGCCGGGTATGGCTCTGATGAACTTCCTTCCTGCGATAAAGGAATGGGTGGATTGCCCCCATGTTCGTCGGAGTCTGTGTTGATGAAGAGAATTTGGATGGTGTCATCCTTATCCTCTTCAGTGACTGTATCATTCGAAGACAATTCCTCTGAAGGCAAAACCGGGTCGACTGCCGCCTCGACCTTTTGACTTTCGTCTAGTGTGGATTCAGTTGGTTTATCTTCAATGATAGATGCTTCAGCTGACCACTTGAGTGGGCCAGCTAGATTCTCAACTAACGAAGGACTCAGCAAGAGTTTTTTATATCCAGGAGGAAGTCGTAACAGTGAAACCGGACGATCATCCAAAACTCTTTTAGCTTCGTCTAAGAAGGGACAACGGTGGAGGGCATGGTTGCCTTCGCACAGTATACAGGGAGGTCTAGCCCTCCCTTTTTGTCCTGGGACTTCACTTTCGCTAGTTGACGATGTGCTTTCAACATGGCTATCAGAGGTTGACGACACCAGATTGTGCAAACGGGGAGACCAATCCCTTAGTATACGAGGGATGCAAGGACAATCTCTGTGAAAGTGGTCTCCCTTGCAAATGACACATGGCGATTTAGGCCTGGTCAGTGCTGTGTGTGGATTTTCTTTAGACGACACTTGTTTTCCCTTATTTGCCTTTGGCTCCTTCTTCTTTTTCTCTTTCTTCTTCTTTTCCTTCTTCTCCTTAGGAACTTGGTTTTTAGCTTTACCAGTCCCGTCAAGCGAAGAGGAAGGAAGAGAGGAAGAATTAGAGGAAGTAGAAGGTTGGTTGGAAACTTTGGATTTGTCTAACTGCTGATTCTACTGTTCAGGAATAGTGGTGTTCTGAACGACATTGGTTGAGAAGAGCCATACTGGCAAGCCAATTGTCAGTCCTGGAAGCGACAATGTGGCCATATGGGGAGCACCAACATCCCCCCAAGAGGAGAAGGGACTAGGATTTCCACCAAGGGGAATTCCTTGGTTGGTAGGCTCCATTTTCTCAACCTAAAGATCAACACAAGAAAAATGGTATGAATATTCCGTTTAAAATAAATTTTAACGACGCTTGGACACAACTTGTTTTTTCAGTTTTTAAGAGTCGAGAAAAAACAAAAGATGACTCTAGTCTCCTTCGATTTTTAATGAGCCTGAAGTGACAAGTGCTCAGATGGACCTTTTCTGTTAAGGAGTGTGAAAAAGAACAAAAGGGACTACTCTGGAGATCTAGGTAGAGGGTGTGCCAAACCAATCGCAAAACCGCAGAATACGTTTTAGGGTACGGGTGGTCAATCTTCCCGAATGTTGTGTTCAGTGCATTGCGATTAGTAGGGCGGCCGACACGGCTTCCTATGGATAAAGGTTTTATGCCTATAGGGGTCTCCCAATATATACTCGACGGTACGTGGGAGCACAATCCGTACTGGCACTTATCGTCTCACAGTGGAGGAATCACCCAACCAACAGTGAGGACAACAGTTACCAGGCTTTACGACACCGGAACACGTCTCTAGCCTAGACCTCTATGTTGTGCGTTAAGTTCCAATGCGTTGTTAAGTTCATTCAATTTATTTTAGGTTGATCTTTCTTAGAAGTTTGCCTTTTTGGATCACCACGAGATGTAGATACAATTCCTAAATGCAGTCTAAAGATGATAAGCAAGCTTTTATCTCTTTTCAACAATGAAAATCCTAGCTAAAAGGGGAAAAGAAAGACACAATCTTTTCTGAAAGAGCAAAGAGCACACCATAAATGCACTTTTCCTAAATCAAGCCATACAAACTGTCAAAATGCAAATGCACATATGCATGTATTTGTTTTCACTTTCTTAATATTGATGCCTAAAAAGAAAGTTGTTGTACAAATTTGAATTCGGTTTCAAGCGAAAAACACAAACAAGCTTCTTTGCGAAATCAAAAAGGGTAGAGAAGATTACGACACTTTATGATTTTGAAGAAAACACTTGTTTCGACATTAGAAATTCACAAATTCAAACCAAAAGACAAAAGTAAAAGCGTAATCAACTGTCAACAGCAAACAAACTTACTCCTAAGATCAAAACGACACTTACGACAGGTCTAGATCTAAGGGCGACAGTATGACTAGTTTACTTTTGTAATGGGAAACTGTAAATGACGTAACAAATACACAAAAACAAAAACAGTTTATTTTATACAACTGAGGTGGAATTAAGGCAAAGAAAAGGGGTTTTCAGATAGGTACACACACTGATAATAGGCTGCAAAAATCAGAGATAAAACTGAACAAAATGAAGCAGAGAACCTCAGCTGCACAGGGCAAAGGCTGATCAGCGCACCTGTTGCATAGAGAAACTGAATTGCAGCGCAGGTAGCCCTCTCGGGACCTGCGTTGAAATGCAGAGTCTCTTCACAGAGCCTGCGCTGAAGCAGAAACAAGAATTTTCTCTGGGTTCTCGGTCACGGTTTGTAGTTTAATCTATGGTTTTTTGTCGGATAAAAGCCATCAGTAAGGTACAATTAGAGGGATGATTTAAAGGAGGACTAAGAGCTATCACAAAGGGTAGTTAGAGCATTTGTGGATCAGCTATTCAAATCATAAACAAATCCTAGTGAAAGGATTGAAGTAGCAGCTACTTTGTACTTGATAATGGCAAGTGCAGTTCGATTGCTACTTTTGTGTTTATGAAACAAGCAATAAGAGAAACACAAACAAACTAACTAGACACGATCCCCAGCAGAGTCGCCATTTTGTTGTTGGGAAAAGTATCTATTTAGAATTCCCCTATCCCACTCTAAGGTGTGACAGTGCCTTAGCAACAAACAAGGAAAACTACTTTCGTATTCTTCTTTATGAAATATAAATGAAGAGGAAGGATGTAACTAACCTGTGTCTTTCGCTAGTTTGTTGATCCAATCGCTCTCCTCTTTGTTCGCTTCCCGCTGCCTGCTCCATTACTGGTCTAGCTTCACCAAGTTCCTGCAAGATCATAGAAGAGGAAAACTACACAAAAGACATATATTTACATTCATAACTAGCTTAGGATCATATTTAAGCTAAACATGCAAATATAACAAAGCATCATTGATACACAGCATGTAGGAGAAACTCAAATAGTTTTATTGATATGATAAGAAAGTCCAAGAGGAGATACAACCAAGTGAGTCCCGATCCAGCATCTACCTCCCAGCAAAGGAATCCTTTCCTCACCTCTAACAAAGCATAAATCACCCAATGCACTAATCTCAATCTCAAACCAACAACAATTCTCTGCAAAGTACAAAATTCCAGCCTCTGGATCTCTGGGATGAGGGATCCATATATAGATGTAAGCAGAGAGGATGAGTCAACTTATGTTTTGACTTGTGGCTTCTCTCTATCAGTTCTTGCTTCCACTTGGAGGCTGAGAGCCTCTTACTCATCCTTGGTCGAACTCAGTGAGGCAAGTGTCATTGAGGAAGATTCTGGAAGCTTCCATTGTCTGTACACATCGCGGAATGACACTGCCATTTGGCATTTCTCGCTCAGCGCACCCTGGTAGTGCATTTAGGTGCGTTGCAACGCACCTAGATAGTGTACTGGGGTGCTTTGCAACGCAGGCAGCTAGTGGAGCACTTGAATTGATCCTGATTTGACTGATTCTGAGTAGTTTTTGGTGGAGAACTTCTGGGAGAAGCTGTCATTGGTTGACCTTGTTCCTTTAGGGGCAGGAACAACACCTTTAGGGACTTTGGATCCCTTGGATTATGGACATTTCAAGCTCAAAGTTGTAAGGCACAAAAATGTCTATAACACAGTGTCGTCACTACAAAATAAGACTCAATCCGCACAAGTGTGTGTTTTGTGTTGGCTCTGGTTAGCTGCTTGGATTCATGGTCTCAAAATATGGAATTCAACTCGATCCAACTAAGGTTCAAGTGATACTTGACTTGCCTCCACCTTCGAATTTATTAAAGTTACAGAAACTTCAAGGGAAGGTAAACTTTTTGAGGAGGTTCATTCCAAACTATGCTGAGTTCGCTAAAGGTTTTACTCGTTTGTTGAAGAAAGAGGTACCCTTGCATTGGGATCAGGTTGCGCAATATTCCTTTAGTTCTCTTAAATGTTCCTTACTTAGAGATCATTAATGTATCCCCCAAACTATCAACAAGACTATTACCTGTATCTCGTCGCTACAGATACAACCATCGGAATTGTTTTAGTCCAAGAAGAAGATGGAATAGAACATCCTGTATATTATTTGAGTCATAATCTTAATGATATAGAAAGAAAATATTCTTAAGTGGAAAAGTTAGCTTTGGTCGCCGTTCAAGCTATGCAGAGGTTTTGACACTATATTCTCCTATGTAAAACTACAATTATCTCTGATTGCAACCCTATGATATACATTTTGTCATGTCAATTGTTGGGGGGAAAATACTTGATGTGGATAGTTATATTGCAAGAATTTGATTTGGAATTTGTTAAGTCTAAGTCAAAGGAAATCTCTCGTATTTTCTGAACTACTTTATGATCTTCCCTCATCCTCCAACGATTCAACATCAGAAACATCAATCATGGATGAGTCTCTGTTTCTCATTACGTCAAGTGATCCATGGTATGGAGATATACTGATCTATCTCCAGACCTAAGCTTTCAAGCCCGATACCTCTCGCTCTCAACAACGACGTATTTGATACCAAGCCAAAAATTATATGATTATTGGTCACACACTTTATCGCCGTTGTATCGATACAGTTTTACGCAGGTGCCTCACTCATGAGGAGGCTGAGAAAGCTTTGAATGAATTTCATTCATGTGCTTGTGGTGGGCATTTTCCAGATATGCAACAGCATAGAGAATTCTCCATGCTGGTTACTTTTGGCCAACAATATTCAGAGATTGTATAATTACCGTCAGAAGTTGTCATGCACGTCAAATATTCGATCGGAAATCTAGACTACCACCTACACCTTTGCATCCAGTAGTTGTTGTTGGACCATTCACAAAATGGGGCATTGATTTCATGACATGTAACCCCACCTTGAACAAGGGGGCATGGGTATATTATAGTCGTTGTTGACTATTTTACCAAATGGGCCGAGGCGAAGCCTACATTAAACAACAGTGGTGAAACGGCTACATTGTTTTTCTTCAACCATGTGGTTGCCAGGTTTGGTGTACCACAGGCCATAGTTACAAATCATGGGTCACATTTTCACAATCACATGATGGTTGAGTTAGCTGCTAAGTTAGAACTTTCACATGATAGTTCTACTCCATATTATCCGCAAGCTAATGGACAAGTTGAGGCTATCAACAAGGTCCTTAAGTGCATGTTACAATGAATGATTGGAGTTCACAAACGAAATTGGAATTTAATCTTGTACTCGGCCTTGTGGGTATATCGAACCTTAGTGAGAAATGCTACCGGATTCACACCCTTTCAGCTAGTGTATGGTTTGGAAGTAGTCTTGCCGATTCAATGTGAAATTTCATCACTTAAACTCGCAATTGACCTGCTAACTGACACTTCTGAGGAAGAATCACATTTCTTGGAATTAATCAATCTAGATGAAACCCATCATGATGCCACATTGGCTAATGAAGTACACAAGAAACAGGTAAAGGTGCAATATGATCAAAATGTCAAGCCTTGATTCTTCTCAGAAGATGACCTGGTCTTGCTTTATGATCAGGAATCAGATAAAATTGGTGCAGGGAAATTCAAACCACTTTGGATGTGATCTTATATTGTTAAGCACATTTTGACGAGAGGTGACTATGAATTAGTAGATTATGACAGAATTCCATTGTCTAAGCCCATAAATGGGTTGTACTTAAAACATTACTATTCTTAATTAAGTATGGTAAAAATCATGTAAATATGCTTGGATTGCATGTGTGAGTGTGTTTCTTTTAGGGTTTCTATTTTGTTAAGTAATCCACTTCGAATTTGTTGCAAATGTCGAACTTTTCGAAAAAAATTGTTAGTTATGCCAACAGTGCTAGTCGTAGTATGCAGAACCTATTTTCTGCAACATGGGCCATTTTCCCTCTGAACATCGAGTTAATGAGTTTTAGAGGGATTTGTATTGGTTGATCAACAAACAATATCACTGAGTATAGCACGTTGATTGAACTTCTCTCTGATGCCATTTCACTTGGCATTCGCCAAATCATCATTAGGTTGGACTCATAGCTCATTGTGCTACAACTTACTGCCATTTATACTGTCGAAAACCTAGAAATTTATCGTATGTTCCTTAGAGTTCGTATTTTGGAAAGGTATTTTGAGTTTATTCAATATCAGCATATTTCCAGAAGTCTAAACACATTAACCAACTCTCTAGCAAATTATAACCAACTCTCTAGCAAATTATGTGTTAAATAGACATTTGCAACACATGTAAAGTAAAAAAAACTTCAATTAGCATCACCAGTTGAATAGGATTGCATCACTCAACCATAATAAAACCCTGAAAGTAAATTGTAAAAGTTTTTACAAACAGTTTGTGTCCAAGACAAAAATTGGTCATCTGACCCAAAAACTAAAATGTATGCAGAAAAGGTATCTTAGTAAACTAGTGGTGCTCATGATAGCAGGTCATTGCCTGTGCTATCATGCGCAAAAGTCTCATCCAATGACCTGGCACACCAATGGTGTGGTGTTGAAATTGCATAAGTAGCTCCTCAATCCGGATATCCGGAATACCTAGGGTTAAACCCTTTATGTGATCTTGCAATTCAGTCAGAGTCTCGACCAAATCCAATTCTCGGAGAATCGTTCTCCCTACAGGTCTCTGTTCTGGTGCAGTTACATCTTGTGGGTCTCCCATAGGTTGAACAGGTCTGATATTTGTATATATAAAAATTTGATTTTGTTTAGTCTTGGAGTTAATCAAAAACACAAAAAATGTAAAAGCTTTAAAAAATTAAAAACACTTGGTCAGACAATTTACCAATAGCACCCCACATTGCTCTAGCTGGTAGTGGTAAATCTAGTTGCCATGGAAATCCATTCGTGAATATGGATATTCTGCAAAGGTTATATCCTGTCAATTGAACCATTCAAAGAATGTAGGGGTAAATACAATCAAAGAGTGGGCACCATGCCTAGCCATTAGATCTGTCCACCTCTGCATCTGTGGGTTTCTTGGTCCAGATACAGCCAGTGAAATGAGTTGTGGCTGCAAGAGGGCTATTCTCTCCAAGGCAAAAGAAATCACAATTGATCCATAGATGAAATTTTTGATCTTTGATTTTTTTACCTTGGTTAGTTGCTCTTTCACAAATGAAAGGATAACCTTGCACCAGTTGAATACTTTTGGCTCTAAACATTCTAAGGCATACTGCATGTATGATTTGTTGGTTGAATGAAGCGCGGAACTGCAATCTAATCTGGAAATGGTAAAAAGGATCATCCTTAGCAGTAAATCACTAACATCCTTGATAAGTATCTTTCTATCTCTGCTAGGCTGGGTACCTTGCCTACAGAAATGTCGCACATAATCTTTCACCAGTCTACCTCCGTGGACAAGACCTGTTAGTGAAATGGGGGCACCCCACCTCAACAGACTAGTTAGAAAGTATATATCATTGATGGTAGAAGGGATTTCTTTGTCCCGAATGTGAAATGTCTGATCGATCAGATCCCATGATTGAACAAGAAACCGTAGAAGATCCATCTGCTGTCGCATGTTGGATAACTTAAAATACTTGAGTAATCCACAATTTCTTAGGGCCTCAACTATTCCTTGATTACTCAAGGCTATGATATCTTGCACTTAATGCTCTTGTTCTCTCCATATGATTACCATTTCAAATTCCTCATTTGAAAAAGAATCCCTAGGGACCTCAAAACCCTAAAATTTTCTTGACTAAAACAAGAGAGAAATGAAATGAAAGAGAATAGAGCTAGTTCCTACCTGGTCCAAACAACACAAGGAATGATCCCTTCAATTCTTCACAATCAAGTGGTTAAATTCGGGAAAAACTACTCCAGAGATCAGAAGGTAAAAATGAATGGTAAGAACCAGTTTTTATCTTTATTTTTTGCACATTAATTCGGTAAACATTAGTTTTCATTTATTTAATCCATGAACATGTATTGTTTAATCTTTTGATGGTATCTTGAATAGAATTAACAACTGACAAGTAGTTATGATGTGCTTATGTGTAAATTTAAGATCTTTGACCACAAAGCAAACATTTATCCCTTTTTCGAGATTTGTTAAAAACAAAAAAGGAACCCCCTTGGAGTTCTCTTTAAGCTCTTTTTAGACTCTCTAAACATGAAAATATTGTCAAGCATTTGTCATTTATAGCTCGTTAACGGATTAGAATCAATATCTACTCAGTGTAGTTTTACCCCTTTTTCGGGATGAGATAGATTAATTACAAAAAAGATACTTGTTGGTCAAAAATGATCAATAGGTTCTCTCTTGTATTGTTTTATGCTTTTTTGGACTTGAGAGACAAATTTACAAAAAATAACTTTTGGAGTTTCCTTTTAGTCCCTTTTCAGACTCTCTAAATGTGAAAAGGACCGAGTTATCTTTGTCGTTAAACTCGTTAAAAACATTAAATAGTGACAAACTTGTCCATCTAGACAAGACCGAGTTTCACCTTTGCTAGACTCGTTAAAACATCAAATAGCGATGGATTCACCCGAAGGGTGGAATTATACAACAAGAATATGTTATCCTCCTCAAACTTGATAAAAATAAAGAGGTATTGGTCAGAAATGACTGGGGAAAATGGGAAAATCCTAGAAAACTTTATGGCAGCAGGTCACTCTTGAACATGACACTTTCACCTCATCATGGTGACTATGTGGGTTGGGTCATTCAGCTTGATGGTTATCACACCGTTGGTCTATCATACCATCCATCGCTTTGTTTTGGGTCAATGCTACCAATTCACTTCAGTGTCATCGATATGTTCAAGAGAAGTCATTCAGTTCAAACCTTCATGCTTTACAATACAATAAACCTTCATTTTCATGCCTGACATTCCTGAACCTTGTGTCGTCAATCAATGTTTCATCTCCAAAATCATTTACCTCATTTCATGTTGTTGATGTGGGATACATCAAGGCCCTCCTGCGACGAGTCGCTTCTTGTCGACATCAGCACATCATCCAAGAAGTTGACTAAGAAACACACCTTCAGTACCTTGAGGCTTGTATACATCAATGGTAGGTTTCTCGCTTTTGGTGATAGGTTGACATCGATGGCCTTCGACCAAAAGACTTCATATGGTGTTCAACATCAAATATTTTATTCACACCTTGCAAAATGTATTTTAGTACCTTGAGGGACATTGTCATTATCAGTGATTCCTCTTGCGTCTGTTAACGACTTGCATCATTGGCTGGTAATCAGATGATGTCTCTCCATGTTCGACCTCAGATCATCTATTCACATGGTTAGACTTGTACTTGAGTGAAATATTGGACGATATTGAAGACCCCAGATCTAGTTTCATCCATCTGGGTTGCGATATATTTTTCAGGAGTACTATATCAAATGTACAAATGGCCTTACATTCATGGTCATCCATTCATGAGTCTATATATGTAGACGACTATATTTTTACATGTAATGAAAGTTTATAAGCTGAGCATGGGTATGCCTTCCCTCATCTAGTTTGTGAGAAAAAATCAAAGTATCATGATATATGTATTGTAACTGATGCAGGTCCCCTTCCGTTTCAATACCTTCTCTCCAAGTGGTAAAGCATCTCACTCGACATGTTTATTTTCGACTTCATGCTTTAGGGGGTAACTGTTACAGGTCAATTTCGGCACATTAACCCCAGCTTCCATATCCATATTATTAGGGTCCATCAATCCCTAATTCAATTGTTTTCATTCCCTAATGAGGTAAACCTACATCATGCTTTCCTCCCAAGAGTTTCCATGTCACCATTCATCCAAAAAATGCCCCTAAGGAGATCATCGTAGGTGGCCCTTTATCAGGCTGCATTGCAATGTAGGAATTGCATTGTTTGGGTGCACTGCAGTGCAGTTGGCCTTTGTTTCACCTGCGCTGAGCAAGATTTAATGAATTTTTGAAATGAATCCATTGGATTCCTCATCCAATGAATGCTTCTGGAAGTTTCCAGATGGATTTAGCTTGCTTTTAGATGAGGAAGATGATGAATGAACCTTAATCCATTATCCCTTCCTCCATGGAACCACTTTCCATTTTTGGGAAAGCATTCATGAGGGCCATTAATGGCTTAACCTCTTCCATTCAGCTATAAATTGACCATGCATTCAAAGGCTAGTCTAGGTTGGAACTTCTGGAGCTAAGGAAATGTTGTTTGAGTGAAATTTGTAAGATTATGGTGATGATGTCAAATTGTTGTTTTATGAGGAAAGAAGGCTTTGAAGCTGGAAGGATGACACTAAATCGAGCATGCATCTAGATGGGTTGTAATCTTTCCTTCTATTAATAAATAATTCTCAAATTTTTCCATTCATGTGTTTATATGATGTATATCGTATTCTGGATTCTATGATATGTTTAATTAATATATTGTCATTATTATATGCTTTGATGGGTTTTTGTCTCGGCTTGTGTGCAGGTATTTTCCAAGCGAGTTAAGTACAGAAAGGAGCGGTGAAATCGATCAAAGGAGAGAGGGATCGAGCAAAAGTTGCAGGTTGGTACCTTTGTTCTTCTGTCTCTTATCTGTTAATTATAGGGAAAGCAACGAATTACTTTATCTGTTGTTTCTAGGCTAGCTAATAGGTCTAGAGGGTTAGGCATTTGAAGAAACACTAAATTTGTCAAAACCAGTCACACCTGAACTACTGCTACCAGAGCCTAGGTGGATTGTTCCTGCGTGATGAGTCTGAGTTTATTTGGACTTTCTGCCTACAAAAGAAGCCCAATATGAGTTCTAGTTTTATATTTGTTAGTGTTTCGTTGGCCCCTAGTGGGCTTCAAACCCCTACCTCTTTTAGGCATTCATTTCAAAAAAACGACAAACGAAATTCAAAAAGTAAAAGCTACAAGTTTTAGAAATAAATCGGCACCTATGAACTCCTTCAAACAATAGAAGCACACTTCGGAAAAAGATAATAGCAGACTTAGCCCTATTGCAATAAATGGAATATTCTTACCAATTCAAATCACGTCCCCAATAATCGCACCAAAATGTTGGGTGCAGGAATTGCGCTTGAGCAAACTCCTCAATACTTAATTGTCAAATCGAGGGTTTCGTAAACTTAGAGATGAAGAATAGGAAATGCCAGAAATGGTATGAACTTTCCCTATTTCTAATCATACCTTTTGAAGAGAATGTTTTGTAGAATCAGATAGAAAACAATTGGAAAGGAAATTTACACTAAGGCAAATCTAGTGTTGGAATGTAAAAGACAATTTGCAAGTAAATCAAGTAAAGAAATTCCACACAGCAAAAACAATCTTAAATTCTGAATAAAACACTATGTTAATCTCTAGATGGATGATAATCAATCCAATAAGTTCACCCTTGTAGAGTTCTTCCTTTCTTCTGATACTTCTCCCACACAAAAAAACCTATCCTTGCACAGTTGCAATCTTGTTTGCACTAGTGCAGGTACAATATTTTTGTGTAAGAGTATATTTAATCTTCCTTACTAAATACTTATGTATGAATGAAGGTTCTCTAAGCATCAGGGCTTGGAGCACTCTATTTTAGTGTCAAGAGACTTGCTCTTGCCCCAAGCCGGTTCCCTTTACTCAGTTTCTGGTTTACTTTCGAAAGATGAAAATATATGCTGAAAAGGAATTGCAACTGTAATGAAATTCTGAATTAATTAGCTATGAGAAAGAAAATACTTCAACTCATTAAGCTTCATAAGGGAAATAAACTTCATGAGCTAAAACACTTATAAAAGAATCAATCAATAGCCTAAGTACTTTGCATGTGTCAACCAAGTTTGGTACTTCACCCACAATAATGATATTCTATGCAAGTATAATTTGGTAGTTAATATAACTGCTTCTAGATCTTTTTAGAGATGAAATTTTAATACCAAAACCAGTTACTTGATTTATTGATTCATTAACTTGTGAAATAATGGGAAATAAAATGCAAGTGAGTGATTTAATGTTTTCTGCAACAAATAACTGAGTGTGGTGCAAGAAACAACACGCACTGGTGAAGGAAAGAGTTCCTCGCATGATCTTCTTTGAAAATGAATTAAAACAGAAAGCAAGAATAAAGTAAATGCGTAAAAGGTATCTTATAATCAGAAATGAACACAAATACTTTACAAACTATGGATCTGTTCCCCACATATGCTACAGAAGATAATTTAATTTAGAACTCAAAGATTAATGATTAAACTATTTAATCACACAGCTGCTACAAAATAAACACACCGTCTTCCCAAATCACAAAAGCGAGAGGGATCAATGAGCTGGGTTGGTCGAGCCCTGGCAAACCAGCTCGTTCCCCTTCTAAGGAACACAAGAGATCAACACTTCAAATAACACATCAAAGATGAAATTACACGTTGTGTGTGCAAACCATAATGATCCTCTTGTATTTACTTGATTCGGAAAATTACATTACGAAGTAGTCCAGTCCTAGAATGAGGCGATAACCAAATTAAATAAAACCAAAATAATAATCAATGGTTCGCTCCCCTTTCTATCTACTATTTACATCATATATATCCTTTGGAACTGAATCGTTTACACTAATTACAGATAATTGTCGTTCAGGACTCTCAGTCGAACAAACTTAGAAACCGAATTACAAACTTGGCCAATGGTTATAACAACATGAGTTCATTGGCCCATGATCTATCTTTGGAGAAAAATCACTGGATGCGCGTCACCTACTTTAGTTTATTAGCAGTTAAACTTAGAGTGGAAGATTGAGATTTGTCCGCGTGGAAGGTAGTTCTCGGAATCTCGGACAGTGGTGGTGCAAGAATCTTCCCGCACTAGTCAACTCATACATTATTAACGCTACGTTCCATGATTACTTCTAGGAAATCAATATGAATTGCAAAAATATGTATATAACATGAAATATACTAAAAAGATTAATAAAGTGTTGTAGCAAATCTTAATGTAAACTATGAGCATGTGCAGGAAAAGGTTAACCATCTTGTACTAGTGCAGGAAAGAAGGGTCTTGTATTAAGGTAAAACAAAGGTTGATATTGATGGAAATGGGGTAGAAAATAGGGAAATTTAGGATACCAACAACATCTACATGTGCTACCCAGAACTACAGTATTGTAGAAGATTTAGCACAAGCACCATCAGCTAGGTCGGCGCTCGAAGTATTAAACACCTGTCCAGCAAAAAGGAAAGCTCTGCTTTCGACAATTGGTGGTATCAACCCTCAGGATTCCATGCTTGCAATTTTTGACATGGACAAATGTAAACCCCCCTTGCACACTAGATTTCATTTCAAGTGCAAATATTTTCGAAAGGACGAGGGATACATAGAACTGTCATTGATGAAGGTGCTTCAACCTGCGTCATATCGGCTTCATGTTGGCTCACCTTGGGTTATCCAACCCTCTCTCCATCGTCAAATTCCCTTGAGGCATTCGATGGCCATAAATCCATCCCAAAAGGTTACCTTGCCAACTACCCTATCACTCTGAGTGGGAAAATGTAACCGTGGACATTGAAGTCATAGATTGTAAACTCGACTATAATCTATTTTTGGGCCCCAGTTGGATTTATGCCATGAATGCCATTATGTATTTTTTCTTCCACCTCATCCTCTTTCCATTGGTTGGGAGAATTGTCATGGTGGACCAACTGTCCTTTTGCACCCTAGATTACTCCCCGTTTCCTAGTAGCACTGTACCTTTAGTGGATGGCATAGTTGACTCTCATGTTAGTATCGGTACCGGTCTATTTAAGGGCTCTTTCTTGATGGGTTGTTTTCCTCTCTCGCCACCCACAGTTCCACAGAAAGTATCTATTGTTTCATCCATTCCTCATGAACCAACCGATCCTTGGATCCTCCAGGCCCCTTCAGACATTGACACTTACAAAAAACAAATGTTGTTGTCAGCAGATGAATTGGCCTACCAAACCATTCAATCTACATCTGAATCTCTTGTCACTTTGGTCACGACCAACGGTACTACCTCCCCTACCATAAATTTCCTTCTTACAATCTCCTCAATCAAGTCCTATTTTCAGACAAAGCTATTACATAGATCATGTGTCTTGAAGAGCGACCTTGAGAGGAATCTCACCATCGTGTTTCGATATATGATTTGGACATGATGCCCATTCAAATCTAGTCATTTGATGCACCTGAAATCATTCCCTCGCCTTATATGACTATCCAAACTTTGCATTTGGAAGGGAACATGGGAAATATTTCAAATACATTGTTCATCGATATTTCAATCAAGACAGGAATCATGGAAAACATCCAGATTGGAGCCAATCGCAATCCCAAGGAAGTTGTGAGCTTCACCTACCCTTTTAAGGACTTCCACGATGTTTTCCCTTGGTCTTATAAGGAAATGCATGGCACAAACCCTTCTATGGTCAAGCATGAGATCAAGAAGAATCGAGCATTCTTTTTATGGTATTTTTCTTGCTCGTTAATCTGAAAAAACCTTGAGTCTCCTTGTTATAGATCTGATCTGAAAATAGAAATAAACCCAAGAATAACAAGATCTGAATATAGATAGAATTGATTCTTTATTTATATCAAACCCTTAAGGTAGGGCAACACCATACATTCACTCCTTAAGGAAGGAGAACACTCCACAAGCCATATGCCTATTCATACAATAATCCTTAACATCTCTCAATGGGGAGTCTCTAGCCTCTATATAGGCCTCATACATACAATACGATGGGTCATTACCATGGTTCCCTCGATGCCATCTATCTAATACCATGGGATTATTACATTATTGCTAACTACTTGTGGTCCCTTACATGATACGGCTTAACCACCTTATTTATTACTATGTCCCATCCCATTATTACATTATTCCCTTGGGTACCTCCCTTTGTACCCCATATTATCCCCCCTAGGTATACTACATTCCACCCCCCTTAACATGTTTCGTCCCTGAAACATGGGAAGAACACAAATAATAAGATCTACTCAAAAGAGTAATCCACTGGTACCATGCATGTGCATCTAGCCATCCCAAATAAATGTGAGCTCTCGATCTAGCTGGTGCCTCACTCACTTGAGATGGAGGTTGACCCTAGTGGCTCTTCTTTGTTGATGCGTAGTAGGTGGATCGTCGCCCCTCTCTATCTGTCATGTAGGAGTTGTTGTCCCTGTGGTTAATTCTTTGCCATCTTGTTGGTTTTTTTCTTGCATGGTGATGTGGGTGGTGATATGCTGAAGTGTTAACCAACGATGTTTCTTTAATTCACCACTTAATGGAGCCTGATTAGTATCTGGTACATGTTGTGGTGTCTGTTGTTGTTTCTTATCTTCCAATATTACTTCAACCACTGAGTCCTCATCTGATGTATCATTACCTGTACTATTTTTTGTTTCAACCTCTTGGATTCGTCCATCAAGGGCTCATCATATGACGTGTCAGTCCCTGGAACATCTTCTGCTTCAGCCTCCTTAGACTCTACCTATTTATTGATGGAAATATCTTGTAATGTAATTTTCTTCTTTTTATACCAGAGCTTCAGGAATTTCTTCTGCACATTAATATTGATAGTACCCAGCAATTCCATCCAACGGTATCCCAAAACAACATCCACATTAGCCATATCTGAAACATACAAATCAGAATACAATACATAATTTTCCATAGAAATCTTCAAATCTTTATAAACTTGCACCTCCTCATTATTAACCTGTGTGTGCTCCATTTGTTTTGCTGGGACCTACAATTTTTTTGCCAAATTGACATTTATAAGATTCTGCTTGCAACTAGGATTTATAGACACAATGATCTTCTCCTTCTGAAGCAATCAATGAACATGCAATAATGAGATACCAGTAGGAAATAACCCCACATGTTTCTCATTATCTTGTTTTCTAGCATGAGACCATCTGTCCAAAATTAATTTTTCAAATTATTCATCTGAAAAGTTGTACAACTTCTTTTTGTTCTGTAATTCCCACCATGTGGCCACCTCATCTGAAAAATGAGCCACTACCGCAAATCTCCAATGTTGTGCCAATACTGACTTTTTTTCTTTTATGTATTCTTCAATAGTAGGACCATTATATTTTCCTGTAAAATATAGAATCGCCATGAAGAGGGTTTGGGGAAAATTCACTTGGCGAAAATTTTGAATTTTCACAATTTCGTCAATATTTCTCATAATCCCTATTATGACCTATTTTCAGAAATGGAACAACCATTCTGCATCTTCCCATGTGGTAGAAATCTCGATCTAGGCACTGGAAGTTTAGATCCACACTGCAGTTGTTCCGCCGTCACAAAACAATTCTAAACAAAGAGCTGATTTTAAATCAGCGATATCTCCCTCATCCAAACTCCGATTCAACTGATTTTTTTTTTGAAATTGGGTATTTTTTCAAAAACAATCCAGATCTACAATTAGATTTTGCATATTTTGCACCAGAACGTACAGATCTTCACTGCAAACTCGCTGCCCCGAAAAAATGTCTCCAACCCAACTGATTTTTAAATCAGCAATATCTCCCTCATATAGACTCCGATTAGGCAGAATGTTTTTTTGAACTTGGGTATTTTTTCACAAAAAATCTAGATCTACAATTATATTTTGTAGATTTTGAACCAAAATGTACATATCTTCTCTGCAAACTCGTCGCCCCTAAAAGTTCCTACAAAAATAAAAAAATAAAATATTCTCCACTTTGCCCAAGAAAGTGCTCTGATACCACTATTATAGATCTAACCTAAAAATAGAAATAAATCCAAGAATACCAAGATCTGAATATAGATAGAATTTCTTCTTTATTGATATCAAACCCTTAAGGTAGAGAAACACCATACATTAACTCCTTAAGGAAGGAGAACACTCCACAAGCCATATGCCTGTTCATACAATAATCCTTGACATCTCTCAATGGTGAGTCTCTAGCCTCTATATAGGCCTCATACATACAATAACATGGGTCATTACCATGGTTCCTTCAATGCCATCTATCTAATACCGTGGGCTTATTACATTATTATTGACTACTTGCGGTCCCTTATATGATACAGGTTAACCACCTTATTTATTACTATGGCCCATCCCATTATTACAATATTCTCTTGGGTACCTCCCTTTGTACCCCATATTATCCCCCTAGGTATACTACACTCCTTCTTTGGGCTCATCATACTACTACAAAGAAGATATGAGAATGTTATTTTTTGGGACTTCTTTTTTGCTCTTGAATTGAAAAATCCCCAAGTTTTTCAGCGTCGAGCTCGTTAAACACGTATGACGACAATCCGAGCAACTCTTTTTCTTTTTTTTTTCAAGCTCACTAAATGGAAAACAATCTATTGAACATTCTTTTTTGGGACTTTTTCTCGCTCATGAAATCGAAAAACCACGAGTTCCTTCTTCAGGCTCGTTAAGAACTTATGAAGAAGCTTCGAGAATTATTTTTAGGAATTTTTCTTGCTCGTTAAATCAAAAAAACCCTGAGTTTTCATCATTAGGCTTGTTAAAAATCTATGATGACAATATGAGTGCTTTCTTTTTTTGGACTATTTCTTGCTTTTAAATATTAAAATTCCCAAGTTTTTCCCTTCTTTGAGCTTGTTAGATCTACGAAGTATGAATGAGAAGTTCTTTTACCTCTTTTTCCTCTCTCACTAAACTGAAAAAGATACCTCGAGTTTTCTTCATTTGACTCATTAAAATTTGATGAAGATATATTGAGTTTGTCGTTGCATGACACATTAAAGTTTCATGATGAATATCAAGTTTACTCTGTCTCCTCGTACTCGTAAAAAAATGAGGCAAACATCTATTGAGCATAGGTTTCTCTTTATCCGGACTCAATATATTAACTTACGTGAAAGGAACCTTTTCGGGTATACTATTAAACCTTTTTTGCACCCGGTTAACAACTATGACAAAGGGACCACTCTAGAGTCATTCTTTACAATATTTTCAGACTCTAGAAATATGAAAAGACCACCGCATTTTCCCATATGGACTCATTAAATTAGGTTAATGAGGAATGGAGTTTCTCTTTATGATCATTTCAGACTCTTGAAACATGAAAAGACCACTCAGTTTGCCTGTCTGGACTCATTAAACTAATCAGATAGGGCACATAGTCGCTCTTTTTAGATCCTTTTCAAACTCTTAAAACATGAAAATATCAATGAGTTTACCCGTCTAGACTCACTAAACTAATCAGATGGGAAAATTGGACAATACAATTTCTTTGTGTTTTGTATTGTGAAAAGAGTTTTTTGGCAGCAGTTGCTCCCTTAAACATGGCACTTCCTCAAATAAACCTTCCTTATGACAACCTCTCAATATGAATCTTACTGTCCAAAACCTTTATCTTTCTTTTCCTCCATCAAACCATTAAGCATATCCTATCATCATGCCCTCTGTCGCTTTGACCCAATGCTCAAAAGATTCCTCAAAAAACAATAATTCTTGTCCCATTTTGTGTCGACTGATGTAGGACACATTATTGCCTACATTTCAACAGGTCTCTTTCTATCGAATTCAAAACTCTATGTAGGAAGAAGACCCAGAAACACTTCATTGCCTTGGTACATGCAAACATCAGTGGCAGGTCACCTTGTCTTTGGTTAGGTATTTTCATTATTGGCTCCTGGTTAAACAATTCTACGAGTGTTCGACAACAAAAACATTATTCACACTCTCTAGATTGTACTGTGCATCTTGGAGATCATCATCATTATCGGTGGCCATCCTCGCATCTGTTAATGGTCTCCATTATTGACTGGTAATCAGATGATTTCATGCATGTTCGACCTCAACGCCTATATTCACATGTATCGATCTATGATGTTGCGGTGAAGTGGAAATCAAGACCTTGGGTAGAGGCTTGCATCACTCAGCCTTGTTTCCTCTCCCAAGTTGTGTTTATTTCTTTTTGGAGACATCTCATCATAATGATCCTATTATGACATGGGTTCTGCATTGTGCTTCTCGGTGGCCAGCATCGTCATATCTCTTTATTGAGAAAATCACTCTGACATAGGTATGGAGAGTAGGAATGTCTACCTCAGGACATGATTTTAGTTGTTTTATATATGCGTTGTATCAGGTTTCTCATGCCGCTTGAACCTCTGATCCTCTCTCACTTTTTTCCTACAAAGAGGACAGTTAAATATAAATTATTTCGGCCATCGTTGCAGCCTTTGATCTCACACTTTAGGGAGCATTTTTTATATAGGAAAATGACCTCCTCACAAACTTAGAGGAGAAATACATTATGGTTGGACTGACCGAGTTCACAGGCCCAATTGTCAAGCTAAGGTTGTCTAAACACTAGAAACCCACTTTATAGAGCTTCGTAGCAAGGCTAAGGGTGTATTAGTGCCTAGAGTAACTCTATTTGTTACCTTGGGAAGAGAGTTAGTTAAACTTAATGAGTTTCTATGGGTCAACGAAATAAGTTGACCAAGAAATATCCCAAGATTCTCTCCTATGTTAGCTCACAAAAACAGGGAAAGATCAGAACTCAACCTGTTTGGAGAAATTACTAATTCCTAATGGAGTATACAAACGGAAAAGAGCACAAAGGCATGTAAACATCATTGCTTTTGCCTAATGGAACTCATGAAGGACTTGGCAAACCTATCCTCACATGCTATATATGCAAGGCTAGGGCCATTGTGAAAGATGTCAAAACATTTGAAATGATTTCCTATTTAACTGTCGAGCAAAGTCTCAGACTAAGACATCAGAAGAGGTTAAGAAGGGAGAGAGAGAGAGGAGCTAGAGGGGTAAGGGAAGGCTGAAACAACCGATGGTTGTAGTAACTCTTTCTACATCAATATAAAAATGCAATTGTGTTGTCAACTCCATGATGTTGGTAGTATAACTTGTTTATATGTTTACACAACATTTTTATCATGAGTGGCTTAGATATATGCAACTAGATATCTTTATATGTTCATGCATTGTTTATCAAGGTTTTATGCTATGATATTACGCTTGTCTTTTCTATGTGCAGGTTTTGATCTGTAGCTGGCTCAGGGGTCTCCCACCTAGCTACATTGTGCTCTCCAGCAACACCACACTAAGACTTGAGGTAATAAGTCCTTCTCGCTTTGATATTAATTTGTTAAACATAGATATGGATACATATTTTTGATAGTTGTAGTTAATCTGGCTATCTTCCAAGGATCCCCAGAAGATCCTTGAAGGTTTCTACATCACCAAACACCCATGCATTAATCCCTATAGCAGTGGGCCTTGACATTCCCCTTTGTGACTATTCACTTATCCTCATGACTCTTAATTTACTCTATGGTTGTTACATCCAACTATTGACACTTGAACTTTCACTTGACAAGACATTACATACAACCTTCACATGTACCCATGTGAGACAAAATAGGCTTGAGTAAGCCATGCAAGACATTACTATGACTCAAAAAACTGTGGGAAGACCAAGTCTTCGACATCCTCACGATGGTCAACAATGGTGAACTGATGCCAAGCTTAGTAGTCCACAATGGTGTCTGTGTACTCTATGGTGACATCTTTGTGGAAATGAACTCTTGCCTCCATAGAATCCGAGTACACTACTCGAGCTCCTCTATCCAACTCATTTGATAACATGTGCATCATTGTCTTGAGTGCAGCTAAACCAGTGACATACTGATGCATGGTGTCTGCACTGATCACCAAGACTACACTGGTGGCTATGCACATAAAATCTTCAAATTACGAGTCAAGCTCTAGTTGGACCTGTGCCTTTGTCTTTGCCTAGGTGAGTCTCCCAATATATTGGCTCATGTGTGAGCACATAACGACATCCATCCTGCTAAATAACCATGCATGGGAATACTGTAGACTAGTGATGAGCTGCGGGAGGTCTTCATAGTTCCCGATCTATCTCTGGATACGTGTCTTCAGCTCGACTACTCTAGGCTTCATCATCTTGGGCAAGTGTAACGGGGATCCCTTGTAACTCGTTGTCCATGTTTGCATGTAGTCAACAATAGTATGCACATTTGACAAGATACATGCTCTCCTAGCACATCATTGTTGCCAACTGTTGAGATGGACAACAACTTTATGCACAGTGCAAAACTTGGAATACAACGTCTGCATGATTGACTCAAGGGACAATAATTCATCCAATATTACCTTCTTCAACTCTGTTTGGGAAGATGTTGTAACCAATTCTCCTCGTTTCTTGGTTGTCTGTAACTCCTTAACCATTCACTCGTTCTTTGCTATCATGAAGTGAACACTCTATCTAGTGGCTTCAGCATATGCTTTGGTAGCATCGACCAATGTTGCAAGATGTTTGCGCACGTCAGACATGATCACTCATTCCTCACACTATGCAGGAGATGTGTTTTCATATGGAATAGACAATTTGTGAGATTTCACAACTCTATGTTGTGACTCGTCGAATGAGATGTTGTGCATATCTCCTTCTAGATTGTTTCCAAGGATCTCAGTGTCTCCTTGGTCACTTGGGACTTGCTCCGCTTCCACATCCAGTGAAGCTGGTAAGTCGACCTTCTGGTGGTAAGGCATGAAATTGATGTCTTGCTTGAACTCATGTTTCTCCATATTTGTATCCATCTACTCAAGTACTTCTTTAATCTCTTGAGAAAGGTCCTGCTCAAGTGACTCCTCACCCTGCTTCCTTGGTGCTAGCTATTCAGATGATTCTACTACATGTACGGGCACATTTTCATCTGTCTGTACATGTTGCACCCCATGTTGTACCTGTTATTTCTATGCTTCTTTCTCCACTCTGTGCAGCTCCTGTTCCTTCCATAGTTGGTCCTTCAACTCATGCAACTCCTTATCTGTTCCCTCCATTCTTCATTTCTCTCTCTCCCTTTGCGCGTTCCTCTTATCGCGTTATTGCCTCTTTGACTCTATTGCCAAATTTGTTTTCTTCGCAAGCGGGTCTTCTTCGAACTTACAGTTTTTTTCCTCCTCTGTGCTATTGGCAATCTTCCTCTTGACTTTATCGTGCACCGTTATGTTTACCTTTGTTGATGTTGTTGTTGCTGGTGCTCTCATGGATCCTATTTCACGCTGCTTCGCTAACCATTCCACGACAATGCCGACTGGTTCATTGGGGCTCAAGAAGTTGTAACAATATCTCCATGGGTCCTCCTCCACCCAATGACATGCCCCTTTGATACACTAAAACTGTACTCTCACGCAGTGATATTTTACAAAACAATGTGGGTCATATGAATTGTAGCTTTGGATGTCGAAAGTATATTTCTTGATCTCTTCTGCTTTGACATCCACGTGCTTGAAATTCTGTATCTCGTATAACCTGATCTGCAAAGGAAGAGTAGGCCAAGGTGCCTTCTTCTTCCATTGTAGCCTAGCTAACAGTCTAGCTGTGATGTGGTATGATACTTCCTGCATGACGAGCTTGTCCAAGGAAAACTTTTGCAAAACATGTGGAGACTTCTCCGTGCTCTACATCCGTATGAAGGTGTCAAATAGTGAGGCATACCAATCTGTTATATCAAGCAGTGCTTCATTCTTGCCTTCAACATGCAACATGGATCCTACTCAAATATCATCTTGTACGCTGGGGTGACAAAATGATCTGACAATTGTGTGATAACTCCTCTGAAGCTGCATTAAGACAAAATTTTACAATAATTGTTGACAAAGATCACCACTGATGTCCATGCCCACTTCAAGCCCGGGAACTACTGACGAGCACAGATTGCATCTAAGATGTAAGTGGACATGTAGATTTCTTCTTGCTAACCTTTTGGCAGTTGTTGAGCTCTTGTTACCTGTTCCTTCAACTTATGAGTCAACATGTCAAACCAATTTCATGCTTTGGCTTCACTGTCTAGTTGGTCCACATGATCACCCAACTCTGCGGGAAGGTCTTCATGGTCTCTTGTCCATATAGGTGACATGAAAAGATGACCAAGCATTGATATGCCTTTCAAAATATCTTTTTCTTGTAAACCTGGCTAGGTGTCATCCTAAATTTGGTTGACTCCACCCATTTCTTCAAGATATCCTTGGAGTTGTCATTGTTGTTGGGTATGTTGAAGGGTGTCTCCATCGTGATAACTAGCTTCAACGTATGGTACATATGTTCATAATCCTATGCCCTGAAGGTAACAATCTTCATCCCACTGACACTACTCAATGTCATCGTCTCATGATGAATGTCCGAGACAATCCAATGTATCATGTCCACGCATGGGAACATAGGATACCTGCATGCAATCTGGTACAAGCCAGACTTGTGAATGTTCACATAGACTTGGAAGTCTTCAAGGTATTCCCCAAATGTGCTTGCAAATGCATCATCAACCTCTTTCAATTTTAGCTTGATTTTATTTTCTACAATTAGTTTGGTGTCTCCATAGATCAGCAAAATTGTAGACACTCGCTCAACTGCTGCTCTAATTGCACTTCTGTTAGTGTCCTTTGACCCTGATATCTTGGAGGCCATTAATCCTGAAATGTTGAGAGGTAGACGAACACTTGCTAGATCTAGAGACATGGTGACATGCATGGTAAGAAATCTGTCAGGTAAAACCAAAGCAAACTTAAGGAATGACATTCAACACACCCGAGGATTGACTGGCAAGGATTGCATACTTTTTCCTGGGAGGTTGGGATACTGGCTACCAGAGCCATGCAAAAGGTAGTCCAAACTGCTCGGAGGCTGGTTGAATGCTACAATTGCGCAATGCGTAATCCATACTATCTTGTTGGGTGTTGAGATTGTGGAATGTGCAATTTCAGTTGGCAAGGGTTGCAGGCCTAGTGACTGCATTGAGAAATTTTCTGGGCCAACAGTCACTCTCTCAGAACTACGTAAAGCAAGACTGAAGGATAGTCACTAGGAAGAAATTTACATTTAATGGGAGGAGGGCAGAGCCTTCCCCCTCAGGATTACGTCATGCTATCTTGGGGAGGTAGAGTCCGGACCAGGGTTGCCTAGACCTGCTGACGAGCAATTGAAAGAAAATGGGCATGTGAATGCATGGCAATGCTGAGTGTAAGAGGGAGCGAATGATCATGCATGCAATCATTGAATGCAAGATTTAGGATAGAGAACAACATGCATGTGTGTCAAGCAAGTCATCGAATCAGTGACCATTCGTGCAAACAATGTCATGCATGCGACAACAATGAGATGCTAACAAAAACTGAAACGGTGCTAGTACAAGCTTATATGCATGCAAATGATAGCAAGTGTTCACATAAATCAAGCAGATAGCATTCATACATGCCAAAACGCAAAAACCGACAGAAATGATGCAAAAGACAAGTTAAGCAGACTCACCGGGAAATAGTTGAGTTGGATGTGTCGAAGACTCTTGGATGTGTTGTGGGATGTCAAAGCTCCAAGATCAATGTGAAGAAGTGAGCTATGAAGCATCGAATAAATAAGTTTGAGGCTCATGACGTGCATACCACAAATCTAGGAAAAAGTGACACTTGGAGGAAAGGTTCTAAAATGATCTTTGCATGTAACCTCTAGCTACTAAAAATAGCTCCCTAAGATCTAGGGATGCTTTTTGCATGTTTCTTTTTTCTATTTCAAGAAAAGGAGCTGATGAATGCAAGTCAAGTTGTCTCGGTCCCGAGAGGAACTGCTCAACTTGATGGCACATGCAACAACTTGCTTTCCTAAGGGATAATTTTTTTCATTTCTGGGAGTGAGTTGGGCTGGCTTCCCAGAGGGATTGTGCAATTTCTGGGTTGAGTAGCTGATGGCTGCCTAGAATTGTGCAATTTATGGGCTGAGCAATCCTGATGGGACAGATTGTGTAGTTTTCTTATGGAAGGTTGACTGATACGATTGCACAATTTCTGAGCCTAGTAGGTTGCGAGTCAGATTTGTGCAATATCTTGAGGGAAGACTAGTTCCCCTTCATAATTGCATAATTTTTTGAGAGAGCTGCCCATCCAGCAACTGGACCAAATCTGGGGAAGCATCCTGTGAGGGGAATACAACATGCTATGATGCATAGGCTATTATGTTGCTTGAAAACCATTGAAGCTCATATACTTGATAGTGCAAGACATGCTGCTGAGGATGGTTGGTAGGGAGGCTCCAAAACGAACATAAGGAAAAATTTTGGAGGGTGTTTGTAGCTGCTACAACAAAATCATACATGCAACTCAGTACCTACAAGAAAGACCTATTGTAGTTGTTGATCCCAATTTCCACTTATGCTTTCCTACTCTTCCATTTCCTTCTTGCTCCAAATCCCATGTATGCCACACTCCTCCAAGAGTGCTCCAAGGAAACATTATGTCCAAGGGTATGAGAGAGAGAAAGAGTAGAAAATGAGAGCTCCAAAATTAAGCTGACAAAAAGCTACAAATTGATCCTCAAAATCCTTATTATTAATTAGGTCTCTAGTTTCTTCAATTTCCAACTATTTTCCTTCGTTTTCCTCCTCACATGAAACATGTGACCTTTCACCTTCCTTTTCTCCTAATTTCCATTATTTTCACAAATGAAATGCCAATAAATGTCTCATTCCTTTCCAGAACCTTTTCCATCGCCATTGCAAATTTCTATAGTCATTAATTAATCATAAGTGATCCCCATCACTATGTTTTTTCCAAACATTCAATTCAGAATACGTGCCCCATGACCATGGTTATTATTTTTCCTTTATTAACTTTATTACATAAATTTTTGACCAGGGCTATTACACAAATATGCCATTTCATTAACCATGGCCTCTTTCCATAGTTTGGTGTCCCCTAAATATACTACCTCCCTGATAGTTCTACGATCATCATCAGTAATAGATAAATCAAAATTTGAATAGAAAGTAGATGGACTACACCTTTCTGACTTCCTTCTCTCTCGAACTGATCTTCTCAAAAATGGATTTTGTGGCTCTTCCTCTTCTGATTATTTTTCTATTGTAGAGTCTAATTCTTGCTATTACTCCTTTAGTTCAAAGTATGTCTTCTCAGGTTCCTTTGGTAGGATTTCATGTTTAATAGCATCTTTCACCTTTCTAAACACCACATCTCGGTTGTACACAACCTTCCTTGTTCCTGGGTTCCAAAGCTTATGACTTTTAAACCATCCGTATACCCAATAAAGATGCACCTTTCAGATTTACCATCCAACTTGGTTCTTTCCTCCTTTGAAACATGTACATACGCATCAAAACCAAATACCCTCATATGTGAAAGAGAGGGTTTCTTACCAATACATGCCTCATGTGGAATCCTATCATCCAACACTGATGAAGGTGATCTATTAAATATGTAACATGTAGTATCCACCTCCTTTGCCCAAAATTCATTCCCTATTCCAACACCACTAGGCATGCTTCTTTCCTTTTCCATCAATGTCTTACTCATTCTTTCTACAACACCATTTTATTATGGTGTGTATGGAGTAGTCTTATGTCGTTATATACCACACTTCTTAGAAAAATCTTCAAATTTCTTCTTGCAATTCTCTCCATCATTATCTACCCTCAACACCTTAATCTTATGCACTGTCTGATTTTCCAACAGAGCCTTAAATTCTTTCACCTTATCAAAGAGTTCACATTTCTTCCTAAGGAAATATATCCATGTATTCCTCGAAAAATCATCTATAAATGAGATATAGTACACAAAATTACCGAGTCATGGAATAGACATAGGTTGAAACACATCACTGTGCACAAGCTCTCATATCATTTTCACCCTCTTACCAACCGAGGGAAAACCCACCCGATTTTTCTTCCCATGTACAAAATGTTCACAGAAATAAAAATCCAGAGAGATTAGGAATACCTTCTATCATACCATTACCATGCAGTATTTGAACGCCTTTTTCTCTAATATGTCCAAGACCTTGACGCCATAGCATGGTATTTTCTCTAGATACCACCAGATTTTATGCTCCACTTTCAAGAACCACAGAACTGTTGCACCCATTAATAACAGTGCTACCCATAATCTTGTACATAGTTCCAATTTGAACTCCCTGCATCAATACTAGTTCTCCCCAAACCATCTTTCATATATATTTCTACTAACATTTTATTTACACCTGCACCATCCATCTCTCTTACAAAAATCAAATTTCTAGCGAATGCAGGAATATGCAGAACACTAGGAAGTGTTTTAATCCTTCCACCTTGCAACTTCATCTTGACTTTTTTGCATCCAATAATTCTAGTGTTCCCATCATCCACTAAGAAGAAATCGCCACCATCATATTTCTCGTACTTGCAGAACCATTCCCTATGGGGCATGAAATGAAAGTATGCATCTAAGTCAATCAACCATGCCTGATGATCTACATGTGTACTTAGAGAAGAAGCTAAGTACACATTACCACCTTCATCTAAGGTGGTATTTTCCTCTGCAAAAAGAGCATCATAAGATCCCTTTCATTTCTTAGGAGGCTTATATCTATATTCCTTTTTGTAGTTCCCTTTATTTTCGCATTTCTAGAACACCTTTACAGGTTTTCCTAGAGATTTTGATCTCCCTCTAGATTTAGATCTCCCACTCGAGGACTTATTTTTATTTCTGTCCTGGGACCTTCCTTGTATAGACAAGGCATATCCATGTTGGCTCTCCATATTTTTCCATATCATCTCCCTTGAAAACTAGGATGAGACTATTTCATCAAAGTTCAAGGTAGTTGTATTGCTACCTATAGCAACAATCAGACTATCCCATGAATCTAGTAGAGAAATGTACTTATCTTCATCTAAAATTTTTATATCAACGGATAAAAAATAGCTTACCACGGTATTAAAGATGTTTAGATGCTCTGTTACCAAGTCTCCATCCTTCATCGTCAAGTTATACATATTTTTCCAGAGGAACAATTTGTTCAACAGAGACTTAGATTGGTAAAAAGTCTACAACTTATCCCACAAAGCCTTTGTCATAACTCACCCTAATACATTCGAGAATACTTAATGTAAGATACACAACTGTATTGTTCTCTTTTCCTTCTGATCCAACTTCGCCCATGCTTTTGCTGCCACTGTAGTTGGTTTAGTGCCCGGATCTACCATGATCCACTAATCTTTATCCATCAACAAATCATCCATATTGAGCTTCCACAACTGTTATAGACATTTTTGGGCACTGCAACCCCAATCATAAATGTCCATAATCCAAGGGCTCTTAAGTCCATAAAAGTGTTGTTCCAACCTCTAAAAGAACTAGGTCAACTGATTACATCTTCTCACAGAAGTTCTCCATGAAAAACTGCTCAGAAATGGTCAAAACTGGACCATCTCACCTGCTCCATGGTCAAAGTGCACTGCATCCCACCTAAATACACACACTAGGTGTGATGCATCTTGAAAATCCCTTCTATGGGGTGCGATGGGCGAGAGTGGACAAATGGAAAGGTCAATCTGCAAGGTGGAGGATCATGGAATCTTCTAGAAACTTCTCCTGTGACACTTGCCTCTCTGCATTCACCCAGGGATGAGTAAGAGGTCATCAATCTCCAAGTGGAATCAAGAACTATCAGAGAGAGGACACTAATCAACTCTCAAAAGCTGACTCATTCCCCTTGCAAACATCTATATATGGATCCCTCATCCCAGAGATCCATGCTACTTCAGTCTATCTCCGAGTTTTGTTTATGAACTGAACAATTGATTTACAAGCTCTCTAATTTCCCTTGTGGTGGCTCTAGTAACCTCTTTAGATCTACCCTGTGATTGATTTACTGATTACCACTTGCTCGGCCTAAATCCCTGAACTGAGCTGCAAACTGTGACCCGGAACCTAGTGAAGTCTCGTCCCTGGTCCAGCGCACTGTCTCTTCTATGAATTCTAGATGCATCGCACTTCCCGAGTGTAGTAGGTGCGCTGCATCTCCAGTTCACTGTGTTACAGGTGCGCTGATCAGACAAGGCCTTTCCTACTCCTAGATTTGGTTTCTGTGTTCACTCTTTTCAGCTCTATTCAAGATTTTTTCTGCCTGTAGTCAGTACACCTCTATTAAAACCCCCTTCCTTGCCATTATTCCACCTCTATTTTGCAAAGGACTGTAAATTTTTTTATGTATTTTGAGCCATTTTCAGTTCTCTTTTACAAATAAGTAACGTAATCGTATTGTCGTTTCTTGATTTGAAAGTGTCGCAAGTGTCGTTTTCAGTCATAGAAGAGAATCTGATTGTTCTTGATAGTCGATTACACTGTTACTCTTGTATTTGATTTGAATTAATATTTTTTCAAGTGTCGAAATCAAGTTTTCCTTTCCAAATCGCAAAGTGTCGTCATTGTCCTCATTTTGTCTTGAAAAGAAACTTGTTAGTAACATCGCTTTGAAAAATAATTCAGATTTACGCTTAGCTTTCTTTTTGTCATTCACACATTGAGAAGGCTAAAAACAAATACATGCACATGCATTTGCATTTAGACTATTTGTTGGTTTGATTTAGGACAGTGCATATAGTGTGTTCTCTCTGCTCTATATTGAAAGAACGTCATCTCTCTTTCCTTAGTAGCTTGGATTTTCATTGCAAAAAGAAGATAAACAATTGTTTATCATCTTAGATTGCATTTTAGGAATTGTACATCTACATCATGTGGTGAACCTGAAAGGAAAATTTCTTAAGCAAGATCAACTGTAAAATAAATTTAATGAATATAAAAACACTTTGGAACCTAACGCACAACATCTAGAAGTCTAGGCTAGAGACGTATTCCGGCATCGTAAAGCCTGGTAATTGTTGTTCTCATTGTTGGTTGGGTGATTCCTCCACCTTGAGACGATAAGTGCCAGTACGAACTTGTGCTCCCACATACCGTTGAGTATATATTGGGAAACCACAATAGGCTTTATACTTTATCCATAAGAAGCCATGTCTGTCGCCCTATCGATCGCAATGCACTGAACACAACATTCGGGAAGATTGACTGCCGTACTGTAAAAAGTATTCTGCAGTTTTGCGATTGGTTTGGTAATCCCTCTGTCTAGATTTCCAGAGCAGTCCCTTTCGTTCCTTTTCAGACTCCTTAAAGGAAAAGGTCCATCTGAGCACTTGTCACTTTAGTCTCATTAAAAATCGAAGGCGAGTAGAGTCATCTTTTATTTTTTCTCGACTCTTAAAAATTGAAAAAATAAGTTGTGTCAAATCGTCTAAAATTTATTTTAAACGGAATAAATATCACCTTTTCTATGTTGGTCTTAGGTTGACAAGAATGGAGGTCACCAACCAAGGAGTTCCCCTTCGGGGAAATCCTAGCCCCTTCCCCTCTTGGGGAGATGTTGGTGCGCCCCATATGGCCACATTGTCAGTTCCAGGATTGACAATTGGTTTGCCCGTATGGCTCTTCTCAACTTCTGTCATTCAGAACCCCGTGATTCGTGAACAATCAAGTTAGCAACTAAACAATACCAAAGTTACCCCCCAACCCTATACTTCATCCTATTCTTCCTCTTCTCCTCCCTCTTCGCTTGATGAAGCTGGTAAGGCCAAAAATCAAGTAACCAAGAAGAAGAAGGAGAAGAAGAAGACAGAGAAGAAGAAGAAGGAGCCAAAGGTGAAAAGGGGAAACCAAGCATCGTCTAGCGAAAATCCACACACTGCACTGACCAGGCCTAAATCGCCATGTGTCATTTGCAAAGGAGACCACTATCATTGAGATTGTACTTGCATCCCTCGGATCTTAAGCAACTGGTCTCCCCATTTGCACAATCCAGTGTCGTCAATCTCTGATGATCATGTTGAAGGTACACCGTCAACTAGTGAAAGTGAAGCCCCTAGACAAAAAGGAAGATGTAAATTTCCTTGTAAATTGTGTGAAGGCGATCACGCCATCCACAGTTGTCCCTTCTTAGATGAGGCTAAAAGAGTTTTGGACGACCGTCCAGTTTCACTGTTACGACTTCCTCCAGGATATAAGAAACTCTTGCCGAGTCTGTCACTAGTTGAAAATCCGACTGACACGTCCTTGTGGTCGGCCGAAGCGTCTATCATTGATGATAAACCATCTGAATTCACACCAGATGAAAGTCAAAAGGTCGAGGCGGCAGTTGACCCGGTCTTGCATTCAGAGGATCCATCTTTAGATGATACAGTCATCGAAGAGAACAAGGATGACACCGCCCAAATTCTTTTCGTAAGCACAGACTCCGATGAACATGGGGGCAGTCTACTCGTTCCTCTACCACAGGAGGGAAGTTCGTCAGAGTCGTATTCGGCCGTCTATTTGGTCCCACCTCCAAGCAACCTAGTTGTTTCCTTCGATTGGAATCTACTAGGCAAACCCCGCTTACCAGCTAGTGTACCATTTCGAATCATCACTAAAATATATAGAATGATCATGGCCAGTACCATCATAGATGAAGGGGCTTCTGTGAGTATCCTTTCCTCAACTACTTGGAAAGCGCTTGGTTGACCATCGCTTTTGCCCGAGATGAGAAATCTAACAAGCTTTGACAAAGGAACCAGTTGACCATTAGGGATCCTTCCCAATGTGCCGATAACGTTGAGAATGAAAACCGTTCACATGAATGTAATGGTAGTCCAAGGACCCCTGGATTATAATCTACTCCTTGGAAGAGACTATATTTATTGCATGGGAGCCATTGTCTCCTCACTCTTTAGAGTAATGTGTTTTCCGCATGAAGGAAGAGTGGTCAAGCTCGTAGACCAACTTTCATTCCCCGGTTCACACATAGCAAATAGTCATATACCAACCATGAATGGTCTTTTCACGCAAGAAATGTCTCATCAATCCCCAATCTGTCCTCTTGATGAGCGTGAGTGATTTAGAGGATATGACTGAAACTCAGGGGGCATGCACCCTAGCCTGTTTCGACAGGAAAACCTTGGGTATAGGATGGGTTTCCACAGAGAGTATATGACTGGCCTGACACACCCGCCCATTTTAGAAAATGGGATTAGACCGGAATAAGATACCTCTGTTAAGGTAGGCCTTTCCCAATAAAACAAATGTTTTGTCTGCAAATTGAGGGGTAACCTGAAAAGGTAGGCCTTTCCCGATAAAACAAATGTTTTGTCTGCAAATTGAGGGGTAACCTGGAAACTCTACTTCGCTATACCTGGGGGCATGCAAACCTTTTGGTGTGCAAGCGAAGAGAGACCATTTATTTTTTAAATTTATAGGTCCTCTAACCCTTTAAACTCATAGGATTTGTCGTTTCCTAACTTGCATAAAGAAAGGATGCGGGGAAAATCTTTGAGATAATGTCGTTTTTATATATGAGACATCCTTATTATATGACTGATTAATCGAGCAGTTTTAATGCGGAATTCAAGCTCGTTAAAAAATAAACATAAGCAGTGAGAAAATGTTCTCCTAGAGTTTAAGCTCGTTAAAAAATGAACCATTTTCTGGTAAATAACCATCGTGAATGTATTACCATCAGCCTTTGAAGCCTTGGTCGTGTTCTCATCATCACCTCCACTTTGTTTTGGCCGATCATTCACCTCCATCTGATTGTTTACCCTTTTGAGGAACAGCTGCGAAGAGTGATCCTGTTAGCCATCCTTGTGACACTGCCGTGATTGGAAAATTCCAAACCTTACCTGGAATCAGCTGCTACCCATATTTATCACTCGTTCCTCAAAACACGAGTCTCCTTTAATCTCTTTTCAACTGACTCGTAAAATATGAAAAGATTGCCGAGCCATCGGCCTCTCCAGCTCGTTAAAGGGACCGGAAGTGCTATCCCTCCTTCAGATTTTAATCTTTTTGGCCTTGAAGGATTATCATACAAAAAGATCGAGCACTTGCTTTGTTCAGCTCGTTAAAAGTACCAAAAATCCATCCCTTTTGTATTGTTTTATACTTTTTCAGACTCAAGGGATTATATGACGAAAAAGGATCATTGGAGTTTTCTTTATGTCCCTTTTCAGACTCTCTAAAATTGAAAAGGACCGAGTTATCCTTGTCGTTAAAATCGTTAAAATCGAATAGCGAAAAACTCGTCCATAAAAGACAAGAACGAGTTTCACTATCGCTAGGCTCGTTAAAACATAGCGATGGGTTTTCCCGAAGGGAAAATTATAGAACAAGCATATGTTATCCTCCTCAAGCTTGAAAAAAATAAAGAGGTACTGGTCAGCAATGACCGGGGAAAATTGGAAAGAAAACTTGAAGAAAATTTATCGGTAGCAAGTCACTCTTGAACATGACACTTTCACTCTGCATCCGAGTTGGGTTGGGTTGTTCCATTCACTGGTCACATTACCATGGTTCCATCACACCATCATATTTGGGGTTAATGCTACCAATCCATCATGTTAGTGTCGCCGATATGTTCAAGAGAAGTCACTCAGAGAATTCACCTGTGTCTCACCCACTGCAATACATTCACGCTCCATTCTTTCATGACCACCACCCTAAACCTTATATTTCCAGATCATTTTCACCTCCATTAAAATCATGTGCTCCATTCCATGTAATTGATTTGGGATTCATTAAGGCCCTCCTGTGATGGATCCCTTCTTGTCGACATCAGCTCATTATCCAAGAAGTCGATCTAGGAACAACCCTTTCAGTACTTTGAAGCTCGCATGCCTCAATGGCAAGTTTCTCACTTCCGGCGACAGGTTTACATCAATGGCTTTTGACCGAAAGATTTTGTGCGGTGTTCGACGCCAAGTCCCTTATTCGCACCTTTGAATTGTACTACAGTACCTTGAGGGTCATCATAATTATCAGTGATTCCTCTCGTGCCTATTACAGCTTACATCATTGGTTAGTAATCAGGCGATGTCTTTCCATGTTCGACTCCAGAACATCTCTCATATGGATCGACTTGTACTTTGAGTAAAGATCGAACGAGATTGAAGACCCTGGATCTAGTTTCATCCATCCGGGCTCGATATATATTTAGGAAAATAAAGACATCAAATGTACATCATTACTGCACAGATAATCATCCAATCTAAGGGATGATGGCTCTACCAGAATCATTAGTCTACACTCAGACGATTGTCTGTCTTATGTACATGAAAATGAATTTATAAAGCTGAGCATGGGAATGCCCGCCTCAGCTAGATCATGAAAATATTATGAAGGTAATGTATTGTATTATATCTTATTACAGGTCGCCTTCCAGCTTGAAAGAACTTCAGATCCTCATGATAAAGCATTTCACCCGACATCAACAGATTAACGACCTCATCCTTTAGGGGGCAACTGTTATAGACATTTTTGGGCACTGCAACCCCAATCATAACTGTCCATAAACCAAGGGCTCTTAAGTCCCTAAAAGTGTTGTTCCAACCTCTAAAAGAACTAGGTCAACTGATTACATCTTCTCCCAGAAGTTCTCCATGAAAAACTGCTCACTGGTCAAAACTGGACCATCTCACCTGCTCCAGGGTTAAAATGCATTGCATCCCACCTAAATACACACAGTAGGTGCGATGCATCTTGAAAAGCCCTTCTATGGGGTGCGATGGGCAAGAGTGGACAAATGGCAGGGCCAATCTGCAAGGTGGAGGATCATGGAATCTTCTAGAAACTTCTCCTGTGAAACTTGCCTCTCTGCATTCGCCCAGGGATGAGTAAGAGATCATCAATCTCCAAGTGGAATCAAGAACTATCAGAGAGAGGAAATTAATCAAATTTCGAAAGCTGACTCACCTCCCTTGCAAACATCTATATATGGATCCCTCATCCCAGAGATCCAGAGGCTAGAATTTTGTATCTTGTAAGGAAGTGTTGTTGGTTTCTTAGTGCAATATCATAGTGTTGGGTGATCTAAGCTTTTCATGAGGTGAATAAGGGATTTCTTGCTGAGAGGATGATGCTGGGTCAGAACAATTGGTTGTAATCCTCTTTGATCTTTCTTGATTATAAATAAAGCTATGCAAGTTTTCCTCCACATTCTTGTATGATTGATGTTATGTGCATTTGTGTGGTCAATATATATCTGGTCCTATATTGTTTATGATAATAGATCTATGTTCTTGGATAGTGTTATGCTGCTTTGATTCTAAAGGTGCTTTGTGAAGCTGGGTAGACAAGGAAGTGAGTAGCAAAGATCTATCGGAAGGGAGAGGAATTGAGCAAGGAACCAAGCACAAGACAGAGGTTGGTCTCCTTATTCCCCTCTTATATATTTCTCATAAAGGAAAACAAAAGTAGTTTTATTTTGTTTGTTTCTAAGGTAGCTACTAGCCTTAGTGGGACTAGCAGCTCTGCATAGACACTAGTTTTCCCGATAACAACAACTCAAAACTTTGTCCAATGAATCTATCGATCTCTATCCTTCCACTATGCACCATCTTCTTTCACTACGAGAATCGATCCAACAGATCTCCCATTAAACAGGGTCTACCACAAGCCTGAGAAAAACCCCTCAGTAACAAAGGTGTCCCTTTGAAGACAAAACAAATCTGATACCAAATGTAATATTTAAATTTCTTACAGAAATTACCTGAAAACGAAATCTTCAATGACAAAAATAAATAATGGCGAGAACAGAAAACAAAGATACATAGAGATTTTCCCATGGATCTCAAAATCGGGACTACTAGTTTGATTTTTCATTATATTGATTTCAATGTTACAATACATATATATACATGTCGAAGCATTCATAAACCCCAATCCATTAACCTTGGATTATAACAAAACCATAGTTCCCTTGACTGGATCTACAAAATACCATCATCGTGCCCAAAAACATGTGCAAAACCATTGCACAAAATCACGATTAGGTATGCTCTCTATATTTGGATCCTCCCCCCATCCATGGGTCTGCATAAAAAAAAAAATTGGGGAACTTCCCTGGACCCGGTGCAAGGGGGCTACCACCCCCTACAAAACCCTCGATAGGGGGGTTTCCTCCGCCCATGTGACCCCCCTACTGGGCCTGGTGCAAAGTATAATGCATGAAGGTAGTCACGG